>JAYKQN010000013.1:11452500-12185000 GCA_036785175.1 Eupleurogrammus muticus | reverse complement strand
AAAAGTAGAATAAGTTATACAAGTAGAATAAGGTATACAAGTAGAATAAGGTATAAAAGTAGAATAAGTTATACAAGTAGAATAAGGTATACAAGTAGAATAAGGTATACAAGTAGAATAAGGTATAAAAGTAGAATAAGTTATACAAGTAGAATAAGGTATACATGTAGAATATGTTATACAAGTGGAATATGGTATACAAGTAGAATAAGTTATACATGTAGAATAAGGTATACATGTAGAATAAGGTATACATGTAGAATATGTTATACAAGTGGAATATGGTATACAAGTAGAATAAGGTATAAAAGTAGAATAAGTTATACAAGTAGAATAAGGTATACAAGTGGAATATGGTATACAAGTAGAATATGTAATAAGAGCAGGAAAAGTTATACAAGTAGAATAAGTTATAGAAGTAGAATAAGTTATACAAGTAGAATAAGGTATAAAAGTAGAATAAGTTATACAAGTAGAATAAGGTATACATGTAGAATATGTTATACAAGTGGAATATGGTATACAAGTAGAATAAGTTATACATGTAGAATAAGGTATACATGTAGAATAAGGTATACATGTAGAATATGTTATACAAGTGGAATATGGTATACAAGTAGAATAAGGTATAAAAGTAGAATAAGTTATACAAGTAGAATAAGGTATACATGTAGAATATGTTATACAAGTGGAATATGGTATACAAGTAGAATATGTAATAAGAGCAGGAAAAGTTATACAAGTAGAATAAGTTATAGAAGTAGAATAAGTTATACAAGTAAAATAGTTATACACATAGAAGATGTTTTACAGGTAGAATATGTTATATAAGTAGAATAAGTGCCGGTTTCTGAAGACATTGGGCTAAAAAAGTGACGGCCAGATTGCTGAAATCATTTAGGTTTTAAAGCTGCAATATCTGTGATTTCCTGCTAAAAATGGGTCCATCCACCGTCCTCACAGCAGCGCCACCACCATCATGTATGCCAGACCATTAACGCACCACATCAATTCAGATGTTAACTTTTCAGTCCACAAATCAGATGTCTGTCAGATTTAGGGGCATATTCAAAAAAAAAAAAAAAAAAAAAGATGTAAATCTGAAATAATTTCCGTGTGAGACTCCACTACTTGATGAACAAGTGTGTGTTAAACGCCGTAGACGGAAAGCTCAGTGTGAAGAGAGAAATAAAAACAGACTGAGACAAAAAGGAAAAAAACAGATGCAGAGAGAGGAGTGGGGACAGACAGACAGACAGACAGAGAGATGGTGTGTGTGTTTTCTGAAATGAAGCCAACTGATAATTAATGCCTCTGACATCATGGTGCTCTAATTAAGCCTGGCATTCATTAAGCCTGGAAGGGGGGGGCTGTTCGTTAGTGGGGTTTTTGGAAAGGGGGGGGGGTTTGTTAGGTCTTCATTGTTACACTTTTCAGACAATAGAGAACGAGATGGATGGAAGGAACAACAACGAGGAGGAGAGACGTGGACAATAGCTCGGGACTTACATGTCCAATTAACTTTTCCCGTCTCAACACACCTGGAAAAACTTCTCTGTGTCTGACGAGACGACTGAACCGTCTGATTCTCCTTATTTAGCCAAGGCAGCTAGCTTTCTGATCAGATACCTGCAACAGTATGGTATGTGCCATGCATATGAATACATGAGCTACGAACAAATCCAAAAACCAAAATTCAAGAAATTAAAAAATGACTTAAAGTAATTGGTGCAATGGGGGAAAAATGGAATCATTAGAAGGCCTGTGATAGGGTTAAAACAAGGCCTAAAGAAGCTGCTCCCTAAATAACTAAATGTGACTTTAGATCTAATAAACCACAGACTTAAAAGAGTGAAAGGGTAGAGATTAGACAGGAAGGACAAACAGCAAAAGTTTTAAAGCAAGAGATTGATTTTGAGCCGTGGCCAACTTTACAGCCTTTTATATGCATTAAAACGTAATGATCTATACTATATAAATGATATGTATAATAATATATATAATGACCGTAAATGCAAGGGCGTGTAAAGTTGTATTAGTGAGACAAGGAGAGAAAATTAAAAAAAAAATAAAAGCGGTTTGTCATAATCTGGAGTGACAAAGTGAAAGTAAAGTTTTGGGATCCCTATCCATTTTTTTGATCGGAGGATTTTCTGATAGCTAATTAGGCATGGAGGGCCAGCCATCGACAGCTGCATTCATCATCATAAAACGTAATAATTAATGACATTCCAACAAAGAAAAATATGCAAATGAGCTCCCCTCATTAGCATTTTCATATTCAGCTCCCATAATGCTTTTGCTGACAAGGTTGTAATTAATGAAAATTCATGTCTCTTAGCCGAGGTCTAGATTGGATCGCATTCATTCGCAATCCCCCAAACGAGGAGTGGAGGAGGAAAAAAAAAAAAAAAACACGACGGGGATCACTGCCAAGTTTTTAGGGAGAAGAGAGGGAGGGGTGAGAGTCACAGAGAGTAAGAGAGAGAGAGAGAGAGAGGGAGAAAATGGAGATGGTGGAAGGCAGATGGCAGGAGATGAAAGGAAGACAGGCAGAGAGAGAGAGGGAGAGATAAACACAGGAGGAAAAGCCAGAGAGGGACACCGGTTCTGATGCAGAAAGTCACGGGAGAAGAAGCGTGCATGAGTGAAAAGAGGTGCATTTCAAGAAAGAATGTGCCATAAAGGAGATGCAGAGAGAGACGTGTGGAGAGAAAGAAAATCTTTGGCAGACTGACACCAAATCATTGTTACTGTGATACTATATATATATTGTTAGTTATGTTAGTCTATGTCCTTTTCAAAACTGGTGCAAATGACCATTTGGAAAAGTTAAGGCCTTTTATAATCCAGATGTGGTTAAAGTTTAGTTTATGCACCACTTTATTGACTTGGTTAGGTATAAACAGCATGGTTTGGGCTACAATTTTCTTTATCATAATAATAAAGATCCTTTTAATAGTTGTAAACATTTGTGCGGTTAGGAAACACTCGGCCTTGGTTTATGTTAGAAACGTCAGTGAAACGAGTCGCGTATCGGTGAGGAATGGGACATCTTTCTGCAGGCCGGTGCATTCTAGACCTTTCACCTTTTCAGAATCCTCATTTACTTCTCTAACCTATAATTCAAATCTCTCTGAGTGATGATGTGAGGGGTCGAGTTTGATTCACATGCAGAAACAAGTTCTCTTCTGACTTCCAAAAGACAGAAGAAGTTACTATTTTTTTTCTTGCTGCGGTTAGTTGTGGGATTATTATTGATTTGTGACTATTTATCTGAATTTGTAGTAATTGCGCAAATAAACAAGGCACGTCCTGCATGTGTGGTTTTTGAAAATCTATTTCTACTTATAATGAACCATACATACCTCTTAGGATGAGTATTACATACTGCTCATAAATAGTTTTTGGGTTCATAACTTCAAAGTAATAATATTTTTTATTGTAATGTAAAAATGTCTTGGAAAATCCATTTTTCAACCTTCAACAGAGGTGTGTGTGTGTGTGTGTGTGTGTGTGTGTGTGTGTGTGTTTCAGATAGAGACACTCCCTTTGGGGAATGCTGCTGTACACCTGTGAAAACGTGGAGTCAGAGCTTCTCTAAGAGCTTATCTGTGTGTGTGTGTGTGTGTGTTTCTTGGAGATGATTCTGACAGATTGCAGTATCTGTGGTTTGGCACCTGAACACAGCTTAATAGTGATACTCGGCTCTTCATCCGCAGCAAGTTGTAATTGTCTGTCGGCCTCTGTAATAGCAGCATTGAGAAACGCGCGTTTAGCTCGATCTCCCAGCATCCCGCAGGTTTTCTAGCTGAACATGTGGCTGTGGGGTGGTCGGGTTAGCTTTCAGTCGGGTTTGCAGAATATGCTGATGTGGCATTCCCCCTCCCCCTGTACCCTATCCTGTCCTATCATCTCAGGACCGCTTTGATTGATGCACTGGTACCCTGTGGGGTCCTGACCCTCGGGTTGGGAACCACCGATCTAGACCTGCTGCAGCTTTTTATGCCTTCTTCAACACGTAAACCTGCTCTACATCCGGTGATCGTAATAAACATTCTCTACTGTATGAATAGAGTAGAATATAATCAGCGGCATCCAGTGAAATTACTTATAGAAAAATTCAGTTCAGCCGATAAATGAGAGAAAAAGAGGGGGGGGGGGTATGCAGAGTAATCCATAGGAAGAATAAAACTCTGCAGATTAGATGGTTTTAGTTTAGGTTAAAGCAGGATAATCTGTGTAAAGTGCTGTTTCTCAGCTCCAACCTCCTGATGATGTAAAAATATCTTTTGAGCTCAGTGGGACCAACCTGGTTCAAATAAAAAAACTGACTGCACAAACGATGCACATAGTAATCAGTTATCGCGGTGAAGACTAAATGAGATTTTTTTATGTGCACTACGTGTTTTTCCCCTAAATACACGTGTGCAGGTGTGTGTGAGCGGATGGATCCCGTAGAACATGAACATTTTTAACATTCTATAGAAAACACGCGGAGTGTCGAACATAAAGCCACACAAAGCAGGCGGAGGAGTCGACTGCAACGATACTGGAATACTGATATGTTCTGTGTGTGTGTGTGTGTGTGTGTGTGTGTGTGTGTGTGTGTGTGTGTGTGTGTGAAGTGTTGGCACGAGATAGCAGTTGCCCCCTGGGCTTTGCCAACGTGGCACTGCCCCCTCTGCAGCAGCAGCATGGCACAGTCTCTGTCTTTGTTGTAGAATTGGCTGTGTGTGTGTGTGTGTGTGTGTGTGTGTGTGTGTGTGTGCGTGTGTATGTGTGTGTGTGTGTGTAGGTGTGTGTGGAAGTGTGTAAGTGTGTGCGGGTGTGCCCTGGAAAGAGGTTTCCAAGAAGAACCGACTGAGGAGAAAAAAAAGAAAAAAGTGAAAATGTTGAAGGAAACCAGTCGTGAAACGCGTGTGTGTGTGTGTGTGTGTGTGTGTGTGTGTGTCTGTATGTGTGTGTGTGTGTGTGTGTGTGTGTGCGTGTGTATTTTTTTTTCAGATTAGTAACTATTCGGGACGTTGGATTTTGACTCTGAAACACTGAGTAATAGGAGCTGGGTGGGTCTGAACTAATGTAGCATCAGTCTCTCTTTCTTTCCTCCCTCCATCTTTCATAGATCTTTGACTTTTATTTCAACTTCTCTTCCTCCATCTTTTTACAAGCTCTAGTTCACCTCCGTCCATTTATTTCTCCCCCCTCTTCTTTTGCTCTTTTTATTTTCAGCAGCCCTTCCCTCTCTTCATCTCTGTCTTGCACCCTTTCCTCCCTCCTTTTCCCACAATCCTCCCTTTCGTTCAACTCCTTTTCCTCTCTAAAAGCTGCCAAATTGTAATTGTATTGATCTTTTCTTTTTTTTGAAAAACTGCAGTGTTTGCATAGACTGTGAAAATGTTAAAAAAGTGGTTCAGTTTGCTGTAACTGACCTTTGACCTCTGCCCCCTTACATCAGTGTTTAGCATTGAATAAAAAGGAATGATTACATAGAAAAATAATGTACTTGAAACAGAGTGTAAGGGGGGATCTGGAAAATGAAATAACATAATTCTTTTTTTAAGAAAGCATTTTTAAAAAAAATGCCTTATGTCTGCTGATGTTTTCTGTGTGGAATAAATACAAAGTTATTCACATTAGGCTGTTATTGTAATAATAACATATACTTGAATATTTCTGTGAATTGTATCTACAGGAATTTTTTAGTGTCTCATGTCATTCCATCTACTCCTAGCTGTGTGTGTGTGTGTGTGTGTGTGTGTGTGTGTGTGTGTGTCTGTAGAGGTCTTGTGGTTTTGTCTAAACTGAATGCGTCTGTTTTGTCTGCACAGATGTTTCCTGTGCCAAGCTTTTAGGTAACAGCCTCACCGACATGGTTTGTGTGTGTGTGTGTGTGTGTGTGTGTGTGTGTGTGTGTGTGTGTATGTGTGTGTGTCTGTGTGTGTGTCGTTTAGAGTAAAACAGAAATAAGGCATTTTGGGGTTTCACTGCAGTTGTCCTTCAGATTTCTAAATAGAAGTCAATGTTTTATTCTGATTTTATAACAGATCTGTTAATTTTCTGATCTTTCCTGTGATTGGCTGGAGGGGTTTGCTAGGTGCCACCCGAGAGTCTTTGTCCAATTGAAGGGAGGGTGGCCTGAACCTCCCAAACTGAGCAATCTGTGAAGATTTCTCTTATTTGTATCCATCAAGCTAGAAGTAATAAGTGGAACTACTCCACCACCACACAATGGACACAGAGAATAAACGTCAGTGTGTGTTAAAAAAAATCTTTAAAAAAAAAAGCAACTCGCACGCTGTATGTTTCTCCCCCTTTATAAATACCTTTAAAACTACAAATCCTCTACTTTGACTTTCTATCACTAACCTGACCATAGTGACATGTGACTGGCTTGTAATTTTTTTTTTTTTTGGGGGGGGAAGTGGGTACTGAAGTCAACACTGCTTGTGTTTCCAAAATTGGGACAAAAGATGACCAGATTTCTCTGGCAAACAGCGCGGGGGCACAATGGGCGGCCTTGTTGGACCACGGCGCCAGCACTGAAGCCGCCAACGTCCGTTCATGTTTCAGCGGGTTCAGGGCCTCAAACACACACAAAACAATACATTCTTAATGTGGCACTTTAGTTTGAGTAATATGCATTCAAATATATATATATATTTGCATAACTTGATACCTTAACTGTATCAAGGTATGCAACGCTTTTCTTTTTTTGCATTTGTATTCTTTTAGCTCTCCCTTATTCTTTCTCGTTCAGCCTCTCTCCAGTTTACTCTCTCTCTCTCTCTCTCTCTCCCTCTCTCTCTTTCTCTCTCTGTACCATATGGTGTACCATGGTACATTTAGCTTGTCAGTGATAATGGATGGCCATGGAAGCCCAGTTTTGCTTTAAGCGCTAGCTTGCTGCTCGCTGTCTCAACGTGTGTGTGTGTGTGTGTGTGTGTGTGTGTGTGTGTGTGTGTGCAGGATGATGGCTGCTGATGCTTTCGGCTGTAGGATGAGGGATCATGAAGCAAAATAAGCCCTAACATGCCCTCACACACACACACACACACACACACACAAACACACACAGCGTCATTCATCCTGGTCAACACGTGGTCACTTCCGGGTGGTTTTATTTGATGATCAGATTTTTTTTTACACTACTGGTCACTGGTCATCAGCCTCATATCATAGTTGCCTAAGTTGTATTTCAATGTTTTTGGAAAAGGACAAAAAAACACAATTTTTAAACATCACATTGGTATTTATTTGTATTTTCTATTGATATTTGAACAATGCAATCAACCACATATCTGAACAAATATGCAAAAAGAAACAGACCCATCATCAGTTGTCTGAATCAAGCATTTTATTCTTACATAAATCCAAACTATATTGGTCATACCTCGAAGCAATAACATTTAGTGTCTAGAAAAATTAAGAAATACAGCTGCTTCTTCCTGTCTGGCATTCTGCTTGTATCTAAACTGCCTATATGTCAAATAAATGACTTAGCAGATAGTGTTTTTGGATTCTAAAGTGTTGTGATTGGCCAGTGACCTGGGCAGGAAGACCAGATGATGCAGCAGTGGAAGGAGAGTGAAAGTTAATGGAAATATCTCAATTTGACCAAAAAGGGACTTAGGCAATTATGCTATGAAGCGAACGATATGCTTCTGAGTTGGAAAATATGTTGTGACAATGGTGGATGAAATCTGATTTGGTTTAGGCACATCAACATCATTCATTGGGCAAAAATGATTACTTTGAATGTGGTTATGTAACTCATTGTGAGGAGTTCAAAGGTCAGGTTCTATAATGAATGAACTTAGAGGATGAAGAGCTGCAAATGGCCAAATTAGAAGAAGAAACTGGATTATATACTAATATTAAAAAATGTCGAGTCCTGACGCTGATCAGGGGCGGACACCTGCTCCTCCCTGCAGCCAATCAGCAACCCTCCTTCCTGAGGAGTACAGGCCCCTTCAGTCTTTCCTTGGCACCGTAGCCATCATCCTTTAAAATCATTATCAGAAAAAAAAACGATGAGCAGAACTGGGTTCGGGAGCATAAAGGAGCCGGCAGAAGACAGGAACAGGAAGTCTCCTCCTCCACCTCTCGTCCTCATCCTTCCTGCGTCCCTTTGACAAGTCATTGAGAAACACAAAGACGCCAGACAAGAGGCGGTGATTGTATGTCGCAATGATACTCAGAGAGTCATGCTTGTTTTAACGTCTTGTGTTCAAATAGTATCAAAGTGTAAGTTGATACATGTGTATGTTTTATAAGGCCATCTATGAGGAGGACTGATCTTGACTAGAGTCACTCGCGCCACTTTTCTCGGCCTCCCACACATTGTGCCGCCTGATCTGATCAGAGCTGTGTGTGTGTGTGTGTGTGTGTGTGTGAAACGTGTGGACTGGTCCGCTCCTCGCTCTGCGTGGTCCCTCCGTGGTCAAAGAAAACCCGACGCGGCGCGCCTCACGACGTCCGTGACAGGAGCCTAGCGGGAGGTCTCCGAAAGGCGACGTCAACTCACGCCGAGAGTTTTAAAGGCGCCTCCGGGGATTGTTGTCGCCCGTCGATTGCCAAGAGCAAGTGGACAAAAGAGTAAAGAAAAAACAAATCATCGTTCTCGGGGGCTGGCCTGAAAGTTAAAGTACATTCGTGAGCATGTGGGAGTTTAAACCAGGTTTCCATCCGAATTCATCATAATATTTGATTTTGCGAAATGAGCAAAAAAAATTGCGAATTGAGAAATCCGTTTTTAATTCATTACTGTGATTGCGATTATTGGCAGAGGGGGGGGCTGCCGAGGTATCCATGACGACCGTTGCCACCCAGCAGCTGATCATGGACATCTACTGGTGAACCTGTCGGCTATGGGGGAAAAAATTAGCTACAATTTTGTCAGCGTTTACAGCATTACAAAAAACATTTTAAAGTTTTAATGATACGCAGACTGATCCATCCCCTCCAAGCATAATAATTTTAATGCAAATTTTCGGCCTTTTTTTAATTATCTGAACCTCTGCCTTGTCTATCCAAGTATTCAGTTTTTTGAAAATTTGAGTAAGAAAAGGTGGATGGAAAAACAACTAGTCACACACTAAAACTACAGCAGTGTGTCATCAAAGCTAGTAAACGGATGCTAGCAGCCAAAGGTGACGGCTATGCAAATGTTTATGAAGGAGGAAATATATCCATAAGTCTGCTAGACTTGAATTATGAAAATCACACCAACGTGTGATTCGGTAACTTTGGTGGATGAAACCTTTACCTTGTGAAGTTGTAAACAACATGTAAAGTCACATTTAAGTTACATTTAAGTTCATGTCCATCTCCTCCTCCCCTCCACTCCTCTCTTCTCCCTTCATTTTCTCCCTTCCACCTTCTCTCCTCTCTAGTCTCCTTCCCTCTGGTTTCCTCTCCTCTCTCCCCACAGCTGCGTTCTCCTTTCTCTCTCCAGCTGTTGCCAACCAATCACCTGCTTCCCCCCCCCCCCCCCCCCCCCCCCCCCCACACACACACACACACACATGCACACACACACACACACACACACACACACACACACAGTGTAATTATAGGAGACAGGGCGCTGGCTGGGGATCCATTTGAACACATGAATTAACAGAAGAGAGAGGGATTTGCATAGAGAACCAGAGAGAGCTAATCGATCAGGGAGGAGCGCAAACACACACATTATATGGCTGATCAATGAATCTACTGATTGATTAGCAGATTCTTTCATTTTCATAATTAGCAAATTATATATATATATATATATATATATATATATATATATATATATATATATATATATATATATATATAGACTGACCCCAGCACCAGACTGAGGAGCAAAGGCTAAAACATCTAAGACAGAGATAAGAAGATTTATTTATGAATTTTTATAGAGAATATAGATTTCATTTGCGTCGTCCGATGTCATGGATCACACCTTCAGAAGGTCACACACCCCTCTGCTCTATGCTAATGGGTTTTATCCCTAATTGAGCATCAGCAGGTGTAGGATCAGTCTGAGAATGACTGAATGCACACACAGCATCAACATTCGCTTCAGGAAATATATATAAAAGATAAAGTATTTTCTGATTTCAATTTAAAAACATAGCGGTTGTTGATGCATACTATATGTATGTATGCACATTGATCTTTTGAGACTCCACTGCTGGCTCAATTCACACATTTTTCTCAACAGAATCCGAGAGGTTCCAGAATAAAAGGTGCATGGACTATGGTTAAGAAGCATGATGGCTGCTGTCAATCTATGGAGAGCTAAACTAAACAACTTAAACTTTTTTATAACTCGTAACTTATATGTAACTAACAAAGTGTCATTTTCCTAATATAAAGAGGAAGATTGATGAGCTACCTCTTTACCCGTTAAAGTTTTTTTCTTGTATGATGTCTAGAGACAGGGAATGTTGTGTTGCTGTTGTACAAACTGTAAAGCCCAATTGGGACATATCTGTGATTTGTGATTTTGGGTTATACAAATGGGAATTGTCTTAGTAGGCTTGAGCTACAAAAATACTTTGGTGAAGTTTTAAAGTACCCTCCCCCCCTAAAATCATTGAATATGTGATTGCAATTGCAAAAAAAATGCCTTTTTCCCCAAAGGACCTCAATACACCCCCTCCACTGCTCTAATCGTGACCCCCTTGGAATTGTGGGTTGTATGATGGCCCTAGAGGGAAAAGAAACAATACAAACCAATGTAGAGCAGCCGGGATGCCCGTGTCACCCACAAAGTTCTCCCTGCATATCACTGCCTGAATGTCCCAACCGTTGCTTAGTTTCCATGGCAGCAGACGGGAGTAAAGTGGTAGCGTTTCCCCCCCCCCCCCTTATTTTTTTTTTTCCCACGCTTCCAGGGCAGTGCCATGTGAAAGCAGCGGGCAGAGTCTCTGCTTGGCACACGCTGAATGGGAGACCGAGCTGACAAAGAGATGAAAACAACACGCTGTTAGTGTTAAACCACCACAAAGTACCAGGGTTCAATTCCCCGCTCCGCCTGGGGAGGTGGAGCAAGGCAGCGGTCAGGTCAGGTGGGTCAGAACCAAGGTCTGTCCAGGAAAAATGTCACAAAAAATAAGTAACAATCATGGATGTGATCAGGTCAACGTTGGGAAATGATTACTCTTACATTAGCACATCATTCCAGTTGACACTACAACTCCATCAGCAAACACCACATGGCGTCACACACAGTTACATTTCAACTGTGTGGAGCGAGTTAGCCTAGTTTCAAATAATGCTAGCTAGCGTAACTAGAGCTGACGTTTCATCGCAGAATGCTGTTAGCTAAACGCTGAAACCAGGACCGGTCATCTACTAGCCAAAAACTGTGCTCGTTTGCAATAATGTCCTAATAATAATCTAGGCTACTATGTTCCAGCAGTAGCAGCAGTAATGGCCAAAGTGGGATTATTAAGCAATTGATTCTTCTAAAATGTACATGATTTAACCAGCCTGTGCTACATACGTAAAGGCTACATACAAATTTACAAATGGGAGAGAATCTGAGATTACTAGGGTTAAATTATCCATGAGTACGTCAGTGAAGGAGAACGACACATTAACGCAGCAGGAGCAGCGCGGCAGCAGTCGCTTAGTGAAAGCCAAGGCGGACATGATGCCGGTACTACTTTTTCATTTCTATCAGAGTTTATATTGCGTTCCTTTGGCTGTAGATCCTCCAGCGTGGTGCAGGAACAGTAATAACAGTTCGTATGGTATAACGTCAGGACTAGGGATCGGTGGACACGAGTCATGTTTTGTTAGTCATGCGGACCTCTAAGAACAGTAACTTCAGGTCTCATCCAATTAAAGATCCAACAGTTGTTGTTACTTTCTTTTTTTCGGGCAGGTGGCAAGGGAATTATCCTTATATCATTGTTGTTTTTTGAGCATTTGAGTTTATAATTTCCCGCATGTGGTGAATGAAGTTTAATTAAGCCTTAATGTAGCCCACGCTGCTCTTCTTCTTCTTCTTCTTGTGGCTATCATGGTTCTTTTCTTTTCTTTTTTTGGGGGGTTGGATTTGTTAATTTGTAATTTGTTAACGATAGCAGGTGACTACCTTTGCAAAGTGCCGCGTGTAGGAGTCCTCCGTCCCTCCTCGTGCCGTCTGTCCACCCCCCCCCCCTTCCTCTCGTCCCCGCTACCGGCGCCGTGTCAGGTGAGGTCTGCCCCGCCGCGACGGGGCCGGCTCCTCGCCGGCGTGTGGGAGCAGATATGTCATTATTCCTGCAGCCAGGTGGCCGCGCCGAACTCACACAGAGCGCATCAGCGATGCCCGCTCCCGCATCGCGCAGGCCACACCACTCATATTACAGGGACGTCCAGGTGTTCCAAACGCTGTCACATTAGTCTAAATACAGGTATTAAGTTGGGGATCAGTGTGGAGGAGGAGGAGGATGAGGATGATGAGGGGGAAGGAGGTCTGTCAGAGAGGAGGAATGTATTTCAGTTCAGTTCAAACCAACCGAACAGGAAGTCCATTTGGACAAAAGAAGGATCTACAGTATCTGAGAAAAGATAAAGAATTGTTTATTTCTGTTAGATATACACTATATGATTTGCATTCATCCATTTACAAATACTAGAATGCAATGCAATATCCCAACAATTTGGATGTGCAGTATCTTTAATCAATAGCTCAGGAAAAGCTGAAGTACGCGGCCATCGTATCACAGCTAAGCGCTTGTTCGGCCCTTTTTGAGTACGGCAAAATGAAAGGAAAATACAAAATACACACTCTGGTTTAAACGGTGAATACCTGCCGTCTGGAAGGATGAGGAGGGAGGCTGGAGGAGAGAAGACGGGGGGTGGTGGAAGGAGGGGGGGACAGAGACAGACAGCCATGACAGTGACAGGAGGAAATCAGAGTGTGATGCTGAACCCCGGGATCCTTTGACCTCTGACCCCTCCCCCCCCCCCCCCCCCCCCCCCAGTCTGACAGCACCTGACCCGTCATCCGTCTCGCTGGGGTCAGCCTTCCTCCTCCTCCTCCTCCTCCTCCTCCTCCTTCTGAGAGAGAGCTTCAACAACACTGTCACAATTTCTGCTCTTAGATATCAGACTCAAGACTGTTTAAAAGTCTTTTTTTTATTCATTTCAACGAATTCTTTACATTTATTATCACACTTAATGCACCGCTGCTTAATAATCATCCAAACAAGCTGAAGTTTCAGCGTTTTAAATGAATTCAGTGCAGAATCCTCCTTTTCTAGCGTCTTAACTCATTGCGATCCAGCGTTGGTTTACATCCAGGAGGGGAATCACGATCACACGTGGCGATCGCGTTTTTTTTTACATTAGATCCAGCGACTGTCTGTGAATCACAGAGGAAACAGAAACCGCTTTGCAGCTGATTTGGCACAATGTGGGAAAAAAAAAATACAAGTGATACATCATGCATGTTTCTCCCAAAGAATTATGGGAAGCATAGTATCAAAACATTGTACACAATTAGCAGAAATAGAAGTAAGAAGGAGACAAAGCACGAGGACTTAACTTTATTTTACATTTGCTTATATAATTATGGACAGAAAAAGCAAAAAAAAACATTTAAATATACTTTTATTTCTTTAAGAATTAGAACAATCGTGGTATATCTGATGTGCCCAAATTAATACTTAACAGATAATAGGACCAAATACTATCAAATAACACATCTGAAACTGAAACAGAGCATAGGTGGTATTTCAGAATATTTAATTGTTAATGTGAGAAAAAGTGATTCCCAGCAGGAAAAAAAAAAGTTAGTCATTTATTTTTGCTGAAGCTGAAGCTGAGCCGTGTTTAACAGTTGGTTTCAGGGCCTTTTCCCTTTTGACACGTGGGAAAAAAAAAAAAAGCGGGCGCTGAGCGTTGCGTCTTTATTTAGTCAGACGGCGTCAGCGAGCGACACTCGCTGCAGTCATTGTGCCGCACTTTAATACTTCCATATTGTGCCGCTAATTTGGAATTTCACACCTTTTCTTCCTCCTGCCGCTACCTCTCCCTTTTGTCTTTTCCCCCCGCGTCGTCGCTGCCTTCCCCGTCTCAACCCCGAAGACAGGGGGGGGGGGGAGAAAAAAATGTGTTAAATCCACCTCTAAGAACCTTTTTAATTCAACATTAGCAGCCGTCTTCTGTGTGCGGAACAATGCCCGAACACAATTTACAGCCACGACCGCAGCGTCCCGCCTTTGTTTGCTCCGTAGCTAAATATTGTTCCATCAATAATGGACTCAGAATCAGGCTTTTTTAGTTTTTAGGTAATCCTGAATGTTTTTTTTTCTCTTTTGCTGGATTTGATTGTCTCAGGAGCATAATCGGAGTATGTTCTCTCTCTTCTTTTTCGTCATTTGTTTCAGGTTTTAGGAGAAACACGGGCTCAGAGCCTCGTGGATGTGGATGTAACTCCAGATGCTATTGTGCATCCATTTTTTTTTTTCTACGAGTGCTGCCCAAAAAATCCCCTAAGACAAAGGCGGCAGGAAAAAAAAATATTTAAACCTTGGAAGGAATCGAAATCCTTTGAGAATTCTGTATCGGCGACAGTTACGAAAGGAGAACCAGTTGGTTGGGGACAGGGGGGGGTTAAACCGAAACTAGCGTGGAAATAAAAAAATAAAAGAAATAACAGGAAAGCACGTCAACGCAGAAGTCGACTTCAACCTCCTCCCATGGTTTCAGGTGCCACGTTCCTCCCCCTCCTTCATCAGATCACAGCGAAATAAAGACAGATTGATAAATCCACGGACGGGTTCGAGCGTTGCCAAATCGAGTCAGACCCCGACCAAAGTAAACGCCGCGCCACAGAGCGAGGTGGGGGGGGGGGGAGAGAAAAGAGAGAGAAGAGGAGAAAAGAGAAGGAGGGATGAAGGGATGGATGGATGGATGGAGGGGGGGTGGGGGAGAGAGGGAAGATTTGGGGCTCTAATGCCAGCCTTATGCGTCTTTTAGTCGTTTCCGCCGTCGGGGCTTGGCACCGACGCGGCGCTGTCAGCCAGCCAACAAAAATCTGCAGTGCCTGCCGCATTTCAGCAGCCCTGTTTTGTCTGAGACCAACACACGCACACACACATGCATGCACGCACACACACGCTTGCAGAACGGCATTGGTGAAAGAAAATGTCCCAAAAATTCGAAAATCAAAGTCAAGTCAAAGGAAGAAACCTAATGGTTTTTTTTTTTCTTAAAGATCAAAGTCACCCCTGAACAAATTCTTCTTTTTTTTTTTTTTCAGTGCCACAAACAAATCACAATGCTTCGGAATATTAATTTGAAATAGAGTTCTTGGTGTTGAAGTCCTGCTGTTTGGAGGTTTTCTTTTTTCGGTGGCGTCGCCCTGTTTGTCACCTTCTTGTTGTTTGTGTTGTTTGTCTATTTATTCCAGGGTGGAGGAGGGGTGGCTAAGTGTGTGTGTGTGTGTGTGTGTGTGTTGGGATGGGGGGGGGTTGTTGGATGATAATGAAGGCTGTTTGGTAAAGGGGGTTGTTGGGGGGGGGTGTTCTTTGGGTCTCATTCACATTAACAGGGAACAAGTGTCATGGCTGCTGCTGAATTTGAATCCGTCTGCAGCTCGCCGTGGAACACACCAACTCCTGTTGGTTCGCTGATGCAAAAACATGCAGATGCAGCCGTGTTTTTTTTTTTCATGTGATCGGATACAGCAGAAGCTTTCTCTGACGTGGCTTAACAGCAAATTATTTATTTAGCTTTCAAAGCCCCTTAGATTCTTTCAAAGTGAACTGAAAACACCTGCAATGAGATTATTCTCTCTCATTGTGTCCTAGTGCAATATCAGTTATTACTATGTAATAAACTGTAATAGACAGCTTGTACTGTTATAGTGTTGTTACACTATACAATAAATAATGGGTATGGTTTCACCCTATTACTGATAATATCACGCTTGCAGACAAATTGGGGATTGAAATTACAGATGTTTTAAAGCAAAACTGATTTTCCGGAGATTTCCTGCAGCTGTTTTTTTGGTAACTGTGTTGGACCTCTGTGTGCAGTATTTCATCCATTTCCTTTGTGCATTGCATCTTTTTTGGGACAATAGTATCACTCAACATTTAAAAAAAAAAAAAAAAAATCAAGAGGATGTTTCTGTGTGCAAAGTCACTTCCCATTTGTCGCCTAGGGTGTGATATATCATCGTATGAAACAGGCAATTTATGATCTATGATTATCTATTGTAGCAATGATACAGCGGCGCCTTAACCAGTTCTAAAGCAAATATATGTTGTTTCTGCCTAATGCAAATCTCGCTTTGCATCTCACCTGTTAGTAACGGTGTAAAATGATAACGATTAGAAAGATGTAACCGTGAAACAAACTCGTCTTTCTGTCCTTTTGTGTTTGTTGTTGAAATAATGATTTCATCAGGTCAGTAACATGTTCTCTCTGCAGGCTGCAGAGAGTAAAGCTTGATTGTGTGTTGTTTATTTTTGTGGAATAGGGATGTGTTCTTGGTGACAGATGTTTTTTTTTTCTTTCTTTGTTTTCCGCCAGAAGAAAAAAAATCATTTTCTGTGCAGCTCCTTCAGACTTTGTGTTGAAATTTCAGTGACTTTTGCGACAGGTTTAGTTTCAGTTATTGTGTTGTATTGTGTGGGTGTCCATTGTACAAAACTATTTATAACTTTATTGTGACTTTGGTAGCAGGAAAAAAAAAGTTTTTTTAGTTTTAACACAACATTTTTTGGTTTTGTTGATTTTATATCTAACATACACACAATATTCACATTTAACAACGCTGGAGCTTTCACGCCAAATGTAGATAAATGTACTAAATATAAGGAAAAATAGTATTTTCAAATATTTATAGATTCTTATTACAAGAAAAATAATTGAATTTAAATGGTTTTAAGAAGATTTTTATTATTATTAAAATTAGAGTGTTTTATATAGGCCTGAAAACAGCATTAAAATATGCTCTGTTTAAAATATTTAAAACAATTTTACAAAATTCATTTTGCTTTCTTACTGCAGGAAATTAGCTACATTTATTCTGAAGGAGACGCTGTTTCTAAAGTTTAAATCCTGCTGCCCAAAGTCGTACCAGTTTAACACAAAAAAATAATTTAATTAAATTTAAAGGAGACTTAATGTGACTTTTTTTCTTTTTTTTTTTCGGTTCAAAAATAGATACACACCAAAACAAAAAAAGGTAAGATAATAATAAGTGAGTAAATAGCAGGTAGGAGTGGGCCAATCAGCAGTCTGGTGTGGTGTGATGCGGCTGGAGGTGGAACGGACAGATGTGAGCTGGATGCGGCGTCTCTCGAGTCGTCCTCGCCGCTCGTATACGTTCATCTGTTGTTTGATGTATTCACTCGCTCCGGTGCCAAGAAATAAATGCCTGCTGGGACTGGAGTGTGGGGAGGGGGGGGGCGGGGGTGTCTGTTAGACGAGGGTTACTCATCGACCGTCGTCTGTTAAATTAATGTTGATCCCCCCCAAAAAAATGTTCCGCTTTGCACGGGAAGACAACACCATGAATAAATATATAGATTATTTCACATTCAGCGCTGGCGGAAATGTTTCAGAGCGTCTTTTACTCTGTGTGTGTGTGTGTGTGATGTGTAAGGTGTGTGTGTGTGTGTGTGTGTGTGTGTGTGTGTGTGTGTGTGTGTGTGTGCGCCGGTACCTTTCAGACTTTGTAGAAACTTCTGGACCGGTGCCCGGCGGTGTCATGGAAACGCTTGAATCGCTCAGAATGATTCATGTCTTCACAGTCCAACCCTCCCCCGTCTCACACACACACACACACACACACACACAGCATGCAGGAAGAGGGAGTTTAACCCTTCTATCCATCTCTCCCCCCCCTCTCTCTCTTCTCTTCTCCCCTCCCGTCATCTCGCCATCCTCGTCAAATCGCACTATTAGTCTCATAGTTTATTAAAACGGACTCATTATGTGGATGTCAGAGGAGATCATGTCTTTCTCGCCGTTCCCTTTCACGCCGGGAAAGGCTTGACGTGCGTCTCGGCCTCTGAAAGAAAAAAAAGACGATCTCAGAACAGCTCCATCGCGCGGTCTCTCTTTCGCATTTGAAACTAATAATCGGAAAAATGTCACGAGTGACGGACAAGATCGGTCCAAGCCAAGAACCTTTGTTAATTTAGGCCTAAAAAGGACTGAAATAAAAATAACAGAGAAACCGTATCGTGAACACCATCACTGTTTAATGTTGGGGGAACTAAATGACTATAAACTGTCAGAAAAAAAAAAAGACAGAATTGAAGAAATTAAATTACAAGGCACTGTCTGCATGAAAAGATACCAGATAAAGAAGAAAAAATACCAGATGATAAAACTGCTACATATACAGGAATCGCTATAATAAAACAAGAAATTTAAACAAATCAAGATAAAATAAATAAATCAGGACGATGAGGTAAATACCAAAGTGAGTGAAATTAATATAATAATTTAATCTGCATCAAAGTGGGATTTGATTTTGTCGATTTTGTTGCAGTTTGGATTTGATGGACTGTCGGTATAAGTTGGACACACACACACACACACACACACACACACACACACTCCTTTCTTCTGCTGCTCACTGGTCGTGAACAGCTGATCCGAATGATTGACAGATCACCTCTGTGTGTGTCGCCGGCTAAAATCCAGCGTTATCCTGCACCTTCCGTGTCCGTAAGCCTCCGCGTGACGTGACTTTCATCGTCAGGGTGGGGCGGTTGCGTATGCACACATCTCCATTTTTTTTTTTTTTTTTTTGGGGGGGATTTGCAAACAACCAGACGCTGAACCGCTGCTCATGTGTGAAGTCCAGCCAGTACGATGAACCAGAACCAGTAGCAGCAGCCGTCTATTTATGGGAGGATACTCAGGCCTTTAGGCTGCATTTGCTGCTCCCTCTGTTTCTTAAAATAATTCTAATTAATACGGTGCAGCTAACTGGTGAAGAAGAAAATAGCCAGCTCCCTCCCTCATACATGGATCGCTGTGTTGAAAGTGAACAGTTGAATAAATAAAGGGCAGACGAGAAGAATGAAGGAAGAGGACAAAAGAGCTGCCTAAATGAAGGTTTTCTCAACTCGACTCTACTTCCGCTAACCTCCACGTTTCTCCGAGGAACCCCCCCCCCCCCTCCCGCAGTGACTTTTTTTTTTTCCCTCCCCCCACTCGGGCGAGGAACCCGAGCGAGCTGATTGGCCGCGGGCGGCGGGGACCCCCGGACGAAGCGCGGCTCGTTAAGAGTGTGCTGGCTGCGAGGGCACAAAAGGTGGAGGGGGGGGGCCCACTCCGCTGTATAAAAGCCCATAGAGAAGTCGGTGAGCCAGGAGCACCAAATCCCCGCTAATCCACGACTCACAGAGACGGCGAGGAAACACAAATCAGCTCCGTTACAAGGCCAGGGAGAACAGGAAGTGGACGCTGCGCAAGCACACGAGCGCCTCACTGAACTACAGCAATTCCTATTAACTCATTCATTTAAAATGTGAGCAGGAATCATGCAGGAATCCAGCAGATTAACCAGTAAATGTGAAATAATAAGATGCAACAAGAATTAGATTCACATTAAAGTTCATTTTTAAATGTAGATCTATATTACAGACAAAAACATATGTGTGTGCACAATTTTTAATTCTGCACATCAGTCACTTAATCAGCTGAATTTCGTGAAATAAAAGTAGCCATTTGACCTTGAAATAAGATGTAAATCTATCGAAAAAATCACACAAATTGTAACATTTAACCTGAGAAACCCTCATCTCAAAAGTGATGACATTTCTGACATTTCACATTGAAAAGCATGTGTTCTTATAGCTTTTTTTTAAAGATTTTTTTCTGTAATTTTTAATTCTGTAATAATTAGAAAATGACCAGCATAAAGCTGAACACAGGTCTAACACTAGAATGAGTTATGTAATTTTATTCCTACTTTTGCCCTTGTGAAAATGCTTAAATCTTGTTCAGCGTGAAAATTCCACATGTACCAGGACGCTGCTGCATCGGACCCTGACTTCGAGTAGCCGCACAAAGGCTGCAGCGCGGCACCACTTTGGTCCCTATTTAGACGCCCAGATGTGCTGGTAATTGCTGGTTACCACTGCTACACTGGTCAATTTCACACTCAGCGCCCAAGTTATGTAAATAGCGAATGCTCATGCAACGGTGAGTGTGTTGCAGGTGTGGTGGTGTGCTGGTGCGGGGTAGGGGTGGTGTCGCAGAGCCGTATCACGCCGGTATCTTCGGGGCGGTTTAAGGCCATGTGCTAAGACCGAAAGCGGCCGTTTTTTTTTTTAAATGTGCAAACGTGGAACAGGGCGGAGAAATGGAAGGCCAAGGAACTCGTGTGGAATGAATGAGTCTGGTCGATGGATTAAAATCGTGCAGGTTCAATCAAATCAAGAAAAACTTGTGTGCCTGTTTGTAGCAAACCCTCAATATTCTGTGGAAAAATTAAATTCCCATCTCACATAAATAGTGACCCCTAAAAGTATTCAATGGATAAATCCAATTTTATATCTTTCTCCTATATATCTTTAAATCTATTTTCCTATTATATAATATATAACAGTTGTCAGCTGTATAAAATGAGATTGATTCTCATAATGTTTCAAGGAATTGGGGCTTTCTTGGTGACATGGAAATGTGAATTACAGAAATCACTTGAAAAGTATTAGTGGGTTGCAATCTGTTAAATTTTAGTAGTAGTGCCATTAAATGATTGAATTAAACATAAAAATGTTACCTGCCTAAACTTGTTTCTTGCGACTGCTGTAAAACAGGTGATAGCTTACCTTGTTCATTCTAAAGACGTTCATTGTGTCTACGGTGGTTAGCCAGACTTCCTTTTTTTTATTTTATTACGGTTACAGTTGAGGTTTTTGTTTTCTTTTACGGATGTCTTCCATCTCCATTAGGCGACTCACCAGTTGTAGTGAGTGACATATCTTTTTATCAGCTGATATTTCCACTATGACAGCGACCGTGCCTCCTCCAGGACGGCGGTCCAGGTGTGTGACGGCATACAAGCCTTGATCAAGGAGCGAAAACTTATTTTTCTTCACTTTTTCTTCAAATCTTCCAGTGACCCCTCATTCTAAATAATGCACTCTTAAATCAATTAGGTTGATTAAACCTACATCAACAGCAACGGCTGACAGTCAGCCCCAAATATTCCTCTATGGTCATGACACGTCTTTCCAACACAATCCAACGTTTAAGGTTTGGGAGGTTTTACACCATGATTGGTTGAGTTCAATTTACGGCCCAAGCACACCCATCGATAATTGGGGAACCTTAGACCATGGACCAGGCCATGCATAAATGGATGGCCATTAAATGGAACAAGGCCAACACAACACGAATGATGCAGACCGAGGAGTAGATGATCAGCTTCTATGGGCTCTATGTTGTCCCCGTCCACAGCCTGTCGGCACAGATCGGGTTTGAATTAACTTAATGGCGGTTACTCACAATTTTCTCACCCGACAGGACTTCCTCTTGTGTTGTATTATCTCACAAATTGGATAAAAGTGTCTGCTAAATGGAATGGTAAATTGTATTGTACGGAAACGCGCGTCTTTCCAGCTCAGCGTCTCCTTTGTCCCGTGATTTTATTAGATTAATGCTACTAAATCACTTCAGGAAAGACGGCGGCTTTACAAAACCAGACCAGATGAACCGAGACCAAGACACTTCGAGTGTCAAGGCCAAGACCAAGAGCCCACACGTCGACTCTAGAGACCTTGTTCTTCAGAACGGTCTTGAGAACTACATGTAATGAAAAGCTGAAGTGACAGAAACTGCAGATGAACTCCTCCAGAAGCCTTTGAATGTAGAGGAGAGTGGTAACAAAACAAAGACCTTTCTGCTCGCCTTTTGTATCAAACATCATAACAGCAGCAAACCGGGGCCTTGCGGCATTGAGGTGTTACCATCACAACCCTCGCCGCTAAACACACTTTCCCGAACAAACCTGCTGCTTAAAATCAAAGGTAAGGACCTTCAAAAAGAAAGAAATGGTGCAGAAGTTGAAGAGAGCGTGGTTTGTGAAGGGACGGTTTCTGAGGCTGGCCTCGATCCAAACACAAGGAGGAGCGAGAAAGATTTCTGTCGCGTCAAGGTCGCGGCGGAAACTCAAGGCGTCTTTGTCCTTCGCGTGGCCCGTCGAGGCCAGGGTCCAAAACAGGCGGGAAGAGGCCAGTGTGCTTCTTTGTTGAGTTTTCCCGCTAAAACCAGAAATGACGTGTCCTCCCAAGGACACGGGCAAGCTGTGGGTACAATAACGGGTAATGTTAACACAACTCTCATTCTGACACGGGAGCGGTGTTCAGGTTTAATGTCCTTTAGCACCAAAAGCAGGTGGAAACTGCCCTGAAACGGCTCCAACTTCATTTGAATTGATGCTGAAACAAAACGTGAATGTTGATGGGCCTTTTTTAATGTGCATAGAGGTTGCCTCTGATTTCAACAAGGTCACGTTCACCGTCTAATCTGCCGGATTCCGACATCATGTCACGCCCGTTCAGAGCCCGTGTGACACCAACCGACAGTTTAGCACAGCGCTCACTTCCTGTTCGCCGCTCGGCTTGTAATGGAGCCGATTTGTGTCTCCTCGCTGTCTCCTGGCGTCGTGGATTAGCGGGGATTTGGTGCTCCTGGCTCACCGGCTTCTCTATGGGCTTTTATGCAGCGGAGTGGGCTGACCTCCCCGCCTCCACCTTTTGTGCCCCCGCAGCCAGCACACTCTAACGAGCGGAGGTCCGTCTGGGGGTCCTCGCCGCGGCCAATCAGCTCGCTTGGTTTCGTCGCCATGGGGGGAGGGGGGGGGGGGGGGGGGGGAATGTCACCGCAGGGGTGAAATGTAGAGGTTAGCGGAAGAGGAGTCGAGTTTAGAAAACCCTTCATTTAAGGAGTTCTTTTATTTTTTTGCTGTCATGTGCCAGCTGACAGTGTAGATAAAATAAAAAAGGGGGACGATCCGAAAGCAGACATGGCTGAATGATCGTTTGTCTGATTCCAACCTGTTGTCATGGTTATGTGGTTCCAGGGGAAGCTGGTACCAGCATTTATTTTTATCTCTCATTTCAAGAGAAGTATTGAACACATTTTCTGGAATTTTCCGAAATGGGACTTTAGCTATGAGAAGGGTTTGAATGATGTCATAGATCAAACACATCTGTTAGTACAGTGATCATTTCAGCATCGGTAGAAAAAAAAATATAGTGCTAAGCGGGTCGCATCAGTTTGGATGAATTGATGTTGGGTTGGAGCAGGAAAATCTGTGAATGTTAGACATCAACAAACACAGGGCGAAACTATTGATTCAGATTGATGAAGAAATTTAAAAGGCCGGAGAATTATTTTTCTGGAGGTTTTCGTGTTTTGGGTGAGCTTTCTGAGGTTTGCTTCCGAAGTCTTCATGAAGGCAGTTTTCTAAGAACACCCCCAAATCATCAGAGCTTCTCGGAAACGCCGCACGAGGTTAAGAACCCCTTTCAAGTCTTTTTATTCTAAGAATGTTCAAGAGCATCGGATCAGTGAGAGTCACATGACGGAGTTACTCAACAAGCCACAACACACATTTGACTTTGTATTAACAGGCATGCGGGGATGAAGATCCACCATATTGTGAATGTCTTTTTCTTAGAATCAACTGTCAAAGATTCCCAGGTTAGATATATTTTTAAATTTATTTCCTTTTTATGTGTGGTTATCCATCTGCTTATATGTATGAATGTCCTAACACCTGATGTGAGTTCCCAGAAGTTTTTTCTTTTCGCAATGATGTTCTTTGATTGTTTGCAGAAATCATGACGCTCAAAAAATAACACAATTGTGGAGAACGTGTTTGTTCCCAGTCTTCCTTCTAGACATTGATGTTTGAGAGCCTAGATCCTTAAAGACGGTTTTATGAGGATCCAGGTCCTGGAGAGCCACTGCGGGTGCAGGTTTTGGGATGCTTGATGCTTGAGGTTTGAGGAGTACCTGCTCACATATTTTTGCTGTTGACGGTTAGAATCCAGGATTTTTCTGAGATGGTGTTTTTTGAAGGTTTCCTCTCTGTTGTCTAAATTCTTTGACACAATTGTCCTCTGCGTACCGTGGTTCGTCAGATGCCTTCTGAAGCTCGCGTGCTTTCCTGTTTTAAGGAGGTTCTGTTCTGGAAACGGGGTTAGGCGCAGTTTGAAGGAACCCAGGAAAGATTTCTTGAAGTTCCTTTATTTTGAAGAACAGAGAGAGAGAGAGACAGAAAACAGGCGAGGAGAGAGGAGGTTTGACTGGGATTCGGTCCAAAGTGATACGATCAGAGAAGGAATTAAAAAAAAACACTGCTGCAAAATGTTGTTTGTCAGCTGCACTGCTCCATGTATTTTGAATTGTGAATATTTTATTGCACGAATTGCAGTTATTGAGGGATTTCCACTGCGTTGTGTTATTCATTCTTTCTCTTTTTTATGAAATGAAAGATAAAGATATTTGAGTTATCCAATCTAAATACGAAAACAAAGCCATTTAGTAAAAGAACACATGCTGGTATCAGTTGTATTCTCCACTATTTAATTAATTTAAATCAATTCATTTCATAAAACATATTTAAAAAAAAATAAAACAGCAAAATGTTAGAAAGTAAAGTCTCAAAAAGTAGATCAGCAGATCCTTCATCTGTCCAACAAGAAGACATTTTATTATTTGGACAAAATTGAAAGGAAAATTAACACCCATCCTTTGTTTGTCAGTGGTCTCCTTAAAAGAGTAAAAATATCCAAATAAAAGAACGTTTGGTGTTTTATACAGAAGTGTATTTTTTATTGATAAACTCTTTTTTTTATTAAACAATGCACTCTGTGGGTGAAGGAAATTAAAACACTTGTGCATGTGTGTGAGTGTGTGTGTGTCAATGACAGGCCTTTTTATTCCTCCTATCCCCTTTCTTCCTCCAAATTAAAACACCAGGGTTTTTTTGTTTGTGTGAGCGGTACATGAGCAGCCTGCTAAGACAGTGGAGGTGAAAAGGTCGCCGTGCTTGTACCCAAGTAAAGAACGGTGCCTGTACAGCTGTTATATCCTCAATTCACTATCTGGTAGGCTGTGTATCGGGGTCATTGTCATCTTCACTTGGATGTGATGAAGAGAATTGTGACCCAACATAATCCAAATCCCATGATAAACCGCATTTAGTGACATGGTCTATTTTCCTGTTTTGTAATTGAATTGCATCGTCTTCAATTCTTTTGTTCCATCCACGAAATCACACACACACACACACACACACACACACACACACACACATTACATACACCTGTGAACACACACACACAAACACCATTTTCAGACCCTTAATGTTAATGTAATGATGCCCAATTATTAAATATTGAAAATATTAATATTGCCTAAAATGTGTCTTTTTTGGGGGAAGCTTCAGCTTCACTTTGTGCGTGCATGTGTGTGTGTGTGTGTGTGTGTGTGTCTCATGGTAAAAATTGACACTTGAAAATCGCACACACACATCGATCCTCACACACATCCAGATATTTGCTTCTTTACATTCAGCGCCCCGGCTGTTTTATTCACGGCTGCTGTGGCAGAAGGGACCAAACTGCTGCCAAAGCCCCCACCCCACCCCCACCCCCCCTCCATGATAAGGTCCTGCATGTGCACCCAGACAGAAGTAATGTGAAGCGTGAATTCAGTGCGGCGCATGGGGTGGCTCTAATGAAGTTCTTTTGTCAGCATCGGAGAGGAGCGCTGTTTTACAGATGTAAAAAAAAAAAAGGGTTAATCCGACTTCCGAAGGCCACGGCTGTTATGATTTATCTTCCTGTATTTATTTGTATCTGTTACCTCCTCTGTTTTTGTCCTTTTGCTCAGATACATCTGTTTTTCAAGGAATTAAAGGACTTTTAAGATGTTTTTTCTGATTAAGTGATAATAATAATACCATAATACTTTTACTGCTGATAGTGGATTAGTCAAAGTCACATGGTGAACTATGGGTAAATTATTGATTATACTATAATCCACATTATTAAATACCACTTTAATATATTTCATACAGTATACACCCTCTAAAAAGAATAATTTCATTAATTACACATTAATTAAGATGATGTAATAATTAATTAAATGGATTATTTTTGTGAGTATTTGCATGTGTGTGTGTGCGTGTGTGTGTGTTTTCTGCATGGTCTGGAATTAGTATTTATGGATGCATGTGCTTTTATGATACTATGATAGAAGCTATATATATATATATATATATATATATATATATATATATATATATATTTCCTCCACAATTATTTGTGTGTTCATTTGTGCATCTGTGTCAATGATTTCCAGTACTTCTGTGTGTGTGTGTGTGTGTGTGTGTGTGTGTGTGTGTGTGTGGGAGTCTTTGTATACGTTCCAAATCGGTCCAGCTGGCATCAGTCTTAGCTGAAGCCGAGGCCGCTGTATCGGTCGCACAAAAACAGACACACACATGCACACGCACGTGCATGCACACACACACACACACACACACACACACACACACGACCACATTCCCATTCTGTACGCCTGTAATTATCAACCTCTTCTGCATCGACTACCATATTGGCGTGCATTCAGTGCTGGTC
This sequence comes from Eupleurogrammus muticus, assembly GCA_036785175.1. NCBI lineage: Eukaryota > Metazoa > Chordata > Actinopteri > Scombriformes > Trichiuridae > Eupleurogrammus > Eupleurogrammus muticus. The sequence goes on along the minus strand of JAYKQN010000013.1, from coordinate 12,158,379 downwards.
TATACACGCCTGATTCAAACCCTTCACCACGTACACGCTTCATTTTCCTCCACACACGCTCGCTTATAAAACCCCTCCATTTCATCTTGTACGGCTGCACCGACCGCAGAATGTAATTACACACTAACCGTGGTTTGATATTTAGACTGGCTGAAGATTTAAGGTTTTATCCGAGAAAGAAGGTCTGTGTGGTAAAAATAGGCTTGAAAGTGGTCCTGCAGCTCAGAAGAGAAGAGGGACGCCTGTTCAGACGCTTGTAGAGGAAATTAGCTTTGTTGTCTATATGCTGAACATTTTCAAAACTCATCAAGGCATCTTTTTTTTCCCCAGCCACTTATGCTTAGTTTCTGTATAAAACAATGGTCAGTTACCTGTGAAAGCGGTAAACCCCCATTATATCATCACTGGTTCATGTGTATTAATTTCAGTATAGAGATGGTCTATGGAAAAATAATGGTGCACATACAGAAACAAAAACGCACGGAACGTACAGCTGTACTGGAAGAACCGTAATATGGCTGCAGGGCACGGCGAGACAGTCAGTGTGTTGGCTCGCAGCCGCGTGAGACGCCTCGGCGTTTAAGTAGGTTGCTGGGATGTCGCTGGGTTAGGGGCGGCTGCTGGGACCATATGAGACCGTTTTATTGGTCTGTTGGCCATTGTGGGCATCATGTTGCAAATCACTGAGCGTGGCTGATCCGCGACAGTGTTGCATTGTGATGTTATATGTTGCTGCTTTTTTTTCATTTAACTGGATTAATCTCATTATTATTTAATAATTTTGTCAAATTACTGAATTCTTTTTCCATAAAATATTACCAATTCTGTATTATTTTAATAATTTGTCTATTAGGGCTGTCAGAACAGTGCATTCATTCAGATGAATTAATTACAAAAATAATGACAAAAATAAAAGAAATTGTACAGAATTTGGCTGCTTCTAAAAAGAAGATTTTTTATTGTTACTGTTGGAGTCTTGAGAAGGAAAAGCATTACATCACGTCTGGGTTATTCACGACTTATTATATTTTAGTTAAGCAAAATACCTGTTTCCATAGCAAAAAGCCCCATTTTCCTTTTCATCAAAACATTCCACCTTTTTTTAAATGTCTGGCATTTCCATTAGAACTATTTATTTGCACATTTTTAAAAATGCGAATAAGAACAGGTGGATGGAAATGCAACAAGGAGGAGAGGCCTAGTCTGAATGTTGGATTAGAAAACAGCAAATGACAAAGCAATACCATTAAACTAATATCTGTAATATTAAAATATAGGATTCATTTAGATAAATTGACCACAAACTATGTATTAATTGACAAATTCTTATTATTTCATAATTCAATTTATATAGCAGTATTGCAATGATAGAATTGAGTGGAGGATATGGATTTTTAGTTGTCTAGTTTGTTTTTGCTATAATATTTTGTCATTTGTCAGGTGGTTATAATGTAGGTTGTGTCATAATACCATTCATAATATTCACCCCTAACTGCACAATTATTGATGATTAGCCTTGTTTCAGCTGTTGTTGTGTGTGTGTTGGTCAGCTGACCTTATACACATAGATGAAGTTGTTGTATTGAGTTTTTTTTTTTTTGGCCTAGCTGTGCTTCAGATTGAATCCGTAGAATGTCGCGCTCTGTTCAGAGCAGCAAGAGTCGTCTGAGGATCCTCCTTCTCATGTAGAGGTTTGCCAAATGTCACCTAAAGACTGTAGCGCTCGCCACGGCGCTTCACGCTGTTTGGTTAGTTTTGTCTGTACATGCAAACACAAACTAAATCTACACCTAGAAGAATGTAGACAATGAAAGCGCCGTTTTTTCAAAGCTGGATTTCGTAGCATATGGAGTTTTTTTTTTTCGCCCCCCCCCCCACGCCCCTCCCCTTATGCATTGCGGGCACAGCAGATGTCTGTTTTGTTGTAGCAACATTCAAAGGACTGTGTGTGTACTTTGGGAAATCCACGAGCGGGAAACGTACAGAACACAAAGTGTGAAGACTCTGATCAGGGAAACTGGCTTTGGCTGTTTCCTACTGAAGATGTTTCACTTTGTTTAAAAAAAAAACACACATCGCAGAAGAATAACCCTAGGAAAGAAATTTTAACTTACCTGTAGGTGGTGACATATTAGGAACACTCCCACCAACACCCACCATGACCTTAATAGTCAGTCATCACTGGAGGGGAATAAATGCATGAATGAAACCATACTATGTGTTTAGTTGCCTCGTTCCCTCATAGGTCACTCAAGAAAATCTAATTATTGTGTTGATCTGACTATAGTCAGATTTTTATAATGCATCTTAGACTGATTGGAATCAGAATTAGTTGGGCTTCTCATATTGGTATTAACGCAGCTACTGTTAATGTGACTAGAATTGGATTTAGTCCGATATCTATACAACTTAGCGGGACTGAAGCTGGACATTGCATGAGGGAAGAAGTCAATCAGACGCCAAAACTACTAAAAGTCCCCTATACTAACTGCCCCCTCTCTTCTCTCTTTCTTTCCCCTGCAGGTAAAACAGAGAGGAGTTCGTACTCATACGGCAGAGAGTCCAACCCACACTGCCACCAGGTCAGTCTCACGTTAAATGTCTTTTTTTTTTCCTTTTTCTGTTACAGCAGAGCGGGTCAGGTCCCAGATTTGTTCTGAGGTCAGTGGTAGGAGCTGGTTAGTCCTGGAGATGAGGGATTTAGGCACCTGACTCTCCACCTCTGGCCCTGGACTTTAAAGATAGCGAAGATTTTGAGGCAGAAAGTGATGCCGGGAAACCACTCAAGTCTTGTCCTTACATATAACACTTGAAGGTGGGATGGAGGATCCTGGGAAAACATTTGGATCACACAATATTTAGGGAAAAAACACACACACACACACACACACACACACACACACACTCATAGCTTCCTGCTGCATGTGTCAACCATCATAACTAATCATCAACTTCATCACTTATTTCCAACTTCATGAAAAAAAACGAATAATTGTACATTTTAATTAAAAGGTTTACTGTTCTTGAAGGAATATTAATGCGTGGCAGTGACGCCAGGTGTTGTGAGGACTCTGGTAATGTGGCTGCGTTTGAAACAGAGCACACACACATCCATGACAAGATGCACATCAATAATTAAGAGGAAGATATGTTGATGTTTGATTCTACCAGCGGAATATTAAACGGTACTGACTTGATGTGATTGCGGCACTCTGACCACCCACCTTTTTGGTTTTAGATTTAAATTACTTTTTTTTTTTTTTAATCCATACGTTCTGCTCGGCCACAGGCTGCTATGCTATGAGTCTGATGTTATGGATTTTCTTCTTCTTTGAGTCTCGAGCATCTATTAATTAACGCTCATCAAAGAAGTTAATTTTCCTGCTTATGGAAGTTAAAGTCACGACGCAAAAAAAAAATACATATATATGTTACAGATTACGAGGAATATGTGAATATGTGAAGGCTTTACCTTTCCCATTTTGAGTACCCAATCAAATGAAAAGGTGGTTGATCACTGTGGGGAATTAATCGAATCAAATTATTTAACTGCTCAGTGGTTCAGATATGGTCTCCTGATCACTACACCTGTGTTACATGAGTAAAGGAACACTTTTATTAGCATGGCAGCACATGCTATAACATTATATATACAGAAAATAATGACTTGGAAACCTTTTAAATAACATACAGGTCACCTATGCAGTCACCATGGAGCTACCGCGGTTCTAAAGCTCCCTATGTTGACACAGATATTCACTATTCTCACCATTTCTGATGAGCTGCTTGTCCCTGCACATCGAGGCTTTGCATCGTATCTCATCTGTCACTTCTAGTCAGAAGATTGATTGTGGCGAGGACACCACATGTAAGCGCAGTGTAGTGCTTGGACACATGACAGGAAGGTCAGAATTTTCTGAGTGTCTTTAAGGTCAAAAGTCAAACAGAGCGGAAAGATGCACGACCTGCTATAGAACACAGAAAGGATGTGTGATAATATACAGAACTAGCATTTTAATGGTGAAATATATCGTATGCGAGAATAATCTGAGAGACTATTGCTCGGGCGACGTGAGATAACGCTCAAGCCTGCACGCCTAGTGTCTCGTCTAGTGTATTGCTTGTATCTCGCAGTGGAGATACTCGCCATGCAGTGACGATGCTCAGGCCTGCACAAGCCAGTATTCGCTGATACAATGGGAATGGTATGCCCAAGTTGTAAGTTTGGCTTTTGCCTATCAGATTTAGATGGTCTAACCATGGAAAATTTTCCATTGGGTCGCACTGCTGCCCTTCAAACCAAATGTGGTTAAACTTTTAATAGTTGGTTCTCATTGGCTTTCAATCTGGCTATCTCCCAGCCTCAAGCTTTGATTGGTTCGTGCTTGGTATCGACTAATGCAAAACAACTTCAAAACCATAATTGATGCCTTATTTATGCATAGAAATCAATGACTGGAGCGTAGTATTGCCCTCTATGATGCCCCGCTGCTATCCCTGTACCGTTCATTGTACAGTGTGTCTTAAGAGAATTAAACAACCACAACTATCATACACTGATGCATAGCCTGCTAGAGGAACAAGAATGTGTCTTGATCATGATGTTTAAACATTAGCCTGAAATGTGAATGGTCAGTGATGGCCAGCTTGTAAAGAATGTCTGAAGTCAGTACCATTGGTCAGCATGACCTGCTTTTGAGATGAATGCTGGATCCTCGTTGCTATTGGTCTCAGGGCCTGCTTGTAATGAATGCTTGAGTCTCAGCGCTATTGGTCAGCATGACCTGCTTTTCTGATGAATGCACGACCCCCGACGCAGTTTGGTCAGCACGCCCGGTTTCCGTGATGAATGCTTGAACCTCGAGCTATTGATTCAATGGTTTTCTATGCGTAGGACTGTAGATGGAGATTGGCGGCTCGTTAAACTGGTGCAACCATCTTCTCATTTATTTTAAATGAATGCTGTAATTGCAGTTGTCCTTTTAGAGACCTCATAAATGTCAGAAATGACCTGAATGCATAACTTAAAAAAAAAGAGGTGGGCGTGCAACTATTTATGGGACGGCTTGATCGTGCATTGCATTGCAGTTGGAGTTTTAGTGATTGCATATATAAATTGCAAGTGACTGCAGATGAAAAGCAGCCTTTTGGCTAAGCCTGGCCAAGTTACAGTAATATTCATCAATGTGCACTGTCCCTGGTCAAATAAACTAAAGTCGACAGCACATCATGTTTGGTTAGGCTGCAACGCTGCTACAATAATGAGGGTTGATGTTAGAAGACAACATCCACTGAGCAGGGGAAAGGTGTGGTAGACCTGAGTACAGCGGTGAGCTGTACACTGTGTTTTTTATGGAAGTGGGGCCTCAGAGAGGCTGAATGACCATGAATCCCTGAGTGCGCCGCTTTGCCAGATTGAAAATCCGTCTTGGAGAGATGATTGCAGCAGAGTTGCGCGGCATACGCCGGAGAGGCTGTAAAAGTCGCCCGGTGGCCATCTTTGAAGCCTGTCGCGCTGCGTGAGGTATCAGCTGGATATGTCGCTGAACTCTGCCTCCCCACGCGAAACCTGAACAGACAAGCTGAATCGGTGGGTAGGAGTCTGGCAAGACGGCGCAAGACACATGACCAGGACTAACAGTAGAGCAAAGAGAGAGGATCTCTTTTAGATCTCTTAATATCCCAATGTGAGATGACAGGCCGATGGAATGTATTGGTTTAATGAGACCAGCAGATGTGATCAGCCGGTTTGATATTTGACAGCCCCCAAATGCACAAACTTTTCCGTAAGTTTCCTTTCCATGGGTACCACGACTTGTTTAAAATGTATTGCTGAATTATTCCAATGGGAATGACATTGTTTTTTCCTTGGTTGGTTATGATCTTGGGGTTCCTATATGGGCAGAACGTATTCCTTCAATTCATAGGAGACAAATTCTGAAATTCTTTATTGACAAATGCATGTCACGTTGCTACTGGTTGGCCCATTTTGACAACAAAATTCAAAACTCTGGTGAACTCTATAGTAAACTGGCATGATGGACAGTCTTGCTAATACGTGCATGCTGTACTTTCTGTCACCTGTCTGATCAGGCTGGAGTATCTCGCGTTTTCCGGACGCCTACGTCTTGTCTTCGCAAGTTCGATTCCAGTGGAGCTACCATGTTTACATGTGCTTTAAATGTCCGGTTTGAGTCAGACCACCACTATAAATACATTTTGTTAGGTGCCATGTGAATGCAGTGACTGACTATCTGGCAGGACCGAGTTCTTGGGTCTAATTTGGGCATAAGACGAGCGCCTGAAGTGCCTCAGCCGGCCAGCTCTGCTGATTGCAGGGAGGATGTTTACAGGAAGCATACAGCTGGATGTAAGAAATGTGCAAACACACTCCTACTGACATTCAGCGTTTGCAAAATGTTTACCGGTGTCGTCGGCTCTCACTTTGATGACAGAACGGGAAAAATATGTCAAACCGGATCCGCTGTACACTTACAGATATTTTCCCCGTGACGCGGCGTCTTTTTCCTTTTCATTTGAACAGAAGCTTCGAGACGAACGGCGGGGATGACTGATACAGACGGTCTGAGCAGCACTACCGGTTGCCAACATGGGGTGATCGAATCAAACAAAATCATTGAGCGTGGTCCAAATGCAGTTGCCCAGGGGAACTGTGCATCCCTCACTATAATAGAGTAAAGAATGCAAAATCGCAGTGTGGTATCTGAAGGATAGTCATTTTAGGACTATTAGGAGCATAAAGGCCTTTCTGCTGTTTTTTTGGTATGGATCTTTTTTCTTTTAGCCCTAAGGACACACGGGGAGGAAACATGCTGATCATGTCCGCCTCACGCCAAGTTTTTCAGTCGTACTGAAATCTTTTCCATATAAATGTTTAAACTGGAAGGGATTCCATAAAGCTGCTGGGCAGGTTTGGGTTTGTTTAAAATAGCCTCTTGGCCTCGATCAGTTCACGTCTTCATTCGCTTTTCCCAGTCAGCGTTTTGGGAATTCATTTGTCAAATTAAACAGCTGTTTGTTAATTTATTTGCTGATTTGTTAATTAATCCGTAGTCTTCTATGTATTCACTCTTTTATTCACTGTTTAATTAAATGAATTAAAACTTTTTCATTTATGCATTTGCATTTTTTTTATTATTTGGATTTTACTATTTCATATTGCATCAGTGTCAACACACACATATTTCTTTGTTCATTTATTTATTTATTTTTCTGCTCATTTATTTATTAAGCCATTCATTCAGTAGCTGATCTGTTGATTAATTTGTGCATGCACCAATCCAACCATCATCCGAAGGTCACAACATTTGTTTGTTGTGAGGAGGTATCATTTTCCAATTTGTCTGCCTTTTTGTCTATCTTTAAACAGGATTGTGAAAATAAAATAAGAAAAAAACCCTGAAATATGGTGGTAGTTTGTAGAACTGGCCAAAGAACTCTGGTAGGTCTTATTTAGAGTAGTAATGGCATTTAAATGACCAGAAATGCATTATAGATTGAAATCTACAATGAGTTGGGCATTGTCTGTATTTATTTAATTAATAATTTATTCATTCTCCCATATATATATTTTTAAAGTAGTTTATCATAGAGTGTTCAATCATCCATCCACTGGCCAGTCTGATCATTCTTTTATTCACTCCTTCAGCCATAGATCTAATCTATTTACATTACATTATACATCCATCAGGAATTATGGTGAGGTATCAATTAACTATGCTCAAACATCCATCACTTGACCATAACCCGTTCCGTTCCTTATACATGTATTCATTTATGAGATGATTCATTCACCCGACCGTCCATTCGCCCATTCTGTCTGGTCGTTCCATCTAAACGCTCCTTCATTCACACCTTCATCTCTCTTGTTTTCATGTGTTCATTCACCAGTCCATTTGTCGCTTTTGTCCAATGTCTTTGTCCATTTGTTGTTTGGATCTCTCTGACAAGTCCACCCATCTGTCCATCTGAACACTCATTAGTTCACTATTCATCCATATACTGTATACATTTGTTTATCTGTCGCCTCATTTGTTGACTTGATCGCTCTCTGATCCATCAACCCATCCGTCCCTCCATTTATCACAGACTGGCTGATCTTTTATTTATAACCACCTCTGATATCCAGCTGTGGCCTTTGTACGCGGCTAAGGCAAACTGTAGAGGACAAAAATATTAAATAAATCAAACATTACTGCCTCACTGGCCATTTTCCTACTGGGCTGCTGTCAAATTATCCTGCTACACAGTCTGAATGGCTCCTGATGGAAATTGTTTGGAAATGGCAGATAAATTTACATGCTGGGCTGAGGTCCAAAATCCTCTGGCTTCATCCTCCGCTGTTAGTGAAAAAAATTGTGTCCTTGTAATAAAAGAAAGGAGGAAAAAAAAAACACTTAGAGGAGAGGATGAGCTCAAATGCTAACAACGGGCAGATTTCCAGTGACCTTTATTCTTTAATTCTCTGACCAAACCAAATAGATTTGTATTGTTCGAGTTTGAGGTAATTTAGATCAATTTAATAGATAGCCTATTTAGAATTTCATGCCATGCTTTGGCAGTTTTTTGTTTAGGTTGTGGACGTTTTACATAATAGTGTTATTGTGTTTGATAAAAAAAACACCAATCTGCACATTTCCTCCAGCTGAGTTCCAAAACGTTTTAGCCTGATGGTCGGACTGTATCGCTATTTGGGTTCAATCTGACATTTCTTCCATGTTAGGTCTCATTCCAGTTTGACAATATGTCCCTCACCAGAAAGATCACAAGGATCTGCCTAAAAAATATTCTGGACAGTGTCTAGATCCAATAATTATCAAATTGTCTCAGTCGGGACTAAAGCGGTAGACCATGTCCATCTCTAGAGCGCTGCCATTTATGCAAAAACTGGTTTTGGAAATTGTCATTATTTTCACAATTGTGAAGGATACAAGATTAAAACTGAGTAATATTATTATAAAGTTTGTTACTGTTGATACTAATTGATACTAATTGACTTATCTTACTTTGTTCAGTTCCCGCTGCCTGACTTCAGCTTAGATGATGAATAAACACATTTTAGAGTACATAAGCTACACAGTTTTTATTCTTCCTTTCTACTGGCAGCGGGCATGTGGTATGAACTGAAATGCCTGCATTCAAAGTGGACAGGGTCACAGTGATTCTCCACGAGCTGTAAATGAGCGTTGGGGGTTGGGAAACGTGGCCTCTTGCCAGGGTACGAGCCCAACCCCCCCCACCAAAAAAAAAAGCATCCAAACACCCCCAGAAACCCATCATTTGCTGGCTGAAGGTTCAAAACACCAACAGAAAGGGACTGAGTCTTTTTTTGTGTAATTACAGGTGACGACATGGATGGATTTTTTTCAAAACGTGTTTACCGTAATTTAACTTGCAAGCGAACTAACATTCACTCGAAATTATATATGTTTTAATGTAGTCGTGTGGAGAGGTAGCGGAAACTATTCTTTACTTTCATTTTTGACACGTTTTACAAGCGTTGACAGCCCATTAAAGTGGGCGTTACCAGCGGTTATTAGCCTCATAGATATGGTTAGAAGGCCTATAACTGTGAGCTTTTCCAACCAATAACTAAAAGCGAACAGAGGAATATTGGTAACACTTTACTTGGCGGGTGAGTTCGTAACACATTCATAGCAGTTGTCATAAACTGCACATAAAGCATTTACGACTGTTTAACGAGACATGAACTAAACTCTGTAGGTATGAAGCCTCACAACTTGTATAGTAAAGCGACGTTTGATGTAGACTTTATTAGATATTTATGAACTTTTTTACAAAGGCTAGAGAGACTACACTAATGGTCTCCAGTTTGAAGGCCCAGTTCCTTCCCTCAACCAAGTACAAATATCATTTGTTAGGTGCTCTACTATGAAGCCTGGTCATCAGCATGTTGTGTGTTCTCGCCTCACTTTTATGGAGATTTCTGTCGCCCGAGCTACTATGACCGCAGTTGAAACACCCCCACTGGTTGTGTGATATAAGTCATACACACAGACACACTCACGCATGCACACAAACACTCCCTTTCTCTCCCTCTGTGTCCACTATCTGAAGGTACTTTTGTCTACATAGGCAGAAAAGGCATATTTACATAGAGAAACGCCTCTAGCACCTGTAGAAGTTGTGACTTTAGTCTATTAGTTCCAAAGAGAAGAGGTCAGGTGATATTATTATATATTATATATTTCATTCGAGCAGGAATCCACCGTGTCAGCCACAGACACGCGCATGCACATGCACGCGGTGCACGTGAACGCTCCGCCACACCACAGCACGCCTGTCATCCAGTTATCACCTCCCAGATCAGTAGGTTAGTTGTAGGCCGGCAGCTACAGCTGAGGCAGCAGCAGTCTGGATGTGAGGTTCTGGTGGAATGCAACATGAAAAAAAAAATAAAAAAAGCCTTTAACACTTCTCTCTCACTCTGCACCCCCCCCCCCCCCCCCCCCCACACACAAACACACACACACACACACACACACACACACATCTGTCAGTAAAAAGTGCTGAAGGCTCCGTTTTGAAGCTGTGTGAGGTTTCAGAGGAGCTTAGAAGCCGCATTTACTTATTAAAAAAGGTGCACACAAACATGCTAACATGCATACATTCTGCACGCTTACATTACAGAACATGTATGTAAATATTCCACATCATTACTGTCCATTCCACAAACACACGTGCACGTGCACGCACACGCATGCATGTGATTTAACTAGCAGGAAACAAGCCGATACGGTGCTAACAGAAGTTTCACATCGTTGCCAAGCGAAGGAATTCTATTTGTGTTTCATGTGTGTCGATCAGGTCAATTTACATACGGAAGCAAGTGTGTAGCTAAGGAAGAGTCCCTATGAGACAAGTGTTTCCCAGACTCGAGCAGCCGCCTCAAGGGAGAGTTTATGATGTGCCTCAGGGAGCTTGATGAAGTGGAGTTGATATGACAGGTGGATCCATTGTCTTATTGTGCATGGCTGTTTGAATGACGTTTTAATATGACATGCTTGGATTATAATTTGCATCAGTCTAATATTGCAGCAGATGAAGCCACGCCTACTAAATATCAACTGCTAATCTATTTACGAGTTGTTTGTGTAGTCATAGGAAAAAAATAGTAATCTATTCATGGCATATATGAATAAAGATATAGGCGACCATATGCACAGGATGAGGGGGGTTGCACGTATGGAGATAGTTACAGGTTGTGTTGGATCTTGAAGAAATTAGCATACTTTGCTTTTACCTCTAATGTCTATGTGTTATCAGTCAGAATACGTGGGGGAATGTTTTAGCGCGACGCAGCTCCACTCAGTATTGGCTCCAGGGCTAAAATCTGGAACTTTGGATTTGAGGTTTTCCGTCATTTAACAGCAGCAGCAGGTGCTCTCTCCTCGGCTTCCCCCTTCACAAGCCTTTAAACACTCCAAGGGCTCCCCAAACACACTGACCTCTGACCTCCGCACCTCTCTGCCACATCAAGAAACTGCAAAGGGAAACATAGACTCCTATGACCGAGGCTTAGATCTGTCTTTATCTCTAGCTCAGATTTTCTGTATTTCTTTTTTTTCCACTTCTATATATTTACAACTTTCTTTGAGGTATTAAAAAGTTCTAATGAGTGTTTTGATGCTCTACTTTTTAGTATGTGCTTTTATCAACCTTTAAGATGTCTGATTGCATATATATATATATATATATATGGGAGTGTATGAGTCTCTACACTACTCCACCAAAGAGTGTGCGCGGTTGCAGGGAAAGTGAAAATATGTTGTTTCAGTGTTTTCTTTTGTTCCATATAAAGCCATAATGTCCCAAGTGGCTTTACCATAAATGACGGGGGACAAACTCCACAGTTTGTATAGAAAAAAAACAAAAAAGTCAGTTCAGCTGAAGGTAAAGTGAGGCGTCAGCAGTCTGAATCGCACATTAAAAGGTAGTATCTCCAAAGTTACAGCTGGTTTTGTATGAAAGGCGATTTACAACACGTTTGCCGGTCTGATCCCTGTTGCTCGGCTGCTTCTCGAGATGTAATATTTCCACAGTACAGTAAGCGAGACTGTGTGTGGTCTGAAGTCGAGGGAGGGGGGGAGGAAAAAGACGAAGTGTCAAAGATCGTTTACATGATAGGATATACAAAATGAATCTTTCTTTCTTTCATAAATAACTCTTCTCTGTTCTTATATCCAGCCATGCTGTGCGTCTTTGTGTGTAGTGAGATGTTCCTCTCACAGCTGCTCTCCAGCTCTGAACACGCAGGCGCAGACACATACACATACACTTATGGACACACTCACGTACATATGTGCACACACACACAAACACGTGTACCACACACTAATCCAGCTGTTGGTTACCCTCAGGAGACCTTCAGCCGTCATTCAGTCTCATCTGTCTGCCACATAGATCAACACTTGATGTCATTTTACTATTGATCACAAACATTCACACTACTGGGCTTATGCACACCTGTGTGTGTGTGTGTGTGTGCGTGTGTGTGTGTGTGTGTGTGTGTGTGTGTGTGTGTGTGTGTGTGTGTGTGTGTGTGCGTGGATGTGTGTGTTTATCATTATATAAGCTTCTTGAGTGTGTCAGTGTAATTCAATAAACCTCTCAGCATTTAATTATTTCATTGAACCTTGAACATGTCATCTGAACTCTTTAATGTGATACTTATAAAATATTTGCATGTGATTGTAATTTTCAGTAAAATACACAATCCTCATGCAGTGAATACGTTATCTAATATTTTACTTAATGTCCTCATGCAGTGATCTAATAGGTTATCTAATATTTTATGAGTGCTACATTAGGTCTGACCCATCCCTATTATGTTTGTTCTTATTTTTGATTGTAGACTTATTTCTAGCAACTATGGGCCTTATATAGACACAAATGTCATCGAGTCAAATGTCATGTCATCGACAAGGGGGGTGTCGAAGTTGTTACGCATCAGTTGACACCATGCACAAGCCAATAGAAGGGTGCGATGTGGCCAGCTTGGTAATGAAACTTGGTAATGAAATGACTATAAAAGTTTGACTAACAGCGCTGTGACCCAATAGAAATTTTCTACAATAAGACTGATAGCCAGTAGCCACGGCTTTTGAACGACATCTGCGAATTGAGCCTCCTACCACTTTCAAAAATAAAACTAAAAAAAGAGGCGGGGGGATGGCCTTAAAAGATTAAATCCACTATGCCTCCTAATATAGACAGCGCGACCAGAGCAAGCAGCGCTGGCTGTTTTTTTAGGTATTTTTCTGACCATGAAACTGGCTTTTCTGCAGAGCACACGGTTTGTAGGTGGGAGCATAGGCGCACTTGAATCAAAATGATTTCCCGAGCAAAATCAGCAGAGAACATAACATTTTGATTTGGTTGAGGCAGCAAAGTCAGTAAATCAGTTTGCATCCGATAAACGAACGTGGGTGATTCTGACAGTATGTTCTGACAGCCGCTTTATAGCGTATGAAAAGCTTCTCCCGTAGCATCTGACGCCGGAGTTCAGTGGTGTTAGGCATGGCAGAGTTTACCTTTAGATTTTACCCTCATTTAACCACATGGAAATAACACCATCAGGTTGTAACCTAATTTTGTGAGTGACGAGGCTGCTGATCTATATATTGACCTTCATCCAGCCCTTATAGCAGAATAGCAGATGTATGAAACTGAGCAATTCGAGTTACAATGGTAATTAGTACAATAGTGTTTGACTGCAGCAACAATTTTAAAATCATCTTAATGGGACCTAATATGCAACGTAGGCCTGCCATATATTGTTTAATCAGGGATGCATTCAAAAGATATTCTTCTGAAATCTCTGGAGTGCATAAATGCTTGAAAAAAAAACAAGTAAAACTGTGTTCCAAAGTCTACAAATCACACAAAATAACTGATAAATCAATAAAGGCCTAAGCTATGTCTCCGAATACATACTCCTGTACTTCAGTTATATTTCCTTGACATTTACCTAACTTTTGGGTGTTTGAGGAAAATATTTCTCCAGTACTGAGCAGGAATCTCCTGGCGACTCGCGCTGGGACTGGGCATGCATGCCAGCTGTTTTTGGCCTCTATAAGCCAGGCTCGTGTTGTTATCATAATGTTGCATTCGCACCAAAGGACACAAACATTTTCAGCGGCTGGGAAATGTGCAGCTCCTGTTCTCTGCCGGCTGGTCGTGAGTGAAGTTTAAAAGCAGAATCCCAAATCCCAAAAGCAAACCCCCGCTGAGTTAAATTATTGTACTGACCAATGCGACCGGTGACTCTTCCAGCGTCTGTTGGCCACTTGGCAGAATGTCCTCAGTCTCAGTCTCATGTTGCAAACACAGTTACTTCCTGCAACAACAAAACTCTTCACAGAAATCGTGTGGACTTCTACATTCATGTCTGCATTTGATAACAATATAAGCCTGACATGTGAAAAATTATTTTTTAGAAGAAGTCAAAAGCAGCAGGGCATGAATAGACTATATAGAGTATTCAGATGGTGTGCTTAAAAAAGTTGAGTTGAAACTATATTACCACTAAAAGTGACTTACACAGTGGAAATTTAACAATTTTTTGTCTCCATGTTGGTGTTGGTTGGTGAAAATGTCCTGCTGAAAATGCTAAAAATACAGAAATCATCATGTACCCCATCTTTGATGGCACGTCATGCAACAAGTAGTTCAGACCAAGCAATCTGATCGGTCGACAAGAAGTTTAGAATGTGTACAAGTTTCATGGCTGTGTTAGAGGAATAATTATATAATCTTAAGTCTTTGTTACAACAGCACGGCTGATTCATCACTCGAGATGTTTATCCGCCAAGTCTTTGGCTACTTTTATATCCATTTCCATGGCAACGCCACCAGAGCCGGAGAAGCAAACGGTTTCCAATGCACATTTACACAGCGAATATTTGATTAAGCTTTGGTTAATCAACGACCACGTTAAAACACAAGCCTCAGCTATTAACCGCCTGTCTCAAATAAACACCTGACTGAAACAAGTAAAGGCCCCAGATATATTATTTGTTCATTTACAGTAGTAGGCAGTAGAAGTATGTGGTTTGCTACAGTACTAGTTTTTATTGGAATATGACCTAGCGAACATAAAGGATCTGCACCTGAACACACAGCTTTTACATTCTGATAATATTCTGGTATTTTTGGATCATTTTTGTTCAAATGTCGAGGCATCCTTGGCCTTATGTGACTTATGTTCCCACGTGTGAGCAGCAGGTGTCTCAGTGGACAGGAACACAGACAGTTCTCAGGGTCGAGGTTCTTGCCGGACATGACATGTGCAGTCTCACAGTTTCAACATTCCCTCAAACCATCATTTCATTGGGGAAAATCGATATGGCTCAAAACTGAGCTGAGATATTTTTGTGTGAAAAGTCATCAAATTCCATGGTGAAGGAATGACATTTAGGCTATTTTTACCAAGAAATTGGCCCAAACAACATAGATCAGACAGACGTGGCTCATCAGAGAACTCAATGGGTGCCTGTGTGTTTTCTATGGAAGCATGTCCAGTCTACGGTTGTACTTCTACATGCTGCTCTGTGTTTGTTCCCCGCTCTAACCGCTGCAAAGTGAAGGCAGCTGGGACCGAGGCATGATGGGAGTCATCAGTTCAAGATGGCACCGCGGGGAGGCCTATTTTTCATTCTCTTTTTATCTCTCTTTTCATCTCTAAATATAAATCTGTCTCCCCATCTATCATTCATTCTTCCTGTCTCCTCCCATTCCTTCCTGCGCCGTCCTCTCCCTCCTTTTCTATTCCTCCTCTCTGCCTTTATCTCGTTGCTCTCCTTCGTTTTTCCCTCGTCCGTTCCTCCCTTCACTCTTCTCTTCGCTTGCCTGTTTCTTCCTTTCCTCATTCGATTCCACCTCTCTCCTCCCTGTCGTCCTGTTCCTCCCTCAACAACTACTGTCCTCCTTCCCTCCCTGCCTTCTTCTCACTTATCTCTGCATGACTTTTCTATTTCATTCTGTTCTTTCTTCCACTTCAACAACTGTTGTGTCAACGTGCCTCCCTCTCTCAGTCTCTCCCTCCACCCTCCGTCTTTTGACCTCTTTTCCTCCCTCCTGCCTTTGCTTGATCCTCTCCTCTTCCCAACTCTTATACCTCACTTTGTTTTCCCCTACCTCCTCCCCACTCTTCCTCACCTCCTCCGCGTCCCTTCCTGAATCGCTTCACATCCTCGCTTCCAATTAGCTCCCTCCTTCCCACCTTCCTTTTACGTCTCCCATCTGAGAGGCTGTCTGTTCCTTCCCCTTCATCCCTCATCCCTCTCTTCTCCTCTCCCGCGTTCTAATTGCGCGAAGGAAGCGGCCAGATATTGTGAGGTGTAATGTGCTGTCTGATTTCTCTCTAAGTGTTCTTAAATGATCGCTATTTATTTGTCAAGCCAAGCGTTGAGCGCTAATTAAGGAGAAGTGCTTTGAACTGCTTTTGCGTGTGCGCTTTATTGTGTGTGTGTGTGTGTGTGTGTGTGTGTGTGTGTGTGTGTGTGTTGTAGGGGAAGGAGGAGGGGGGAGATGGAGGAAGTTGTCGTTGGCGAGTCGATCCCCTCGCTGCTACGAGTGCTACTGCAGAAGTGTGTGTGTGTGTGTGTGTGTGTGTGTGTGTGTGTGTGTGTGTGTGTGCGCTGTGATCTGTCCCCAAGGTTTTTCCTCACTCCTTCATTCCAGCAAACACACACACACACACACACGCAGCGGCGGCAGCAGGTGTTTGGGATATCGTGGCGTGCCGACATGATTGGCCGTTCCTTTGTCTATCCGTGTTACCCGGCTGTTCTGCAGCGTGATTGGTCTCAGTCTTTAACCTCGATGGCGTGAAAATAACGGCGGTTTCAGCCTCCATCTTGGATGACGCTGGTTGTTAGAATGTGGCTTTCCTTTAACTTTTCACACTGCAAAAAACGGAATCTTAATAGGGTAAAAATATCTTGTTTTTGGTACAATTATTTCAGTATTGATAATAATTATCTCATTCCACTGGCAGTTCTTCTTGATTTGGGTCAGAAGACTACCATTTTCCTTAGAAAATATTAAATTGACTAAAAATCAAGACAAAACTTGACATAATGTAAATTATCTTCCATTAGAATAAGATAAATCTGGACTAATTGTACCAAAAAGAAGTTATTTTCATCTGTTAGGATTTTATTGTTTTACATATGCATACATTTATGTGTGTGTGTGTGTGTGTGTGTGTGTGTGTCAGCAGGAGCGCCGCTGGCTGCCAGCACTTCCTGGTAATTAATGGCTTCTTCCTGCCTCTCCGTCTTGACTGGTCCCTCCTCCCTCTGTCGCTCATCCCTGTGACGGGGGGAAACTGATGGCATCTGAGCGTGAGGACAGGGGGTCAGGCGGGGAAGACACAAAATGGAAGAGAGCGGGGGGGTGTCGGGGTAATAGGCGAAACAGGGAGACGGAAAACAATTTAGTCGTGAGCCATGTTTCCCCCTTTTATCGACTTTTCCCTCTCAGGAAATGAATCGTCGGCGGTCGGCGCTCGTGTTTGTCTGGGAAGACGTCCGGCCTCTCATCCAGGAGGCTTCCTCCGTTTATAGGCTTCGGTCTGACTAGTCTGACACGACATGGATGATTGACCAATTTCTGGGAACTTCCAAGTAAAAAAAAACACTTTAATGAACAGTTTAGTACAACTAGCCTGAATCCGTAGTCCAAACGCACACCTAATAACAAACACACACACACATATATATTATTATGCTATATATTTTCTCTGGATGGGAGTTATCTACGCCTCTTCCCCCTCTGAGGACCACTGCAGCGGGGTCAAAGGTTAAAGCCAAAGCAAGACTTTAAATCATAAGTCGGCCCATCTGCCCTGACAACTATTGTACTCGATTGCATTTTTCTTTTCATGTCTCTTGACTCTGTCTGCTCGCTTCAATTTTCGTCTTGTGTTCTTGTTTTCTTTCCGTCTTTCACTTCCTTACACTCTTTTTACCCGTGCTCTGTGTGTGTGTGTGTATGTGTGTGTCCTCTCTCTCTTTCTCTGGTAATCTATCTTAGTTAATATCGTCTCTGTGAGCAGCTGGGTACCGAAGCCCAGTCAGCTCTGCAAGAAACAGACAGACCTCTGTTTGTGTGTGAGTGTGTGTGAGTGTGTGTGTGTGTGCTCTATACACACAGGAAGACAAAGATAGGTTCATAGCGGAAAAACAAGATAAAGTAAGAACGGCCGACAATTATCACACCAGTGATACTTCTGCGAATCGACGGATATCTCCGATATTTATTGTCCTCTCCCCCGTCATGGCGTGCCTGTTTCCAGGCCAGGGATCTGTATCTGCAGACAGACGGAATCGGCGTGAAGAAAGCGGGCAGGACACACACACACACACACACACACACACGCACGTGAAGCGCCTGCGCGGAGCCACGCAGAGCAGGGAGCCGTGGGTAACTGGAGGTCACGGAGGCGCCAACGCGCGCACCTCCAAAAAATCTCAAACAACATATTGTGCGGTGTCGCGCACACAAACACGCCGATTGGTCCAACAAATTTACTGTTGGTGAAGTGGGTTTTGGAATATAACACAAGCTGTAAAAAAAAAGAAAGTTCTGAGAGAAAACAGCCATGAATGACACCGCTACGCTCGCGTGCAGATGGATGAGCATTTTCCAACCGTCACTCATCACTCTTTTCTTTTTTATTCATGGTTAGAGCAGAAAAAGCGGACATGTCGCTGCTCTTTTTGGCCATGGCTGCTTGCTAAGTTGTGAAATATCCTACTTGTATTGGAACTATTGAGGCTATCATCTGTGGTTGATATCTGCGAGGTTAACTTTTCCTTTATTTCACATGACTGACCTGCATAAAACTACCCAACATTCAATCACATCAGGATTGACCCTTTAAATTTATCTATTTGAGTTATTCCATTAGAGAGAAAATAAATAAAGAGGAAAAAATGATTTGAAAAAGACTTTTGGTGACTGTCGATGATTAAACAGCAAAATTGATTAGCTTGTATTATGTAGTTCCTGATACTCTATGGATGCCTTCATGGCCAAAAGTGTTCCACTGACTTCCATTATAACCTCAGCTTTTAATCCCACGACCATTACAGTTTAAAGCCATATATTCTCTAATGTCAGCATTTCGTTTTAGTAGTGATATTTGACATTTGACCTGATTCAACTATTAACCCATAGTAAGGCCGATTCATGAAATGACCAGAAAGGTCCCAAAAGGTGTGTTTGTGCATGTTATTGTTATAAGATAAGATAAGATATGACTTTATTGATCCCACAACGGGGAAATTTGCTTGTTACTGCAGAGTAAGCTAAAGAAAATAAAAGCTATAAGAAATAAAAAATACACAACACTATGTACAAAATTCGTAGAATGTGTTGATCCGCATACACAGTATGCATTATGGACATAAGAATGGAGAAAAAATACTAATAAATAGCAAGAAAAAAGTATGCATAAGCAAAGCTTATATACATACATACATGCACGTACACACATATTTACATGTTTGCAAATATATATATATACGCACATACATATCCACGCACATACACAGACGTACACAAACATAGCTAATGCATACTTTGATTCTATAGAATTGACAAAAACGTACAGACAAGGACATCAGGGTTTTTGTTAAAATCAGATGAGTTCAGTCGTATCAATAGAAGAGTTTTGCTGTGGTGGGGAAAAAAAGGGGAAACAGGAAGTTGTTGTAAATAATGCATCATGCCTTTTTTCTGATCAGAGAAATAGCTTGATCGTGTCATAGGGACGTCATTGTGTTTCCTTGTGCTTGCTAACTTCAAACTTCTTCCAGAAAGCCGGGGTGTAACGCGTACAGGCATTTAACCAGGCAGGAGAAACAAAGATGCTATCAAGTTGCATTACTGGAAAACGCAGCCAGTGATCTCAGGGCTCGGCCCATAGGGGACTCAAAGGTCAGGATGCTTCTCGCTTCTGCCTCTTTTTGATTCACCTCGACCCGGCCGTCACCTCCACCTCGGCGTCCGCCGCAACTTAATTATAGCGAGCAGACAGCGTGTGCATAATACAGGTAGACAGAGACAGTCAGAGAGACAGATGGGTATTTTGTCTCTCCTCCAGCTCGTCTAGTTGCCGGGGCGACCGTCCGGGCCCGGCTCAAAGCTCGGGGAAGGGAGGGAAAAAAAAAAAAAAAAAAAAGGGGAAGAAAAGAGCAGGAAAAGAAAGAAAAGCGCCACAATCAATGAGACCCCTTTTTTTGTTTTAGTGGGAACCCCCTTTTACCCCCTGATGACACACACAGAAACACACACACACACACACAGAGGAACAGGATGACTGAATTGGTGTGTGTGTGTGTGTGTACATGCCTTTGTGTGCCTTTGTGTCTGACTCCGTCTCCCTCTTTCTGTGTGTGTGTGTGTGTGAGACTGACTTTACTTAAGACAAGGACCCTTTTGTTTTAAGCCAGAGAATGGCTCAGACCGAGGCTGGCCCTGTAATTGGCCTACTTAGGCCCTGTTTAGCATGAGAAAAGCCTTCCTCGGCCCGCCAGTGCCAAGCTAACTCTTGTTTCCAGCCTCAGAGAGGATGGACGCGCTGATCAGAATTCAGATTAGCCTGAAAAACGTCCAAATCCCTCCTCTCTCCCCTCCTCCAAAACACGCTCCCCCACCCTCTGCTTTAAATACACTGCACACTAATTACCTAATGAGAAAGCTGCAGGAAAAAAAAAAGAAAATCCACGCTTTAACGGAGTGGCGGAGGAGTCATTTACATGGGAGGGTTGGCAGGGTGTTTTTCACCACTTTCTTCCCCCACTAACTTTTTGTGCCACTTAAAGAAAAAGAAAAAACACCCTCCTCCATCCTTTCCCTACATCTTTTATCCTGACGGCGTCCCCTCCCCCCACCCCCACTCCCCCGAACCGGCCCCAGACGCCACTTGTTGCCGCCGAATCATTGAACTTAATTAGCGGGACAATGCCGAGCCCCGAGTCGGGAGCCGTAAACAAGAGCGGCGCATAGCTAGGAGAGAGCGGGAGGGCGAGAGAGCGGCGCAGGCGAGAGGAGCCGGGGCCTTGGAGCGTCGGGGGCCTCGGAGCGTCGGGGGCCGGCGCCGCGGCGCCAAGCGACATGGGGTCACGCCGGCGGAGGTAAATGCCGTCACAGACACGGGTTCGTTGGTCGGTAGCGGCTCGGTTCGCAGCAACTGGACTCTTCTGTTAAAATCAGATATAAACTTTCAGATTCACTTTTAAAGTATCTGATATAAGCCACAGAATATTAGCATTACTTTAGTTAGTTTTGGACTTTAATTTTAATGTAACCAATAAGTATGCATTTTCATTCATGAAAATACTCATGTTAGTTATTGTGATATCAATTTATATGACTCGAGGCTTTGAGGTTATTTGTGTGTGATGCTGTGTGTTGACAATATAACACTTCAATCAACTTCAATAACTTGGCTCTGAATAGGAAAACTTTGACTATCAGAAGCTTTTCTTCAACAATCCTTCCTTCATAATTAATCTAGATGATATCAACTCTGGTGAATATTCCTATGGAGCAACAGTCTGTTTTATTCAACATTTTCGTTATGTTGCGATTGTATTGTTCATCTGTATTAGCGATACTGTGTAGCTATAATAACTTTTTTTTTTTTTATATATATATGCTATATTATACAGCTAAACATTATGTTGGCTGAAACAAGGGGAAAAAATCAATAAGTTCCTTTTTTTTCTTATGAAATACTACAAAATTAGTAATTATAAGGCAGTGTCACAGTTTTTTCGGCCTCGACCTCGCGCGTGTAATTGTAAGTTTAATATTTTGCATTCCTGCCCTCTTTTTTTTTTTAATTTATTTATTTATTTTTTTTAATTTTTATGTGTTCCCCGCTGCCCGTGGCGGCGGGCACGTCCGGGTGATGCTCGATCCGCCTCGGCGTGTTGGACGCATTTCCGTTCACACGCCAATCAACTGTCTTGCAAAACATAATTACTTTTAACTCATTAACTCGAGTGCTTTCACCTGGTGTCTGTGCTTAGCAGCCCTCCACACACACACACACACACACACACACACACACACACACACACACAGTGAAAAGGCGCAAAGAAAAAGTGAAAGTGACTAAATAAAGTCCTCTGTCTCGTCGCTGTCACGCGTCTCTCTCTCTCTGTCTCCGGGTGAGGGAGGGGCAGCGTGTGTGAGCTGGGAGCACGCCGCCGCAGCTGCACATGGCGCCGACAGAGAAAGAGAGAAACAGAGAGAGAGAAATAGGTCTCAAGTTGGGATTTCCACGTGTTTTGATACTGTAAGTGCAATAAAACCTATCAAAAAGACCACAAAAGGTCACAGTCACGGTGGTAGAGGCTCGGACATCGGCGGCGTGGAACCACCCAGACATCTACAGCCCGACCTGTAACTGTCCTCAACATTCTGCTTACATTGCAAATGCAATTAGTATTCATATAGTCCCTTCTGATTGGCTCTTTTCGCAGATCCTGCGTCAATGCTGGCGATAACACAGAGGGTTTTTTTTGGGGTTGTCCATCCTAAATTGTCAGATTATGAGGTTTATTTTATTATTATTTAATATTGAGGAAATGCATTTGAATTCAGGGGAGGCATCCATTTAGGCTCAAGGAGGAATCTTTTAGGAGTTTGTGTCCGTGTGGGGAAAAAAAATGTCTGAGCTACAATGACATGATTTAGCCTGATGGACAGTTTGGTTAACACACTCTCCCCCCCCCCTCTCTCTCCTTTTTCCTCCATGTGTCGGCGTCTCCCGACCAGTCGATACTGGGTGGCGAGCTGGGTTTGGGGAGTCCTGGAGCGGCGTCGCCCACCAAGCCAGCCGGTCAGTACTACCAGCACTACAGCTCCAACCCCCGGAAGAGAACACTGCACATGGACTCCATGGGTGAGACGTCACCAACACACGCACACACACACACATTAAACACGCATGCACGTGCGCACGCAAACACACATGGTGACATTTACATTAACAATGGATGCAGGAGTTACAGCTTTCCAGATCTTTTCTGGTCACTGACCATTTACTTCAACAACTTGGACACTGATTATGAACAATGGGTGAATCAGAACAAATGTTCTTTAGCTTGATCTCGACAGGTCAGTTTGGTAAATGTTTAAATATTTCATTCCTAGTTTAAAAGCAAGCAAACAAACACGTAAAACAAACGCAAACCCCCCCAAAAAACGCTGCAGAGCCGAGGTCCATTTCCGTTGCCGAGGAAACGTGACGTGGTGTGCCTGCGTGCGGTTCTGATTTGAATTAAACGTAGGAAAAAATACAAAGCAAAAGCGATCATTTTCACATCTGACCCACACTACCTGCATGGTGTCTTGGATCATTCAGCAGAAAACTATCGCTTTTTGTTTTAAGTTTGAACTCCGTACATGACAGTCTGTGTCTCAAACAATCAAGAAGCGTGCTCAGAATGCCATCTCTTCTTCTTTTTTTTTTACATATTATAAGTAGGATCTCACGTTTTGAACAGGTCAACAAATTGGTCCATCACAAAAGAAAAATACAAAAGATGACCTCAAAAACCCTGATCGTTTCTTTGTTGATGACAACAACCGTTCTGTCTTGATCTGTCATCGTAGGAATGATATGATTTTATTTCTCTTGTTTATATGAGCCTAAATGTGCATTTAGAACTAAAACGGCATGTCAGCTGAATGAATGAACCTGAGGGAACTCTTGATATTTAAATCATTAGATTTAAAGTAGGATTCAGGTAGATTTAAATAAGATTCCTTTATTGATTCCTTCGGGGGGGGATTCCATCACACGGCACCGTTACAACTTCAATACACGAGAGAGAAGAACAATGTGGAAAAAGAGGAAAAAAAATCAAGTTCCCAACACCAATATTGAAATATATAAAATATGGAATAAAGCTACAATTATACACTGCTATACATTTTCACTTTTTTTTTTACATGTTAAATCCCATGAATTAAAACCCTCTGATACATGGCTGCACATCGTGAGTGTGTATCCATTTTCCTGTGTGACCATCCTGTCTGTGCCTGCTCCTGTGCGTGCATGTGTGTGTGTGTGCACGTGTGTGTGTGTTTTCAAAGGGGACATTAAGCTTAAAAAAACACGCACACACACATACAGGGAAGTCTTTTAAGAAGCAGGACAATGGTGGCCTGCGTGTAGCCTTGGTAGCACTAGCCTTGGGAGGACACAAACAAACACGCACATGATGACTCTGGGCCAATTTCCAAAAAAAAAAAAAAAAAAAAAGGAAAGGGGAAAAAAAAAAAGCATTTTTCCATCAAAGTCTCACCTTCCCAGTTAATAGATGCTCCGTCGCTCCCCTTGAGAGAAACTCCGTGAAAAAAAATAATATAAACATGCCAAAAGCTACCCTCCTTCCTTTTATCAAACCAGAAAAAAAGAAAGGGAATAAAAAAAAAATCCCCCCCCTTCTGTGCTTTTTGTGTTGTGCCTTTTTTATTTCCTGCATCTTATTGTGTCGCGCTTGTTTGCCGTGAAGGCTTTCTTTGTAAATACATCGACCGCGGTGGGGGAACGTGACCTCGCATCTTTTCCGTGTTTGGGGCGGTCGGCTGGAATTCAGACGCATCAAACTTCCTCCCCCCCCCCTCCCCTCCTCACGTATTGTTTTCTCACATTCTCTTTCAGAAATTCACACCAAAAAAGTGCGGAAGGTCCCTCCTGGCTTGCCGTCCTCAGTAAGTGACACCATGCCTCTTTTTTTTTTTTTTTTTTTATTCTAGCGAGGTATAATGGCTGCTGAAGGAGTGTGTGATGTTAGGGGGGGTGATGCTCCTGTGTGGTTGGAATCACCTCAACGGATGTGTTGTGTGTCAGGGAAGAAAAAAGAAAAAAAAACTTAAAGTGATAGAAGGAAAAATTGCAAACATGCTCCTGCTTTTTTTTTTTTTTTTTCATCAGGGATCACTAAACAGCTCTCACTTTTTTCCCATTGGTTTCTATTTTTAGCTTCAATCCAGAATAAATAACTGAACATGGAAATAAGAGATTTATTTTTTATTTTCTGAATATCAATACATCTGGTGCCTCTGAATGAAATTAAGCCCCTATTAAATAACATTGAAGATTAAATATCAATGTCAGGCATGAAATAAAGCAAACATCGATGTAAATGAGGATGATGGGTCTTATTCTTTATGGATATATTGATCTGTGATTGGCTTGGATTCACGTCTGGTATTTTAGTGCTGACCTGCGTCGTCTGGTCGACTCGGCGGCAGCTTGGTTGTTGTTTTGTTTTTTAAACGCTGGTTTTGTGAATCGGTCGAGATGAAGACGGCGCTGCTGCTGCCGGAGAGACGACACACACACACACACACACACACACACACACACACACACACACACACACATATAAAAAAGCTGCCAGCTTTGTGTTGTCTGCTTTTTTTTTATTATTTTTTTTTAATGAAAAAACAAAAATGATGTCAAGCTCTTTTTCCCAGATGTCCACATTTCAGCTTGTGTGTGTTCAATTCTCGGGTTGCTTCATTAATTCTTTTATTGTGTGTGTTTATTTATCAGATATGTTGGTGGATCTTTTTTTTGTTTTTTTTGATGATCTGTTCAGCTGGCAGTCAGATTTTTAAGCTGCTGCTGAATCTTTATATGTAAAATAACTGTCGAATAACACACTCACAGACATCCATTCATTTCCTGTTTTCTCTTCCATGCATCGTCATTTCCAGTCATTTCTATTGGTTTTCAAATCTTTCTTTTTTGGGAGTTTTTATTTTACCCTCCTTCACACCTTCATCCAATGGTTAAATCATCTTTTTCTCTTATAGAAGTAGTTCAATGTGTTTGACATGTTCTGCTATATTATTGCTTAACGAAGGCTTTAGCAATTATATGCTACATGTATTATTTATTATAAGAAAGTATAGGTATTTTTTCTTTTGGTTTCTGTGATAATTTGCTATTTTTCTCTCGTTTTGTTTCAATTTATATTTGGCTTGACAGCAATTTGTAATTTTGAATTTAAACCTTTTTTTTCCTCCCCTATTCTGACCTCATTAATCGCCATTTAACGGCAGCTGAATGTGCCGCGTGCGTGTGTTCGGCGTGTGTGTGTGTGTGTGAGTGTGTGTGTGTGTGTGTGTGTGTGTGTGTGAGTGTGAGTGTGTGTGTGTGTGTGTGTCAGCTGCTGCTTTCGCTCGGGAGGCGTCCGGCTCTCCGTGGCCTCGGCCCGCTTTGTGTCCCCGCGTTCCTCCGCCTCTCTGTGTCTACAACACCCTCACTGGGGGAAGGGGGGGGGGGTGCGTTTTTTTTATCCAAAAAAGGAAAAAGCAAGGCAGTATGGGAGAAAGATGTTAGCGACGGTTGTTAATTCTGAAATCATACGCTCAAAGTTCATTTATCAGACTGAAATACTGTTTACTCCACGTTGGTCTTCTGATGTTTTTTTCTGCTTGATGCCACAGCAGAAACAACAGGAACCGTTGACTTGGAATGAGGACGCAGCGAAACCTTTGAACCATTCAAACGCGCTGTTTGCTGCACGCTGTCTAATTGAAATCATATTGGGGTTCTCGTCTGGTTTTGTTTTGTTGAAAATGACTATGCGTGGAATTAGGACCAGACAACGTCTCCGGTTCTGCTGTGTCAATTTTGATATTTCCGCTTTTTTTTTTTTTTTTTTTTTCATTTCCTTAACTCGTCGTTGTGGGTTGCTCTGATCTGGGAAAATGGTTTGACAGTGGTGATTTAATATCCTGCTTCCTCGTCTCCGACTGCTAGCCAGAGGTCACTGTTGAATGTTGGCAGAAACATGCTGTACGCTGCTCCTGTAACCACGCCCATCTGTGATGTCACAGGGTGTGGCGGTGCACTGTTGTTCGGATGGGCGGCGATATCTAAACCAACCAACCATCGGACGTTAAATCATGATCGTAACATATATACATGGTAGTAGTAGCTCACCAGAGACATGAAATTTGAGTCTGTGAAAATACCCTGTGGATACACAAATACGTATTATAGCAATAGTTATATAGTAATAACTATTGCCACAATCATTAAAATAAAAACCTCATTGTCGTGGACAACGGAGTTCCGCAAGATTCAAGTAACTTTGAACGACTTTTGAGCAATTTGAGCTCCTTAAATAAATATTTTCTATCCTATCTGAAACTTCCAGACTTTATCAGCTGGTATTGACGCTAACGGCCATATGTGATTCTCTTAACGCTTTGCAAGAATCCTTTGAGCAGCGAGTCCAGTCTGAAACGACATCGTCTTCTCTTCGTTCTTTCACCAACATCCAGTCAGTGCAGTCTGGAAGGTGCTAGCGCCAATCCGAATTTCCCCCCTATGATGATTGGCTGTGAACCTTGTCTACTGGCAGTTAAAGGGATATCGCCCAAGCCTGGTTGCATCACTGCGGCAAAGTGAGAAGAGCGTTTCTTTACGTTTTTCGTGACTGACTGGTGAATGGAAACACAAGTGTTTCAGCGGTTGAAATATATAAACACGTGGGGCACGGGACCTAAACTCCATCATCACGCGTCACCTGACCGCCAGCGCTGCCCAGTGGTATGAGAATGTCTCCACTTCATTCTGGCCGTCTGACAGACCCTAGACGCTTGTGAGCAATTTGTGTGGACAGTCGTGTAATTCCAGGTTTTGGATCCCGACGTGTGCGTCCGTTGAAGCGGTAACCCCTCTCTGTTTCCACCTCTGTGATGTGACTAATCCTCCCTGCTTCCTCCTGTTCACTTCAAGAGAAAACGTGCGAAGAAGGGGGGGGGGTGGGGATCGCCAGTGAAAAACCCGCACGGGTGTGATGTGTTTTTTAGAGATGTGGATTTTTAGCAAAAGAAGTGACTCCTTGAGATAATAATAAAAGCTCAATATCAGAGATTATCTAACACTCTAGTACAACATTCTCTATATATGTATATATAATATACAGTATACTGGCATACTGAATCATATGAGGCTACAATTTATATACCCTACTCACAATAAGATTGGGATAATATTACTTTTAATACTTTTTATATTTGGTCTTAATTTTAATAACATCAATGTCAAATTCCCTTTGACATCAATAATAATGAATGAGAAAAAACTTCATTTCCATTATTTCTAGACGATAACAAGGATTGCCCACAAATATCCCTCACTTATAGTGAGTAGTGTATATGGCCTCATATGTTAACACTATGTTTTACATTTATTTACTACTTATATCCATCCCAACTTCCAAATCATAGCATATTATTGGTGGCTAATTCATACTGAGACTGAACATGACCTTAAAATATCCGTATTCATTGCATGACCTGGTATGGTAAGGTTTATTATCATAAAGGCTATTCATATTTACATGTATAATATGGATAAAAATAAAAAAAGAAAGTTGTAGGGTTTTCGGTTGAGTGTGATCACTCCATTGAAAGTTGCCTCCTGACCAGTTTGATTTACCTGACATGTGTGTAATTTAACTTTATAACATTATACATATGTATGCCAACGGTCGTCCACTGCCAAGCTCTCTTGTTTGGAATGATTAATAAATATAATATTCTCTGCATTTGATAAACCTCCAGGGCTGTAATTGGTCCACTCAGAACGTCATTTCCTGCAGATATCAGTTGTTTTTGCTTTAAAGGATTTGTGTTTGTGGGAATACAAACAAAAGGCTAAGTGGAGGAAATATGACCATGTTTACCACAGAAGTATAAATTAGGCTCACGGTATGTGCATGCTATGTTGGGAATGTTGGTTTTGCATCGCTTCTCTTAAGTTTCTCTCCAGAGCTCGAGATGGAACAGGTTGTTTTTGTCTCATTAATATTAATGAGCCTCTCCTCTGATTGGCTGATGATTTTAAATGGCTGTGAATGGGGGGGGGGGGGGGTGGTGACGGTATAGTTGTGAAATCACAACTTCACAGCTCGTTTCAAGGCTCTATACAGGCTGTGTGCATTTTGTCTTTGGGCTAAGCTTTTTGAAACAGACCTTCTTATAATCAAAGAGCAAATAAAATATCACTTTCAACCATATGGGACCTGGTTGTGTGTGCGTTATGGATGCTGATTGATTTGTGTGAAATCCTGCGACCTATGACATGAAAAATGTATTCATTTCCTTGGTTTGTTTTTAAGACAAGTTAAATTCACAGAATATTTTTTAGCAGTGTTTAAACTTGCCGCACTCTTATGCTTCAGCTCGCGAACACATTACGTTTAAGGGAGAAAAAAAAAGACATGTGTGTGTGTTTTTCTTACATCTCCGTTCCTTATCCACTGTGGGCAATAGTTTTTTTTTTTTTTTTTTAATGAATTAATTTGTCTTTCTCTCCCCTCCTCTTTCCCCATCTCCCTGCGCAGCAAGTTTGTTGATGTTGTTTGTCAAATTTAGTTTGCTGAGTTGATGATTTACTTTGAGAAACAATTAAACGTCACTTGAGAGGAGCGCGTGGGATGTCTTTGTAATCAAAAGGAAATTAGGCATCGGTTGCTAACATTAGCAGGTTGCACAGAGCCTTTGTCGGTGTTGG
This sequence comes from Eupleurogrammus muticus, assembly GCA_036785175.1. Lineage (NCBI taxonomy): Eukaryota > Metazoa > Chordata > Actinopteri > Scombriformes > Trichiuridae > Eupleurogrammus > Eupleurogrammus muticus. Next base: position 12,128,768 of record JAYKQN010000013.1, on the reverse strand, counting down.
GAGCACAACCGCTCTTTTTTTTTTTTCCTCTTTAGATATCATTGTTTTAGTTAATTTGTTGTTGGGGCCGATAGAGCCTGTGACTCGTCCTCAGAGCTTTGCTAATGCCGGCTGAATAAACAAATGAACACGCACAAATATATCAACATTATCACCAAAAGAAAAAAAAAATGTTTGTTATGGACCGATGAAATTGCTGCCATTAAAGGAAATAGAAATAAATTGACATATATGTCAGCATGTGCACGTTTAATATTCATTACTCTCTCTCTCTCTCTCTCTCTCTCTCTCATACGCACACACACACACACACACACACACACACACACACACACACACACACACACACACACACACACACACACACACACACACACACACACACACACACACACACACACAGCGGGATCAGCCATTAAACTGGTTTGTGAATCCATCAGTGTGATTGGTTGTATTCAGGGAACATTTACACGTGAAGAAGACTGAATATGAATTCAATACATTAAGACACAGTTGAGGAAAAGGTTGTTATTCCATATTTTAAATATCCGTCAGTTTAGTAAAATTAACTTTAACTTTTTTGCAGAGATAAATTTATTGGGTTTTTTTTATGCTTTTGTGTTTGTTCTAAAATCTGCATGACGCATATTGTAACTCAAATATTATTTTTAAATGTAAAAAAAACAGAAATTTTTCAAATACAGATATCACCGTATTTATTTATTTATTTTTGCAGTTTTTCCATTTATATCAATATGCAGCATTCCGAAAGCTCAAATGTTTTTCATTTATTAATTCAGGAACAATTAAAATGATATAAATTAAAGGCTTTATTGTGAATAACTCAATATATCAAAATCAAATTTGTGAAGCTCCTCCTTTGTCAATGTTGTGTTTTTATCCACTGAGAAGAAAAGTTGAAAAAATAATGCTCATGGCTTCTCTGTGAATTATCTTTAATTATGTGACTTAAATTCCTTAAGAACATAAAATACAATTGGGGAATAAAATCTGAAAGCATTTACATATCTAGTAATTGTCATATATCTTTCAGAATGAAAGATATATTTTGAAAGCTTTTCTTATCTCCTACAAATTCAGAGGATTCATTCTGCAAAAGTTGTTAACTAGTTGCTTCAGTTACTTCATATACAAAATAGACTGTACCAAAAAAAAACATTTACAATCTGCAACTGATCTTACATTTCCCACCAAGTCACCTTTAACTAAGCGATTTTGGTAAAGCATAAAGACATCGTGTTTTTACCTGAAGCTCATCATTAAGCATTTTTTGATTTAATTCTAGAGGATCCAGAGTGTGAAGAGTCTCCAGCTCTCTACCGGCAGCAGCCTATGAAAACTTCATGACGCCTTTCATATTATACAGTTAAAGAATCCTTCCTCTCTTTTTTCCCCTTGTTCAGGGTTTTAAAGCCGAACGCCGCACAGGTGAAATATTTTCAAACCCTGAGCCGATTAAATCCTCCCAGCGATGTGGCCGGCCGATCTGCTCTTGTCTCTGTCTCTTTCCTGCTCCCGCTCTCTCTCTCTCCCTCCTCTCACTTTCTCTCTCTCTCTCTCTCCTCCCTCACTCTTTCCATCCCAGTGTATCTCTGTCTCTCTCTCTCTCTCTTTCTCTCTCCTCGGCTCAGATGTGGTTTTGTTTAAAGTCGACAGCGTTAATTAAATTAAGCCAGGTCTTGCAGAAGGCACAGTAGGAGAGCCGGCGGTCCCCGGTGGGCCGCGGGTGGAGGAGGTACGGGGGGGGAGGAGGGCGGTGGTGAAGCGGTTCAGTGAGCCATACTGCCCCCTACAGGAGGCCCCGGGTACTGCAGAGCCGCCTCCAGGCCCCGGTCTGCCAGTCAGCTGCTTGTGGACGTCTGGCGTCCTGAGCCAAGAAGGTCAAAAACCTTTTAACATACAGTTTTAAGATATACTCATCTATCTATTCTCTTGAAATGCACATTTTCCGTTCATGTTTGTTTCTTGTCATCTAATCGCAAGTAAAAATGACTAATATAGTATATTATAGTTTTATGGAGGCTCTCTCAGCTGGCTGGCTGACCAGGAAAGTTCCTGAACCTCCTGATTACCACCCCCTGCCTTTCTGTAAACATTATGCCAATATACACCAATATGTGATAGTTGATGTGTTATTATATAACAAGGAGGATTCTTCTACACAAGGTCTTGGTGCATTGTGCATCGTGGCAATGACATTTTGTCTAAATATAATTGTATATAACTCTATATTAATATTGCACAAAAGTGAAAGGACAGCTTTGTTTAACCATCCATTAAAACACTGAACTAATCGCATGAATGTCTATAGTTGATCACAAATGAATCACACGTGTTCATCTGTTCCAAATTCATCATAAAGGACATTTTTGAAGTGTTGATCCTCCTGATCGACATAGAAAAATGTGCTTGCTTTAGTGCAAACTTCTTCCACCAGGTTTCAATGGAATTGGCTATGACACAGAGTAACATTTTCCTGCTTAAAAAAAGATTTGAAAAAAAAGGAAACAATTAAGAAAAAAAATGTTTTATATTTTTACTGGTAAGATTTTTGTTTTTTGAGATGCATGCAGAAGTTGGGGGAAGAGCAACATTTCTGGGAAGGCGTGTTCCGGATGAACATTATAAAGAGGCATAGGTGCGTTACAACCCCTGCTGCGTTTACAAATCCACAGTTAATCACTAGAAGATCTCCAGTTGTCTGGGTTTGTAAGTCTACTAACCTACAGATAACTGTGAGCTGATCAGTCTTTAAAACCTGGAAACACAGCTCATATATGAGCCGTAATGTAGCCTGACATGTGTCCTGATCTAAAACATTAACAGACTGTGGGGGGGGGGAAAGCAGCAAGTTGAGTTTTAGGTGTGAATGGTGGCGTTGTCCTGTGGCGACAGACGTTCAGCAGCAGCTCCACTTTTTCTTTTTTTTTTTTCTTACTGAAGAAACCCAGAGAGAAGCCTCATCCAGGGATGACCTCATGCTTTAACTGCCAGACACACACACACGCGCACACACACACACACAGACAGCTGTGTGTTCAGTTATGTTGTGCGGACGCTTCAATGACTCATTCCACTCGAAAAAGTGGCTTTAAAACGCCTAAAAAACTAGCTGCCTGTCTGCTGATCTGCCTTTTAAATGTCAAGTCAAGTCCGAGATTCTCACACACTTAGATATGTTAACATTTTAAAACACGCATCTTCAAATGATCGAATGTGTGTGTGTGTTTGTGTGTGTGTGTGTGTGTGTGTGTGTATAAGCTCTTCTCTTGGCTCTCGGCCCCAAAATGTCCCACACTGCTGCACCACAGCCGCCATTTTGTGTCAGATGGGAAACTGACTAATTGAATTACAAGGCATCGTTTGTGTGTGTGTGTGTGTGTGTGTGTGTGTGTGTGTGTGAGTGTCTGCGTGTACACACATGCATGTGCACGTGCTTGTTTGCACAGAGCCCCTTTTCCCTAAAGTTGTCCGATACACAAACCTCCCGTAGCCCGTTCACACGTGGCGTACACGGCCAAAAACATACAGCCGTCGCTGTATTAGCGTTACTTTATCTCTGAGGACAGTTGATTTATCTTTATTAAGTATTATAACTGCATGTAAATCTAAAAATATCATTGTATTACACATTAAAATTACTGTAGAAATTGTATTGGGGTAGAATGTTATTTCGCTGTTGTTGTTGGCTATGGTAATTAAAGGTTTGTGTGCACTAAAATATTAAGGTACTTTTTTAAATTGCTGGTAATGAGGGCGCTGCATATATACACTCTGCTACAAATGCCAGTAGTATGACAATCTAAGCATCTCTGTGAAGTGCAACGTTCAAACATTGCATAAAACAAACTCCTACATCATATGATGACGCAGGAGTAGACGTAGAGTAGAGTAGAACATCCTCAGCATAGTCCTGCATGATGTTGAAGGTCTGGCGCTTCTTGTTCAGTGCTATTCCCCCAGTCCAGTTTCTTATCAGCGTGAACCCCCGGGTACTTGTAGTCCAACATCTATCCATAAATCCAGGAGCGTCTGTCAGGCTGTGGCTCGCATATCTCTCTGTTCAACTTTCCGATATAGTTCGCACATGACACAACCACTGTTGTCCTTCTGTATCGATCGTGCCGAAAACGTAGTGAAAGTAAGTTTACTGGTGTAGCTGCTACTTTGTTTCTCACGCTGGTTCATTCGCTGCCGTCATTTCTTCTTTCTCTAAACTACGCTGAAACTCCACACTCACAGACCCTCAGGAAATGTCACCATTTACTACACATACTGTGTGTGAGACATGCAAAAATCACTTTCTATGAGGATGGTACTCGTCGATATAAAACGTACTCGCCAAGATGTTTCTCGGCCCACGAAATCTCACAGGCCCACATATCAGGGTGTCCGCCCCCCTTCCCTGTTCAGGCTTCAGGCTCCCCTCGATAGAAAAGCAACCGCTCTACCTTATGCCGACATTTTCACTTCCACAGATATTCCGTAGCATAGCAACCCGCAACGTCACAGCTGAAAAAATGCTGTGCCTCCAAAGTGCTCCCGAGCACTCCCGGCTGTGTGTTTTCAGAAGAGCACCTGGTGTTTTCAGCTGGGGGAGGAAAAAAAAAAATGCTTTGGTGGACAGAGACCCTGAGCTAACTCCACCTTCATGTCCTGCAAGGCGAGGCGTTTCATATTTGCTGATGTGACGCTAGCTCATGTGCTCTGCTAGTCAATAGCATTCTGTAAGAACTGAGGCCGACTACATATCAGACGTATGATTGATTGACTTCATCATTTTACAGATGCTGTTTGTATGAGAAGAACTTAGCCTGAGTTTTGTAATCTGTTAGCTGTTGTTGGACTGGTCTGGCCCTCACCAAGGTGGCCAGTCAGTCTAACCTTTACAAGAAAATGATTGGAGCTTTTCCTCTCCACATATGTGTTGTGCTTCAAACCTTCCTCGTCAATGAAATGACCTCAGCCTCTGCCGTTCTGTCCTTGTGAAGACATTTGGCTTCTACAAAGACCCCCCCCCCCCTCTCTCTCTCTCTCTCTCTCTCGCTTACACACACACACACACACACACACACACACGTATGAATGCCTGCTGCAGATGTGAATGTTCCCTTGTGCATTTCGGAGCCCAAATATTTGGCTGCTGTAATAGGCAGCAGAGAGCGGCTCTGATTTGCTCCAAGGCCACGATGAATATCACATGTTGTCACACGCACGCAAACACGCACACACGCACACACAAACATGCATCACACATATACACACACACATATACATATATATGTGTGTGTGTGTGTGTAAACCAGCTACTGTGGTGACAAAACGGCTTTAAGTTGCTGATAATGTGTTAAATATTTTTCATTTGTCCAACCTCGGCTGCACTAAAATGCGAAAATTTGCTTTTTACTGTTTCTTAAAGGAGGTGAAACTCTATATTCATTTTCTATTAATAAGCTGTGACCGTGACCACATATAAAACATTCTCAAAGTCCCAGATCACTTATTATTAGCAGGAGTAAAGTTAAGATCCTCCAAAATGACTTGTCATTGCGATGCATTCAAAGACACCGTAACATTTAACATGTTTCCGTTTTTTTTGCTCCTGTTTATTTATTTAATTGAGTTATTTGTGGTTGATCGTTCGTGCTCAGACGCCAGAGCTTCCTTGAATGCAACACCAAGAAGTGTTTGGAGATTGAAGAGTGGCACCTGCTGACGGCTACTCGCTCCGTGATCTTAACATGACAAGCTGTCAGAACCGTTTTCCCATGGAGAACATGAATTTGTGATCCCAGGAAAAAAACTAACTTTGATAGATGAATAGGAGCAATCATCAGCATCATAAATCATTACCTAAATACTTTTTTTTCCTACAGCATTGGCTAGTTTAAGGGTTTTAACAGGGTTTTGAAAGGTTGTGAGCGGGCTGTCTGAATTGACATGAGAGTGCACCTGAGGACTCAGGGAGGAAGAATGAAATGAAGCAAGGGGAACATTTCTAAAAGGAATGGTCAATAAATGAGGAGGAAGGATCAATTAAAAATAACAAAAAGCATTGTTCTAATGAGAGTGCAGGCTTGAACAAAAGCCTGTGTCTTAGCGATCTGAATATCAGCCTCACAGCACACACACACACATAAAACACATGCACCCTGCCGCGTGGTTGAAATGCACGCTGCTGCTGCCGTGGATTAGCTTCATCTTTAATCGCTGTTTTTATTCCGGGCACGCTCTGTGTAAAGTATACCTGAGCATAAAGCGCTGAGCGGGCTCTCTCCCAGCAGCAGGTTGTACTCCGTGCGGGATGCTGTGCGTCCGTGGTGAGGGAAGATGATTTTAAGTTCCACCGGTGGACAGGCTGAGCCGATGTTCTCTCAACTGCTGTTTAAGAACCACGTTGACAGGGTGAGGGGGGGAAAAATAGATTTGGTGACTCTATCATATCTCTGAAATGTTATATTATGTATAACATAACTTCTAACAAAGCACAGCTATGCTCAAAAAATTGACAGCAAAAAGTGAAAGACAAGTTCTTTGCCACTGACCTGCAAAAAAAAGTGTTTTTACGAGCATTTTTGAACAAATTGAATATTATTTAAACACTGCATAAACAGAAGAGAAGATAACTTGTATTTGGTACAATTAGTCTAATATTATGCGGAATTATCTAATTTTACTGGCACTAATTTAGTCAATTTAACTTGAAAAAAGAAAAAGAATTAATTATCTGACAATGGAATAGGATAATTCTGCTCAATATTAGAAAAATTGTTCCAAAATCAAGAGATTTTCACCTGATAAGATTTAAATTTTTGCAGTGCCTTCCCAGTATATGAATTTATATGAGTTTGTAAACAGGGAATATATAACAACTGAAGGATGAGAGTTATTAGTTTATATCAGAAAAATATGTCTAAATTAATTAATTCCATTTTGGTGGATATGGCTGGTTACATTAACTTAATCTACTTCCTGTGATCTGTCACAGTTTACCCTACAGATAACAGTGAAAAGACTAAAAGATGGGGTATGTTGTCTAGGGCAGAGAAAGAGATTAATTATTTTTTAATTATTATTAGTTTATAGTTATATTATGAGTTAAGTTTCAGTTTGTTTTAGGTACATATTTTAGATCCTCCACACATTAAAAAATAAAATAATTTTTAAAAATTTCTGGAAATGATATTTACTACTTAAATTCATTAAAAAAATGTAATCTTTTTTATATTATAAATATTTGAGTTGAGATCTTTTATAGTTGCTTGTTGCATCATAATCACCTAAACTAAGCTACTGATGCCATAAAAAATGCAATTTTTTTCAACTGAAAATTGTGTGTGTTCCTGTAACCTTCAATTCTCGTTCTCCTGAATTTAACAAATACGAACAATCATATTAACTAAGCCCTTCGTCCTTGTGAGACCTGCAAAACTATTGTGAAACCATTTTTTGAAATTCTGAACCAGTCATGTGAAGGCAGACGTACAAACTTCTTAGGGAGTTTTTGCTCAAAGTGCAGCTGATTGAGAAAAGAAGAAAATAAGCGATGCAAGTGCAAGATTTCACCACCAGGGGTCCCTAAACGATGGCGCTTTTTAAAGGTCTGTTTCGCTAACAACCAGACAAATCCTGGCTAAAATATGGCTTCCGTGGTGGAGGTAATTACCTTATGGTCGGTGAACATCACCACTATAACATTAGTTGGACTTGGGGTTACTACTGTGTGCCACTGTGTTGAGTTTCCTCTGGCTTCTTCTTGTCGTACTGCAATGGCGACTGAAACTGGATTGTGTTGCGAGTCGGAGCTAATAAATGTTGAGCAACAGTTACTTTTACCGAAAGTACACCAACCCAGAAAAGCGACAGGGGGAAATTTGTTTGCACGGCCAACGAACCCGTCGTGGGCGAGGTAAAGTGAACTTGACGTGCTTCTCAGAGAGACACGGACAAGGAGACCAATCATCACACAAGGCGTAGTTATGACTGTTTTTTTCAAGCAGACAATGATAGTAGGTTTATTTATTCATTTCACCAGATACGTCTTCAACTCCATTGTCTGAGCTAAAAAAACAAAAAATGAAACAAGGAGACAAATGAACTTGATTGAGCTATGATGCGTAGTTACATTTCCGAGGAGGTGCAGGTCATACTAAGGATATGCCACAGGTATAAATCTGCCTCAAGTGTTAAATTACCTTGGAAAACAGACTTTGATTGACGTGAAGCATTTGTATTGTTATCAACACCAAATCAGATATCTGGATATATAAGTTGTCAATTGACATGAACGCTTTTTAAAAATGTCAGAAACAGTTATGGAACTCCTTTATAGTTTGGATGGAATCAGGTTACTTCAAGATGTTAGTATGTTAGTAATTCAATGTAAAGTAAAATGTCTATTCCCAAGGGTCTAATAAAGAATAATTGCATTTAAAAGATCCTCATTCAACAAGTCCCCCCTCCCACCCCTCACTCTCAAACTACAGGAAGTTGTAGTAGGAAGTTTTTTTCTTTTTTTGTCAACCCCCCCCCCACTGCAACGCTTCCCTCCAATTTCTCAAAAATGTTCCATTTGTTAGGCTGAAAAGAAAATCACAGAAAAATCACCATAAGGGCTGCTTTGCATTTTTAATTAAGAAACTAACATATGAATATATTTGCATATTATTGAGTTGCAGATTAAATCATGCATACATAATTAGCGTGCAGCAGCGCTCGTTCGTTCGTTCGTCTCTCTTTCTCTACGCGCTGTGCTTACTATTTTTTTGGCAAGCTGTGGTTCTGATGGATGCCAGACACGCACGCGCGCAGATACACACACACACACACACACACACACCTTCTTCAGACACTCAAACACTCACATCACAGACACACTTACCCACCCTCTCCAAACACTTTCTGTACTCTCTGTCTCTCTCCATCGCTCTGTTCAGTTTGTATTTTGGGGGGAAATTAGTGTCTGATTTACACCGCCAAAATTGAGGCCACATCATTTTTTTTTTTATTATCCTGATTACTCTGGAGAATCAGGAAGTCTGTCTCTTGTTTTGTCTATCTTTCTCTTCTTTTTTTTTCTTCTGTCCCATTCCTTTATTCTCCCAGTTTATTTTATATCTATTTATTCATCTAAACTCATGGACAGTCACTCCATGCTTTAGCTATGCAGAAATATATATTGTTATGTTGCGCGAATCAGAAAATGAGGCCTTTTGGTGCACGGTCCAGTGTGGAGGTATTTACTGACCATCAATGGCTGCCTTATCTTAGCAGCAACACTTCTGAGGCCTTGCCCTGAGCCGCAGAGTTCACGCACCTTCCACATCTCTGAACCAAAATCTCACTACAATTTATAAATATTCAATGTGAGCAAGGCAGCTAAGGAGACTACATGTATGGGACTACCGTGGAGTCACTGGGGGACAGGTTACTCATCACAGAGAGTCGCCTCTCTCTTCTTCTGTGAAGGCTGGCGGCCCCAACACCAAAAGTTTACTAAGGTGCATTGTGGGTGGACATTTATGCCCAGCTGTATGTGTCCTGTCCAAGTATTGTATGTATGGTTGTTATGTGACTGGGGCTTCACTGATGTAGAGGTGGGCTGCTGCCACAGAGGCTGTTCATTCTCATATAAGCACATGTGCTGCTTGCTGTCTTAATTAATTAAACAAAAAAATAGATGAGGTCCTGTTTTTATGCACTCTATGTATCCCTCCCTGTTGACACCGGGTTCCACCAGACTCAAACTTAAGTTTAGAAGGGTTACCCATGTCGATCTTTATTGACTAGTCCTTCGCTTGTGTTTTTGCAACATTTTAGATGAAAGCATCTGGTCAATGAAATTGTAAATTGTAATTCTATGATTAATAATATTATATATATATATATATATATATAGAGAGAGATCTAATCTATTGTATTTCTTTATCATTGATTTTCTTCTTATTCTGAATATATTCAGTTTCAAAATCTAATTTGGTGTCACTGGAATTTAATATTGCTGTTATATCTTTTAAGTAAAGTCAAGTTTATTTGTAAAATTGTAAAATCACAAATTCACACAGATTCACCACAGAGGGATTTACAGTCTGTAAAGCACAATGACTTCCACTCTCTGTATGTAAATGAGGGAAAAAGTCTGCCCTCTTCCAGGACAAACGTGTTATAGATAGAGGATCTGTAGAGGATCTAGAGCAGCTTCCAGATGCCAACAGAACAAAGTAAGGCCTGAGCCACATGACCTCCCTATCTTTGTGTGTGTGTGTGTGTGTGTGTGTGTGTGTGTGTGTGTGTGTGTGTGTGTGTGTGTGTGTGTGTGAGATCTTCTGGCCAGCATTGCTCTATGTGAGTGAGAGAGAGTAGTACTACTACTCTCTTCTTTCTCCTCCCATCCCTTGTTTTCTTGTTTCCTCCATTTTCCTCCTTCATTCTTTTATTTTTGCCTTATTTTTTTTCTTTCCATCTCTTCTTTTCTCTCTCCTTGTTTTCTCCTCTCATCTCCCACCTTCTTCACTTCCTCTTTTTTTCCATTCCTGTCTTTTCCCCTCCTGCTCTATTTTCTCTTCCTTTTCCTGTACTCTTTTTTTTTCTCTTCCTTCCTTCCTCACCCCCCCTTCGACCATTTCCTCTTTCCATTCTGCTCTTCCCAATCTTTCCCCTCCCTTATTCTCTTTTCTTTCATTCCCTGCCTTCTTCTCCTCCTTTCCTCCCTCCTAACTTATTCTCCTTGGCTCCTCATTTTTCCCCTAACTATCTCTCTAATGCCCTCCTTTTCACGTTCTTTCCTTCCTCCTCTCCTCCTCCCTTTCGCTCTTCATTCTTTGTTTCCGCTGCAGGTCTGTTGACCAAGCAAGCATCAGACAAAATTAAAAATGCTGTCTCTGCTTCTTTTCCTCAACCGGGTCACTCTTTTTGGGTTCTATACCCCCCGTCTCTCTTTTTCTCTCTCTCTCTCTCTCTCTCCATCCCTCCCTCCCTCCCTCCATCTATCCCTTCATTTCCCATGCAGTCTGGTTGGGTACAATACTGGGAGCCAGCCAGCGCTGCAGACAGATGGTCCACTTATTAGATGTGCATCAGCCCTCCCTCCCCTTCCTGCAGCTCGCTTTTTAATCAAATTAAAGCCGAAAGAAGAGGAGAGAGGGAGAGAGGGAGAGAGAGAGAGAGAGGCAAATAGAGCGAGAGGGTTTGGGAGGTCTGTTCGCTTGTTTTGGAGTCTATTATTTGTTTGAATAGGATGGATGATGATGAGATTAATATGAAATTTGGAAGACCGAAACATTGTCTGTTTTGGTGACTGCCTGTATCTTTTCTTGTTTCTCTCTGTCTCTCTCCACACACAAACACACACACACACACATATATATATATATATATATATAAATATATATATATATATATATATGTATGTGTGTATGTATGTATGAGTGCGAGAGAGTGAGAGAGAGAGAGAGAGTACTCTTCCTTTGAAAACACTTGTATAATGTCAGCTGTGGGATGTACGCAGCTTCTGAGAAAAAAAAACTCCTGAGTGACATCATGACATCACAGTGATGTCAGCGGGGCTGCGTTATCCCAGGCTTGGAGACTGTAACGTTAAGCATGAAAGAGCCCTGTTCTGACATTTCCCCAGTTTAATATTTACATTTTCACAGTCTGTTTATAAAAAAAAAATATGCATGCCCACTCCGTTGATTGGTCTAGCAAAGTCCAAAGTGTCACACCACTCAGAGAGCTTGTGACATCACAACAGGAGACATTACTAAATGGCTTGTGTTCAGCCAGGTTTCAGTTCGACTAGAGAGGCCACGCCATGAGGGACTGAGTGGGTAGTCTTATTTAACAGTAACAAAAATCACACAATGAAAGTGTTTTTTTATATATAATAGGGCCCCTTAAACAACTGGACTTTGAAAGACTTGGGTATTTATTTATAATTCTCTGTTGAGTTGCATTATGGGAAATATATGATGCATTGTTTTTGGAACTTGAGCCACAATAAGGCCCCAAAGTCCCATTTCCTCAGCTGCCTTGAATTGTATTAAAATCTTCCGGTTGAGGAAAAAACACTCCAGATATCAATGATATCTGTGTGGAAAAATAAAGTTAGGCAAACATTTGGATGATTGTTACAAGGGACAGTTTCATTAATAAATATACCAATGATGTTACAGTTATTCCTGTCAGGTGTTGCGCTGCGTAAATCTGGATCTGCATATCACAAACTGTCAATCAGTCTCAACAAAGCGGGCTCGCTGTATATTGTCGAGTTTACCTTCACAAAATTAGACCAATTTGAATGGAACTTTGCGATCATTGTTGCAAATGAAACAGCTGAACATCTCCTCCGACGAACTGTTTGTTTTAACAATTATATCTAGATAAAAGGCTGCTTTACACAATCACAGCCAGTTGTTCATGAGTGACATTGTGTGCCAAAAAAAAAAAAAATCAAACATTCACCTATTTCAGGCAACTGTGGCGCCATCTGTGGGATGATTGAACTTTTTTTTCCCATGCAGTGAAATAAGTTCTTGCAAAACCTCACCATGATTACTTATGCCGTTGATAAGTTAATTTTTAAGTTATTTTTTTTCTATTTACATTAGTGAATTTAACCTAATTCATAGGCTACAGAGTAGATTGACTAGAGAACAATATCCCATGAACCTCTGTAGTTTACATCACAGACTTTCAAAGAAGCAGAGGAGTGAAAGGGTGCAAAAATTCCAAAAGAGGAGATGCGATGGCAATTTGAACTGTTGGGAATTCATATTGTTGATCTACTATTTCCGATTCTTTGCTTTCTGCCCTATCCCTTATTTTATGTGTGTGTGTGTGTGTTGTTTTATTTATTTAGTTATTTTATGAATTGGTCACACACTAAACTGACTACTATTTTGGGGTGTTTTCTTTGCTTCCATATACACTTAAAAAAAACCTCAACAAATGTTGATAATTTTATATTTTAATGGTATACTACTGTCTAAAAAATAATTTGGAGATCCTGTGGATCCTGTTACATGTTGAAAAGTTATTATCTATTTATAGTTAAGCACACAAGACTGGATGTGTCAATGCACAAAAAAATCAGTGTGTAAGTGTGTAAGTGTAAATCCTGATTTTTTTTTTATATACTTATTTATCTGGCAACTTTCCAGAAGTTAGACCTCAAATCCAAGCAGTGACAGCAAAGAACATTCCGTTTTATTTTCTAAAACTTTACAATTTCCCCCAGTCCTAATAAAAATCTACCTTGTCATCTGCGAATTTACAAAAAATAAGATGTTGCTAGCTGCAACCAAACAATATACCGCAACTTTAGTTGGGAAAAATCTTAAAGGAAAAGATAAAATATCCAAGAATATTTTTAGATGTGTTAAATTTGAGCGCAATGTGGAAGAGGAGAGAGGAGAGGGTGAGGAAACGAGAGGGAAGAAGGAGGGGAAAAAAAGGGATGAGAAAACAGGGGCGGAGGAGAAGAGGGGGAGGAAAGGGAGAAGAAAAATGAGGAGAGAGGAGGAGAGCGGGCTATGTCTGAAAGCGGTGGAAAAAGTGAATCGGCGGCTCAGTTCAAAGGCAGGCGCGCGCGAGCTCGGGCGGGAGGGAGGGGGCGAAGGGAGGGGAGGGGGGATGGCTTCCAGGTTTACTGCGGAAAGTTCAAAGACTGCCGGCGACCGCGCGCGCGCGCACGCGTCCGCGAACGTGTTCAGCCGACGAGTGAACGTTAAATGCGCTTCAACCTCTGCGCGTGCGTGGGAGAGAGAGAGAGAGAGAGAGAGAGAGAGAGAGAAGGGGAGGGGCACGTCGCTCTCTCTCTCCGTCTACTTTGCATATTCCGCGTGCCTCGGCTCGGCCATATGGGAAAATGTAACTGAAGGAATTGTCGGCTGGGAAAAAAAAAACGCGCAGGCAGGGACACGCGAGCGGAGCGGCGAGAGTTTGAGATCATAACAAACCGAGACAAGTTAAAACACCAGAAGAAGGAGAAGAAGAAGGACAAAAAAAAGGGAGAACGGGTGGAGAGAAAAAAAAGAAAAGTCAAGAGGCGGGGGGGAGACTTAAAACCAAAGAGAGGCAGAGGGAGAAAGAGAGGGAAAGGGAGAGACACGCGCAGCGAGAAAGGGAGAAATAGAGTTTTTCTTCTTTCTGCGGAGGAGAGGAACGATGTATTGTGCGTACACCATCCCCGGAATGACAGGCAGCTCACTGATGTACTACTACAACGGCAAAGCGGTAAGCGCGACTCTTCCATCGCTTCTTCGGTTTTTTTTCCTGCTCCGCGAGGGTTTGGGAGTCAGACGGAGAAACACGGAGAGGGAGGGAGGGAGAGAGAGAGAGAGAAGGGGGGAGTGAGTGAGTGAGTGAGGGAGAGGAGGTGTGAAGGTGAAGACTGTCGCTTTTTACGCACCGTCTCGACAACGCGAACGGACCGCGATCTCTTCCTTCCGCTTCCTCCCGCTCTGCTCGTCTGTTGGGTTTATTTTTGGAGGAGAAAAAAAAACAAACAGTTGTTTATCGGGAGAAATTAAAGTGTGTGTGCGCGCGTGTTTGTGCGCGCGTGAGCGCGTGTGTGTCTGGAGCGGGAAAAGTGACAGTTGCCACTGTAGCGTGCCGTAGAGACTGCGGTGAATAAATCGGTGTGTGTGTGTTTGTGTGTGTGCGCTTAAAATGTGATCTATTTATTTATATTTCTAAAATGCTGTTTTTTTGCCCTCCCGTTTTTTTGCGCATCAGATTCTACTAGAAATAATCCGCCCCGCAGCTTTATTTCCTTTCTCCCTCCCCACCCGTCGCTTTATTTCAAATTATCTAAATGGACATTAACGCATCAAAATAAGAGCCGAATCATTACTGAATGAATCTGCGTGTGTGTGTGTGTGTGTGTGTGTGTGTGTGTGTGTGTGTGTTGCTCTCTGACGGAATGTGGTTTTTGGGGATTTTTCAGGGACTTATGGCTTTTAACATTTTATTTTATTTTTTTGTATCCAAATACTACTTAAAGTGTAGATATTGCCATCACACACTGGCCTCGACTTGTATTTTATTTCTTCTAATAAAGTAGTTGATTTTCTAATAACCTCAAAAATACATAGCCTATAGGCCTGTGGCAAATCAGGAAATTAAGCCTGTCTTTATTGGTACAAGTATTAATATAATTGACTTTCTGTTATAAATTGTTATTTTTTTACAATCACTTTTCATGCAGTTGAAATATAAAAAAAATCAAAAAGTGCATATATAGTCCAACTAAAAAATAATATTATATTAAAAAATATATATATACATACAACTTTGATAAAATGAAACAAGTGATCCAGGCGACTCTGAGGCTGTCTGACCTCCTGTGAACCTGTCTGTCTGCCTGTCCGTCTGTAACCCACACCTGTAAAACACCAGGGCAAAGTGATTTAGAGTGAGGGCTAAAAATGAGACGGAGGGTGTAAAAGCGAAAAGGGAAGGTGAATGAATTTCACAGGTTTTTCCTGCGTAAATCGGGAACGTCTGCACGTCGCAAAGGTGTAAATGAAGATGGAAAGGCAAGGAATTATCTACAGATCCACCTGTCAGCGAACTGTCTCTCCGTTTGTCACCTTTGACTCAAGTCGCTGCTCTAACATGAAGACAAAATGAGACAATAAAGAGGGAATAACAGTGGAGGGAAAATGATAGAATTAACCAAAAAAAAATAGGTGTCACAATTTAAACAATATTTAGTGACACATTTTTTGAATGAATGATAATAGATCTATGCTTGAAATTTAGAGGCCTTCTGACATTTGTGTCCCTACTATAATAATCATAATAATAAAAAGAAAAAGGACACATTTTATAAATTTGCTTCATTTTGTAGAAAAATAATGTGACAAGATCTTCACAGTGGGTAAATTTAAAAGTGTATGTACTTTTTTACATGTCCATGACCTTGATTTCTATAAAATTTATAAAATAGATTTGTTCAAATTCTTGTGATTTAAATTAGATTTTCTGAATCATTTATATTTACTTGTTTAATTTTGTAGCGATATATGTGAAAATACTGATTTTTTTTTTTGATTCTCTTGAAGGGTTTGCACCTTACATTCTGTAGTGTTTGTCGTCTCTTAAATGTGGACTCACAGCAATGTGGGTTCAGATGTTTGTCTTCTTTTTTTTGTATCTGATGTGACCTGTGTGGCTGTAAACAGAGCTTCTGTTGTATTGAACGAGGCTGCAGACGCTCCTCAACAGTCGGCCTCTGTCTGCTAGATGGCCGCCGGGTCTCCAGCCTCCGTTCACCCGCCGGCGTCTTTCGCCCGACGTTGTCGACCACCAGGCTCCGGGCCTTCTGCTTTTTTGTACCCGCTCTCCCCCTGTAGTTCAGAGCCCTCTTTGTATCTCGCCAGCTTCACTCGGGAGCCGGAGCTCTCAATTCAGCGCTGCCACGGGTGCTCGGCGTGGCTCCGCTTTGTTTGGCGGCGGCTGGCTGCTGGATGGCACATTGTGCCGACGGTCTTGATCCGGTGCCAAGCTCCTTTCTATCTTCACTTTACCCTCCTGTCTCACTCTGTCTGTCTGTGTCACGGCTTGTTTACACTCGCCGTCCTCTGGCAGAAAGAGAAAACACAGCAATAAGAGGGGGTAAAAATAATAAAAGTCATGTTGTTTGTCTTCTTGTGTCCCTGTTTTTCGGAGCCGTTTGGTGGCTCTCACCCCGCCAGTGTTCGAGGTGTTTGCGGTGGTGCAGATTCAGGCCACTCTCGCGTGTTATGGCGGTGGAAAAGTGGAGCAAAGAGGAAACTGGGGCAGAGTGGTCTGGGGTTGTTTTTAGAGAAGAGACGGAAACACTCGGACAGATCCGCTGCAGCAGCAACAGCAGCAGGAGCAAGCCGCGGCCCGGAGAGACCAAACACGGAGGAGGCTGAATCGGGGCTTTGGTGTGGGGGGGGGGCGCAGGAGGGAGAGAGGAGGGTGAGGGCTGAGGCCCGAGCTTCGGTTAGCGGCTGTCGGCTCGCTAACTTAAGCTCCGGTGGCTTAATGAGGCAGCAGAAAGCCCGGCTAAAACAAAAGGCCTCATTTAAAGCTGGCCCGGCCATTGTTATGCTAACGCACCATTTGAATATTCAGTAAGTTTTAATTAGGAGAGTCCTGAAGCAGGCTGCCAAAATCCTGCAGCCCGCGCTCAACGTGCAGCTACAGGAAACACACTTTAAAGACTTCACACTGATGATGCTTTTTGTCTGCAATCGATTTCGCGTTCCCTGCCTTTCTGAGACCAGCGATGCTCATCTTATGGGAAAAATTAATTAATTTCTCTTTTGAATGTATAGTTTATGTTGTTAAGGTGCAATATAAAATAATGTTCATTATTCTGTCATTAAAACAAATGTAAATTTAAAATATTTATATTTATTCATCAAGTGTATTTCCTATTTCAGTTGTCTGCATATTTGCAGAATTTCATTAGAAAGAGTATCTTCTTCGAAATTTATATTTTCGTCCTTTCAATGTCAAACAGTGTAAAGCCGTGAATTAAAAACCACACCACATGGAGAGAAGGTCAAAGGTCAAGGTCAGACTGTCCTTTAGCAAACATTATTACTCCAAGAGAGTTAAACAAACAGCTTTAATTCAGATATTTAATATAACAATAAGATGACCTCTAAATAATCTGCTTTTCTACAACAAATAAATAGAATTGTTGAAATTATAAATATTTATTGTGTTCATGTCAATTTAAAAATTCAACCTCAACAAAGCAAATTGTTTACAAATCCGACTTGGTAAACATATTAAAATGACAAACGACATTTTATAGAGACAAGTTTTACAGGCCTGCAGTGGCACATATGCAAATTCATGTTTTTTTTGTGCTGCTTTTTCATGCTGTTATTTCAATGGCAAGGTGGTGTGTGTGTGTGTGTGTGTGTGTGTGTGTTGATTCCTTTTCTATATTTTTTTCATAAAATTAGTGTTATACATGTTCACGTCGTTCTGTGTATGAGGATTGAACAACAGTGTATGTGTATGTGCGTGTGTGTGTGTGTGTGTGTGTGTGTGTATTGTGGTGAATCTAGAGTGTGTGGACATCCTGTGTGCTCAGTAGGCTGGAATTAGAGCACAGCGTGTTATGCAATTATAACTTTATAAATAGATGCATTGTGTGTGTGTGTGTGTGTGTGTGTGTGTGTGTGTGTGTGTGTATGTGTGTGTGTGTGCAGGCCTGCCTCTATCTCCATCTGCTTCAGTTGTTCTGTTTGACAAACTCAGAAAAACTCATTTTATACCATGTGTGTAATTTTTTTTGGTGTAAATGTTTGTGTTAACATGTACAAGCATAAACCTTTGTGATTTCTGTTGCTATTTGAGTGTGTGTTTATTTCTTTTTCTTCATATTTTTTCCTTATACAACATCAAAAAAACATGGAAAACAGTCTTTCTTGTATACTTGTGTGTTTTTATATTTTTATAAGATAAATCCAGTTATGCATAAAAAAAGGTGTGTATGCAGTGTGTTTGAGTGAAGGGCTGCCTTGTGTCAGTTGGGTCATTTGTTTTTGGTCTGTTGTGTGTGTGTGTGTGTGTGTGTGTGTGTGTGTGTGTTTGGCTGGTCAAAGCCTGACACACTGTTCAGGCTTAAACTTTAATCCTTCTAGATCAGATTATGTGTCACTGATGCCGCTGACACACACACACACACACACTGCTGTCTTTACAAACTAAACTGTGTGGTTTTCTCTGTTAGTAAACAGGAAGTAGGTGAAACATGACATACAGTGTGTAATGATCCATTTTCTGACCGCATTTATTATTTTACTGGTCTAATTATTAAACGATATAACCGATTATTGATGACCATTTAATGTATATTTCTGCTGTTTATTAAATAAAAGTCTGAGGGGTGACTGCAGAAAAAAGAGCTGACGTGTTGGTGATGATTTGGTTGTTGCTTTTGCTTTGTCTTTTCTAATATTCTCACACCCAAGTGCCAGATCTAACAGGTTGAAGGTTTAACTTGTCTTTCCTGTTACAATATGCTTATGAGTCAAGTTGATATTATTATTTAAAAATAGTTTGAGTTCATGCGCAGTGAAAAGATACAGGATTGAAATAAGAGAGAGACGCAGCATGCAGCCTGTATGATGACATGAATGAATATGGGCCGGTTTATACTGTTTGTGACGATGTGCTGTAGCCTCCGTTACAGTTGTATCATCATTGGAAGCAAGGCCTCAACATGTGTGAGAAATTATTTTATTTGGCATCTGTATTTCTTAAAGTTATAGTTATAAAATTGTCTTCTACTTTCTTTGTTTTCTTTTTATCAGAATTAATTTTGCACAGCTCTTTATTTAAACATGTTCTGCAAGTGTGTCTTCTGTCGAATACAAACATCACAGTGTGTATATATCCCAGATTCAAATGTATGATTAAAAGGTCCTCATGCATCATTGAAAATCCTAAGACAGAAAAAAACATATGTAACTTAGAATGCATCTTTGAATTTTGGTAAGTAGGCTATGCATATTTCTTACATTACATATATGATGTTATTGAAATAGATGTATTAGAAAGTATAAAAGAAACTTATACAAATTAGATCCCACCTTGTGATCTAATATGACATTACTGAAATGTTTTAAGTTCATCTGGAGGTTTTTAATGTTTCACAATCCGTTTTGAATAATTTTTGCATCACCTGCATCTGATCAGCACCACAGTAACAGTTAATCTCCAATTTATCTATTGATGCTTAACTTCATATTTACAGTGAAGCCTCTCTAAAGCCTCCATTTATCAAACATGAGACCTTCCTGCCTACGCTGTCTAAAGTCAGCGACATTTATTTACTAAATATCTTTCATGAAGCCAAGTGTATGTGCGATTACGTGTCTGAATACAACTGGAATGTGTTAAAAACATAAAGTAAACACACTTTCTGCTGTGTGACGTTGATAACATGCAGGTTGTGTAACAGAGACCTTCAGTCCGGCCTCCGGTCAGTTTTTCTATCTTTCTCTTTATAAACCCTCGACTTAAATGTGTGAGGTCGCAGCTGCCAAAACGATGTGCGTGCACGTCCACGTACGCACGCACACACACACACACACACACACACACACACACACACACACACACAGATGACTCACTGTTTGACTATGCGTGTGTGTGTGTGTGTGTGTCCCATATGGGAAGATGGACCGTAGCGCAGCAGAATGGATCAGCATTCTTTGGATAGCTGGGAATTTCCACCCCGAACTGTCACCCATGGGAAGAAAAATCTGTCTGCCTGAGTCACAGGTTTGACTCCTGGTGTGTGTGAGGTGCCTGCCAGCCTAACACCTCTGGACGTCAGGGTCAGCTGGCAGACGAGGACGGGCCGCGGTGGCGGTGGATGACGGTTCATGTGTCTAGTTGGCTGGCTGTGTTGCATACTCACCATCAGGGTGCAAAAGCCTTTTAACTGCACATAACATGGAGGGTTAGAGGCCTTGGCAGGAACTGTGACCTGCTGATAAGGCTCATATCTAAAAATTTGTGATCGGAAACTGATCACTTGATCATTGATCCATGATTCCATGAATAAAGGAAGGAGCCCTTGTCATGTAGTGAATTGTTTGTTATCTGTTATTATCATGCATAAAAATATGTTACTCACATTTAAAAGTAGTTGCTATTTTTTTTTTATTTGGATAACTTTTAGAATCTTGAGAAGATAAAATGCAGAAATCCACAAGAACTTAAGCAGAACTAGAAAGGTTTTTTGTTCTGTCTGTCCTGTCCTATCTCAAGATCCCTTTGATTATTCCAGAGACCCCTTGTGGGGGGTCCTGACCACTAATCCTGATGTCTAGGATTAATTCATTTCTGGATTTTTGGATGATTTTGTTAATCAGACATGCAGATTACATAAATCAAATGTTCTGAATATGATTTCAGGAAATGTATTGTGCACAGGCTGAGCTGAAATTCATGGGTGTTGTAATATTTGCATTTGTTATAATACTATTGAAATAGCACCAAAATCTAACAATGCATTGCTTGTATCATTAAAGTGAAACATCAAAGTCAAACAACTTTTTTAAAACCTGTCTTGTTGTCTTGTCACCATTTCGTTTTTCCTGCCTTGACTCATCTATGTTTGGTGGAGACCTCCTGTAGATCAATGGGATATGGTTAAACCGTTGCAAAGAACAGCACATCATGCATCATTATAGTGACATTAAGTCATCCCAAAAAGACACTGACGTGGGCATATTTACACCAGCTGTTCTGAATTTTCTCACTGTGCCGGAATCATACAAATTGCCATTTTAGTCTGTACGAGAATAAGATGAATCAAATGTTATTATTTAACTCTCTGTGACATTCACTTTTTCAGAATGTGATTATGGGTTAACCTTTAAACTGCTTAGCTACTAAGATGCAGTGTTTTGGTACTGATTACAGCAACAAAATGCTGTTTGTATGGAAAAAGGCTGAGTGGAGGTTTGTATTAGCTAGTCAGCCTCTTTGATGATTCTTACTATGCTAAACATTATATAGAAATCGACTTCTTATCTCGAAAATCCATTTAAAGTGATTTTGGGAGATGGCTTGTCTCACAGGATTTATTCAGTTCTGTGTTTTGAGTTTTTCTCACTCAGCTTTAATTTCATAAAACATAAAAACCCCAGCTGGGATTTTATGTCCTGTACTGTTGTCAAACATTGTCTGTGCTGCATTATCGCTCCGGTACTTGTTTCTATGTTTGTTTGCCCCGCTGCATGGAACCTTCACTCCAGTTACTGTGAGCTGGGAACACTGGTTATTTTCAGTGGTGTGTGCATATGTGTGCACACTAAAGCCTATTCTTGTATATATACTAAGCACGAGCTTCACTGCAGAAAGGCAAGCTTAAGTAAGTTAACATTTTTGGCAAGAGAATAAAGCTAGGCTGCGTGCGTGTGTGTGCGCGTGCATGTGTGTGTGAATGTGTGTGCATGCAAAACAACATTTTAAACCATGGCTGACACACTTGTTCACAGTATAGAGCTCCTCTACACATAGACACATAAATCCCACCCAGTCTTCATTATCAAAGTGGAAAATGGGGCGGTTGTTGTTTTTGTTGGGCGTGCGTGCGTGCGTGCGTGTGCGCATGTTTTAGTGGGTCAGTCATGCTGTGGTGAGCTGTTGGGGAGGCTGCATGGACCCGCTGATAAACTCTGGACAGCTGTCACACTTTAAACAACCGGACAACAAAACTGTAACACAATGCAGGGCAGAGCAGCCATCGTTTTTTTTTTTTGTCCCTCAAGTGGCGCCTTAAGGTGTGGCTGCATTTATAGCAGTCCAGTGGAGATGTTCTGATAATGGAGTTCAACCCTAATTTGTGGCATAAATAGATGTTCTTGTTTTTTTTAAGCTTAAAAATCCTAGATATATTTCTTCCATTTGTTCCTCAGATTTATTAAATTAAATTCTGATACCGGCTTTTCTGGTTGATTGTGATGAATCATATGTTGGAGAAAACGTTTTGTTTCCCTTCCGTATGTCACCCACCGTTATAAAGTATTTATAATATAACCGTGCATTAGCTGTTTTCTGTTAAGACATCATTTTTATGTCAGAGTTGTATCCTGTCGAGTGGGCTGTTTACCAGGCCACCGCACGCACATGATGCACACTGGGGCATTTCTAGTGACCATCAGTGTGCCACACTGAGAGGACAGTTGGTTCGATGCCCATTTTGTCGCGCGCTGCCTCTGCCAGGCTGCATGCAAATAGGTCACAGACACACACACACACACACACACACACACACACACACACACACACACACACAGACACACACAAAATAACAGTGTTTGCAGCTTCCCTGCTGTCACTGTATAAAGGTACAGCTCTGCATCCTCTGAGCAAAAAGATGAACCTTTTTTAAATCTCTTCCTTAAAGAAAATAACAGCTACAAAAATATATAATAGCTAAAGTTGAATAAAACTTCTCTGTAGGTTGTACATGTGACCGAAACATCTGGTCGACATGGCGATGTCTGTTTCCACTCTCCATTCGTTTAGATTTGTTTTATGCTGCTGTTTGTGCTCAGATGCGAGAGCGGCCAACAGCGTCACTTTTTTTTCTCTCTCTTTCACCCTCTCTCACACACACACACACACACACACACACACACACACACACACACATACACATAAACAACACACACACACATCCATCAATCGCCACTGTGAGAGATGTAACCAAGCTACCATACGGAGCTCGTTTTCTAAAAAAAAAAGGGGTTATACCTGGTCGGGAAAAGAAAGATAGAAAGAAAAAGAATGAGTCAAAGACACCAAAGAGAAATAAAGGGCGACATAAAGAAAAGAACAAACAGAAAAGAATCCTGCAGCTCTGGAGCGCCGGAGTAATCAGCTCTTTGATCTGGCTCCTTTATTATTCCAGTGTGGGCCAAATAATGCAGTCCTGATTGTGTTGCTGGCAACCATCGAGCCTCCATGTGTTGGCTATTAGAGGCTCTTACTGGATGCGCCTCCATGCTGCCGCTGGAATCCACTTCTTCTTCTTCTTCTTCTTCTCCAGGTTAAGTCAGGGGGAAATATTGAAATTAATTTAGTTCATCAATACCCTCTTTAGAAAATTAAGGGAACGTACTGACGTGGCAGTAGTAATTGCGTTTCATTGCAAAGAAATGGAAGTCGTGGAGAATTCAATTAACATTGTTGTCGGCAATTAAGATAAAAGCTCTCAACGCCATTTTTTAGGTGGTTAGAACTGGAGTGAAAGGCTGTGCTGGTTTGGAAATCTTAAAACCAACTATACCTTAAGGTGGTCTGACCTGAAGGGCCTGGTACAAAAACTTTTTTCGGCCTCTATAGATAATTTCCCAGTTATTAACGTTACAGCAGTACAGTGACTGCAGCAGGTTGTTTTCTGTCTACACAGCTCCTTCCCAGCTCCACACTTCTGTCCGAATATGTTCATGGGAGATACACTCCACTAAAAAAAATTAGATGGTAGCTCCCAAATTTAAGTGTCAAAACACAAGTCCACAAACTAGTGGGAGATGTCACGTGAGGCTTAGATCAACGATTTATAGTTTGTGGTCTGACCACAGCGCGTAACTGCATGAAGCAGATTGCCCTGTAACTCTTTTCCTTTGTGTTAGAAAGTCTGCCACATTCTTCAACCTGGTTAATTTTCTCCCTCACCATCAGAAACACAGGCAGCCCACGCTGACTTTTTCTCACAGCGTTCATTTGGTGTCTTTGTGGCACCGATGCATAATTGCAATTTTTGAGAAATAACGACATAAATATTCTTTTAACTGAGGAAAGGGAGAGGTCTTAAGTTTTAATTTCCTTAATTTTTACTGGTTGTGAAGAATTTGACTCCAGATGTCATTTTATAAATCCTGACTTTAAAAATTCCTTCAATGTAACACTTAGACTGTCACTTGAACATTTAAAGAAATATCTGAACCTTAAAGTGAAGCAATCACATTGCTGCTACCGTTTATGTTTGATGTTAATGCTCTGACCTTCCACCCACGACATTTTTTCATGTTTTTTTGTGGGGAAAAATTTAGCCACAAAAATAAAAAAAATTAAAACGACAGTAGAGGCAGAGCCACGGTGTAAACAGGACCGGCAGAACCCGGTGAGTCAGTCCACACGGGAGGCCCAAACTCTAATCCTTATTAACATTTTTATGGATCACAAGGCCAGACAGAATCAGAATCAGATGTTCAGAGGAACCGTCCGCTCTGTCTGAACCGGTTAAGGTGCGCTTGATTTAAGCCGTCAGGCTGCTGGAACGGCCTCTGAGGCCATCACGTCTCCGGGAGGAGCGAGAGCGCCAAGCGCGCCCCGCATCCTCTGGCTCCTATTTACTGATTTATTGTCCGTCTTTTCTCCCAAATATTTCATCAACATCAGAACATTTTTGAATTTGAGCCGGAATCAAACAGGAGTTAAAGTGGTCGGATTAGGATGAGGCTTCGCAGAAAAAGATGCACGAATGTAAATCAGATGATATGAAAGATGTCTCCAAGGTCTCTCTTTGCATTACATCTTGCATCATTTTACTACATTTTTATTATTCCTATTTATTTATTTATTTTTCTTTGGGGGGAGATTTTAACGTTATTTCTAAGTAAGCCATAGTGTGACGTGCAAAACAAATTCCAATGTGAAAAGAAAGACTTTTATCTTCCATGACTGATTCAGCAAATTTGTCCAGATTCAGTGAGCGTCAAATCCTTGAATCTGAAGCAGGTGTCTAAAAATAATCCTTACCTTTGTTGAAAAACTAATGTCTTTTACTTTCAAAGCTTTTTGACAGTCCAAATCTTTCCTATTTTACCTCCCACTGGTCTGCTGCGGCCAGCGTAGGTCAGCTGTTTAACACGGCCGCCACCTGTACGTCAGCCCCCAGGTTTGTGCAAACTTTTCCGGTCCATCGGCAACATCAAACCGAGCAGAAGTGATTCTACGTGAGCTCTGTACGGACCGATCCAGTGATGTAATGCGGCGACCGGATGCTCTAATGGCTGCACAGCCTCTCTCAACACGGGGAGGTCAGAGGTTAAAATCCCAGCCAGCCAAAAATGACGAAGACGAGGGATTAAGCATTTAAATGTATGTCGGCGTGTTTATGGCTTCAGTGTCTCCCTCTCTCTCTCTCTTTAGCTGTATCTGTGTCTTGTTTTTACTGTAAAACAATAAAGAAAAAAAGAACAGTTGTACAGAACACGGAGCTCTGACTGTGAGCTGGACGTGGTTTTATGTGGATGATTAAAATTGAAAATGGTTCTGACCCTTCAACTCAGCAGTGGAAGAGAGGCTTACTCATTTTAAAAAGGCTGTAAATGTACACAAGAAAGTGCAAAACCGAAGTAAATAAGCAGCAAACAATAAATGAGTCACGCACCTTACAATGTATCATTGGTTAAATCTTGATAATTAAACAGTTAATATGTCAGAAAATGGTGAAAAATTCACTGTTTCCCAAAATGTATGGAAGCCCATAAGAGGATAAGGTCATACATTGCTGCATTTTACTTACTCTTTTTTTTACCAGGATACAAGTAAATTAAATTTGCTTTTATCAAGATCTTGAGCTTTTTAGGATAGTATCTCAAAAGAGATAATGAGACAACATTTTGAGATCTCAAAAAAACAAGAAACTTTGTTGAGATATCAAATTAATTTTGGCATTACCTCAGGATCGTCAGATCATTGACACAAAATTCCAAATAACGTAACTGAAAAAAAAGATAAATTCAGAATATTGAATCCACCTACAATACCTGTAATTCCTCCTTGTCTCTTTCTGAGCGACGAGGTCCTGGTCATCACTCACTTCCTGCGGCAGCCATCTTAGTCTTTGGGTTTGTGGGGTTTGGCGCATATGCCGGATGCTCCGGTTGCCATGTTACGCGCTGAATGACACCCGCGCTCGCCGTCGCCAACTCGCGTCGCCGTGGCAACGGGATCACTGTGACCCAGCATCCCCGGCGAGCAGCCCTGCTCCCCGACTCTCCGTCTGCACCCTCTTCAATAATTAACATACCGCGGCAGCCATCTTAGCTTTTGGCTCGGGTTGAGGCGCCTGCCAGCGCGTTGCCTTGGCAACGGGGTCCCTGTGACCCATCGCTCTGACATCGGTGGTGTTTGTGAACGCTACAACTTTGTGAGTTGGAAGACAGGGTCTGATTAAAGTGCATGGCAGGCGCCTTGGAGGAGAAACACACACACACACACACACACACACACTTCGACAACATCTGATCCTGAAACAATAAAACATAAACTTATATAATCTCTTTGTTAACAGCAGCTCAGCACTCCGGACATCCCATGTGTATCTAAGGTGAAGCACATGTGTTCTGCGCGTGACCCTTCATGACCGTACATGTCATCAGTTGTAATTTATTTACACGGTGATTATTTATTTATGAAGATTTATATGGGAGGACAGGTTCAGCGTGGACGGACGCCAAGTCGCGAAAGATCAAAGAGAAATTGGCTGCGAACGTAGCTAATAAAAGAAGCTGCTGTTAGAGGAGCGTTCAGACAATTCATCACAGGTGGAATAAAAACCCTAGTCGGTAAATGTAGGAGCTGTCTTTTATAAATCAGATACACAAAAAACAAAATTAAAGATTAAAGGAATAAAACAATATTATATGAATGAAACTATAAAATTGAAAATATCAAATTGTGTGTGTGTGTGTGTGTGTGTGTGTGTGTGTGTGACACACTTGCTTCCTCCTACACTCTTGTTCTCACCCTGACAGCTTGGCTGCCGAAGAGAGCAGGGGTCTCATTGGCCGCGTGCCCTGCAACGGGCGTTATGATTGGCTGTAGGGCCAGCTGCCACCATGCCAGCTGAGGGAACACATTTGTGTGTGCGTGCATGTGTGTGTGTGTGTGTTGAATGTGTTTGTCACAGTGGCAGCAAACAACCAATCAAAATGCAGATCGCTCTCTTTGTCTTCCTCCCTTGAAGTTTCCTTTATTTTTTCTACGTATTCCATCTTTTTTTTCCTGCATCTTTTTTGTCACATGTTTGTCACGTATTAGGGGCTGTTCAGAAATTGTCAACCTGGGATTCAGGAACCCCCAAAGGTGTCACAAGATAATATTAGGGGTCAATATGATTGAAACAACAACTATGCCATCTTAAGCAGAGTAAAAGTTACCATAAACATGAATTCATTTCAATGCCCTTCAAAATTGATGCTGGTCTAGTATGTAATTCTAAATGATTCACTCGATGTCAGGACCCCAAGTTATCAGGGTGAAGAATCCGTCATGGTAGTCGTAGTCATTAGTGTGTGTGTGTGTGTGTGAATCAATGATGGACAGATGCCCCCCCCCCTCATATGAAAAAAAAGTCCCATGGAAATGTTCTCTCCGTGTCTCTCTGAAACTTGGAGATTGTTGTTAATTACTCCATCAATTGATTATTTATAAAAGCACTTAATGAGCTGTCAGACAGCCAACTGGCTCAACACCAACTCTTTACCTCTGAGCTGCTTTTTTTTTCTTTTCCTTGTCATCCCTCTTCCACTTGTCTGCCTTCCTGGTTCCCTTGCAACGAGAAGATGGCTTCCTCCTTTGCTTCTTTCCTGCTGCTCCTTTTTTTCTCTTCTTTATTGAGCTCGGACGCTCCCGGTCGCCTGTTCACATTGAGAAATCCATATTTTACACATATAAAGTAGACAAAACCACAAACACACATAATGCAGCACAGAGTTTGATTTAGCAGCATTCACCTTGATTTAGCAGAATTTCTGCAAATCTCTATCTCTCTTTCTTTCTTTCACATACACATGGAGGATGATTATGACTTTTGAATTGAATTAAACTTCAAAGAGGCATTATGACATATTATAACATTAAATTTAACCATATTCACAATATTTTTTAATTGATAATTAATTTTGTGAAGTACATTTACTGTCTTTCCATGGAGAGTCCGTGTGTGTGTATGTGTGTGTGTGTGTGTGTTTTTGTTAGCGTGTATTCTGTGTCTTCCCTTTCTGACCTGTCAGGGCTTTGCGTTGGTCGAAGCGGCTTCTCTCGCTAATGATCACTGGCAGCCGGCAGCATGTGGCAGTAATTAAATCAAAGGAAATTGGTAAAAAAGAAAAGGGAAAAAAAATTCAGTGTGGTGACTTTGCCAGAAAAAAAAGTCCTGGTGTTTGAAAGGAAAATGGGGAGGCTAATAAAACGAGCGTGGAAGAAAGTCGTAAAGAGCCGTCACCTGTGGAGAAATGTTTTTTGTTCTCCGGCTAAAAAAACCTGCATGCAATCACACACACACACACACACACACACACACACACACACACACACACACACACACACACACACAACGGTTCTAATGTGTGCCGACAGACGTGCAAAAAAAATGCCCTGTTATTCACTTGCACAGATGGGGAAAACATGCACGCGTGCTATCACACATACACACACACACACACACACACACACACACACACACACACACACACACACACGGATATAGTAGTCTGCATAGATGTGTAGACATATTTATACACAATAGCTTTGGAATGAAGATATTCAAAATAAAAAATAATAATATTCATAATTAAAACCCAAAGTAACTTCATTCATTTCCCAAAAAATGTATTATCTATATTTATATAATATAACATGTCACTTTATATTTTTACTTAACAACTCCTCAGAATTTTTTCAAGGTTCATCTTGATGGCATAAAATGTAAATGGGACATTTGTGTCTTAAACCATTAATGACAATAAAGTGACTGAAACCCACATGATATATTCTACAATATTTTTACAACTATGTAATAGATGATGAACTGTGTTGGGTTCTTCTATTATACATTCAAATCAATTGCATGGTGGTGAATTTAGGGAAAAACCTTCTGAAAGTATGTCAATAATGAAAATCCACCCGTGTGTGTGTGTGTGTGTGTGCGTGCTCCATTGTGGAACAACTACAGTGTGATTCGTTATTTCCTTCCTCTGATGGGTATTTCTCCTCTTGCTCTCACACATACACACATGAACACACACACACGCACACACTCAGTCCCAGACCTCTGGCTATTTCCTGTGTCGGGGGAGACATTATAAAGCCACATTATGTTCGCTATGAGCCTTCATATTCCCCACTCTCTGAAATCATCCTGTGTGTGTGTGTGTGTGTGTGTGTGTGTGTGTGTGTGTGTGTGTGTGTGTGTGTGTGTGTGTGTGTGTGTGTGTGTGTGTGTGTGTGTGTGTGTGTGTCTGTGTGTGTGTGTGTGTGTGCGTGTGCATGTGTGTGTGAGTGAGAGAGAGAGAGAGAGAGAAAAAGAGGGGGGGCACAAAGAGATGTAAAAGGCCACGATATTACACACACACACACTCTCTCTCTCTCTCTCTCTCTCTCTCTCTCTCTCTGACGAGGAGAGCATTTGTGTAAAAGAAATAGTGAACTCTGGATGTTAATATTTTTTTTGTGTTTGTTCTTTTCGATTCTTCTTCCTTGTCTCCATCGTAGCCAGCTGTGTACCTGTGCTCACCTGGCAGCTGTGAGCGTTAATGCTTATCCTCTGGTAGCTGTTGGCTGACATTGATCGCAGCCATCGCTTTTCACGTCCCGTCTTCCCGTAACAATATAAATGCCCTCCTTTCATTTTTCTCATCTGCTCACCTATAATATGCCCTCACCGTTCGCTCAATGGTGAGCTGTAAATTGAGATTTCACACACTTAATCATCATCATTTCGCAGCGTCACTGTCAGCCTCGGAAGTCACACAATTGTCTTTTTTTATTCCCACCCCTAAACCACATTAGTTTAGATTCGTTCAGACCTGTGGGAGAATAGGAAAGGCAACATCATCATCATCATCCGGATCACGGCTTCATTAATGAAAATTAGCAACATTAAAAAAAAAAGTGACAAGCATGAATGAATGAGACGAATCCGGCGGGTGGTTGGGACTTGGTTGAAGTCACTGTTTTGATGAGTGTGAGTTTTATATCTGATGAAAACTGCAGCAGAATGTCAGGCTGAATGGATTAAGTTCAACAAAAATAGTTATGAGCAAGTCAGTGTGGTTCGACCCTTTTTTTTTTGTGTGTGTGTGTGTGAGGGTGTGTTGAATTTGATGAAGGGGGCGGGGCTTGCCGGGCGGCTGCACATCAGACCACAGAGGAGAGTGTGTATGCAAGGAGGTTCTGTGTGGGATGGAAGGGCGGATGGATGGAGATGTCAGGGAGGAGAACAAAAAGAAAAGAATAAGTCAAAATGGTGAAAGTTATTCCACATCTGTTCAGATATATGACCAGCGGATAACTTTATATGTACACACACACATAAATGTTGCTACTGTCAAGTACATATAGTAAGGCCAAAGAGAACACGTACACACACACACACACACACAGAAAGAGAGAGAGAGAGCCCTGGTTAATACAGTATCATTAGTGGTCAATTAAAGTCTGTGACTTCACTGACTGTCTGACTCTTTGATGCCGCAGCTCTTTGCGAGACCAGACGCCATCTTGAATTCATTTTCAGGCCGCCGTGTAAACAACCGGACCTTTCGCCGCTGCTCCTCTTTCTCTGTTTCCTTTCCTCGCTTCATGTTTTTGACTGATCCGTTAATGATTCTTTGCCTTTTTTCGCAGTTTCGCTACTTTCAGCCCGTCTTGCTACTTTCTGCTTCTTGTAGATCTTGAGAATTTTATTCCCTTTATTTCCGTAGCTTTGTGTTCTGTTTCACCTGTTAGGATTACATTTTTTTTCCCTTTTTAATTTAGCTTAAATCTATTCTTCATTGAAGTATCTCCACTTTGTTTATTTGTTTCCTCATAAGTATGGAACAGGATTATATAGACGATCAAGAAGCTTTTACATGTGCAATAAAATAAAACGTGACTGATTGTCTGAATACTTACTTGTTGATATCTAATCCGTGCATCATTTGTTTTTCAAATTAAAACCGAAAATGAAAAAAAAAAATGATTTTTGTACTTCTTTCTAAAAAGCAAAATGAAAAAAAAATCAATGTTTTAAAGTTGAGTGACCCTGAAATGACTGTGATTGATAGGAGAGCCCAGCACAATGAAATCATTATTGACTCTCACTTTTAAGCCGGCTTTCAATTGGACAACATAACATTTTAATCTCAACTGAAAAGCTGTTACAGGCGCATTCTAACATTTAAATGCTCAAACACCGAGCCTCACCATATCTCCCTCCAAGCCGCGCTTCGTAGGGCTGGCTACAAACACAAAGATCCTTGCCGCAACCTGTGATGATGTTGAAGGAGCCGAAGCCTGTTCAGCGGCTCCGTTCAACCGAGGTTTTTACAAAAGATCAATGAAAATCTCGGCGGCAGCGTGGAGTGTTTGCGAGTGAAGGCGAGGAGGAGAATAGCGACTAACTAGGTTACTGCTGATGGAGAACGGCGGTGAATAATAGATAAACAGCCTGCTGCCTGAGAGGAGGAGACACGTGGAGAGTGGATGGATGGCTCCTTCATTACAATTAACGGAAACTTCATTTGATCTAGGAACACAAAAGCATTGTGTCATTCCGTGTCTGTGTGTGTGTGTGTATGTGTGTGTGTGTGTGTGTGCGTGTGTGTGTGTGTAAGCCGGGAATCACGTTTTTCCTTCTTGAAGTATTCTTCTACACTCGGGCCTTTTTATCCTACACACTCCTCATTCTGCGATCGCAAAGTTTAGTTTTTTTTTATGCCAAAGAGAAAAAAAAAAGATTCACCATGGCTCACACTCGCTCTTAACCCCCCGCCCCCCCCCCCAGGGTTTTCTGTCTAAGTAACTCAACCCCCCTTCAGTCACAGGTGCAGAACAGCTACGACACACACGCACACACACACACACACACATACGCATACACACATGCTGAGTCCACTTGTCTTCGCATAGGGGGCTCTAATCAAGCCACAGGAAGCTTGAGCTCCACAGGGAGTGTGTGTGTGCGCACGCGCGCGCGCGTGTGTGTGCGCGCGCACACACACTCGGTTACAAGTGAGTTGAAGAATGTGTTTTGGTCCATGAAAACTCACTCTGTGTGTGTAAAGGCTCTGCATGTTTTCAATTACACGCAAGTATTTCTGCAGATGTGCGTGTGTGTTTTCTGTCCTCATACAAGGTGTATCTTTTCTATCGTTTTTCGGTCTATCTTTTATTCTATCACCTGTTCCTCCGCAGGTTTGTTTCCTATGTTTTATTTTTCCGTGTGCATGTAATTACAAAAAAATCGTTCTTTTCCTGTCTACGTAACTTTGTTTGTCTTTTTTCATTTTTAAAACGTCTCTTCATTTTGTAATCTCCCTGCTATCTTTTCATCTTTTCCTCCTTTTCTCTTTCTTCCCATACTCGGCCCCTTTATTTGTCTCTCTCTCTCTCTCCCCCCTTTCTGTTTCCTAATCTTTCTTTCTCTGTGCCGCATCATATGGAGTCAATTAGGCAGCCATGCTCAAACGTCTGTGTGCGCGCCCATGTGTGTGCGCGCGCATCTGGTTCACATTAGTGCAATTGCAGGTTGGTAGAATAAAGGGCTCGGCTCGGAGGTGGTGGGTGGGATTTCCTTCCGCTTTCTCACAAACACGCACACACGCACACATGCACACACAACCAGTTTTTCCCTCCATGTGTTTTGAATCAGGAACATAATTAACCTTCAGAGGATTCCAAGGCCTCGGCTCAGATCTCCACTATAAAAATACATCTAAAAAACAGAACCCCCCCCCCGAAATATGTTTGATGTGTTTGCGGCATGTTTGATTCCCTTTCCCATGTCTGCCTCCGGACTGGCTCGCAGCGCCGCGGCGTGAGCTCCGAGAGGAGATGAAACAAGTCCGTCTACAGGTGGAGAGGCGTGAGACAGGTAGGGAGAGTCCATGGACAGGAGGAGGGGGGGGGCTCACATCGTAGAAGCTGCGGAATGTTGGAAAAGTGTTTGCCCTGATTAGAATTATAATGTTTCGACCGTTTTAGTGTTAAAACGTTAACGTGACGGCGGATAGAGACGAGATGAAAGTGAAACCGGCCGGTTAGAGGCATAGGACGGGGGTGGGGAGGAGGGAGGGGGAGAGGGTAAAACAAAGAGGGACAAAAATTGGACAGGCACAGGTGCAGCCGAGTGCGTGTTTGTGTGTCGGTGTGTGCGTATGCCTCTGTGTGTGTGTGTGTGTGTGTGAGTGTGTGTATGTGTGTCAAGAGGTTTCGTGACTGCTCCTTTGAGTGTTCACATTCCAGCACATCTGTTTTGGATGAAGCACGGTAAACTGTGTGTGTATGTGCGCGTGTGTGTGAGTGTGTGTGTGTGTGTGAGAGAGAGAGAGAAGCAGACAGAGACAGAGAGGGCAGGAGGCAGAGAGAGAAGAAAAAACGTGACAAAAACATTTGAAGTCTTTTATTGAGCGATGCTTTCATTTATCTGCACGTGGACGTGTATTAATGACAACACTGACTAAATCTCATTAATTTACAAGTGCAGATTTGAGATGCAGCAGGGATAAAAATGGAATCATTAAAAGTGTTTGTGATGTTTGGAGCGTTGCAGAACAACATTTGTGATGATGATGATGATGATGATGATGATGATGATTTTTCAGCAGGCACTTGGTCTTCCTTTGCCTTGCAAATCTTTGGCCCGGGCCTGTAAAGGGCAAGCACTTGGTTGCATTTGACTTGGAAGAATAGAAAAAGAAGCATACCAGCCAATTGTAGGTGTGTCCAATTGAAGCCTGGGGGTAGTTATTTGCTAAACACCATCACTCTCAACTCCACCAATAACTAAACTTTACATAACATTGTTATTCCCCCTGGCCTGTTCATACTTCAATTTTTTGATCTGATTCAACATTCGGTAAAGGTGCCCAATCAGTTACATGAAAATGTGCATTTCTGGTCAAGCAATGTGGATTATCTGGTGCTTATTGAAACAAAAGATGGAGTGAACTAAAAAAGTCTTCAAACTCATTGATCTCTTAAATCAGTATTGCCATCTCCACAGTTAACCCTTTCCTACAATTTCTTTTGTTCTATATTTTGGCTTAGGGCACTTGGTAAAGCTTGGTGATAAATGGCGGCCTGTAAATATTAATTATAAGTGGAAGCTATCACATTCCTGCTCATTTTATACCCAACATCCGCTGAATAAAAACACAGTCATCTGAACATAACCCATACGCCTTTAGGCTTCATTTAAAAATAAACTGTCATAATGAAGTAGTAATAAACGTATTTTTTGGAACACATGTTGTGCACCACTATGCAAATCCACCAGTAGCTAATGTTTGCTGTGCCGGCTGTGGGTTTTTTGAGGAAATTTCTAGCAGGAATATGAGTACCCAACGTCCCTCCCGCTGGCTACACGTTGCCAGTATTATTCCACATAGAAGATCAGCATCACTGATCTGCATACTGGTGTTTGCCAAGTGATAATGCAGTGGCATCATGGGAGTTGTTGTCCTTACTGGTCTACAGTCAGTTTCTCTCTGGTTAAGATTCCTTGAATGTTCATCAGGTCTCACAAAACAATCAGATTGCAATTAAAACTGGTAAAAACACTGAATAAAGTAGTTTCATGTTAATAAATCTGCGCTTTTTTGGTGCTGTTGCCGGGTTGTAGCAAACATTAGCTCAACATTAGTGAATGTGAAGGTCCCAACTCGTCCACCACTGCGTTTGGGAGTTGCTGATTGTGTATTTGCTGAGATGAGGGAAACCGAAAAATACCATTAGCTTTGCAGGAGTAGTCTGAAAACGGCTTGTATCGACAAAAAAAAGCTAAAAGCAATGTTAAACTATCCCTTTAGGCTCTAGAACTCTCCAGCCAAGTTAATACACAGTACAATAATAGCTCAAAATCATTCTAAACAAAAATAGTACATACTGAAAAGAGCTGATGTTATGAAAAGATCATCATTAGCATAAAAGCTAATTTACAGCATGTATGACTACAAGAATCAATCAAATTTATTTATAGATCACATTTAAAAAAACGTATAATTGAACAGCGGGCTTCCCATGTCCAAATTCACCAAAACATGTATAAAAAAGCAATGAAATGTTGAAAGCCTATAAAATAAAATAGAACAGACTAATTCATTCTCTAAAGTGGTTAAGCCCACATGAAATGCAGAACCAGTATAACACCTTCACACCCATATAATAAAGGTTATTAGAGGTTATGGGGAGCTATTCTGATTAACCATTAACCATGTATTTTTTAAATGCTTGGAAAATGAGACAAGAGTTGGCCAATCTCTTAATAACACTTGGTAACATGTTCCAGATCCGCGAGGCTCGACCACGCTGCCACCGTGCTGCGTTTCCACAGATTTATCCACTAGAATCGCCATTTTTTTAACTTGCTGTTTCATAACATGTTTGCGTTTATCGCCACTTTTGAAGAACATAGGATGAAATACTGCAGGGATTGGGCTACATGTGTTAAAAGCTAAACGAACCGCAGGACATGTATCTGACAGGACCGGGGGACGGAGAGCAGGACGAGCAGGAGGGGGAGCTCCTTCTTCTCCTCTTTCCCATCCCGCGCTCCACGCTTCTGAAGGAGAACGAGAGACACGAGAAGCCGAGCAGATGCTTCCCACATTTGGAGACAATAACCAGGAGAAGAGAAGCATCAAACACCAAACAAAAGACCCTCCAAAAAAACAAAGCCTCCTTCCTTTTTTCCTTTTCTTTTACTCTTTTTCTCCATTTTTCCTCCCTTTTGTTTCCGTTTACTGTCTTTTTTTTATCCCTGTCCAACTTTGAGAATTTCACTTTGTTCTATTTGATTGTTTTTCCGTCCTCAGTCTAACAAAACCATTCAGGCCCCAACAGCGTTCCCCTCCCTGTCGACAAGTTTGTACTAAAACACTGAGGAGAAAAGTTTGTTGTCTTATTATTCTCCCCCCCCCCCCCCCCCCCCCCCCCCCTCCTTTTTTTCAGTATCATATTGATTGTGCAATGTGGCTTGAATCATTGCTCCAATTCATTTATTCCTAGTTTTCTTTCTCAGCTGCTGCACATATTATCCTTAGTGTTTCATTACCGGCCAGACTGGTTATTTCTGCGTATCTACCTGTGATTCGGATCAGTAAGCTGTACAGCTGGTTGCTTTGTGTGTGTGTGTGTGTGTGTGTGTGTGAGAGAGACGGCTCCATGAGGAATCAGTTTTCAGTGGAATGTGTCTTTTATTTTTCCCCTGTTGTTGCCGGGGGGTGACGCTTTGATGAAATCCGCAGTGTTTCGTGTTCTGCGAAGATTCTCCGAATACATCAAATGTCGTGAAAGCACTTCCACTGGGGCCTTTTAATGTTCCACTATGTTGCAGATGATCGTCTTTACCTCAGAGGACTCCGCTGTCCTGCCCGTGGAAACTGGTTTGTGTTATATAGTCCTATGCAGGGGGGTTTACAGTCGCCATACACAACTTGTTCTGCTGTTTTTATTGTGTCTTCAACCACATGGCCTGGATGGTATAGGTCATAATTGTACTTAACACAACTGGTTCCACTGGTTTTGATTATTATAGTTGGTACTTAAACCGCTTTTCCACCTCATTCTCAACTTCACTTTACTCTACTCACCTTTTTTTTGAGGGGGGGGTTTCAGTTAGGGAAAGCTGTGAATATTTCATGATCCTTTTAATGGCATCACTTCTGTCGTGTTTCCAATTGAGGCAAAACTTTAAAAGTGATGTTTAAACACTGCTGGCCAAAATGATTGGCTGGTGAGAACTTTCCCTTGAATGTGTCATAGGGTCATATCTCGCACAAAAATACCATCCATAGCTTTTTCCTGCAATTTCCTCCGTGCAACGAAAGGCCACATGCCAAAAATGAAGAGATTTTCCTTCAGCATCTTCCTTTGTTGCTGTGTTTGTCGCACTGAAGGTGACAGCGTGTGGCATCAATCACCAGATAGATGTCGGGGAGGTTGCTATCTCAATGGAAAAGTGGTTTCTGTTCCATTTAACACACACACACACACACACACACACACACACACGCACAAGCTAACACACAATGTTAACAACACCATAACCGCTGGTTTATACTGTTTCTAGCTTTGCACAGAGAAATATTTGTTTGGTCTCCGTTGGGGTTGTTACTGTTCTGGTTGTTTGCTGCTGGAACCAATTCTATTGGTTTCTATCAGGGTTTTAACTACGATACAAGTGCTGAATTGCTTTGTGTGGTTTCCACACGTGCATGCAATCGTAGACGGTTACACCGAGCCACCATTGCACAGCGAACAAACTGCATTGTTGTTGTTTAACTGATGGGATTGTAGGTGCTGTTGCACAGGTTCATACTGTATAAAATACAGGGACGTTCTACTGTGGTTCTATCATCACCTCAGATAATTTGCTCAACTGATTTTCACTGTGATTCCGTTTCTCCACAAAGAAATGGTTTGAGTGCCCCAACATCCTGCTTTTAAACATTCGTAGATAGGAACAACTTCTAAGCTCCATACATGCATCTCCCTCCTACCCTTGAATACCTTACTTTTTCTGTAGAGTTATCCTTTTTTATCATGACTGATAATGCAAAGGTTAGATTAAAAGTTTAAGGCAAGTGATGATAGAGGTAGTGGTAGCAAACACCAGGCAATCCCCATGGAAAAGAAGGTTGCTGAAATCTAACATATAAAGACTTACAAACGATTTATCTTACGAACAGCTTCTCAGAACCTATTGTGTTTTGTAAGTGTGTGTGTGTTATAGGCTTACACCATTGTTTTTTTTATTAGAATTCTTTCGCAGAACTGTTTGGCAGAAGTGGTTCCACTTTATCCGTTTGTTTTTTTCTTTCAACCACTACATAGAAAATCGGTGAAACTGATTTTCAAAAGACTGTATTTACTACGACCCTATGCTGGTCAAGTTATCTATTCTGGCTGCTTCGTACTTTATGTCATTCCTGGAACTGTGTTTTTCACAGCTGTTTTTTCATTGTCTTCCATCGTAGTAGAAATCCTGATATTTTGAACCTACTCTTTGACCGATTACATTCACAGAGGAACTATTTGACATAAGCGATTAAACAAAGGTTTTGTGGGAACGTTCGAGCGAGACATAATATGGAAAATAGGGAGGTTATTGAGATACAGTTGTTGTTTCCATCAGTGTTTCGACTGGTTCCTATTGTGGCTCAGATTGTTTTTTTTCTCTGATTTGTGGTTTGCCAGTTGTCAATGAATTGACAACACTGTTGAGGGTTTCACTGATTGGCTCTAACTGTGGGAATACTGATACTGCTGTGTGTGTGTGTGTGTGTGTGCATGGGTGTGTGTGTGTGTGTGTGCATGCACGTGTGTGCGTCGGAAGTAAGGATATTATTGTGTCTCTCTACATTCTTCAGACTTGAACACACTCTGCACCTGTTCCTGTCTGTCTGCAATGTGCTCACACACACACACACACACACACGCATGCACGTGCACTCACGCACACACAAATCACATCTTTTCGTCACCAGTCTAACAACACATTCGATGGGAAAATATGTCTGCAGGACATGAGACATAAATCCAAATATTTTCACCAGGAGCAACACAAGCATCTGTGTGTTTGTGTGTATGTGCGTGCATGTGTGCATGTGTGTGTGTGCATGTGTCAGTATGTGTGTATATTCTTGAACAGGCTTTGGGTAAATAAATGTGGTTTTATGATCAGAGCACAAACTTGGTTCACAGAGGGAAAGAGGAGGAGGAGGAGGAAGTTTGAGGGGATTTTACTTTAGCGCTAATGACATTTACAGACACTCCTGTGTGTGTGTGTGTGTGTGTGTGTGTGTGTGTGTGTGTGTGTGTGTGTGTGTGTGTGTGTGTGTGTGTGTGTGTGTGTGTGTGTTTGTTAAGACTGAAATATGTTGATCCTAAAACTACAAATGCAAGGTGCATTTTGGAGAATGTACCAACCTGTGTGTGTGTGTGTGTGTGTGTGTGTGTGTGTGTGTGTGTGTGTGTGTGTGTGTGTGTGTGTGTGTGTGTGTTACTTGGTTAAACACAAGGAGTGATAGAAAGTAGTAGTTTTAAAAAAAAAAGCATGTGAATGTATTTTTTGCACTTTTAGTGTTTCTCCTGTAAGCTTGGCTCCTATAATATAAAATGATGACGCCAAACGTCAAGAGTTGTGTCGCTTGCAAAAGTTTGGCTCATTTATTCCAGCAAAACTCCAAAGCAAGTCCCATTAGATCAAAAATAGAAATCCAGTGCTCAAAGGACTGTTAGAGAGTTAAAAGAAAATAAAAGAAAAGCAATTTTCCAATCAGTAACTCATATCACTTTGTAACCACGTGAATTGATATTGTTAGAGTATATCAATACACTTCTCTATAGTGGTCACTGATTGAAGGACCGTTTTTTTAATGCAATACTTTGGCTTTTTAACTACAAGTTATCTGTACTTGTTTGTGCCAATTTTTTTGAATGCATGCTGCATAGTTGGTAGCCAACGTTGTCCTTGTTGCATGTGGCACACCTGGCTATGATGTTGGGTGTAAATATGAAGTAAGAAGAGCATCTGGATGCATGTATACTATTATGCTTTTTCTTTAAAATGTTGAAAGCCTGTTGTATTGGTTGTTAGCACCATTCTTGGTGTCACTTCACAGACCCTTCTGTCATCTGGCTGCATTCATTTCGCAAACCTGTGCACACACGGCTGCAGAACCGGTTTGTCTGCATTGTCATTTTGTCATTTGTTTGTTGTCCCTTTTAATAGTATAACGGTACAGGATGGTGACACGATTAGTTAATGGAAATCAGTGGCTGGTTTCCCTCTGAAGCAAAAAGGAAGAAGCTGCAACACAGCAATGAGCCTTTTGGTGATTCAGAACACTGTCGGAAGGTTTCTGTTTGACAGAAACAGTTGAGGCCACATTCTGCTTTTAATAATTTATCTGAGGGAGCGTGGGGAGCGAGATTATGTTTTTTATAATGCCCCCCTTTTTTTCTTTCTGTGTTTTATCATGATACTCCCCACATCTGTGTTCCATTCATATGCAAATACTCTAAAGTTAACAAAACAACATGTATTTTTTTTTTTTTTTTTTTTTTTTTGGGTGTAGAGGTAGATGTGGAGCGGAGTTTTATGTGAGTCAGTGGGTGAGACATAGACAGGAGGGCTTTCAACAGCTGTTCCAGGGTTTGCGTCATGCTGCGCGAGCTAGCGTCATGGCTGAGTGTTCGCACGCTATGCATCCACACACACACACACACACACACACACGCACGCACACACAGGCATGCTGTGGGGACCCCCGGTCGAAGGCATGACCAAACACAGGCATCGTGCTCTCATGCACCCGCTGTGTTGCTGAGGAAGAACGTCACCTTGTTTTGAGTGATGACAACAAGCTCCCGGTTCTGCCTGCACTCTCATGTTTTACTGCATGTTTCCTGCATGACTGTTGCACCGCTGCTGCATCCTCCCCCCGAGAGAAGAATCGCTGCTTTGTTCCTTTTTTAGAAATCAAACTGTGCGTTAGAGGAGGACCAACATAAAAATGTGTTCCTCGAGGAACTCTTATAACTCGACTGAGGTGCGTGCAGATTCTCTGCATCGAGGCTTTGTTTAGTTCATAATAAAGCACAGTGGGCACGCTGTGTTTCACACCGATGATTATTATCACACACATGCTGCCAAAAGTTTAAAAAAATTGGGAAAACAAACACATTACAAAATGGAAAATGATAGTATTAAACTAGGTTTAAAAATATGAATGAGATATAAAGGACAGTTCTCACATATAATACTTACAGGAAGTGTTATGTGCGTAGGAAGGGTGATGATGATATGAGATCATCTCTTACAGCCCACTGACTGCTTTGCCTCGAGGAAGGTGGAAAAAAAATGAAAATTGAAGCTACGCTGTTCGACTTGGAGATTGTTTTTTTTTTTTTTTTGATCAGTCCAGTCCTCAGAAATGATGTTTTGTGTCTGTGTGCCTGTGTTGCAGGTGTACGCTCCGTCTGCCAGTACAGCCGACTACAACAGGGACTCACCGGGTTATCCCTCATCCAAACCTCCCAGTGCTGGCTTCCCAAGCTCCTTCTTTATGCCAGGTACGAACACACACACACACACACACACGCAGGAAGTTAATTTTAATGCATTTTTGAATTCCAAAACAAACCATATTGTATGTATACTCTCTCTGATTGCACTGGATCTTTTGCAAGTGCAATCTACAAGTGCAGGTCATATGCCTGCTTTATACAGGTATACAACCTGTATAAAGCAGGTATAAGATACACTTTGAGTTGTCTTCTTTCCTAGTTGCATCTGTATAATTCAAGTATAATAGTCACACATTACATTCTCCTTATCTTATTAAAAACAGTTCAACTATGTTAAACTATGATGTAATTTTACAGTGCATACAGCAGGCTACATACATTGCTTTTCTAGAACATATATATATCTATAAAGCAGAAGCACCTGTGTGTCTGTGACTGTTTATCAGATCAACCTCAGATTTCAGCTTTATCTTGCACATGGCACAATGGTGTATATCCTTTTTTGTAGATTATTTTTAAGATATTCAAAACATCATTATTATCGTCAAATGTTAAAATCCCATAGACCTAGGTTTACAGCACTTTCGTTGTGTGAAGCTCTGCTTCCCAGCACTTTCGTTACAGTTAAAAACTCTGTTGCCCAGCTTCTTCCTGCACCGATTGTGCAGCCATCGTAAAGAAATTGTTACATTTCACCGCACGCTGCGACTTTATTCCTCATACTAACACAAGCTACTGTGACTGTAGCCAACGCCAAAATGAAAGAGAAAGAAAAGTTCACTCTTCTCTTCATTCAAAGGAGATCCACACTCTACACACTTGCTGCAGCAGCTTACTCCATTCACACACACTCAGAAAATCCCAGAACTATCACCAAACTCAACAGAATCTGGGCATGAAAGAATCTATTTATGAACTCGTGTAACAGTAGCATGCCCAGGTCATGACAGATTAGCGGAAAAAGTAGTAAGAGATTTATCATAAGTCTGCCAACCAGGACAAATCTTACTTGCTTCCACTTCTTCCACTTTTTCCTATATAAATATTCCTATAGAAAAGTGGAAGCTTAAGTAGATATTTCATAAATTAAAAAAAAATACTAACTAAACAGAACCACGTCTAGCTTCTAGATCTCTAATGCCACTTTTTCCAATTTTAACTACTGCCCCTATTCAAGCTAATATGAACCATTTACTTAATGTCATATTTTATGGTGCGTTGACTATTTACCAACCTGTGTAAAGCAGGTAAAAGACAGGAGGGAGGTTGCAGTCTGTGTCGTCTCCTTTCCAGATTGCCTCTGAAGATAGAAGGGGGAGGGGGCAACTTATCACAGCACAAATGTTCCACCTCCCACTCTTTGACATGTGAAAAATCTGTACGCAAAATAATTTTAATGAGACGGATCTAAGATGTAGAGATCTGAAATCCTGAATGTGGTTACATTGGATAATTACCAGACACTCAAACAATCATTTCCTGCACTTCTCACTGTTTGTCTCCACCTTATTTTGTTGAAGCAACATGTTTTACTGTATTGGAGTTCCATGTGTCTTGCATGTGAATACACATACACTTCCAAAAATCTGTATACATAAAAGTGCAGAGAAATCAGTTTTGTCTAGCACAGCCTAGCCAGGTTATTTTTACACCTGAAGAATGAAGCCAGGTGTTTCGTTTACACAGACATTTACTGAACTCAGGCTAGTGCACAAAGTGGGTCAGAATGAACTCCACAGAGACACGCTGACGGAGTCACAGGGAGGTTTGACAGACGGGAGCTGAGCAGAGACGGCGTTTTTTCACCTGCTCTGGCACACACTCCACATCTCGTGCCTCTCTGTGTCTTTCTATCAGATGGGCACCACAGCGGCGACCCCTGGAGCAGCAGTAGCAGCAGTATGAGCCAGCAGGGTTACCACGGCAGCATGCTGGGGGGCGGGAACTCATCCCACGGCGCCGCGCAGAGCTCCTCCTACTGTGGGATCCACCCTCACGACAGATTGGTGAGCTGGGTTGTCAATCTCCCTGATTGGTCTGGACCGGATATGGCAGCGCTGACTTTTTATTTCTTAACCTCCAGTCTTTAATAATAATAATAAAGTTCATACTCAGGTCCTAAATGTTAAATTCAGTGATTTGGCATTATCATTTGGATTTAAATGTTTTTACTAGGGTTGGGACTTAAAAAGAAGACTAAACTAATTAACCTGGACCGATGTTTTGCATTTAAATGGTACTGTAGGGTTGGCGCTTCTTTGATATGCAAACTCCCTTTTTTGCACACTTTGCAATAAATGACGCCATTGCCAACACTTCCATCAGGTTCTTTTTATGAACAGAAATTTACCACCATGATGATGATTTATATTTAAAGACTAAAATCAATTTTGTTTCACAAAATGATTAAACAAAGTAGTTTTGAGTCATTTGTTGGAAATAAATGGTGTTTTTTTGACCTGAGAAATAAACAGTTATGTTATCAGCAACAATTAAAATACCCAACTAAGCATAGTTGCTGCATTCATTAAAGGTTATTATATTTTAAATCATAAAAAAGGCATCTTGTTA
This sequence comes from Eupleurogrammus muticus, assembly GCA_036785175.1. NCBI lineage: Eukaryota > Metazoa > Chordata > Actinopteri > Scombriformes > Trichiuridae > Eupleurogrammus > Eupleurogrammus muticus. The sequence goes on along the minus strand of JAYKQN010000013.1, from coordinate 12,084,632 downwards.
CGAGTTTGTGGCTCAATCTACTGTCCCCCCGAAAAAAAAACAAAATGCTAGAGCCATTTTTGCTTTGTCCATTCTGGGCTTCTGTAGAAATGCGGCTGTGCAACAGGGTATGTGAGGTCACAGAGGGAGACCCACTCCACCCCTGTAGATAAAAACTCAATTATTATCTTGTTTGAAATACAACATACTTATACATACTACTGATAGTTACTTACTAATGATATATTCCAGTTCTACAAAGTTTTTTCCACTAGATGTCACAAAATCTCACACATTTTACCCTCAGGATCTCTGTGTAATTATCATGCTGTATTCTTTATTTAGGTAAAATGTGTTCTGCATTCTCTATGCACATTTAATGTATATTTGTTATTTTACACATGTGAAGAATGTAATTCTTGCTAAACAATAAGAGCTCTATGTAACTATCCAACGACAAGGCTTTGTCTGTCCGCTGGAGCTTTTTGTCATTCTATGTATTTTGTATCTGATCTGTTTTGTTTTGCAGCACTTTCGGTTTCTTGTTAAAACGTGATTTCTACTCTCTGCAGAGCTACCCGGCGCACTCCTCTGCAGACATCAGCTCCAGCCTCCCTCCCATGTCCAGCTTCCACCGAGGGGGAGGGGGAGGCAGTGCGAGCGGGGGGAATCATTATAGCACAGCCTCGTGCACCGCTTCTACCAATGGGACAGACAGCGCCATGGGTAAGACACCTGTGTGTAGATGTGCTTGCTGACCAAAACGCTCGAATGAAGTTTTCATATAAAAACACTAGGATTTGGATGATAAATAAACCATGAAGGCTTGATGGTTGCTCACATGGAGACATTATCTGGTTGGAGAGAAAAAGGAAATTAAGAGTGATTTAATTAACTTTTTTAACAGTGAGTGTTGGAGCTGGAGACGAGAACTTGAGTTAGACTTTAGTCAAATTACTGAGTATGTGATTTGACTCGACTGCAGTGAGGATTCATTCACTTACTTGACTTTGACTCCTTAAAGACTGGACTTGACTTCAGACTTGAAAGCATGGACAGGTTTCAAGTTTTATTTTTTATTTTTTTTCCGATTGGTAAGATTCATTAGTAAAAACTGAACCCACTTTTTCCAAAACTTTCCTTAGTCTGCATTACCAAAATTATCCTGGCCACATCATTCCTCCATAACGCTGGCAATAACTCAGGAAGCATACACTGTCACTCATAAGACATTGATCCAAAAACCTTATAGTACATGAGAGATGAGATATTATTTTTAAGGTAAGTTTAATTTGAAAATACTTGATAGAAAAAAAAATACTGATTTGCTTTATTGACTGTACTAATGTGCATGTAACAAAAATATATTACAATTTCCACAATTTGCTTCAATATTCTTTATTTTGTCTATATCATAGAAATAGTAATTTAATTTGAAAAAATTTAAATAAAAAAATAATTCCTGCACACCTCAAAAGATTTTTCCTCTCACTGCAGTGAGAGGCAATATTTGGATTCTAGGTTAAAAAAGGATAAATACATTTCGAAGTAAAATATATGTAATGTATTACAGTTATAATATAGGATGGACATGTGGTGGAAGGTTGTTACTATTGCTGTAACTGTTGAATGCTACAAAACTGCTCGTACCCTTAAACCATCTGTCATCTCTATAAAGAGAGACCACCATTCCTGATCTTCATCTCCTTTGCCTCCAAACATTCCCCCTTCACATGCCGCTCTTATTTCCCAACCAACATCTCTTCCTTGATCCATGTTTCCAAACAAAATCATTCCGGAGTGGTCCCCTTTTATCTGTTTGATACGTCCAATGAGCCCATAAAGACTTTCAGCTGTGCTTGAATTGATTATTGTAAACATTCTGTTTATTTTCAGTATATTTCAATAAGCGCATTGCAGAAATGCATGAAATTTGCTGTCATTCTGTTTGAATGTGTTTAACAGTTATGAAAACAGCGTGTTAGTACTAAAACTATGCTGAAAATATATAGCATTTTGCAGGTGTCCGAGTATGAATGAGAAAAGCGTTCATGAATTTTGGAGAATGCATTGAAAAAAAACACGATTTACAGTCCACACAGACTTCCGTCCCAATGACTGACTGACAATGTGACTTCAGTTGTAGCCAATACATTTTAGCAATTGGAAAAACTATGTCAGAAACTCTAATTAGTGTAACTCTGGATTTCCACCGGGAGCTGCAGCGCCGTGGTTTAGCTGCGCCCTCTTTCCAGCATCAGTTCACATGATGGCAGCGGAACTTTGCAGGACACCAGTAATCACACGATATCACGTGGTCTCGTGAGATCACGCAATGAATGGGTAGTCTACGGAAACAACTACAATAATTGTTCAGGAATATTTTATTTAGTAATAAGTTTTTATTTTCTTAAGTTGTATTTTATGCTCACCATCCACTCCAATAACTCCTGCAATCAAATGCCAGGCTTTGTCTTTCCTGCCATTGTCCTTATAAAAAGGATCTGTGGTGTCATAAAAATTATGTATTTTTCCACTTCCACAATGAGTCACTTGTCTTCAATGTTGACAGTCTATTATGGAACCCTCTGCCAAAATTACTTCGGAACTGGATATGATGTAACACGGATGCCGGCGTTTGATATCTGATCGGCGCATTGTGTCTTATTTTGCGAGATGACCGAATTTTTATGCTGACTTCCTGTCTGCCGGGATCTGTTGAGCTGAGATTGACATGGTTTACAAAGGGATTCCGCGATCAAATAGACTTGCTGCTCATTCACAGCACTGCTGCTCTCTGTGGAAACTGTCTCATTCGGTTTAATGGTGGCTGTTTCCACTGGTGATCCACTCCTGCGGAAAATTAGGCTGAAGTTGAAGTTTCAGAGAGAACAAAATAAATCAATTTGACTTGGTGAAGTGGGCGATTTCAAAGATCTGGACCCTTGCGATCTCCCTGAATTAGCTTAACTTAAATGTCATGCAATATGCAACTCTGTACAGTTCAACAGTCACTGAGACTACTATAGACAATTACTAATACTTTAAAAAATGTTTACACTAGGCTTCACACCCCACTAACTGTCCCTTGTCTAAAGTGTCTTGCTTTAATCTTGGTTTATGTGTTGAAAGAAACCACGGCTGATCTACTATTTTCCTATTTAAAAGACGACCCATCAGTCAGAAGACAACATTCCACATTTTCATCTGCTGCCGCATGACCCATTATAATCTTCCCTGCTGTGCTTAGATTCAAGATCATTTTAACCACAGAGCTGCCGGTTAAGTGTCTGAGGAAAGCGGAAAAAAGACAGGGCAGTCACAAAATTGACGGGAAACGTGCGCGCACACAAACACACGTTGTGCCATATGGACCCCTTGCTTTGAGTCCCCTAGAACAAATAGGACTGCAATAAGAAACAGATTGAAAGTTTGTTTTCATGGGAAGACATCTTCAACATTCCAGAAAGATATCACACACATGCACACAAAAACACACACACACACACACACGTGCACGCAGGCTAGAGCAGATGAGTGTAAACACAAGATGAAGCTAATAAAAAACATGATGCCGTTGTTTAAATAAAAACATATGACACACGTGTGCACACACTTGAACACTTCAACACAGACACGCAGCGGCGTCTGAATCTGTTTCACTGCCTCGCTCTGGTTTTCTAGTAGAAAACAGAATGAAAGAGAATGAAGAGAAAGAGGGAGAACTTGTGATTGAAAAAGGAAACTTTTTTTTCTACTACCGTCTTGTGAAGAAACAGCCTACAAAAGTTTTACGTCCACCAGAGACACCTTCTTCACTATGTCTTCCTCTCACAGTCGCAATGTGAAATCAGTAACCAAATGGTGGTTTCTTGTCACAAAAATGTGAATAGGTGGCGCTATACCTACTTCAACTGGTGGCCACTGAGCCTTTTCCTGTTGACCTCTGTACGTCAGCAGCAGCAACAACAATAGACCATTAAAACGTTCAGGCCTTTGAGTTGGAGCAGCATGAAAAGGGATTCCTCCTCCATTCAGAAAAGCCTGCTGCTTCTCAAGCCCTCCATTGTTTGTTCGCTATTCCTGGCAACAGTAACAGAAAAAACACCGTCTCCTTCCACTTCCGGGCTTGTACAGGATAGAATACAATGCATTTGTACAGAAGAAATTACAGAATACAGCATTAGGTTAAGAGAAATATAAAGATGTATAGTATATATAGAGGATGGGGTTAAAAGGATCCATCGAAGCTTCCAGATGCAGCTAGGACAGAGTAAGGCTTGGACCACATGACCTCTAACGGGGACCGTGAGGTTGGGGTCAGCTCGGGGCTGCGAATGAGGAAAAAACACAGGATGTCATTGCACATATTGCATAATTTCATGTTAGCACAAGAGGTTAAGGTAAATATGTTATGCAATAAGATAATAAAACAACAGGACCTCTTTTTCTTTGAAGAGGCAGAATATTGTACAGTGTAAAACAGAAATACTTGGGATGTTTGTTAGGCCAGTAGTGTGGCGTGAGTGAGACATGAGGCCTTCACCCCAAAACACATGCTGCCTCCCTCCTGTCTGCAGCAATCTCTCTCTCTTCATCTATCTTTCTCCTTTTCTTCCTCTTTAACAGCTTAAAGAAGCCCTGTCCTGCCATTCTCTGTAATAGATTCATTTACCATGAAAAAGGATGTGTGTGCAGTGCAGTGCAGTGTGTGTGTGTGTGTGTGTATGCACACATGTGTCCGTGCATCTAAGTTGTGTGTGCGAGCGGAAACTTTCCATCTGGGATCTGCTATCAGGAGAGATGAGCTGGGAGCATGTCGGCGGAGTCTCTCCGCCTCAGTGTGTGTTTGTGTGTGCAAATGTGCGGTGCGTGTGCGTGCGTGTGTGTGCGTGCGCGAGTGTGTGTGTGTGTGTGTGTGGGCGCTCATCTGATACTGTGAGGTCACTTCCTTCCTTTCTGGCTTCAGTGCTCTTCAAGTGTGTGAAACAGATTTGGTTGTATTTAAAGCCAGCATTTAGACACAAGCACATGCCATCAGTCAGTTACAATGCTGACTGCATGTAACTGATTGTAAGGGACACTGTTCTGTCACAAAATGAGATGGGCTAGTGTAGTTTTAATGATATTTATATCACGTCTCCAACATAATTCTGATTATTAGGGTCATGATTCAATTTAAAATTGAATTGATATGAGATAAGATTAAAGCATAGTTGTATCAATTATATTAAGGTTTAAAACATCAGACCATAGACATTTGCAAAATGTTTTGGTATAATTGGAAAAAAAAGGGAACCCATTGATTTCTGTGAAAAGTAACAGTATGTGTAAGCGCATTGTAAATATATATATATATATATATATATATATATATATATATATAAAAATGTTGTATTCTGACTATAACTCATCACACAATGGCACAATAACGGGACGATTCCACATTTTACAGGATAGATAACAACCCTTTTTATGTACTGATGCCCTCCAGATCATCTATGACATGTTTTACTCCCCACAGTGTAAGAAAGAACAAGTAAAGACTGACAATGAAAGAAGACTAATTTGCAACAGGCTGCGGGTGTATTTTGTGTGTGTGTGTCACAAACTACACAAAGTAGATATTGTAGTTAAAACAAACATACTGTTGCCTGTTGATGGTTTTGAGGCCTTCGTAACATTTTCTGTCTTAGTAAATGTATGTTAGGATTTTTAAAATGTAACTGATGGACTGATGATGTACTAGACAAAATAAAATAAAATATATAGTTTTCAACATCTTTATTAGAAACTAATACATCCTGCATCACTCTCTTCCCTGTGTGTGTGTGTGTGTGTGTGTGTGTGTGTGTGTGTGTGTGTGTGTGTGTGTGTATGTGTGTGTGTGACAGCTAACCGAGCACAGAGTGGAGCAGCCAGCAGTTCTCAGACAGGAGACGCCTTAGGGAAAGCACTCGCATCGGCAAGTACAACTCACACACACACACACACACACACACACACACACACACGCTGATGTGACAGACCTGTCCAGTTTCCTATTAATGTGAGATGATTCATGTTTCTCCCAGCTTCCAGTTCTCCAGTTTGACTTGCCATTTGACTCCGTTTGGCTTTGTTCTCTTCTCCTTCAGATCTACTCTCCAGACCACACAAACAACAGCTACTCGTCCAATCCCTCCACCCCAGTCGGCTCCCCGCCCTCCCTCACAGGTAAGCACATGAATCTCACCGTCCACTCACCACTCAGCGGCTACGTCATTATAGCATCTACGACACAGAACTGAACATCCACACATGGAATAAGCAAAGCTGACTGGCAAAAATCTGCATTTGAGAGTTGACATGTTTTGAATGACTTGAGACTTACTTGACATGAGAATGTAATGTGTGACTTGACATGGGCATATTTCAGATGACCTGACGCTGACTTCAAATTACTTTAGACTTGAACATGTTTAAAACGACTTAAGACTTGACTTGAATCTGTGTCAGAAGACAAGCTCTTAAAAGAGAAAGTGTCTTGAACAAGGAAAAAAGAGATATAAACTATATGAATAATCACAAACATACTTAACTAAAGCTTTTTTTTGATACTTAAAATAAGTGTGTTCTTGCTCTGGGATGCACTAGCATGGCATAAAATAAAGCAGTCACGGTCATCTCCTCCTGTTGCTGTATTTCCGCTCTCCTCCTTCCGACTGACGCCGCACTCTTTGCTCTTTAAAGTGAAAAATGACTTTTCCTAATAATAGTTGTGTTCAATTTGTCTCTAATTGTCACCGCTACACACGTCTGATATTTCTCCGCAGCACCTCGTGACTGATAGCCTTAATTACGAGCACTACTCCGACAAATCGCTCACAAACCTACCGGTTCTGCGAAACACAAGCCCCCTCCCTTCTTCCTTTTCTTCCCCCTCCTCCTCCTCCTCGTCCTCCTCATCATCATCATCATTATAGCTGCCTGGGATATTGCTTGCTAAACCATAATTGGTGTTTATCATTATGTCAGAGTTACTCCACTTTTTACAAATTAGAAATGAAGCCTATTAGAGCAAACTACATGCAAATTGATATCCAGGGCTAATTCTGCAAGGTTGTTTTACAGTGTTGGACTGGAATAATTTACCCTGCCGTTTAATACATATATTTGTATTTGCACATGAATGTACCCAGGTGATTATTCACAAATTAGCATATGGAAATGAGCATGTAATATGAATAAAGGAGAGGGGAGAGAAAAGACTGCGAAACCAAATAGGAAGACAATTAAAAAAAAAAAAAAGAGAGAGAAACACAAGCTTTTGAGATCAGTGATGAGGGCAGGGAGGAAGATGAAGAGATAAGAAGGAGAAAATAGAATAAAGGACACAAGAGGAGATATGATGGTGGTGTAAGGAAAGAATAAAGAAAAGGAAGAAAGGCGGGAGAATAATATAGGGACAAAGAGTACAAAAGGCATTGAATGGATATGATGGAGGACTAAGAAAAGAAAAGCAAGGAAAAAAGTAAAGAAAAGAAGAGGAGAAAAGAAGAAACCAAACATAAGAGATCCAGCTCCACCTGAGCACTTTGCCTCACTGCACAAGTTCCATCATGAACAACACCAATGCGTCCTTCATGTTATTGGATGAATGCGTCACTCGCAAGACTTTCTGAGTTCAACACGAGGCGGGAGGTCAGCCCTCATACTTTGTGTTACGTCTACAAAAAGATTTTTGTTTCTGACACGGCCATGATAAATTAAACTCATTGCAAAGACTGTAAGAAATTCTCTGTGAGAGTACAATAAAAAAAAAAAAAAAACTGAGATTAGCATGAGATACTGCTGAGGACGATTTATGGTGATGATGAAAGCACTTATGTACAAAACAAATTATAACACAGTGTGCATGTCCTACACCGGTTTCCCTCTATAAATCATGCAAATGTTTGAACGTCGACCAGCGTTATATTCAACCATAAATGGCTGATGTGTTTTCTTCGCCTCTCCGTCAGGACTCCTGACCAATCAGAGAGAGTCTCGCCCCTCCTGCTGTCAATTGTGTGATGAAGGAAGGTTTTATTTTTTACGTTTTCTGACAGTGCAATAGACAGTGGTTGTTAAGCTCTTACAGCAGTGGGACCGTAAGTAGTTTCTCCATGACACATTTAATATCTACATGCTACTGTTGTAGCTGCTGGAGGTGGAGCTAGTTTCTACTAGTGCTACTTTACTACTTTATATAGTTGGCCTATAAAACAGCTGTCAGCTGCAAAAACGGAAAGGTTCTTGTTATTTTCCAATGCAATACAACTAAAGTATTTCAGTAGCAGTTATGGCCAATGAGCCATTGTTGAATGCCTATGTCATTCAAAGTAAAAGAGCATAATACTAACTTTTGCCTTATTTTTTTCGGCTGTACCGAACCGTAAACCCAAAAGCGTGGATTATCTGTACCGCTACGCCCCTATCTCAGCCTTATATTGGCGTAAATTCATGCGAGTCGATGCCTCTCCCCACTGCCAACCAGCTAATGAGACCTGTCGATTTTGATACGACCCTTCAGCGCGACAACAAACATGCAAAGCAGAGGAGAGACACAAAGCGTGTTTGTTCTGCGGAGGGCCCATGCTAATCAGCCACTTGTCCCCTTTTTTCAAAGACAAAATTCTGATATTAGCATTTCTGTTATGAGATATGAGTTTGTTTTTATGTCTCTTTGTCCTCGTCCCTGTGCCTATTATACCCAAGCATCACGAGTGGATACGACGGGAGAGTCCTCGTGTGGGAAAAAAGAGACGTTTTGTCTGGCGTTTGGTGTCCTTTGTGAAGTGGTTTCTTTCTTCGGCGTAGAAAAGAAGAGGAGCTTTTGGCTCCAATCCACACATAGATATCCATCTATCATCCACTTGGTGAAAGGCGGGTTACACCCCGCACAGGTTGGCAGTCAATCACAGAACACGCTGTACAGACAGACGGAGTGAGGTCTGTGTGAAATAGACAAAACAAAGACAAATCTGTTTTTTCCTGAAAATCTTAAACATTATTAATACCTTATCTCCTTTCCACTAAAGTCTCCTATCTGGCATCCATTTTTTTAATCTCTTCCTCTTTTGTGACCCTTATCTCTTTGCGTTTTTTCCTCCTTTTGCACTCATTTCTTGCTGAACTAGCCTTTCCTTGCGATGTTCTGATGTGTGTGTGTGTGTGTGTGTGTGTGTGTGTGTGTGTGTGTGTGTGTGTGTGTGTGTGTGTGTGTGTGTGTGTGTTTCTGTCTAGCCTCCAGTTCGGCCGTCTGGTCCAGGAACGGTGGACAGGGAGCGTCATCGCCAAACTACGAAGCTCCGCTGCACTCGCTGGTATGCACCGCTCCGCCGATAGGTTACAGGGGAGTTTGCTGAGGTTTGGACGGTGTGGAGATGAATGTTTAAAAAGCGGAAACTTCACAGACAAAGCCTCCGGTTAGAAACACATCAGATTGACTGAAAACACTACTGACACATTTCAGTTTGCAAACAGAAACAGCCAGTGACAGTTTAGTCACAAAAAAATCTATTGTCGTCAACTCTTACTTCTGTTAACCTCATTTATGGCAATGCTACACAATCAAAACATAGAGGAGGAAGGTAGCCAGCATTAAAGCCAATGAGGACCAACTACAAAAGGTTAACCCCCTTTGGTTTGATGGACAGCAGTGCGACCCAATGGAAATTTCCCATGACGAGACCAGAAATCTGACAGCCAATAGCCAGTGCATTAGCACAACATGACATGTGGGATCGGTGCTACTTCCAACGTGACCATTATATATTTTCGCTCTCACATTTGTGCTCCAGCAAGTATCTGTGCAGCGGGACAGGAGGGTGTGTATCCCTGGTGTTGAAGGTACATGTCATTAAGCGAACGGCTGAGCTGCTTTTGGTTGTCGACATAAACGGAAGAAGGAACTCCGGCGGCTTTGTCACACCTCTCCGTGTCTTTCGCACCTCGCAGCAGAGTCGTATCGAGGACCGTCTGGAGCGCCTGGACGACGCCATCCACGTACTGCGGAGCCACGCCGTGGGACCGTCGACGGGCATGAGCGGCGGCCACGGCGACATGCACGGCCTCATCGGGGCGGCGCACACACACAACGGCGCCATGGGAGCGCTGAGCAGCGGGTACGGGACGGGGCTGCTGTCGACCAACAGACACCCTCTCATGGTAGGACCCCGGAGCACGTCTGTACGCCATGGTGATGAGTGTGAAGGTGATGTCATGGGTAAAGAGAGAGAGAGCGAGAGAGAGAGAGGAGGTAGAATTAAAAACATGAAGCAAGACGTAATGTTTTCCATAGTTAGGAATTCCTTGTTTTTGTCATCATGAAACAATAAACATTAAGAACCAAACAGCTGTGTGACATAAGGAGATGTAGGAGCGTGAGGCAGAGAGGGAGAACATTATGCAATCAAGTCAATTCAAGAACGTTCAGAGACCCGAATATGTTCAGTCAGACCTCCTTGTGTATTAAGTTTGTGGATATTCATATGTTGACACATACACACACACACACACACACACACAAGGTAGTGCACGCATTACGTCATCTATCGGGGTTATAAAGAGACATTTTGACTGCAGTGTTTCTGTCTGTGGTTTGTCATTTCTGTTAGTAATAATTAAGCTGTCCTAGCTCGTTACTATCTAGGATTAGAGAACATGACGATATCAATAACTAGAAAAGGATGTACGCCAAGCATAGGACCAAGCTGTGTAGGTGCAAGAAGTCACCACCCGGTGGCCCTAAACGAGCACCCGATTAAAGGTTAATTTACTGAAGTGTTACCAAAAATGTTCAAAGTGATCCAGAAACCAGGATTTCTTCAGGGTTATTACTATAATTTAATCATCTGTTCATGGTAGCATTACAAACGTCCGCTAAAAGTTTGACAAAAATCCGGCCTGAAGTTTTTGACTTATCTTGCTAACAAACACACAAACACCAGCGAAAACGTAACCTCCTTGGAGCAGGAGCAGGAACATATTCTGTGATAAAATGATGGTAAATGAGAGTTTATAGACCGATCGCCTGCTAAGTTTCGTTTTGGCTCATTTCTGTCTCTAAATACAGAGGTTCAGATGCTGGCGATCTGAAATCTGTCTGTGAATTAGACACCTCTGGACGGCTTTTATTTGAAACAGATACAGGAGGTGTTGCAGTTCCTTTAACGGATCAAACGGAACATAATCAAAACAATGCTTCACACTAAACTTAAAGATTTAATGAACATTTATACATAACATAGAGAATTAGAAATACATTCCAGCATTTCCCTAAAATGATAGGATATTTTTTAATATATAATTTCTTCATCAGAAGTCATCTGTGGCCCAAAGATCTATTCAATGTCGCCATTTAACCAGATCCCAGTTTTTCCTATGGTAAATGTCGTTATCGCTGGCAGGAGTAACGGCCAGTGGGCTGTTAGTCCTGTCCTACCGTTTGAAGTCGTGGCTGTAATGAGCGCCGCAGGCTCCAGGGGACGCTAGCAGCGCTTTTCCACAGTTTTTCCTACAGTAGTTCAGGAGCTCTGTGACTCTCCCTCTGCTCTTTGTTAAAGTATTTACTTTGAAGTGTTGTTTCCTAAATGGAGACCACCTGTGGTAGAGAGAGACAGAGAGAGAGAGAGTGTGTGTGTGTGTGTGTGTGTGTGTGTGTGTGTGTGTGTGTGTGTGTGTGTGTGTGTGTGTGTGTGTGTGTGTGTGTGTGTGTGTGTGTGTGTGTGTGTGTGTGTGTGTGTGTGTGTGCTGGCCAGCTCCCACAGAGATTACCCGCTTCTCACGCATATCTGTCCAGCTGTCTCTCTCTCTTTCTCCTTCCACTCTCTCTCTCTCCCTCCCCTGAATCTCCACTGGAATAAACACACATTTTGCATATCTACCAGCTCACATGTGGGTCCATTTTGTCCTCGTTGCCTCCTCTCCTTCCACTCAAATCTGTGCTGATCGATACGTTTGAATAAACAATCAGATGAATAAAGAGAATTGTCCCAAACTATTGGTTTGGCCCACAGCTGCAGAGTTTTACCTGCCCCAGAAACAGAGAACAAACAATGTAGGCGACTCGCTTGTGAAGAAAGTGGAACATCTTACTGCTGAAGATACAGCTATTTCATTTTTAAAGTGCAGACCGAGCCAGAGCTGCACAGAGGGGATGTGGCTTTAATGCAAGTAACGAAATTCAAAACAGCAGGATCAGACATTTGGTTTTATTAAGTCATTCGACTTGAGTTATTTAAAGACATCTCAAATAGTCTGAAAGAAACACACACGTTTTTTTATGAAGTGATTCAAATGGTACAATTTCATTGGAACAAACTTAATCCTGTTTCTCAGTTTGATTTCAATCAGGACGGTAAAAAAAGACTGTCTGGTTGTTTGGATTTACACAATGATTCAAACATCACACTAAATACAGCAAACTAAATAGAATCTTAGTACTAAGTACTACTAATAATTATAATAATGATAATAATACAATTTTCACCTTCACACATTTCTGGTTTTTAGACTTTGTTCACGAAAGGAATGATGAATCCTGTTTGGTGAGAAACGTTCATTAACACGTCCCACCTATTTAAAAGAACGTGGAAGGAAGAAAAAAAAGAATGTTTGCATATGTGATGAATTTGTTTTTCCACTTCATTTGGATGTTTTCTGAGCATTTTCTGCTCTTTGGCTGTCCACAGAGAGACGTTTGAAAGTGAAGGTTTAGACTCAAGAAAACAACACACACACACACACACACGCAGCTTAGGGTCCATAAATCACTCCTTGTGTTGTGTGTGTTTATTTAGGACCTACATTTTGGCTGATAGAAAAACAGGCCCATTAAGACTAAAAACAGAGCAGCTCTATAACCACACACACACACACACACACACACACACACACTTCCTTGTAAATATCATGGATGGGTGCATGTGATGGTTAACATCACATTGTGGACTGCCGCTTACATTGTGGGGATGCAGAAAAATCAGAGGAGCTGCTGGTTCTAGACGGTTTTTTCCAAAGAATCCTTTTACTGATCTCAATATATTCAACATAGAAACACAGAGTTTCTGGATAACATGGCCATGCTGGAGATTTTTCCACTTTACGCTTAATGTGATAGGAGGCACAATTTATTTAGGTGACGTAGCCATTTACTATACTTTTTCTATAAAATCAGCAAGCATGTAGTTACATCACATAAACTAAGCTTAAGGTTGATCTGAATCACAGTTTATGTGTACAGGAGAAGAATGTCAAATTCTGCTTTTATTTCCGCTTTCCTGCCTTCAGGGGCAAGTTCCTGAAACTGCTAGTTTTTTGATTTTTTGTTTGTGGTTCACTGGAATAAATCCTTAAAATAGTGTAACATCACAACATAAAAAAACTGCACTTACTTGCACATTAAGAAAGAGAAACAATTACTAAAGTTGATTTGCAAATTAAGGTTCAGGACTTATATGTAATCTAAGTTTAGCCTTGAATTTGGAAACCAGGTTGGTGATATGAGCTTTGAAAGGTAGTTCCCGATCAAGAAGAAACACCAAGAGTTTGGTTTTATCTGTATTTAAGACCAATTTTAGTTTTTTCAGGCAGAACTGGACAAAACTGAAATCTGACTGCAGAAATTTAAATCCTGTACAACTAATAACACAGATTATGATAAATATTTGGTATCATTATCATAAAAATTATGCGTAGCATTAGACTTTTAGTATTCATTTCAAAAACCAATAAATGCCCTTTTTTTCTTAAACGTGAATATCGAGTCCTCTATATAGTAAACTGACTTTTGTACCCAGTAACCACTCTTTGTGACATTTTAGAAACCAATTAATTCATTTGATTGAAAGATTAATTATTTAATGCAGCAGCTAATTAGGTTATAAAAAGCTCAACATTAGCGACGGCAATAGCCGTGTGTGTGTGTGTGTGTGTGTGTGTGTGTGTGTGTGTGTGTGTGTTTCACTTACACACATACAGTAGAGTGTAAAAGGAAATCTGAACCCAAAGTAAAAGTAAGTGATTGTCATTTCTTCCTCTTTTCTTTTTCCACTCCTTTTTCCCCCCCTCACCTCTTGTTTCTATTTATTTCCCCGCAGATGCTCTGCTTCTTTCAAGCTCCGTGTCATGCGCACGCTCACATTTCCTCCATTATTGACACACATTTTATCACATATTTACTTTATTACATATTTTCTGTCACTTTTTGTTTCCATCTTCCTGTCTCGGTGTATTTATCCCCCCCTCCCTTTCTTCCCCGCTCTCAGTCACACACACACACACACACACACACACACACACACACACACGCACAGCTGTATGTAGTTTAGCAGTGTTAGGCAGAGACGCCTGCAGGCTGAGGTCATAACTTTGGGAAAACAGGTGGTAGACTGATGTGGGAGAGAAAGGGAGAGAGAGACTTGCACATAGACATGAATGCACCATACACACACACTAAAAACCCATAAACACATTGATGCAGAATTAGATACACACATATGTTCCGGCTTTTCTCGTTTTTGTCATGGATTTGTGTTTTCAGTGTAAATTTAAACCAAAGAAGGAAAAGATATGTCCTTAAAACAAAAAGGAGAGAGAATAAAAGGAATCCTTCAGAATGAATGAGCTCATTAAACATGAGAGATTAAAAGATGAAAACATGAATGTGGAGGTTTTCCACCAGCATGCTGCATCAGACCACACAATACGTCTTTTGAGATGCTCTCATTAGGTGATAATAGAGTCATGTGACATTTAACCGAACGACCGATCTGATTAAAAATTAAAAGTTGGAGCAGAAAAAACATCTTTTTCCCCAAGGTCTTCTTTTATTTGTTTTTCTGTTCCGCTGTTTGCCCCCGGCGATGTCTTTCAAGTCACAAGAAACATGGGCTTTATCTGAATTATTTTTCACAGCTCGGTTGGGGAGGGAAAGTGAAACGAGGGGAAAGGTTAGGAGCGAGAAAAAAGATCCCTCTCTGTTTCCACTGAGCAGCGTCGAATGTAATGGATCGTAATCTGCATCACTTTGCTGTAAAACACACTAATGCCTTTTAATTATCCGCCTCTTGTCTATTCTCTCAGTCGCTAAATTCACTCCTGATGATGATGGAAATCTACTGTTTTAACTTCTTTATAATATATATATATATATATATATATATATATATATATATATGTTTTTGCTGGTTAGGCCTTTGTTTCAATGAAAGAAATGGGAAAGCTTCTAGAGACGCATGGTTTGGATACTACAAGCAGGAGTAGATGGTCAAAGAAAGGTGCAGCATCATTCTGATATGAATGATCACTTCTCCCTGACCTGAACAAAGATAAAAGCATTGATACACAGCTCCTGTGCGTACCTGAGCGTTGCATGTACATGGCGTGCGAACACGCTGCAGTTTACACACAGATGCCCGGCTGATCTTGGATGGTCAGCGCCGCTCGGACAAACCCCTTTTGCAACCTGTGGCTAATCAGTTTGAAAGATCGCATGCATAGGAGCGTCATTCCCTGTTAAAGATTTGCAATTTTGATTTTTCACAAGCTGAAGTAGCTTCTTTGTTTGCTATGAGGATGTTTTTTTTTCTACGATCGCTGAGGGGGCCGGTTATATCAAGCCATGTGTGAGTCATTCGGGTAAATACACACTCATGGCTATCCTAAATAGAGCATGAGGTCAATCACAGATTTATTGATGTAAAAATACAGGCAATCGGTACAGCATGGAAGCTTATGTGGAGGTCCAATACAACTAAAGAATTAATGTGAATAATAATGAATAAATACGTGGGATTGTTGTATTGAAAAAAGGGTACTAGCAGCAAGTCAAGATTATTTCTAAGTCCCATATATTAATATATTAAGTCTCAACAACTGCAAAAATATACATAGCTGTTAGTGGGTCTTCTGACAGCAATATATACAAATATGAATAAACAGCACATACGAATGGATCTAAAGATGAAGATGAAGTTCACACCAACGATTATACAAATGATAATGGTTACAATAAAAAATAACAGGAGGCATACTTAGCTGAATAGAATAGACGCGCACACACACACTGTAATGTATGTACAGGTGTTCACATACTATTAGCGGCCATGTACCATAATAATAGGTGGAAACAGGTAGGAATAAAACGCTATGTGATGTTTGTTGTATAGGTACAGGTAGCAGTGTGGCAGGTTTAGTCAATTTATTCACATTTGTGTCATAATTAGCTTTCTCTGTTAATTTATTCAGTGATGTAATGCTAAGCAGAAAGATGTGTAAACTCTGACCTCCGACTGCAAAACAAACAACGGCAGATTCGAAGGGAAAACAGAGCTTTCAAAAAAAAAAAAAATTTCTGCATTTGATTCATAAAAAGAATCTTCAGAATGTGTCTGTTCTTTTGATAATTGTAGGCTGTTGCTGTTTCTCCTCAGCACAAAGGCTTCTAAAATAACACATTACAGCACTGTAATATGATAATGCTGTGGTTGCCTTCACTCTTTTGTATTCAGAAGCATGTGATATGAATTTTCATGAGTAAAGCGTAGTTGTGATCATTGGATACGTGTGTGCAGCTTGGTGTTCACAAAGGTAATTAGACGGATAAACTTTAACGACCTTTATAATTGGATAATACAGCATGGTTTTGAGTCTCAGATCGAGCAAAGAATATGCGGAAATGTGTCTCAACCTGTTTGCATGGAGCACCATCTGCGACAAAGACTAAATGAACCAATATATCTTATAGAAGATAAAGATTAATTAATATGACATTGAATTGTTTTGTTTTGTTCATGCACTTATACTTTTTTATTTTTAAATGTTCTAAGCATAATAATAAAAAAGAACACATGAATTCTAATTTCCCTTTTTTATTCGGTCATAGCAGATCTCCCAGATGGACTTGGCCTCGGAAAATTCACAAACACACTAAATTCGCAACATTTTTCCTAAGGACGTGTTTTCTATTCTATCCTCCTTCTTTCTCAACCTCCTTGTTCCCCTTTTTTTTTTTTCATTCTTTTTCATTGACGTTTTGCACAACGCAGGCCGCCTGTCGTCCTTCACTCCGGTCATTACGCAGAAAATAAAGGAACATGTCACACCACTGGAAAATGTGGCTGCACTTTTCCTCCCATGGAAGTCCCCAACTTCAACAGTGAGGCCCTGTGTGTGTGTGTGTGTGTGTGTGTGTGTGTGTGTGTGTGTGTGTGTGTGTGTGTGTGTGTGTGTGTGTGTGTGTGTGTGTGTGTGTGTGTGTGTGTGTGTTTGTGTGTGTGTGTGTGTGTGTGTGTGTTTGTGTGTGTGTGTGTGTGTTGACGTTGCTACAGCAGGTGCCTTCTGTCAAGTGTTCATTTTGCACAGAGTCTTTTGAGAATGTTCCAATGTGTGTGTGCGTGCGTGCGTGTGTGTGTGTGTGTGTGTAAAACCAGTGTGTACTCCAGCCCAATTCAGCCCAGTTTTCATATTTTCTTTTCTCCTCCTATTTCTGTATTTATGTTGCCTTTATTGATACATTCTTTGCAGTGAGCTTAAAACAAGCTTAAGAAAAATTAAATTATTTACCAACTCTTCCTCTGACTGGGAATAAGAACTCCTAACAGTAAAACAAATTTGCAGTGTTAAATATTTAAAGAAGAAAATATTGTAACCCAGAATGAGGCGTTTAGTTTGTGGTGAGCGTTCATGCTCTTTGGGGGAGACGTCTAATGATGTTGCTGACTAGCCTCCAGCTCCACCCTCAGGCCAAAACGCTCCGCAAAGCACACAAGAAGCATTTCCATTTATTCTTGTGTTTTTGATTACATTTCCTGATCACTTCCTTGAGGGCGAGCCTTTTTTTTTTTACATTTTTTGCTGACCTGTCCTCTAACGCCACCTTCAGGGCAGAAAGTGTTGTGTTCCTCCGCTGTAATGAGAGTTCTGAAGGTCAGCTGTGTGGTGTGTGTAGGGGGACATTTCAAACTGGACCTTCCGTCCACGTTACATCTCCCAGACTAATCTCCTCCTGTGGTTTTACAATTACTGAAAACAACAAATGTAAATTTCGACCAATGCAGGCTGAAATATCACAATTTTAGAATTTGAGTTGGCAAAATATGATGTTTGTTTTTCCCTCAGACGAGCTGCTGCAGCAGCAGAGAGAGACACGTCCCTAGTGTTTATACGTGTGTGTGTGTGTGTGTGTGTGTGTGTGTGTTGTGTGTGTGTGTGTGTGTGTGTGTGTGTGTGTGTGTGTGTGTGTGTGTGTGTGTGTGTGTGTGTGTGTGTGTGTGTGTCATCTCTTGACCCAGAATTTTGCATCTTCCTCTTCTTCCTGTGTAATCAGCACACTCTCCCTCTCTCTCTCCCACACACACACACACTTCTCACTGATCAACATTGTAGATGACGGTTATTGAGCACATCCTCTATCTTTTAATTTAATTTGCTTCTACACAATCTTGACTGCATGTTGACAGATGTAAAGTAGTTCACAGGATGTTGTGAGAAAAGTGAATTTAGCCTTTTGGCAACAAGCTGTCACATTTTGGACGGTCCTTATGAAGCCCCAACAAGAAGAGTTTTCAAAGCGACTTTTTTTGTTACCTAGTTGTGATAACTGGCTTAAGAGAAATGTTGCATTCAAGGACGCCCCGACATTTGAGTTTGGACAGTTGGCCGCTGAACAGCGAAGAAACATCTCTTCATCCTTTTCACGGCGTCCCTGCGTGTGTCTTTGTTTGCCGTCTGGCTTTGATTCAGCTCAGATGAATGCAACGCCCTCCGGCGACTCAACCTCCCGTTTTTATGTCAAATTTGAACAAACGGAATAAGTGCCACGGTCTTGAAGAAATAAATCTTCACTCGGAGTCCAATTATTAGATTTTTTTTTTTTTAGCGGAACCTTTAAGCCACATTTCACGGACTTCCAGAGAGGGATGAACACAGTTGTTCCGCATTGACGTTTATCGGCCGTCCAATCAGATGTCTCGAACCTGACGGATGGCGGGCGAGTGGGCGTGGCCAAGGTTCATTTTTTGGCCTTCGAGCGGCATTTCAGTGTATGTGTGATTTATTTATATTTTTCTCCGCCGTCTGTCTCCTCGTCCTCCCTCCTCATCGAACTAAATTAAGGAAGAGAGAAGGGAGGCTCGTTAAAATATAAAAGCCCCCCCATTAAAAATGTATGCTGCAATCCCCCCTCCCTCTCTCCCGCTCTCTCTCTCTCTCCTTCTCGTCTCTGCTGCCATTTTACATTTGGGAATCCAAGCACTGATGAAAGGCAGTGGGAACAGAAAGGAAAGACATGAGTGGCAAACAGTGAATAAGGGAAGTCAACTCGCTCGGCGTGAACGACATCACACGCACCGGATCACGCGTTCACGTCGAACAGGCCAGTCGACATTTTGTGATATTTGCACTGAGCGAGGCAAGAGGGGAGTTTGGCATATGTGGAGTGGTGGGCAAGACCTCGCTGTCAGCCAGCCGGATTAACAGGCAGAGGGGAGATTATTAACACACTGGTTAGGAGATATCACCATTTGAAGAAAAAAAAAAAAACTATGTTACTCCTCAGATTTCCGTGTGAATGTGTCCTCCATGTCATTCTTTGGTGTTTATAATATAAAATATATAAATTGACAGTTTTACTGGGCATTTAATTTGGCTCCAACATTAAATATATATAAACCTTTGCTCTTCCTTCATGACTGGAATACCAACCAAGTGAATCGAGCAATTGCCCCGAGGCCCGAGATCCCACAGGGGCTCCAAAAGTGTGTGTGAGGAGGTCTGATTAATCACAGTTTTGCACCATTTTCATATAATTGAGGGTCATAGAGACTTCCAATTTGAGTCTCTACTGGTCTGACTGTACTGCATATTGTAGAATAGTTCCCTATAGAAAACCTGGAACACAGTCGTTTTATTATATTGATGTGTGATGTGTTGGTGCAGCAGGAAGGAAACGCAAGCCAGTCCAGAGTGGTATAGGCAGGATTATGAATTATCCTGGTGAATAAAACACCAGCAGTAAAAGTAGACATAACTTTTAAAAAGAAATGATGCTTCTTAAATTGATCATTGACCAGCTTACCATTTTTACAGTTAATTAGCAAAACATGAACACAGTGTCAGGCTGTTCAGTCTGATTATTATAAGGGAAATGAACCGTCCAGTAACGCAGTGACCATTCTGAGGATTGTTCCAAACTTTTACATTTATATACTATCACCCACATGACCACAGAATATCTAACATGACTCATATCCAACTGTCCTGCTGATATGTTCAAAGTAAAACAAATGAGAGAGACTACTCTGAACCACAGGATGCCACAAGTAGGGGGGCATCTCACACACACACACACACACACACACACACACACACACACACACACACACACAGCCCATCTCGTGCCAAAACAGTGAGTCTCTGCTGGAAGCTGCTCGGTGCTCTGGGAATTAGAAATCCCACAATTAAACATATGGGCATTAAGATAATTGTCAGTTGTGCTGTCATGTGTGTGCATGCGCGTGCTTGTGTGTGACAGACAGATGGGCAGGATTCAGCCAAGCACACACGTATACACACAAACACACACACACACACACAAACACAAACACGTGCAAAACCAACAATATTTCCTTAAAAACACAAATGGAACACACTCAAGTTTAAAAAAAAAATGTAAATATACATGTCAGACACGTCGCTATGAAGTCAAATACACACACTTGCACACACACACACACTAGCAGGCAGTCTGGAGGAGCAGAGCACCGTTTTCCTACCTGAACTGTTACTGTATGATGGGAAAAAGATGGAGTAAAAAGATGTCGGGAAGAAGGTGGAGAGAAAGAGAGAGAGAAAGAGAGAAAGGAAAAAAGAGACAGATGGAGAGGTCCTAGAAAGGTGAAGGATGCCCTCAACAGGCCAAAGACAGTACTGCAATATCTGGAGAAAAAAACAAATAAAAAAGAAAGAGTTATTTGAATCTCTTGTCTGATATTTATTATATATATTCTTCTCCACACAAAATACTCAACTTAAGGGGGCAATAAACAACAAATATCAGCAATAATATATTCTAATCACACCAGCATGATGATCACTTTCAGAATGCAAGAAACAGCAGAGGATACGATTTAAAACCAAGAGCATAAATTCATGTTTAATAATTAAAGCTTTTTAAGAAATACAATGATGAAAATACTGAAGTTAAAACATAAGTCAAGTTAATTGTATAATATAACAAAAAAAACACAGTTTTGTCTCAGAGGGCTGCAATCTGATCCACATTCACTTCTTTTTTTCATTTATTAATTGTTTGGCCAATGCCAGTATGGAGAATAAAACACATTATTGCACTGGGTGACATGTCCCTTCATTAAAATGAGCACACACACACACACACACCACGTTACTGCTGTTAAAACTGTGCTGCACATACAGCACCAAATGTGCTTAACTTACCACTGAAAAATAGTCCCTGACAAATTCACCATTTACCACTTGTAGTGAAATGTCAGAATAACGCCAGTGTTATATTTTGTATCTATTTTGCTGGTTTTTGTGGTACATTTTAATTTATTGTTTCATGAGGCTTAATTGTTCTTTTCTCTTTCTTTTTCCCCCCAGGTGGGCTCTCACAGAGAAGACGGCGGTGGCGTGGGCGCTTTGCGTGGCGGACACTCGATGGCGGGTCAGGTGCCCGTGCCTCAACTGCCAGTTCAGTCGGCCACCTCGCCGGACCTCAGCCAGCCCGACCCGTACCGCGGTAAGCCGCAGCGAGATGGCCACCGTCCCGAAACTGAATAAATACACATGACAGCGACACGACTGAAGCTTCCAGACATCAAGAGAAATCTTCTACTGCTGATACTTTCAGTCAGATATTCAAACAATAGAAACTTAATATGGGATAATAGGATGTAGGAAGGAGACCTTGTACATATACTGTATAAAAAGAAATACATATATAGTATGTAGGGGTATATAATAGGGCTGAACGATTTTAAGAAAAAAATTTAATTGTGCATATATTGTGAATCATTACGATATATATATATTTTTATTTATTTATTTTTTTAAAGCAGTGTAAGGTCAAGGAAGGCAGCAATATATATTACAATAGTTGAGAAAAAAAAGCTTAAAAAAAAAAAATTGAGCTTTGACGATTTCAAGTTTGCGTTGGGTGAAATCACAATTTCTGATCAAAAACAATATATATGTATTTATGGGTCACTCTCCCAGTAACCCCCCAATGTACCGTACTTTATTCCTGTCAATCTTTTCATGTTCTTTCTTCCCTTTCTCACCTCTATGTGCAGTTGCTCAGCCAGCAGCTGTTTGTCAGCCTGGTAGCGGAATTCTCATGGCAATTTAGTGGCATTCCCCCTTAGGGATTAGGGTATTTGTAGTCCAGCGGTCCACATCTAAAATAAGAACGAGTCCAGTCTGGACCCAAGATAAATGCACTAATCAATGATGATTTGCTATCTGGTGTCACGCTAAAAAATCTAAGTAAAATCAGACCTCCAGCTGGTCATTGAGCTTACCAAGCATTTCTAGAGTAGATAAACGACTGCTACTGAATGACACGAGGATGAAATATACACACACACACACACACACACACACACACAATACACACATATTGATGAAAGAGGAGCTACGTAACATTGAACATGTCATATTTTAAAAAGAGATCTTGACAAGACATGAGAGGAAAAAAATGAAAAAGAGAACCAATAAGAGAACCAATGAGGGAAGACAATTTCAAAAAATATTGAAGATGAGGAAGGAAGACAATTATAGGGTGATGATCTAAGAAAAGAAAACTAGAAAAAATACAGATGATGCAAAAGAAACATGATGAAAAGGGAGCAAAGGTAAAAGAAATTTGAGTCAAAACATTAAAAAAAGGGAATTTCGAAAAGAATATGTCGACTATGAGAGCGAGAATCATAAAGTTGTGAAACTTTGGAACATTTCGGGCGTCAAACATTTCAGTCGCTGATGCGGTGAAAAAAAAAGAAATAAATATACTATACGTGTGACATGAATATGGAGAAGGAACGTGTATATGAGCGTTCTGTGAAGCGAATTAGCCTTGAGCGCTTTTTTAAAGGCTGAAAATGAGTGTGCTGGCAGCAAAGTTCAGCCAGCAGCGACCACAGCCAAGTGTGTAATGAGGTGAGAGAGAGAGAGAAACACACACACACACACTCAGGCAGAAGAAGGAGACGTTGTTCCTTACTTCTATAGCCGTACTGTAATGCCAACCCACACACACACACACACACACACACACACACACACACACATTCACACTACCTACCCTGTATGTAGAGGCTGTATAGAAAGAGTAATAAAATGTATTTGGCAGATAACGTGAATATGACTCCTATCTCTAGGTCTTAAAGGCTTAGAACACCCAATGCACTAAAGGTTTAAAAGTGCTTTTTTGTTGCTTTATCATCATAAAGTCTTCTTGTTAGCATACAATGACTCCATGTACATCCCAGTAATGTCAGGTAATGAGATAATAACAAATGTCAAGCACACTGCGACCTTGGAATTCACATCCAAACTAAACAAAGAGGAAGGAAAATGTTTTTCCTTAAAATGTAAAACTGGCTTTGTGATTTTGTGAAATCACAAGGAGCAGTTTCTCTGCATTATGCATTAACCTACATTATTGGTGCTTGCAAAAATGGGCGTATTTGGGATAGAATAAGCAGAGACACAATATTATATTATATCCTGAATTAATAACTAGTATTCTCAGCAAAATGTACTTAAAGTATCAAAACTACTCATTATGTAGTTTGTAATTTTCTTATAGAATTATCGTGCATGTTATTAATCAATAATGTGTAATGTGTGTATGGTATAATGTCTACACATAATAAAATAGATCATTTTAGTGTTTTAGTTTGGCAATATGCAGACAATTAGGATATTTAGATAATTGAAAGTGAGAGTACTTCATCACAGTATTATACACCTTTTACACAAAGTGCATAGCCAATTAAAAAAATGTGTAAATTAGATTGAAATATTGATTCAAAAAAATATTAAAGTAAAGTGACGCATAAATTAATTGTATGTAAAATCATAATTTTATTTTTTGAAAAGTAACTGAAGCTATGAGACAAATGTAGCGGAGTGAAAGTTGAGTAAATGTACTTAATAATTTTCCATCATCAACAGCAGGCCTCTGACATCACACAGACTTCTTCTTAATCTGAAGAGGTTGCATGTAATCCAGAAATATGACACAAATACAGAGAAAGACAGGGAGTCATTTGAAGAGCTGGGAAAAGCTACATTAATTAAAAACTGAAGCATGTCCCTAAATTTAGTGTTCAGTCTCTTCCAGACACGCTTTGTGTTTTTTCTGGATTCCATCATACACTGAGGAGCACAAAGTCACTTTTCACCGTTGTAAGTCTATCTTAAATTCGACTATTTATGTACAAACACGCGGCGATTGTACAGCACGAGACCAAACCAAACACAGGCTGTCACTCAGAGCGGCGCACAAAATGCCTCCAGTCGGGCAGACAGGGATTCAAAATGGCCGACAGTTGGTCGCGTGTGTGCATGAGGAACAGAGCGGAGTGTTTTGTGTTGACTGAGAAGTTGGCAGCGACCCAGCGACAGATCCATACAGACATCAAATAAAGACTGCACTGTTCCACCGAGGAGAGAGGGAGAGACACAGAGGATAGAGGGGCATTTACGTTCGCATCACAAGTCTCCCATCCCGTCATCCTGGAGGTTATCTGTAGAATTCATACTTAGTAAGAGCTGATGAACACTTACTCTCAGTATCTCAGTACAGAGTCACATACATGTTAAGGCTTGGAAGTGAAGCCTCGGTTTCCTCAGATCTGACTTGTTGATGTGCTGTTGCTGTGGAAAACTGAAGTTAATTGGTTAAAAGGATAAATCACCTGTTTTATTACACTAATACATAGGTGATGAGAGTCGAATAAAACCTTTTGTGACTCGGTGGGAGATGCTGTGCGAGATTCCAAATTTGAAAATGTGGCGTGAAGTTAAAAAGACGTGTACCTTATCGCTGTTTAAAGCTAGAGACTCAAGCGCGTGTAAGTCAGTTCTCGCACAACACACCTGAAACCTCAGTTGAACTATTGATGATTGAGTTGTATCGTGGGTAATGTAGGTACCAGGTTTTAACAAGGCAGAAGTATTGAGAGTAATAAAAAGACCATATCACTGGTCGCACTACTGAGAGAAGTGGATCATTCTGCCCTTTAAGGACCTTTCAATAAGAGTATTTGTCTTTCATATTTTCTGAAATGTTTCTCTTTCCTCTCCAGGCTTCAACCTTCTCATAAAGGAAAGCTAAATCTAACTGATAATCTCAACTCAAGCTCAAGTATGTTGTATTTACCTGGATCTACCCTTCCCCTCTCCCTCTTCTTCTTTTACTCCCCTCCTGCTTCCCTGTCCTCCCTGCAGCCCTGTCGGGAGGCCTACAGGGCCAGAGCACCTCCTCCATCAGCTCAGAGATCAAGTCTGAGGACGAGGGGGACGAGAACCTGGACACCAAGCCCCTGGACAACAAGAAGGAAGATGTGGACAGCAAGGACCTCAAAGCTATTGATAGGTCAGGATCTAGGTAACCTTTCCCACCTCTGACATTTGCTTTCATTACAACCTCAGCTGGGCTAGGCATGCGCTTTCTGAAGCACCCGCAGGCTCAGAGTCCTTCCTGGTTCTATGTGGGTTTCATGTGTCCTCTTCAGGCGACAGGCACTGT
Source organism: Eupleurogrammus muticus (assembly GCA_036785175.1). Taxonomy (NCBI): domain Eukaryota; kingdom Metazoa; phylum Chordata; class Actinopteri; order Scombriformes; family Trichiuridae; genus Eupleurogrammus; species Eupleurogrammus muticus. The sequence continues at coordinate 12,058,852 of JAYKQN010000013.1, read as the reverse complement.
GCCAATTGATTTTCAACAGCTGTTAAGTAATTCTTAGAGAGTGAGGACACAAGGAAGGACTTGAAGCTCTGAGTGTTTCAGGAACCAGCTTCTGGTTTGATGATGTGACCAAATGTGATTGGAAGCGGTTATGTAAATAAGTCAACAGAATGAAATCTTTGTGTCCAAGGTGGATTTTACCATCTTGAATGTGGCCAAACCACCAAAAATAATCAATTTATGATGTTTATTTGTTCATGATGATGGTGATAATGATGGTGTAAATGATGAAGATGATGAAGTCTCAGGGTTTGGGAACTTGTCTTGTTGGTTTGTTAAATTAGAAATTACCATCTATCACTAACTGAATGGGCTATCCAGCATAGTGTGTTTAAGTGTGAATCTACTGTATTTTAGTCAAAAACCTACCAATGAACAGCAGTTCCTGTCTACTATGGCAGATGATTGCTTGAAATATCCACATATTTCCAACATGATGTCACCAAACCCTGTTCTTTTTTATCTTGTCACTTTATCAACCATCCTGTGATGGTCACCTTGTTGCCCAGATATAACATCCCAGCAGAAGGTTTGTGTTCAAATGGTTAAAATGAACCTCTCCACATTCTCTAATCCTCCTCTCCACTTCCACCTTTACTTCCTCCTCCTTCGCCCCTCTGACTGCCTTCATCCTCGTGCCTGGTCACCGTAGCAACAACGATGACGAAGACCTGTCCCCGGAGCAGAAAATGGAGAGGGAGAGGGAAAGGAGGATGGCCAACAACGCGCGGGAACGCCTGCGCGTGCGTGACATCAACGAGGCGTTCAAGGAGCTGGGCAGGATGGTCCAGCTGCACCTGAAGAGCGACAAACCTCAGACCAAGTTACTGATCTTGCACCAGGCCGTCGCTGTCATCCTCAGTCTGGAGCAACAAGTCCGAGGTCAGTATCTAACACAGCAAGCAGCATCTACAACCACATACCTGCTTCATCTCTACAAATATATGCTATCCAGGGGAGCTTTCTCCAAGCATTCTAAGTTTAGTATTACATTCCATGATTGTGTTCAACCAGATAGATGGTTTGAATATGTCTCTTTCTCCCTCCAGAGAGGAACCTGAACCCCAAAGCGGCCTGCCTGAAGCGCCGCGAGGAGGAGAAGGGCAGCGCCACATCAGACGGTGCTCCCCTATCGCTGGCCGCCGCGCACCACGCCGCTGCCGCTGTTATGGGCGACGGGTCCAACCCCATGGGACAAATGTAAACACAGCAACATCTCCTCCCCCCTGAATGGTCAGAAGATTTCACTTATAAACTAATCTGCTGTTGTACCTTTAACTCAAAACCAAAGAGTCGTAATTCAGAAACCAGTCCAGAAACATTAAGAACTCTTTTTTTTTTAAATCCAATCATTCGCTACAAAACTTGAAACCTATGGCAAAAAAAAAAAGATGCCGTTTTAACATTTGAAAATTTTACCTCGGCTTTTAATAAATCAATTGGAAAAAGGACATTTCAAATTATCTTTTGTCCAACATCGTCAGTTGTCTGTGTACCTTCGAACTATTTGTTCCCTGCAGAATAAAGAATTTTCTTCTCTTTGATCGGCCACAATATTTCCTATGAAGCTGTTCAACAGACTTTCTGAAGGCGTCAATGAGCCTGATCAATATGTCACAAAACCAAAACATAATTTAAAAGATTTTTAATAGCTTCAATAAACTGGCAAGCATTTAGCAAAGCAAAATAAAAGTTTTATATATACATTTAAGGTGACATGAAGATACAGTGTCATAAAACATTTTGGAATTTCAATTGTAAATGCAGCACTAACAAAAAAAAACAAAATATACAGTAAAAAGATAAGAGTCCACTTGTATTGTCATGTCTACCACTGTGGCTCTAATGCAGGAAAAAAAGTTCAAATTAACACAGACAACATGTAGCCCAAAATTTAATTTAAGCAAAATTCACCCCATTTGTTGAATGAACTTGCGACGTTCAGTTAGTTTCTGGCAGAGAATGTGAATTAGTTTCTGTCTGATCTGGGTACATTTTAACAACAGATTGGCAGTAAGTGTGATTTTAATGTGTGACTGTGTGTTGTGCCACTTGTGTTTTTATTAAATGTATTGTTTCTTTAGTTTTCAGTTAAACAATCAAATGTCTTTTTTTGTTACATATACCAAATCAATGAGCAAGACGTCATTGATTTTCTTCCAAGGGGCAACCCCAGGGCTGAGAAGCTGCAGTTCCATGAATGGCCACTTGAGACTGGCTTCAAAGCAAAGCATCTATGATGATGATGAATAAAACGCCCAATATTTCCTTGTTCAAGCCGAATGTAGGGGGAGTATTTTTAGAACTCCCCCTTAGTGATAAGACCTACAACATTAAATTATTTAGTCATTTTAATCAAAGATGATGCAAAACGTTCTTTGGTGCATTCACCAAACTTAATGAAACAACATTGCATTCTCATGAACAATCATGAGCTACAGGTAACTAATGAAAGTAAATTATATTTACTTAAAATGGCATTACATAAAAATCCAACAACACCTTTGGACATTATAAAGCTTGTGATGGCTTAACTACCCACAGCCCACTCAGCGACATACGTAGGGATTTATTGTCACTTGCTCTATGCTGAAACCACCAAAAGAACAATTAGTCTGTGATGATGCACTGCAGGTTTTCATTGTTGACGAGTCTTTTAAACTATTCTGTGAAACCTCCTGTGGTGGTGGTGCACACTGTAGGTGACTGTGAAGGCTATAGCATGTGGCTCATATGATCTGTCTGCCATTTCAATCATTTAATGAGCCCTTGTGACCTCTATGGCATCTGTCTGCACATCTGTTTGTTTCCAGACAAAGTTTGAAGTTCATTCATAGACAAAGTTCAAAGATTCATGTGCATTTGCTTGTTCTGTTTCTGATCAATAAGCGCTCAAGTCAAGAACTTAACTAAATTAAATTTCAAAAGCTTCCTGACCATACCAGGGTCTCTTCAGAGTAGGGTGGGGTATTGTGCTTCTTATGGATTCAGAGTTTTTATTTAAGCGTGGTAAAAATGGCTTGAAAGTAAAAAGTAAAATGGTAATTTTCCATGTTTCCATGTAGGTATCAGAGACTTATTTGATATGGATAGATATAATATACATAGAAAACTGCACAGCAGTGCAATGCATCACAGCATTTATAGCTAATTTCCAGTCCATGTCCAAAAATCACCTGTTGGTCTGCATTGGAGTCAGTCTGAGGCCTAGAGTTGCAGTTTATGGTCAGTGCCACATTTTCCTTTGGGAGTCAGAGCCCTAAAAGTCAGGAGTGTGGGGCGTTTCCTTTAACACACTGGAAACACTCCCCACTGCCAGACCCAATCTGATGAGGTTTCCTCCTCATGTCTTTTCCTCTGTTTTATTCTTTTTTGTCTCTCCAGGTCCAAGGTTCCAGAGTTCATCAAGATGATGAGTGACCACTTCCTCTGACGATGTTTCCATGACAACCCAGCGAACGATCAATCCTGTTGTTGCTTCAACCCGACCGATCAGATTCTCCGGAACTCTGACCCGACCAATCAGATCAGCCTCTCTCTCTCTCTCTCTGTCTCCTCTCGTCTGTCACCTCGGAATCCTCCTCTTCGCCTTCGTCTACTTCTTCTGTCGAGAACATGAACTGCAGAGTCACATTCGTCGCTTTTGTCACTTTGAATATCCGGCTGAAGTGAACTGGATGTTTGTGGAGACGTTAAATGGCCACTGTAACATGGCTGCTATGAAGTGGCCGTTTGTCGGAGTGTTTGACGCGAGTGACAATGGACAAAAGTCTTTGGAATCACATCATCCAAGAAATTCTTCTTCTTGTACTTGTTTTTATCAGCATTCCCAGTTTTAAAGAACAAAGGGGTATTCATTCATATATATATGTATATATATATATATATATATATATATATATATATATATATATATGAATGAGAAAAGGAAAGAAAATGTGTTTAAAAAAAGTGCAACTGGATGTGGGCAGTGAGGAGGGGAGGGTTGTTCAGAACGAAACAAGACATATCACAAAGTGTTAAAAGAGATTTTTTTTCTAAAAAAAAAAATGGAAAGAAAAAGAAAAAAAAAAAAGAAACATTGCGCAGCTGTCTTTGAATGCAGCTCCAGCGCGTCTCTGACTGAATGGCAATCTAACGCCACACTGTGGATGAAGCTGTGCCTGATCTCCTCTTGGACACAAACCAGTCAGATAGATACACATGGATAAGCAGAGCAAACAAAGCAGAAAAGAACAGGAACGATGCGGGGAAGTATCACAGATGCAGGCGGCACACTTCCCCTACGAACCACGCTTTTTTCAGATTATGATCTAAATTAAAATTAAGAAAGGATTAGCAAATTAATCTGCTCCAACCCTACTGCTTTTCAGAGGTGCTTGACTTGATCGGAACAAAAAAAAATCGTTGCAATGTATTTTGACTATCATGGATGCGTAGAAAGTGCTGGAGTTTAACAAGAAAAACAGAAGTAACATGTTCTTCCCCTTCTAATGCATTACCTCCAAGATGGCAAACACTTCAGTGGTCAGTACAAAACAATTTGGACATTTCTGCTCATGTACGTTCATTAGTGTTTCACAATGATAGCCATGTTAACTCTGTAAACAGACTGCAAAATTGTGCAAACCGATAATTGTCGCAGTGCAAATACAAAAAAGTGGCCCGTGTGTATCTTCTGAGTGGAGGCGAATACTTTAAGAATCAATCATTGAAGTAAATCAATCAGTGAGGGACTCCAGAGGGACTAGGGTGTTTTAAATTGTTGAAGGTAGCGCAATTCCAGAAGGACGAATCATGCAGTATTGAAAAAAGTGTACTTCTAAACGCGGCAGGAAAGGAAAGACTTTTCTTGACAACTTCACTCAAGATTGCTGCTGTGTGCTGGTATTTGAAATGCAAAAAAAAAAACATGAAGACAGAAAGAAAGCTTTGGCAAACATCCCCCAATCAAAGTCCTTTTGACATTCAACAGTATGGGCAGAGCAGGCTGAGATAGAAAACCGGTGCCCAGGCCTTAGCCGGAATCAAAGGGTTACTGGGCCGATGATAGAAATGACGAGAGATGGACAGCCATTGATGAGAGGGAAGAAGACAAGCCTGAGCACTGACGCTAATGCTATTCCACGTTTAGCACATTCCCTGAATCATGATCGCTCCACTTGGAATCAAGTGCTCCCGATGTCCCGATGGGTCCTGGTGGGTCCTGGTGGGTTATGGCAGGATTGCAGTGGACCAACTTCCTGAGGAGGTAGAGACATACAAACGGAAAATCCAGAGGTCTAACGGTAGTAATAATCATGCTGCAGGGGGAAAGCAAGGGAACAATCAACAGGGTGAGGGGTGTACACGTTTTCTCTGGGGCCAAGCATTAGTAGGCAAATCATTCCAGCGCTGGATTCATCAGATTCCCTCATTCCCTGGTTCAGAGTCCGGACGACCATGACCCTCAACCTCTGACCACAACCTCAGACCTCTCCCCTGCCCCCTGGTTCCAAACTCTGTGAGGCTTTCTGATTGACATTTGGCAAACGTGACATTCTTGTTGAGGTGTCTTTTTGCTGGGAACATTATCAAAAAGCAAGCATAGGCAAGGTTTTGGTGTTTCAGATCGATATGGCCTGAGTGACCATTACAACCATTATTGTCCAGACAATAGACCCCCTCATTTTAATTAAATTGGTTTGGTCAATGTATGTAAAAATTAAGAATATTTGTTAGAAACAATAATCAAGACAGTGAGAAGACTAGTCATAAATGAATAAATGTGCATTCCAGTCAAAAAATCATATTTACATCACTTTCATACTTACAATGATATTTAAAGTGCTTTTAAATGGTTTTAAGTGTCTGTGACTACACTATATATTTGAATTATTCGAGATTGTCAGCATCAAAAGTTGCTTGAAGGCCTTGACCAGACTAAAGAAAATCTGGATAGATGAGTAAACGGCCTTTGATAATTATTGCAGTTATCCAGTAAAGGTCTGCTCTCTGGCCACTGACAAGACTTAAATATCTGCAGAACATCCGCTTTTGTCCAGTGTGAATCTGAAAGCCCCATTTCCCTTGCACCCGAGGTTTTAACCCTCCACAATCCTGAAATGAATCCCCAGGCCCAGTGCTGTCTACCGCTGACCCTAGCCTTACACGCCCTGAACCGGAGCCCTCGCCCCTCTCCCCAGCTTCTCTCCCACCTGAGCGGTCCCACAGATGCAATTTGAACATTCACACTTCTACCAATGTGCCTTTTTTAGAGTTCATATCATTCGAGTTGCCAGAGGAGGACATTTACCTGGTCTTTTAATAGGATGCAAGCTTAGGGAAACCTGTTCTTAGTCGTTAGGTTCTATGCAGTCAGGTTTTTTACCAGACCTGGGAATTTAAAAAAAGATAAAAAAAGGAAAAAAAAGTATTTTTTGGATAAAAAAAAAACAAAAAAACTAAACTGTATTTAATGTACTGTATGCTTATATGTAAGTAGACAGCGTGTTCTTGCTTCAAGCCAATGGGACAGATGCTTGATTTAGCAAAACAAGCCCCCGTCCCGGTTCCCCCTGCCCCCCAAGTCCCACATTACCCTGTATCCCACCTCTGTACCGAGCCCCAGCCCTGTTCCCACGGCGAACAATGCGTCTCTTCTTGTATTATAGCTTATCAGCTTTTTATCAATATTTGATCGGCTTGTCCGTAAGCCAATGTAGTCTTCAGTACAAAGTGTGTGGTCGTATGTTGTAAAACAGACTTTCTTTTTTTCCTCTCTCTATCTCTCTTTCTCTCTCTCTCTCTTTTTTAAGGAAGAAAAGAAATCATTTCTCTTGTTACTTTTTATTTGTATGTTCTGGTTTACATGTCTATTACAGAAAAATTAAAAAAAAAAAAAAAAGAAAGGAAAAAGGAAAAAAAAAAAACACATCACAATTCGTTATCCGTCAGCATTGTTCTCTGTCGGTGGTCATTTTGACGCAGTTAAAATCCTACCCAATCAACAGGAAGGCACGGAAACTGGAAAAAGAATCTATTTGAATAAATCAATCTATATATAAATGTACAAAAAAAAAATATATACGATATATGAGGAGGGTGCCATTTTTTTGTTATTTTTTTATTTTCTGTTGCAATGGAGAGTTTGCTTGGGGAAGAATTATTTTCTCAAAGACTGAACTGGCAAAAAAAGTTGGCGAGGCCCCTCAGTGTTATAAATTTTCAACTGACTCGTTGTGTCCTCTGTTGTTGCCATGACAACGCCCTCTGACACGGCACCCCGTGCACCCTACGGCACCTTGTGCAGGACAAAAATGGGACCGGAGCTTCAGCAGCTCCAATCACTGCTATCTATCCAAGGCAACAACACACAGACATTTGTAAATTGTATGCAACAAAATGGCAAACTTAACCATTATTTTGAAATCGTGTATGTAAAAGTTATATTTTTACATGTAGATTGTTGTTATTTTGTGTTTTAGAAATATGTTGTATCGGTTTTTTTGTTAAAAGATGAAAAAAGTAAAAATTCAGTGTGTGTTGAAAAAATGTGTCACATTGAAAATGTAGTGAGGTCAAAAAGTTCAGAAAACTTTTTTTTTTATTTTTATTTTTTTTGTTCCAACATTAAGTTTTTATCCGTGGGGGAACATTTTGAGGGTTCTCGGGAGGAAACAAACCATAAAAAAGATATATGATATTTGTTTAATTCTCTATGCCTCATCACATTACCATTTTTAATTGTAATTTTTTTTTGCAGAGAAATGTGTAAATAGTCATAAAACATTTTCTGCGGGGTGAGGACGTGCCAGCGAGAGGCGACGATGATGATGATGGTGATGATGAATTTGTTTTGACTTTTTAGTGAGGTTCTATTCGTCCGGTTCCAGTAGCCAGGTGCCAACCTTGAGTTTCGTGGTTTGCGTTGCCAAACAGTCGGAGTGCGAGTCAAATTATTGTCTTCGCTTGCACCAAGAATCACTCCAGTCAGAGTTGGCCATGGTGCAAAAAAAAATAATTTTTATATTCCCATCAAAACTATTATTGGAGCAAACATTTCCAATAACATATTTAATTACATAAATTATGACAAAAACTGACACATATTCATGAGTTCTGGTGGCGTTAAAACCCTTCAGCACCTGATTCAAGATTAACATATGAGAAATCCAAACTAAAAAAACAACAACATTGGAGTGTTGCTAATATAAATCAGCAGGTCGTCAGCAAACAATCTTATCAGCTATTCCCCAAAAATATATCAGATAATGTGCAAGGCAGTTTCAGTCTTTTTTTTTCTCTTTTTTTTTAGTGTTTACCATTAAAATTTAGCTTTTTGTCAAAAGGAAAAGCTGCTTTGAATCGGACCTAGGTCAAACACTAGGATTGAATCTGTCGGTGTAAGTGCTAAATGTATTTTTTAAGTAATGTTATTTTTGCAATGCTTCATTTCATATTTTCTCTTTGTTGTATAATCACATCATCTCCCGAATTTACAGTATCATTTTTATGTTACCCCTGATGTTTCTATTAGCCAAAATGTTAACTTTTTTCCCTCCTTGTTGTACATACATGCCTCATTTCCATTTTTCAGTGACTGTGCCATGAGCTTTGTAATCTGTTACTCTGTACCAGTTTTACTGCAATAATGAGTTGAATTTAAAATGGCCACTCTTGTCCTTTGTTTTCCCAGAGATGGTAGAACCGGAAACCTTTCCTCCTTTTTTCTTTTTTCCTCACGATACGAGAGCTACAACATTTATTTAAACACTAACGTCAGAAGCACAACAAATCTAAAATTTGGTACATTTAGTATAATATTTTTATTTTGTATTTTTTTTTTCCACACGAAAGAATAAAGAGAAACAGTGTATACAACTGATGTTAATATGGCACATCTTTTGCAGAAAAATACTACAGTCCATGCAAAAGAATGAAATATCAGTGTATCCAAAAGCTTAAATCATACAAATGTCCATTGCCAGAAATACTTTAAAACTCCTTCCACAGCTTCAATTTTTTCATCTTGACTTTTTCCACCTATGTCGTTTTTTTCAGTTTCATATTCATAATTTAAGTTAAATAATTTAGTCTTGAGGTCCAAGAAATAAAACAAATAGCATTTTAGCTTTTGTTAAGCTGTCCTAACAATTGCATATACATTTACAGTTCACTTCATAAATAAACGTTCACTGGAGATTTGACATTTTCAAATGGTCTCTGACACAAAAATAAATAAATACATGACAGGCTTTTTGGGATATTTTTAGGGTTCTTCAGCATTTTCCAAATTAAGCAAATGTAATTTTTTTTTTATCAGCACCATTGTTATTACTTTGGTATTTTCTTACCCAGATTAAGATTAGAAGAAAAAAATCTCCCTTCCAGAGCTGGTTAATGTATATGCTGTATCTTTAGCTCGGCACAAATTGATTCCTTTCCTAGCCCACAGCCCGCATGAGGTACACCTGCATTTCTTTCACAGTTCCGTTTCAGATTTCCAAAGCATTTCCAACCTCGTGACCCCTCTAAAGGTCTCTGCGTGACCCCGGTTCGGATGAAGCTAAAAGCAACAAAAAAGCACCGACGCTAACTACTGCTAAAAACCACAGTGTCTTGTTTTTTTTATTTTATCCATTTCTATTTCAATAAACAGAGATATGACGTGTATATCTGACAGTTTTGGAGTGGATGTTGAGTTTCAGCAGCAGAAAAGAAGCGTATCGGGTCTCAGTGTCAGAGTCCTACACGGAATGGCCCAGCTTTTCATTTGTGATTTGGATGAACTGACAATTTCTGGGGAGCTGAGGAAGAATATTTAACTTTGAGTAACTAACTCAGACAAGAACTTGGTCCAGAGTTGGATTACATAAAAAATACAGAAACAGGTCCTATTGATTTGTGCCTCATAATTATCATAATATAATAATAACGGGCATTTCTGAATTGATATTATATAACTTATAATTATCACCTCCCATTGATGGGTCCTTGTCCAATTTATCACTTTACTTTGGAATGAAATGTGAATCTATTTCAGGTTTGGACAGCCCTTGTGTAATCCTTGACATTTCTTGGGGAAGACGTATTACCACTCTTTAAAAACAAGAAGTGATGTGAAAACAGGATTTATTGAACCTAATAATAAAAATAATCGCTAGACACATTGTTTTTTTCCACAAAGGAATAAATATGTTGAACATGAATCCCTATTGGGCTCTGTATTTTCAACAACAGTATGAAATAAGCACAAACATACATATGATTTTTAAATCATCTGCATTCAGTCATTGCTTTTCTCTCTGTATCTATTAATCATTTTTGAAGACATGCTTAATTTTTCAGCATTACACTCATTTAATGGTGAAAGCATCAATCGTGGCCTTTTTTTGTTGTTCTCCTCGTTCCATGTGATGCAATCCAGTGGAAAAGTAGAAAAGTTTTCTTTTACATGAACTCGATTTCCCCTGTTATCAGTGCCTGGCCGTTTTGTTAAAGCTTCCTTTTGTCTAGTGCTCTTTTTCTATAAAGCGGCCGCGGTGCACCCCATAAAAGCTAAATTTAAACAAATTATTGGAAAATAAAAACTGTTTTTGGGCTTCTCTCTCTAATCTATTTATTTGTTTTTGCAGGCACTTTATTTTTATACCACGCATACTGAACAGAATAAATGAAAGAACAAATACAAGTCAGATTAGTGTAATTGCAAATATTCTAAATATAAAATATTTACCTTTGTAATATTTTGGAGGGGAAATGTTGAGAAGTGAATGATAAGAACAATTTGTAACATTTTATTTTTTTCCCATATTTAAAAATGTTTTATTTGAATCATGTTTTGATGAGGATTTCTGTGGCTCACAGAACAGGAAGTCCCATCCCGCCCGGCAACAGATGACGACACAAAATGATTTTCTTTTTTTTTTTTTTAAAACACAGCACTTAAAATTTTATTTGCTGTGTGTGGCTCAAATCTTCGCGTATTTCACTGTATTTTCCATTAAACTCCTTTTTTCCCACAATTCCATTTACTTAATTATTCCTGCCTAAAGTTGCATTTTTTTATGTTTTTATAATTATAAATGTCTGGCTCTGGGTGTTGTTATTGTTGATGTTGCTCTTATTACACTTTTGTTTTCATTATTCCAGGAACAGTTTCTATTTGCTTTCTGTACGAGGGTTTTATTCTCCCTCGTACCGGCCCAGCAGCCAGCAGGTTGTTGCCTGTTGGTTCTCATCTTGTAGTGATTCAATGAGGTATATGTTCAAGACCGTTCTGTAGCAATAAATGTGCCATTTTTTTATAATGCAGCGCTTTGGAAGCCTCTTGCTTTTTATATTTCACAGTGTAATGCAGGAACAGGTTATAGCACACGTGTGATGTGTGTGTTCACACAGTTAATTCAATTCAATTGTTGGTTTCTATATGAAAATAACACACTCAATATGGTCTCAAAAGTTGTTTCACGTCGATGGACACCATGCATGAGCCAATCACAGCATGCAGCCAACTTGGAAGCCAATGAGGACCGACTACAAACATTTGACCACCTTTAGTTTGATTGACAGCGGCGAGACCCAATGGATCTCTCTCATGGAGAGACCATCCAAATCTGATAGAGCCAATAGCAGGGGCGTTTTGAAGACATGTGACATGTGGGAACTGTGGGACTGAGGAACATCTTCAGAGGTAAAAAGGCAGGTTGATATTCCTGTTTGGGAACCATATGTTCACTTATTCTTATTGGAGGTGTGGCTTATGAAAGCTACAAATGTCTGTCAAATGTGTCTGTACGTAGCTTATAGCCAAAATAATATAGTCAAATATAAAGCATCATAGTCAAAATAAACATGCATTCTAAGGCTGCATTAAAAGGCAAACTAGTATCTGCCACCATGTTGGATCCACTGGGTCCTTGGGGTCCAGACTACATTGCAGAGAGAACGCAATTTCGTGCAATCAAGGATGAGTACACAGGATGAGTAAAACCTTTACCACATAAGCAGCTAGTGTAATTAATATGGCCTGTGGTCTGGGGTCTAATGATAGTTTCCTCCAACAAATAACCGTGAAAGGATTTTGTAGGATAGTGTTTCCCAAACTGTGGTTGACACCCCCCAACAATCAGAGACCAACTATTATTTTGCAGGAAAACATGTCATTTTAAAATGTAATCATGAACATTTTAATCATGTGCAAAAAAATCGTATGATATTCATTAAACTGAGTCTAAAGTCCTATCGCGTGTTCTCATGGCAGCTGCAGCCTACAGCAGCAGAAGCAGCTCCTCTCCTCTCGTTTAAAAACGCTTTAGGTTTTTGTGGTTATCGCCAAAATAGCGTTACAACAATGGGGAACTTGACGACGTGCTTTGGTATTTACTTGGCTTGTAAGTGTAACATCTGGTGCTAACCTACAGATGCGATGGCCGTTAGCTCAGGAGATACAGGGTTTTCCCTGAGTGAGCATTCAGTCACTGACTGTTCAAAGCCAGTGGTGGAATATAACTTTAAATTGATTTCATCAGAAATTGACTGCATTACTCGTTGCATTATATTATATTACCATCCTTTTACTTTTCAGTACTTGCATGGATAATTGCATCCTGATCGCATTGCCACTCAACTTCCAACCAGGTAGGTACCTGGGACACGCCCACTAGAAGCAGATGGAAAGCGTTGCATGAATATTCAGCGTGACAGAGACCCGAGCCTTCCCGTTCCAGCGTTCCCAGGCAAAGGAGGATTTGGGAACAAATTTAAAGTAATCGTATGCACAGCGTTGCAGGGAGCACACAGGGTATCTACACCAATGGTGGCTTTAACACTGAGCAGTGACATTAACAGGGAGGAATAATAATTATGCCTGCATTCATTTTTATAATGGCACAGCCCAGAGACTGACAACCCATTTTGTGCATTCTTTAAAGTTAATATATGTACTTTTGCTTTAAAAAATGGTAAGTAAGTAAGACTGGGCAAAAATTTCAGCCTCTAGATGTGCAAAAATCTGAGACAAACCCCAAAACCTTGCAGCTAAAGGTGGATAATTTTGCACGGCCCACTTTTCTTCTTTCTTATAAAATAAAATATAATCATATAAATTTCGTTCCACTTCACAATCATGTCCCACTTGGTGTTGATTCTCCACAAAAACTTCAGATTTTATATCTTTATGTTTGAATACTTGTGTAGTTCACCCAGCGTATATTATACAGGCTGTAAATCCTCTGTGAGCCTGAACGCGATGAGCACATCAGAAATTAGATTGACGATCTTTAACCTTTAGATTGTTCAAAAATATGAGAGATGTCAATGATTTGTAATAACTTTTATTCATATATTTTAATTATTCCTAAAATATGTTTCAGTTCTCTTCATTTTGCAAAGCTAAACCCAACACTGACGTTTACATCTTGAGTATACAGAATCCTCCCTTCACACTGATCCTATGTATTTACAAGCGTATAAGATCAGCTGTAACAAGCGCGGGCAGGTTTTCAGATCACGTCATGAGTTTCGAGGAACAGGTTCTTGCATTAGACACGTTACATGTGATGACTGTGATTTCTCTGCAGTGTGATGCACTTTCAACCGAGTATGACGCCTGTACTGACTCATCAAGGTACTTTATGCGTTTTCTCACTCCAAATGATGGATCTGTCATTTTGGCTTATGGTTCCCAAACGCCTCAGCTAGCCCAGCAAAACAGTTCACCAAAAGGAACTAAAGTTTCCCCTGAAAGTCTGTGAAAGTGAACTGACTTAATGCATTTGGCCACAAAAGGTTCTTTAACATAATGATGATTGTCAGCAGAGCACACATGTAATGATGATTCAACAAGGACAATTTATCTAAGCATGTTTTAAGCTTGAAGAAAGAAAATAATTAAATAATCCAAAACGAGGATGTGATCAGCTTAATTCTTCTTGATTATTTAATTCATATATTTAAAAAAAGGTCTAAGTAGATTATATTTATTTTTATGTAATATTTATTTAATCATCAAATTATCTGTTGATGCTTCTGTTGATGAATGAGGCTCTAAAAGGCCTTATTTTGTTCTATCTGAATAAATGCAGCTCGAGGAGGTAAAACACAGATCATTAATTTATACAACAACCAGCCACATGGGGCTGATCCAAACCTCTAGCGACAGTCGCATTAAAATAAAACTCACATACATTATTGGAAGAAGAAAAGGGTCCGTTTTCACAGACTGGTAATAAAAAAGGACTCACAGATAGCACTTAAAGTAGCATGCTGACACAAAAATACCGATTTAAAAGTAACATGTGTTCTGATTTGACATGAGACATGTAAGATGGAGTTTGACAGAACACAAAACCAAAGTCACAGTTTTATATGACAATGACTTTAATTATACTTCTACTACTACTAATACACAGATAATAGTAATACCACTACTAACTATACCTTTCACAATACCACTAATACTACATTGATTAGGGTTAGGGTTACAATCATAACAGATATCAGTGGGATTTTGGAAATGTTTTAAGTCTAAATTCAACAACATATTACTTTCTGATTGATTGTGAGCAGATATGAGCAGATATGTGGCGCCCCTTGCTTTATAGAAAGAAAAAAGGATTGAAATACTTCGTTTTTACAAAGGAAAAGAAAAGCGGTGCTGTGACCTGATCACCTCGTAAACACCTGAGTCATGAGGTTTTTCCTCCTGGCTGCTGGATGTTTTCCACTTCTGCTGAACTGTTCTCATCCACGGATCATCTTTCAGCGGCTTTTTAGTCATTTCAGCAAATGACCCGAAACTATTCTTAGGTGCAAATGATGATTTAATAGGTGGAATCAGTATGGCAGGGTTACAGAGGAACAGTCAACGTAGGGCGGACGGGGTGGTAGAACCCATTTTCAGGAAATTATGGTATTGTGACCTTTTAATTTCCTGGGGAAGAGGTACTGAGATCCATTATTCAGATGAAATTAGAAATAGCAAAATGGAAAAAAAAATACTTTTGTGGAATTTATGGCCTTTTCTTTATTGTATAACAATGTAAAGCTGATGAGAAAAACCTAATGATAAATTGAGTTGATGGGTTTTTATAGGAAGGTAGATTTACTGCATTCACTTTTTCACTCTTTAATTTTTGCATTTTGTATGAAATATTGGAATTTTGGGGCCTAAAACAACAAGTACCTTAATATTGTCCTCAAGTAGTGATTGTTGTGCATGAACAAACAACACTACAGAGGACAATCTGATGTAATAACTTTAAATCCAGGTAGATCTTGTACCACAATATGCCCTGAAAGGGGAGAATTAAGGATTCAGTAGCAGTATATTTTATCTTTAAAAGAAAAAAAATGGCCAGAAGGTATCGAATCGGTGTTCTCCCTCGGTTATGAAACTATCTGCTGTATCTCCGTGACCTTTACGAACGCGCCACTGACATTGTTTTTGAACACAAGTGCAGATAAGAACAAACCCAGAACAAATCGTCTCCCTCATTTCGCCGGCTCACTGCTGCTCTGCCCTCCTATTTGTTCATGATAACATTTTTTCTCGTCCTTGTACCTTGCTGAAGGGTGTATTTTTGTTACTTTCGTTTCGACGTTTGGGATTATACTGGTGTTTTCTTTCATCACTCCTGGAAAAAAAAAAAATTGTGTGTTCATTAGAGGCACCTGGTTAAATAAGCCCACCGCGGAGGGGTCAGTTTCAGCTTATGCTAAGCAAATGCAAGATAAGGAGAATTAAGAATATATTATTAATATTGCTAATACTGCTCCATGGGCCCAGATGTCTTATATAACGTACTGCAGCGGTGTGAGTTATCAGTGTGTGAGTAAAGGTTGTGTCACCGGGACGCTCCCGTCTTCAGCTTTCTGCTAAACGGCGGTCACACCCTGAACTCCGGGCGACACGACATGTCGCGGCTTTCTGTGAACTGAATCACAGATGTACAGTTAACTCCTTGTGGTTTCCCCCTTTCAGTCGCTTTCAAGGTTGGAAACATTTTCTTATCTACATATTACATATGATGTAATACATCACGCATCAGAACGCAGGTAGAAATGCAGCAAAGACACGTTTAGGATGCATTGCGCCCACATTGAACTCTAACATAAATGCAGTTGTGATATCAATTGTAACTACATGGGCAGAAATATGTAATAAACGACACTGGTCGTCCATGTTGGTTTTGATTTCAGACGACGGTCTACAAATGTCCACATCACTGGACAGTGGTGGCGCTGACCTCGGCTGAATAAAAGCAGCGGCATCACCTCAGCTGTCATGACTCCTTCCTCCGCTTTTAGAAGTAAGTAAATAAGATGGTGCAGCTTAATGGATGGTTACTATCTTGTTGTCCTCGGTTTTCATAGTTTTTGGGGAGGATGTGATATAAGCAGAATGCCTGGATCTCCATTGGATGTCATTTTTGGTCTCATTGTAGACACGTAAATGTAAATGCAATCAAGTTATTTCATAACTAGAAATTAGAAACAGTTTATTGTAAGGTGTAAAAAAAAAAGTCATGATCCTGTACTTATCACAAGGAGTGCTATGCATGTAAAAACTGTCGTGCAAAGTCTTCTCTGGAGCGGTCTGATGATGTCTGCAGGATTATGTGTGAGGCTGCTTTAGACTAGGCACACGTTTTGGCTGTTATTATGGCCCTTTAGCCCACCTTTTGGCTCCTGGACAACAACTGGACCCTGCAAAAAGTCATCGCTCACTTCTTTATTTTCTGTTTCGCGTGAGTCGTCTAACCAGGTAAAAGTGCCCTGTTAAAATTATTATTGCTGTCTGCACCATTCAAACTCCCCCAGCAGTTTCCATCCTCAAATTTCTCTATCCAGTTCGTCCGACGTCTCCCAACTTCCACGGCGACTTCTAAACACAGAGGTTGTCACATAATTGCAGCTTTATGCTGCTGTCACGTGCGTTGGTTTGCACATGATAAAGCGCCACATGCTGCGGCTCAGATTGACACAAAGTTCAGATAAAAGCTTCCTCCGCTGAGTGTGACCTGCCTGGAACCTGATTCTGAGGCTCAAGGCAGATTTAAATACAATTCTTTAAGGATAATAATGATGTAAGAGCGAATTCTGTTTGCATAGGTGTGTGTGTGTGCCCCGCTCAGAGGAATGTGAGGCGTGGTTGTCAGTGTTGCCCAAGCTCCGCATTCAGTCTGACACCTATAGCAACCAGCGGCTGTTTAACCAACACCCATGTAGGAAACTCTAAACATTTACGTTACATCCATCAATAGGTGTAAGAGGATGAGGGGGGGGTGAAAAGGTTTGAATTAAATTGGGGGGAAAAGGAGGAACGGGCCAGGAAATGGTAGTAAATAAAAATGCATGACTCACTCAAATTAAACAGTGATTCCTGCCTTTAACCCAAAGGAGCCCAGTGGGACAACGGCGTCATTGTCCCTTCAGATGTCACATGGCGGCTTGTGAGTTCGTGCACGCTGTGTCCAAAATGGCGGCGTGCCTCGTGGACAGGTGTGAGAGGGATGGCGAGTTTCAAAAAGCTTGATTTTTGTCACTGGAGGTAAGTTTTAACCCCATTAAACAAGTAACAATGTTTTAACAGCATGTCCTATATAACCTATTGTAACCAGCTCTGACCACAATTCTAGAATAAATTGATATAGAAAACAGGAAAAAATGGTTCAGGAAATATCACCGTGACATTCTGTATATGTCACATTGGGCCTTTAAAAAATGATCAAAATAATCACATGATATAAATGTCACAATAAGAAAAATTGTTATAACCCGCTCAATTACTTTAGTTGATTCACCTATTTCTGAATTAATATTGTTCTGTTGTTCAAGTATGGGGCCTGGGTCTGGGACCTTTCTGTGTGGAGTTTGCATGTTCTCCCCGTGTCTGCGTGGGTTTTCACCGGGTACTCCGGTTTCCTCCCACAATATAAAACATGCTCAGGTTAATTGGCAAATCTAAATTGCCCATAGGTGTGAGTGTGTGTGTGAATGGTGTGTGAATGGTGTGTGTGCCCCACGATTGGCTGGCGACCATCTGGGGTGTATCCCTGCCTCTCGCCATAAAATGCGCTGGGATAGGCTCCAGCAGACCCCTGCGACCCCGAAAGGGAATAAGCGGGATAGAAAATGGATGGATGGATATATATATATATATATATACACACCACCACACGCTGCTCTGTTGCTCCACATTTTGTTTTTTATACACCTTGATTAACATTGATCAAAGGTGGGGTCCATAGTGAGTTACGGAGAGGGCGCAGCCTGCATGGAGAGCCAGGGGAGGAAACACACACCCTAACAGGCACACACAGAAGCCGAGGCTGTAACCATGGACTCAGCATAGCAACAAACTCTGGGTCCTGTGCCCCATAAGAACAGCCGCTCAGAATACACCTAACTTATCAAAATGTGAATGCCAATATGTTAATAATGTGAGTGATACACGTCTCATAGCAAATAATAAGTGGTAGTGCAGTAGAAAAAATGAAACTGTTACCATTTCAAATAGCAGTTATGGTTTTGCATGACATACCGTTTCATTATTATTTATGCATTATTTATTAAACTTGGGTAGAAGCGCAGGCAGAGCTGTTGCCCCACACCAGGAAGGTCACAGGTTCAAGTTCCTTTCTGATGTGGAGTGTGAATCCTCTCTGCGTGTCGGTGTTGGTTTTCTCCAGCTTCCTCCCACAGTCCAAACACATGCGTACGGTAGGTTTAACGGAGGCTCTAAATTCCCTGTAGGTGTGCGTAAGGCTGGTGATCTGTCTGTTTGATTGTAGTGACATATATATAGATATATATATAGATATAGATATATATATATATAGATAGATAGATAAATATGTAAATGTACGGTGGGTTTGGGCTGCCAGGGAAAAAATGAAAGCTTGGGTTTATTCGGGTACAATGTTTGGATGAACACAAGTCAAAGAACGCCTCCAGGCCCGGAAAACATTCCTGAAATTGTTTTAATAGTTGCATCCGAGTTGCATTTCGGTGAGAAACTGGATGCATGAGATCTCCAAACATGGAGCTGGAGAGAGGGAGAGAGAGGGGGGGGGGGTAACATGCTACTTGAAACTTTCTCACCCCCCCCCCCCCCCCTCTCTCTCCCTCGCTCTCTCTCGTGCTCGGACCTTCCCTTCCTTCCCTCCACTCTTCCCTCCTCCGTGCGTCAGCGGCCGTTACGCACGCGCCAGGTTCCTTCCAGGTGTCCGGACACGCCCACACGGCGACGTCCCGTCAGCAGGGAGGCGGCAGCCCGTCACACGGCGGAGGACCACCGCGGAGGCAGGTAAGGAGGCTGCTGATCCACCTGGCTGTGTGTGTGTGTGTGTGTGTGTGTGTGTGTAGTGTGTGTGCGCTTTAACCCGACTTTAAAAACACGGCTACCGCGCTCTCGGCGAAGTCTGCGGGTTCGAATCCCGATCGCGGTGAGAAAAAGTAACTTTGCTCAGATGTCGACGACATGACACTTATAACATAAAACTATTTTAGACAGAACTAATATCCAACAACTTGGTGATTTGTACGAAAAAAGTTAAATACACAGGTGCAACCAGGCGAAAAGTACCTGCATAATATGTACTTGACAACATGACAAATGAAAATTAGATGTAAAATAAAATACTTTTCCCTGGGGTTTGATATTATTATTATACCCCCCCTCCTTTAAATAGCCAATTATTTGAACTGAAAGTTTGCTATATAATCACACTGGAGGAGTTAGTGAGTTGTGCACATGTGTTTCTGCAACAATAGAATTATGTGCAGTTACATTTGATGAATTCAGAAAATCAATATGTTACTGCATCTTTATTTTTTAGAGGCTTACGGTCGTGACTGTCTCAGAAGAAGAAATAAAAGTAAAAAATGTACTCCTATAAACATGTTTTCATCCGGCTTATTTAAAAGTTTTTAATGTGTTATTGAACCATACTTGTGTTTTTTTTAACTAATGTACTGCCCTTCCCTAAAACAAGCCAATTTGACTGAATTTATTAGAAAAAAGTATGTAGTATTTAATTTTCATCTTCTGTGCACAAGCAAGCAAAATCTGTAGTTTGGTTCATTGCCTGAATGTTAAATGTATTAAAGGTTGAGGTTACTTAAACATGTAGGAGCCCATCTATTACATGGAGTGAATCTACATAATTCATTTTAGCATAAAAAATGAGAAGTATGAGTAATTACATCCTACTGTATTTGGGGAAAAAATTGTAAAAAAAAAAGTATTGACAATATAAGTACAATTAACTAAAACAACAAATCTAGAAGTGAGATGAATTAACTTCATGCAACCACTTGACCTACTGAACATACATTTATTCAATGGAGTATAATGAAATCATACTGAAGATAGATTTTTCCTGTAAAATGACACAGAGCTTGTTCCCGTAGAACTTTATCTTTTAATCTGACTGAGGAGGGGAAGACAAGAACCTCTGCACAGGACTGAACTTGTGCCAGTTTAAGGGTTAACAATGAAACTCCTCTTTGCCACAGCGGTGAAGTGCATTGCTTTGTGCTCAGTGTAAAGGGCGAGTCCGGCTGTATTCTGCACCGTGCTCTGATAAGGCAGCTGAAGAAGGAGATTTCTTTCTTTTTTTTATTATCTGAGCCGGGTGGAGCTCCACGTGGAGCCGCGTTGTCAGTCATCCGTTAAGCGGTGACAGGCGTAATAACAATAACAACAGACCACGTTTATATAAAGCCACTTCCTGCCTAGCAACAGGTGACAGACAACGCCGTCTTTTCCCTCTCTGTTACCTGGACGAGGAGACGTGACAGATGTTTCCTAACGCATGAGCCCAAACTACTTTGCGAGAATCATCCTGTCCATCTTATGCTGCTGTGTAATTATCTCCATCTTTTTTTCTTACTTTCTGCACCTGTTCTCCAACACTGACTTTTGACTTTCCCATTTGTTTATTGATTTATATTGTAAAGCATGTGATACTTGTTTTGTGGCACCTATTGAAGCACGGCTTTGTAATTGTGGGAACTGTATATTTTTATATTTTTTTATATATTTTAGGAGGAAGGCATTAGACATATAGCTCTTCTAGGTAAACAGTGTAAACTTGTAAAGTCCAAAGTTTAGTTTAAAAACTGACCACTTCCTCCAGTCACTCTTTCAAATTCCCCTTCAGCAACTTAGATCGTTGTTCACCAGGCTTACACAAGACCCTCACGACTGTCATTAACATGAGACACCAACAATGGTCCAGTGAAACCAGGACTTTCACACCCACAGTGGTTAAGGCCCCGGCCACACTGGGAACTTTCATCCGCTGGTTAAAAAAAAAAATCTTCTTCTGCACATTGGTACCTCGGTACAAATGTGTTTAAAGGCCAAATGCATAGAAAAGTGTGTCGATTAAAAAAAAATCTAGATTTGTGTAGATTTAGCCTAAGAACTGAGGAAACTAAGAATTAGATAAGGGGTGAAACGTCTTCCTAGACAGATAATATAAAAAAAAAAGTCCCTTATGATTTAGTTTGAGTTTTGAGTGTGTGTGTGTGTGTGTATAAACAGTGAGTTCAGTATCAGGCTCGTACCTGTCGGTCTTCATTCAGCTGGTCCCGTCTGTTCCTCATACGGGCACACGCCCATTCCCTTAATGTTTTTTTAATAGAACGACATTCTTTCCCTTGACTCCGGTCCAGACAGTTAACCAACCAGACAAACCAGAAAATACAACCTATGTTCTCACAGCGTTTCCCAGCTTATACCTTCAATAAAGCTAAACATATACCCAAGTACCAATACCAATATGTCTTACTTTGAGAAATATGGACATAATTATTTTGAATGTTGTACGGGAACTTTGCCTCAATGACACACATCAGGCACTTTAAACCAAATGTGTGATGTTAGATATTTTGCTCCACTTACCACAAGAATCTCAGTAAGCCGTGTGAAGGCTTTCATAGCACAGATGCATTACTTTCACCTGTCAGTCACCTTTGAACACAGCTGTAAGCACCATCATATCTCTGGTTTTCTGATAATCTATACTCACGTGTGTCCTGATTTCACATCTCAGCTCATCGTTTTTGTTGGATCAAGATGCCTCGTAAGGGATGATATTATCCAGTTTTATGGAAACCAGGATATTGTGTTCACATCTTTAACACATAACCAGCCTTGCATATTTTATTTAGCCTTAATTGTTGATTGTAACAGGAATAATAGCGTGAATGTCACGTGATGTTCAAACCCGCCGCAGGTCAGAGGTGAAGTGAAGGTTCGGGTGATACCTGTTCACCAATTTGTAGCCCGCAAATTCACAAAATTCATGAGTCAGTCATGTGATCAATCATTAGAGAGAGGGAAAAGAATTTATTAGACAATCAGCTGATGTGTGTGTGTGTGTGTGTGTGTGTGTGTGTGTGTGTTTGTGTGTGTGTGTTTGTGTGGGTTATGTGATAAACATTCTTTATTTTACCTCCTCAAAGGGGATTATGTTTTAACCAGCCCTTAGCAAAAAAAAAGTGTTGGCCGGATTTACATCAAATTTTTAATGGATTTTGGGAATGTTTTTTTGGTAATAATCCGTAGGGAAAAAAAACACTGACGAAATCCTGGTTCATGAGTCTCTTTAAATTTTCGGTATTTGGTCGCATTGCAGTAAGTCACCTTCAGACAGACGTGGTTTTGGGGCCATATCTCTCATCTGATTGGTCATTTAGAGCGATAAAGAAATGTAAAGACTGATGATGGTCAGATATGTTTATCTGCTATCTATCACATATCACACCCAGGGTGTGCAGTGATTTTTTTTTTCTCACACAAGAAAGGTTTGTGTGTGTGTGTGTGTGTGTGTGTGTGTCACTATACTGTATTCCTGCATTGCGATGTGATAACTTTTTACTCAGGGTGTTGTCTGGCTGTCTGTCAGCTGTCAGGATGTTTCAAAAAGGAACAATGCACGTCTCTGTTTGAATTGACTCCTTCTCGAGCTTCAGCAAACACGGACACCATGAAAACACAGCCTGACATGTTTTAAACAGGGCGTTTAACAAATGTGTTTCATGTGAAATTCTGAAAATTATAAGGTGAATGTTGATGTTGTAAGATTTAAATTAGGTAGATAGAGTCGGTGCTCATAGAATAAATTCTAATACCACAAAATTATAAAGAACATTATGTGACCTGAATCTTAAATTCTCAAAATAATAACCCCGTATTTATTTATTTTTTATCTCTACCAACTGGTTCAAATGACCACTCTGGTCTAGATGGGTTTCAGTTGTGTCTGCTCATATTTCAAGGTCTCAGTCGGAGGATTTGAGTCAGCAGCTATGACAGTATAAGTATTTAGTAGCTTTTTGCCTCGGCAAAGTCACACAGAACAAAAAAAAACCGAGGCGTCATTTATCGCCTGGAATGTGGAACACCCCGATGTGGCATGTGCAGCCGATCAGTCAGTAACACGTCGGAATTCATGTACGCCAGAGGAATGTTCACCCGGGCTTTTTGAACTGCAGATACAGGGCTACCGCTGCGTGTTCTTGGCCCCCCGGGGGCTGTCAGGGGTCATTGGGTTCTGTGTTGGATCTGACATCCAGGGCCTGGTGACAGGTGACTTTCTGGATAGATTGTAAAGCCCCTCTGGGGCAAATCTGTGGTTTTGGGGCTTTGATTTATTCCTAAAAGTCTTCCTAAGAATTAGGACCGGGCTGTGTAGAAATTAAGCGAAGATATTATAATTAATAATAACTATGAACGTATGGTGGTATGGGAAGTATTACCTGGAAGTAAGTTTCGTGCTCCAGACTTGAAGGCATGTCCTAATAGAATGAACAGAATGGTAAAACACTCACAGAAGTGTTTGGAATGGAAACACACCTTGAGCCTGCGTGCATGTCTGACACGGCGTACTCACCCTGTTATCGTGTCTCTGATGTTTGTTGTGGCCATATCACTGTGGTGCTATATTGATCATTTTTTCTACTTAGTTTTTAATGCAGGCACGGATGTTGTTAGCCAAGAAGTGTGTTTTAATCGCTGCTGGCTAAAACTCACCTTTTACTCATCTTCTTGCATGAATCCATATTTGCTGTTATGTCCATGGACCCTGAGAGCTCAGCTACGCTAGTCTAGATATTTTATTATTTATTTAAAAAAATCTGCCTCCACACACTGATCCAAACCAGTAATGTGCAAAGACATTTTGAAGAGCAGGGTGTGAAAAGGATAAGGCACCTTAGCCCATGTTTTTTACTCCCAAGAGGTCACATTAGACCATGCACTTTAGGAATTGGGCCACAATATTTCAGACTACACAGTGACCCAATAAGACGATCTATGGAAAAGCCTGTGATACCATGCCAGGCCAGTGGAGGCCAGTCGGCAGAATATCCAATATTTGCGTGAATAAATGTTTTAAACATGCATAGCGCATTATCTAACATGTGGATCTACTGCAAATGCAGTAATCTTAAATACAAAAATGAAATGAACGCTTTCTTTACTGAGCATGTGTGCACCACGCTAATCTACACGAATCTACAGGATCCGATATTGTAAAAATCGCCTGTTTATCTGGTTTGATAATTCTCCATATAGAGATTGGAGAAATAACTGGAAAACATCCAAAAAGAAACTTTGCTTACACCTATATACGGTAATATGTTTCTGCATCTGAACCCTCACTTTGTTTTGCCTTTCATTCCTTTTCATCAGCCTTTTTCCCAAAGCGTGCATGCTGCACCTTAATAACGCCCATAATGTTCAGGCCAAACAATTTAGGGTCACGAGTGTGTTTTGGAATCCCATTTTCTACATATTATAATTCATCCCCGCTAATGGATGCCTGAGAGTCCTAATTACTCATCTCCGTCATTTAGAAAACCGCCACCGAGCTTCTCCTGAAATGCATCTTAGTGCAATTTTGCATTTTATAGCTTCTTTTTTTTTTTCGTTTTTTTTCTCTCTCCCCCCTCCAAGTTTTAATGAGTGTTGTTTTGCATTATGCAGTACCTCCAGGCTTCAATTTGGCATCTGGGAAACTTGGCGTGACTCCAGCACCGTGGTCACCCAGTGCTTATTACTCATTAAGCCTCGTCAGAGGCCCGAGTGGGTGCAGGCTGGGCGGGAGCTGCAGAGCTCGGAGACGAGATGTTGCCGTTGCTTGTTGTTGTTGTTGTTGTTGTTTTTGTCGACATTTCAGTTTTCAAACTGATCTGAACGACGAGAAGGTGAAACAATTAAAAAATGCAGGCGTCTTCTGCGCCTGCATCATTCCACCCGCCTGTCTGTTTGCACTTAAAGGGATAGTTTGCCTTTTTTTCCCCTGAACCCATCTGTAGTCCTATTCGCTCCATATTAAGGTCCTGTTCGCAACAGATAACGGCGCTAATGACACGGCGGCGCGGACGCGTCCGTAAAGTTTAGCCGGCGTGCGCGTTTCGTCTCTTTGTTTTGTGCGTGAGCGCCGTGGTTCTCCAGTGTTTCGGGTTTTTTCCTCCTCATTTCAGCAACAACAGATTGGTCCATAATGAAAGCTGCAGACAGCACAAAAGCCTCACACTGTGTGTCTTTAGTAAGCAGAGATGTGCACACACACACACACACACAGAACTCATCAAAATATGAACACGTTTCCATACAT
Source organism: Eupleurogrammus muticus (assembly GCA_036785175.1). NCBI lineage: Eukaryota > Metazoa > Chordata > Actinopteri > Scombriformes > Trichiuridae > Eupleurogrammus > Eupleurogrammus muticus. The sequence goes on along the minus strand of JAYKQN010000013.1, from coordinate 12,033,197 downwards.
TTTACCCAATTTGTTTTAAAATTTCTCTAGTATTTGATATACTGTAAATCATGCAATAATACCCAGAGCGTATATTGATATTAATCATTTAAGAGATCAGGCCTTCATTTGAAACCAGGCTGCAATTTGGGCAGGAGATTAATACCTTAATATCAGCTGTTAAACAAACAGGAGACAAGGTTTATGTAGAGGGATTTTTCATGTTAAAGCAGCTCGTACGTGTCACTAATAATTTCACTCACACACATAGTACGCAGAATTACACAAATGGTGCATCACAGTCAGATGTAATGATCATGATGTGACATTATAAAGGTCCTGAGGACTCAGATTACAACTCAGGTCAAACTTTCTGTGTGAACACTTTTCAAGAACCGGTTGTTTTGTTCTGTTTTACATGGATAATGACAGAGGATAGAGAGAAGGGGGGAGAGATGTGATATTTGAAAAGCGTGAGAGAGAGCAAATACAGGAGATGTGAACGTGCTTGTTCAGCGCGTTAGGTACAAACTGGTTTTGACTCTTTCATAGAGGCTGTGTGTTCATAGAGGTGCACGCCACTGTCACTGTGTGACCAACCAAATGTTTGCACAAACTCTAGTTTATGTGTAGTTTATTTCAAATTGTAGTTCAAATAAAAGGAAATCATAATGCATACAATGGTATTTAGTTATAGTATCAATAGTTGGTGGAGGAAAGTTCCATCATGAACAAGCAAACTGATTTTCTATAGTGTAAAATGACATTTTATTAATTCACATTCACATTTTTTTGTGTGTGTTTTTTAAGTGAATTCCGTGTCAGTGAATCAGCCTGCTGGGCGTTTCTTCCCGTTCGCTCCCAGTTTAAAGCGCTCGCTGGTTCAAAGTGCACCAGTACACAAGGTGACATACCGCAGCTGTGAGTCATCGGCCAGGCATGCTGGGAAGGGGAGTTCCCTGAGATAGCCCTGGATGTACCGTACTTGTACACACACACACACACACACACACAGATCTGTTGGGTAATGATTGGTGGCGCGGACCATGGCCTTGGTGGAGAAGTGACTTCACCTGCATAAAATCAGCAGCTCTATTTTACAAGCATGGACAATCTGCAGGTTTCCCATTTGGAAAGATGCTACTCCAACTAGTTACTGAGTTATTTTCACCTCTTAAGATGAAATCCCATTTTCAGTCTTACTTGCGAAAATGGTAGCCCAATTCGTGAGAAGCACAGTTCCCACTCAGATGTTTCCTCAGACAGATAATTGGAACATTTAATGGTAAATACAGCACTGCAGATTAGTTGTGTTTCTGACTTTTTTCTCTGTCTTTTTCTCTGCAATATTGTGGCATTTCAACTTAGCAACATTTCAAACAGCACTGCTCCTTGAATCTTAAAGACCACTTTACAGAATGGTCAATGGTTTGTTTTCTGGTGAGGCAACCGCGGCTTTATCACCAGCACAGGCATACTCCAAACTTTCCATCGTTTTGCACCAAACCCTTACGCGTGTGAGCGGGTGATCGGGAGATAAAAGCCTAAGTTCTGACAGCGAGGGTTGCAGACCTGCAGGGAGGTGCCGCCCTGCTTGCTTATCGAGGTGTGTCTGGGCTGGCGTTCGGCCACGGTGCTCAGACACACCCTGGGGCGGGGACCAGGAATCCTCCCAGCTCTCCGGTTGACTGGGATCCAGGCTAAGTCGCGGTTTAAATGAACTTACTTTTTTAAGATTGTGGAACGTAAACGTATACTCCATTTAATGTTAACTATTGGGTGTTCTTGATCTAATAATTGGCACAGAGCGAAGTAAAAACGCCCAAACAGCTTTGCAGCTCTGGACTTGACATCAATTGGAGCTTGCTTGTAAGAGAGTTAACGGGACTCATCACGTCCATCACATCTTTGTTCTTACCCAGCGGCTCTACGTCGAAGGGAACATTAAATCTAATGCCACCGGTGGTCCTGCCCAACTTTGCATGGTAATCCACAGGTTTGGGCAGCGGGATGGAATCCTTCATTTCAGGCTCAAAATGAACCTCTGCTTAGCCGCCACAGTCGGCACATGCAGCGGCTCTGCGTCCTCTTTGCAGACTCCTGGTGGACACAGAAAACAATCTGCATGGGAAAAAAAGGGCAAAAAGCAAATATAGTGCATCCTCCCCACTGAAGAGGGCACTTCAGATATGGTTTGACAAAGGAGTTACTTGTCAGCAACTGGACTTCTTCCTGTAGCTTGAAGACGTTTCACCACGTATCCAGGAGGCTTCTTCAGTTCTGGCTTGATGCTGAAAACCAGGAGCTTATATCTGTGGATCACTGGGTGAAACTGTAATATAAGCTCCTGGTTTCCAGCATCAGGCCAGAACTGAAGAAGCCTCCTGGACACGTGGTGAAACGTCTTCAAGCTACAAGAAGAAGTCCAGTGCTTACAAGTAACTCCTTTGACACTACAATGACCTGGATGAGTGAGAATCTACACAGACATCAAATATGGTTTATCATCAAATCAAATATGTGTTATATATACAAATGGCTACTACACACGCGTTGGTTCCTAGGGGGCACTTCAGCATGAATTGATAATCTATTTCAGGATTCTGTCATAGATGTTAAAATGTTCAGCTTCGATGACAAAGCAAGGTCAAGGTGTGGTTGAAACTGTGGATTCTCGAACCTCTGAGAGAAGCCAGCGGATTCCAGTTTTCAATTTTGTTTTTTTTTTTACTTAGATTTGTGTAATTTGGGCCTAAGTTATTTACTATCTCACACACTGAGAGGTTGAGTGACGGATCAATCAAGCACACAAACCTTGGAAATCTCTGACTGGATATTAGGTGTCAAGCCTGTGTTCTCTCTCTCTCTCTCTCTCTCTCTCTCTCTCTGCGGTCAGTGAGGTTGTAGTTAGGGTCATCACTATGTACACAATAGTGCAGCCCACCCACTAACACACACACACACACACACACACACACACACACACACCCTGTGGTCTGAGCTCAGTCAGGAAATTAGTTTTGAGTCAGTCTGTCATCATGAACACTTCTCTCTCTCCATGTCCTGCTGTGAGTATTTGTAGAACAATTTTAATGAAACTAAACTATTAACTTGCATTTCAGAACAGGGAGCTAAAGAAATGGAAAAAAAAAGTATTTTGACATCAACTAAATGTTTAGTTAGTTCCAGTTTTTATGCTGTTTTAGTGTTTTACTATACTACTTTGGAGAGGATTGGGTTAGTATTGGGGAACACATAGATATTTGTTTTGTTCTTTTAATTTCCTGGGGGCTTAACATGTGGTATCTTCTCTGTGACAGAGTTAAGGATGATAAATTGTATTTTTTTAAAGGCCTTAACGTATTTAACGGTTTTAAAGGTTTCGTGCGGAAATTATAATTATATATTAATATTCAATTTTTGTGTCAATGCTGCAGAATATAAACTTTTCTGCTCTATGCACATAAATACCACAAATATTGGTATTGAGGCTACAATAAGGGATTTTTTTTTACATATTTTAGTTACTGTGTTGAAAAAAACAGAGAAAATATTATTTGAATAGCAGACTGGCTGCCTGCCTTAATATAATATTTTTCAGCTTCATTTATTATCCATGTTCTTCTGGAATTCTGCTCATGTTCTCCTACTTTGTTTCCTCAATTGTGTTTCCAAGAAAAAAAAATGGTAATATCTAGTAGTCGCCTCAAGCAGAAACATGTTCATCCCGCACTATTTTTTATACTTTTGTAATGAGATTTTTTTTTTTTTAAAGAAAGGACGTCATATGCTACTTCAATAAGGAAAAAGCCTCACTTCCATCATCCTTTAAACAAGTACAAACTCCTCTCTGCTCCCGTCGCTACGTGTTATCTCTCTCCGAGGGATTAAAACACAATGGACTTGTTTTGATTGCATTTAATCAGACAACACAGACGCTCTGTGTCACGAACACCCGGCCCACTCATGTTACGGACGTCTCCACTCGTACACTGAGTAAGGAATTAATTGCCTGTCGTCCATCTGTAGTTTGGATATATCTATGAAACTTCTGACAATTTGCGATAGAAAACAAAAAAAAGAAATTCACCACTTTTCCTAGATACGGTTCCAAGTATCCAAACTTTTTACAGTTTTTTACAAATTTTACAATAAAATGTAAAAAAGTAGCAGCTCAACAATATGTATGTATCCATCCATAGAAGCTGCAACATGTAAATTTCATAATTATAACTGTAATAACTGTGTATTACTGTACATATTACTGTATGACTAGATATGAATTAGTCAATTACATACTTTTTCCATAACTGGATTATTGTGGTTTAAAGGGGAAGATCCACAGATCCACGATCAGTAGAATAACTGGGAAACAAACATGACCGTGTCACTGCACTTATCTCGGTTTCAGTTTGAGACGTCACAGTTCTACCAGAGAAGCAGAGAGCCAGGAGGGAGCAATGAAAGAGGCTGTCAGGCAGCATTATGGGAAATGCAACGTGGGATCTGTGTTTTTCTTCGGAGCTTGACTCATACCAGCGACTAGAAGGCCGGATGTTTCAGCCTCTGCTCTTTCTTTTTTTTTTAAATCTGTCTCTGTCTTTTATCACTTTAAAATGAATATAATTACTCAATCATTGGATTAATCAATCTGAACCAATTCACATTTTGATGATTGGGTGTTTTCCAACATAGACCTAGTAGATTTCCTTCAAAAGCTTCAGCCTCACAGTTCAGTCGCTGCCAAAAAATTTCCTTGCGAAACATTGGGCACATTTTCTACACTGAGGGTCATTATAGTGAAAGTTCACATAAATAATGGGATTATTTCTCTCTCTCTTTCTGAAGACTCCAGTGTTCCAGAAAGACACAGAGGGCTTCCCCGTGTCACTGAGCAAACTACAGCGGCTGATACAAGACAAGGTGCACGTTCTGCAGGCCAGCATCACTGAGGACCAACAGGTGATAAAAAATCCAAAACCTCAGACAGACCTCAGGGTCCTTTACAGTCTGTAGCCTTTAAGTTTGGAGTCAGATCAGTCTGTAAATGAATGCACACAGAAGCATTGGAGCTGGAAAGGGGAAAAACATTACGGTAATAAATCTGCCATCCTTTATACCGAATCCTACTCTTACATGTTGGACTTTTAAATCCATTCATAATTTACTGTTGTGGAATTGAAATTGAATCAAAGTGATCTACATTCAGGACAAAGGGCCTTATATTATTATTATATACCAAAGCGAGTGCAGGAATGAGAGTAACGTGGTTAGAGACATCAGACAGGAATGAGATCCTTACAGCTCTGAGACAACATGATATTTTATCAGGAAATATCTGGATGGTTCGTGACCATGTGCACTGGTCAGTGTGTGGAATGTGCCAAATCCTGTGATGCAGTACTGTTCAACCCAAAGTGTCTGAAAGTGTCACCCATCGATGAAATGAACATTCTCAAATTATTATATACGACTTAAGCAGAATACTTAAGTCGTATATAATACAACTGAAGACATGTAATAACTTGATAAGGTAATTAAACTCATATATTCATGGGCCATGTTTTTTAGTTGACACATTTTGAAAAGACTTTTTTTGTTTGTTTTATTTTTTACATCTTAATGGTTGAGTCTTTGGTGAAGGTGAACAGCAGCTGTTTGAGAGCAGCTTGACTGGAATGTGAAATATGACGCCTCCAGTAGAAAACTTTCAGATGATTGTCTGCAGTTCAGCGGCAAAGGCATCAAATGTGATTGTGTCTCTGGAGCTAATTGTTTTTTTTTGTTTTTTTAACCTTGATGTTCCTATAAAATGTGAATCTATCGTCAGAGGACAAATGCATCCCTCCTTAAAAAAGAGTCATTAAAAAAGAGTCTTTCCCTCTTTGTTGATATCTCTTTAAGGTCCTGTTCAGACAGGCAGCTCAAATCCAATTTTCTCTATTAAATAAGTCTCAGACATTCTCCCTGAAGCCTTAATAAACACACATAAAGTAAAAGCCTTTACAAAGAACTGTAGTTGCAATCATTGTTTTTTTGTAAATGAGATTTGGCTGCTGTGTGAACACCGTACCAGGTTGCCCCCCCCCCCACCCCCCAGACTGAGTCACATGGCCACAGACAGACGCGGGGCCGGGACGAGGCTGATCGTGGTGTTCTGCCAGGATGACTCAGCCCGCCTGTCGTCGCTCAGCCCACAGCCTCTCGCCGGAGGACGAGTTCAGGCACCACGCTGCACGCCGCCTCCACCGGCTTCAGCTCTTTCTCGCCGTTTTTTCCCTCCGTTCATCCCTTCGGTTGTGTGCCCGTACGCCGTTCTACCTGTCTGACCCCTCAGTCCCCCCCCCCCCCCGTGCTGCGTCATCGCTCGCTTGTGTTTTACTCACCGCGTCGCTATGTCTGACGAACTGGGAACAGACTGCTGCAGCTATTTAATGTGGCTACATTCCTATTCAGTGATGATAGAGAGAGGGTTTTTGGACGGTTTCATCTCAGTTTTTTTTTTATTTTGTAAGTGTGACACCTTTCACCCTGCTAGCGAAATAAGATGTCGTTGTCTCGATGTGTCATCTGGGTGAAAGATTCATTACTCTAAACCCAGCCTCGTCGGCATGCGTCAGTTTTACAATATTTAGTCCAGTGACAGCTTCTGAACATCCTAATCTGTATTTATTGTGTCTGCTTTAGTGACAGGCATGTTTTGTCTTTCAGATTTAGGTGCAGCATTTTGTGGCTCGACAGTTGTACCGATGTACACAGCTCTGACAAAAAAAAACACCCGATGAAAGTGTTGGCAACGGCGTCTTTTATTGCAAACTGTCTAGAAAGGAGTTTGCATTTCACAGAAGCATCAGCCATAGGACGCCATTTAAATGCAAAGCACAGAAACTCCAGAGCTGTTGGTAGTTCTGGTTCTGGTTCTGGTTCTGGTTCTGGTTCTGGTTCTGGCTGCCTTCTTCAGGAAGAAAATAAGTCCACACTAGAAACTCTGGTGAATGTAGCAAGGGCTGTGGACCACTATCAGTGGTTAGAGCTGAGGTTCAGGCAATGTGCTAGAAATAGATAGAAACTAAAGTTCATTTTACATTAAAAAAAAATGTGCTGATTTATTTTAAGTAAAAAAAAAACTTCAAACTAATCAACAGGCAGTCAAAGGCTAATTTACAAGAACATCCAGGTCTAGTTTATAAGTCACTATGTTCAAGGAAAGAAATAGACACATTAATTTGCCTTTATCCAATGTTTGGAATGAGTGGTTCACTCAGATGAAGCGTTCTGCTGGATTGGTGCATGCTGCAACTTCTCAAACTCAAACATGCTTTATCTTTTCTTTTCAGAAGTTATCAAATTAGCAAATATGGTGCATGTAAATTTAAGCACATAACGAATGACGCTACTTCCTATTGTTCATTTTACTATTAATTCACAATTAAAGAGTGAAGACCTGGGAATATCTATTTCATATTAAAATTGAAAATTGTGACATACAACAATTTTAAGAAAAAAATTTGATGTCTGAATGTTTCTTCTTATTATATTTGATGGTGACTGTAGTATAACAGAGTGTGGGTGGACTTAATCCCTTTTTATTCATTGATTCAAGTTTTATTCATGCACTTTTCATACATATTTATTTATGTGACGACCTCTAGGTAAAATAAGCGCAGACTTAGTGCTGACGCTGACAGTCATTTTAAAATGCAAATTTATTATGTAAACATGCTAATCACCTCAGAAATAAGACCTGACGCCGTGTTTAATGGATCAGCCATGATTTGGCTTTGTTGACTTGCAGTGACGTAATAATAAGACGCGTCCATAATGACCTCTGTGCCCTAGGGTGCAGCGAGTGAGTCGGCCGCTGGGAGAGGAGCAGCAGGACTGTGGAGGTTCGCCGTCCTCAGCGAGGAGCTGAGATCTCACCTGCAGCAGCTGCAGAGACGCACGGAGCAGGAGCTCAGCGACGTTCACACACAGTGAGTCCGGCATTAGTCCGTTCACCTTAAGAAGGAATTAACATGCACGTTCCTGCTTATACGAACCCAGACACAGTCGCAATAATAGATATATACATTCCTCATTTTCATAAAGGCCTTGGTTGTTGGTCTTTTGTGAAGCCGGACTTTTCCCCTCTTCGTGTAAATCAGGACATGCTGTGCAGCGTGTGAACATGCGAGTGGGAGGCAGCTCTGTGCCGGCTTCCGGAGTTTTTCACAGAACTGGAACACGACTGTGGGAGTTTCACTGTATCTCATAACAGCAGCAGGTTCTCCTCCGCTGGAGAAAACAACAGGATTGTGTGTGTGTGTGTGTGTGTGTGTGTGTGTGTGTGTGTGTGTGTGTGTGTGTGTGTGCGTGCGTGTGTGTGTGTGTGTGTGTGTAAGTATATGCTGTGAAACGGTTCTTCTAGGCATTTGTGGTTTGGAGCTCCAGTAAATCTTTAATGAGGACGAAATTCTAATTCAGACTGCTGGGTTTAGTGAGGACATTTTATCTTGTGCCTATGTATGAAGATCGTGTGATTTTGTTTTATGGAAATAGGAGAAACTATGAATTTCCATGCTCATTTTTTTAACTGCAATTTTTCTGCAATTTTAACTATTTTTTTTTTGTTTGAAACAGATTAAGATCACTTTATTGATGTGTAAAACAACAGGAGAATGTAACTACACTTACATGATTTTAAGGGTGTGTGTGTAAATCTGAATGAATTGTTTCAGTAGACTTACGTAACACACACAGCTCCTGCTGTGCTATCACAGATACAGAGTTCACAAACAGGACTGTGCTGCTGTGATAAAAAAGTGATTAGAGCTGTTGCTTTGTGTGTATACATTCCAGGTGAAAAGGAAAAATTCTGTAATTACATAATCTTGCATTCTTTCACCACCCTACTGATTAAACTTTATAGAGTAAATATCTGGTAACTTTACCAGTGTTCATATTTTGGACATCTAGCCAGCATGGATCTGACATATTGCAGGGCCATGACTTCACTACTCCCCCCAGTATTAGAACTGTAGATTTGTAGATTTGTAGAAAAACGTATTTGACTGACACCCGCACCATGTAATGTAGCCCATTTCACCTATTTGTACTTTCTTTAAAGGGTTGGAAATGAGCGTTGCTATCTGGATTTCCATGGAGAGATTTATGATATAAGATGTGATATATGAGCAACATAACTCGGTAGTGGTGCTGCTGGTCTGACCCGAGGAGCAACTGTTGCATCCAGTAGATCAAAATGCAACGCACATGCATGAAAGTCGGAGCTGTGGAGTGTTGATGTGGTTTCCCAGGTTTTAAGTGGCTGAATGGGAGTCAGGAAAGGAGAGAAATGTCCGCATGATGCATTCGTTTATTTCCCACATCCACAATTGTGCACCATTTGAGTTAGAGCTGAGGAAGTTTACTAGAGCCACACGATGGTCTGCAAAAGACTTCTGGAACAAACAGAGCTCTGATTTCAGACAAGTGAGAAACTAGTTTCCTGTCTGAGCATGTCATTACCAACTATACTCAATTATAATTTACTAGAATTAATTTTCCATTACAGTACATTTCTATCTAGATGTTATAGCTCATAATGTAATATGTCAAAAATCAACCGATAATAATGTTGGTTTATTTAGGAATTCTGGACCACATCTCTTCTCCGATAACATTAAATTAAAAGCTGTTGTTTAAATATGAAAAAAAGAAAAAAAAAGATAGAAAGAGAATGAGTGAGCTAATAGCAGCAGTGAGAGAAAGACAGGGTGTCTATGCTGTGGTGGCGGTAACACAAAGTTACTCAGTGAGGGAGTTAGTTAGAAAAGCCATGGTGATGATTTACCCTGGAGACAGACACTGTTGCATTTCTCCGTACATCCAAGCAGTGAATTCATAGAACAACAGCTCAACTCTATGTATTTTTTTTTTAAGTTTCATGCACAGGCTCTCTGATCACCTCAGTGGCTTTTGTGCATGCTCAGCTTTTCCTGAAACCCTGGCAGATATGATTACTAAAAAAAAGCAGGAACCAGATACCATCCACGCCTTTTGCCCAAAAAGGCAAAACAAAAAAAAGGCAAGTTGAGTCAAGTGGAGATGAGACAGTAACATATAATGGGAAAAGGTCATAAACTCGATTTGTCACGTTAAAGAGCGGCTGCAGCTCACACATAGACCAGTCAGGGGATGGGTAGTTCGATTCTCCAAACTCCAGTTTAAAGAAAAACATATTAAAAGCCTCAATGTGTGACAATACTGATGCTGCATCCGTCTGTCTTTTTTTTTTTTTATTTGCTTTCTGTGATTCTATGGCAAACATCAAGCTGGTTGGTGAAACAGTAAAAGTGTAGTCGAAAGTTAAACAATGTCTGATGAGCGGTTTAGAACATTCGCTATAGGCTCGCGCTGCCTCTCGTGGCGCGACGACAGCGAGCGTTCAGATGGCGGAGGGTAGGTGGCTGCTGCCTCACCCTGTTCTCTCTGACTCTCTGTACCGCTGCCACGACAAGTAGTTTGGCAGGACACCACTTCAACTGGTCTCACTTCTGTCAGACAAGACAAGCTAAAACACATTTCATGATTCAAGGTGTGCCAGCATACACACACACACACACACACACATGAGCGTACGCAGACACACAAATGTCCAAATTTCTCAGCAACGCTGGCGCTCATCGCCAAAGACTGACGGCCTCCTGTCACAGCTTGGATCAAGGGCTTAGTCAGACTAGATTTCAAGTTTTTTTTATTGAACTGTTACACGTTTCCATCATGTCGCCCAACGGGATATCCACTCCTCTGATCCACTTGGCTTACGGGAAGAAGACGTCATTCTGCTTTTATTTTACTAGGGGGTTTTCCTCAGCTTTAAGGGAGGCTCATGCGGTAGAGATGGCATCAGCACTGGTTCAGGTTCCGTGCAGGAAAAGAGGATTTTCAAAATTTTAAGGACTGACATATGAAGGAGGAATCAAACCACTCCTGGAACAGATTTCTCAGCTTTAGCTTTCTTGAAAGGTTGATAACTCTAACAACAGAACTATTCAAAAAAGTGATTTGATTGGCCCTATGTCATCAATAGACGTGGAAATATATAGCTGTGTATCCTTGGCATAGCTCTGAATTTATATGTCTCCTGATGACAATGTCAGCTGGAAGCATATAGAAATAAAAAAAAAGAACCGGGCCTAAAATTGATCCTTGGGGCACGCCACACTTTATTTCATGTATTTCTGTCTATGAGCTAGGAAATGATGCGTTTAAGAATCTGGGCCTGAAGTCTGTGTGGAAAACGATGACCTTGTTGCCTGCATACCCAAAGCATGGCCATTTGTAGCTGAAAAGGCCTTGCAGACTGCTATTCAATCCAACAGCTTGTATTATCTTCCATTTGATAATAGAAAAATGCTCGGCTTACAGCGTTCACCTCCAATCCTCAGCTACTTTGACTTTGCTTTGACGTTGCTGTTCATGCCTGTCTGGAAAACATAACTGTGTCCTATTTTTTGTTGCAGCGCCGCTGATCACAGCTCATCCAGAAACAAAACAGCTGGTTGTTCTTAATATTCGAGTGAATTTCAATGACAGTGAATGCGTTTGACTTATAAGTCTTTCCTGTATGATAGAATGTCTCGCTGTAAACACAAAAAGTACAAGAATTTGCGCTAATCTGGAAATCACGATTGCCACGATTGACATTTAATTAAAGTTTAAAGACTATATGTTTGTAGAAAATCAACCTCAGAAAGACATGGGAGCTATTGAGTAGAGCAAAATGGAGGAAAAAGTCTGTTAACAGAACAAACTTTTGCGAGATGACGCAAAGTATTGACAGTCTTGCAAAGAGGTTTTGCGAAAGTTCCAGGAGGGAATTTATCTCCAACCAATCCAAATATTGGTTATAGTCATGTTCCATATTTATTTATATTTATAGGTGAGGCTAATGAGATCATGAATCAACGAGGGAAAAACTGCTGCTACTAACTTATTCTTCTGATAGCAGACTTTTGGAGGCTGTGATTTCCACCTGTGAGCATGGCACAACGTGAGTGAGTAGTGGCTCAGTGATCAGTGCGAGTACTTCCCTCCTGGAGCAGCATTTCTGTCGCCACGGCGACCAGCTATGCTTTCTATCTGTGGTAATACTGAGGGAGGGTGAGGGGACAGGCCTTGTTTGAAAAAAACAGACAACAGAAAAAAAGACTTGAGAGTTTCATAAGAATGAGCGCTGCCCACTGTCACTTTAAGAAGTTTAATGAAGTGTTGCAAAACAAAAGTTAAATTCCTGACCTGCTTCCTCTCAAATCAACAGTACGACAGCTCACACACACACACACACACACACACACACATGCACGCAGCAGAACGAACCCGCATGGTGGGGTAGATGAAGTCTGATTGTGATGGATTTTGTGTGTGTTTTTTTCAGTGGTATTTTCCCATAGATAGACAGAAACGGAGGCTTTAGTCCGGTTACGCAAGGGGAGTTCAGCTCGTTGCCAAGACCAACAGGCAGACTGGCAGTTTGGAAAACACCGCGCTGAACTCTGCAAACCCCCGTCCCAATCCTTATCCTTATCCTCTTCCTCCTCTCCGAACCATGACCCCTTCATTCTTCTTCGCATCTTTAAAATCCTATAACGACAATGACGATTTATACATCACTTTTCTTCACAATGTTGATGAACAAAGTGCTTCAAAAAAACAAGGCTGATCTTATGATCTAAAAGAAAAAAAGGTTTAAGAGATTTAAAAGAAGCTGTGGAATTAGACCTTTGCAGAGGCGTCTAATGGGTAATGATTGATTGACCTGGGAGCAGCAGTAGGATCTTATTGGCACATACCAGGTCAATAGGTCACACGTGCATAGCTGCAAATGTGTTCATTGGTAAACAAGATAGAAAAGCTCAAAGTCGCTGCAGAGAAACAGTAAAAGCATATTGGCCAGAGATAACGCAGAAATTGTTGTTCAGAGACGCGTAAAGCAACATAATGGTTGTCTCTTCCCTTCTTGCTGCTGCTTTATTTTTATTTTTGACATATATTCATTTCTACTACTGCATTATATTTATTATTATTATTATTATTATAATGTTTAATTTTGTCCTTTCTTTCACACTCCTTTTACTCTTTCTCTGCCGTTTCCCTTCGTGTTGCTTTCGTTTTTACTGCTTTAAATTTCTGTTTCTGTCTTTTGTTCCATTTTCAAATTCACTCCCTCCTTCATCCTTCCGCCATCCTCCTCCTCCTCCTCCTCCTCCTCTTTCTTCTCCTTCTCACCCTGTCAAAACACGTTTGCTTCGTCCTTGCGTTCCTCTCATCGAATCATTCCGTTTTCCTCCTTTCCTTGTTTCAGTCTTGATCTTCTTTTATGTCCCTTTGCCTCAGCAATTTATCTCGAGGTCCTTCCCTCACTCCCCCTACTGTGATCTTCATTTTCAATCATTTTGAAGATTGCAACCACCATTTTTACAAAAAAATTAGTAAATCCTTTAGTTTGTAACACAAAACAATTATATTTGAAACATAAATCTCTACATGAGATTTTTTTTATTACACAATCAGTGAGAAGTGCAAGGAGACAAACATTAATACTTGAGACATTAATATTTATGCTCATTTACATCTCTGCTTGACACATTTACCTTTGTCCATTGATTGAAACACTTTTTCTCATTTTTATTCATTGAAGTTGCGGCTATAAATATACACACATGCACACTAACACACAGTACAAATATCATCGACATAGTGAAAATTATATGTGACAGGCTGCAAGTGCTGAGAAACATTAATATTAAAAAAAAAAAATAAAGATAGAAATAACACCCACGCGTTTTTACCTGCAATTATGGAGTGAAATGTGTTTGTCACATACATTCATGTAATTATGGAGCCCTATTCACACTTTTCTGTATATAAGCAGCTAATCAGAACACACTGACAGCTGGCTGTGTGCGTGTGTGTGTGCGTGTGTGTGTGTGTGTGTGTGTGTGTGTGTGAATGCGCGGTGACGGATTTGACACATTGTTACCATGCGGCATATGCCTGTTTGTTTGCATGTTCACCTGGATGTATGTGTGACACCACACACACACACACACACACACACACACACACACACACACACATTCATTGGTAATTTACAGCCTTTTCAGTGTGATGGATGATGTTCCTGATCCCTCATCATGCCCATGCTGTGTTTTAATGAAGTCATGTGATTAGCGGAGCTGAGATGTGATTGGCAGGTGACCAAGTTGCTGATTTGCATGAAACTTCAAAGTCTGGAAATCTCCTATAGATTTCCCTTAAGATATTACTTCATGACATTATATATGCATGTTACCAAAAGCACAGTGTAGCAGACGTATCTATAGAAGGTTACAGCTGCTATCATTTGTGCTGAGGTGAATCCCATTTATCTGTAAAAAAAAAACATTTTAAATATAGGAGCATGAACCTAAGGGAAAATAAACCTGAGACTGATCCTTAAAAATTCCTTCTGAAAGTAAAGAGTAAAGCTATGACAGCAATACTTGACAGGATAAATATGCACCACAGGCAGAATATCAGGATTTTCTTCAAGGGCATGTGTTAAATTGGTGCAAATCTTACTTTTATTGAAACTCCTATGAAAAATATTCCCCAATGCTTCGGGCGGCCGGACACAAGACTTTCTTTCTTGCATTGGTGTTATATTTTACAAGCTTGTTAGTTGTAAAGCTTGTTATCTAGATTCACGTGGGGGAAAACTGAATTTCATAGATCATACAGATCACACAGATCATCCTCATCATTATTTTATGATATAGAAAATGAATCTAATCATAAACCTCTTTCTTCATTGCTGATATCTCCATGCCCTGATCCATGTATAGAAACATTTAATCCATATATTAATGTTATTTTGCAAAGTCAGGTGTTGCAAAAGAAACACATGTATTTATTTGTTGTTGCAAAAACTGTGCAAACATTATTCCGTTCCAGCTGGATGAGTGATTGTGAATGAAAGATCAGTGTCCTGTTATAGAATCTACGACAGATTGGTGTCCAGCGGACGCCTCTTTAAAAGCACTCATTAACGCCGTGTTAATATCTTTTCCCGGAGGCCCTTTGTGTTTCTGTGTCGTTTCTCTTAGCGCGTTGATGCCACTTCTTCAGTTCGCTCATCAAAGCTTTTCCCCTGATGAGCCTCCTCCTCCTCTTCTTCTCCTTCTTCTTCTTCCTCACAAACAAAACACTCCTGAGTCCTCTGAGCTGCTGCTGTGGTTCTGTGCTGCAGAGGTTCAGCGCCTCCCAGTGGACACATGTTCTATTACACTGTGGCCTTCTGAATGGAACTGCACTTTATGCGTGATATGTAGAATGAGATGAATGGATATTATCATACACAATAGAAAATTATATGAACTCACACAGGCAGGGGATTGAGAGCATTTCATAAACTTGATTTTTCTGTGTGTTGTCAGACTCTTTCAGATTAAAGGCCGCCGGCAGCCACTGAAAACCGAGCTGCTCGCTCTTCAAGAGAAGAAGGAACGAACAGAACGAGACCTGAAGGAGAGTTCCAGCCTTCAGACGTCCACCGTAAGGAAACATAAGCCCTAAAGTTATTCAGTAAATTCCGTAAACTAACATCTGTTTTTTTTTTTCCCCTCTTTCACCAGTTTCACTTGTGTGCTTTTCGGGAGCTTCAGGCTTCCGTCGCCCAGCTTTTGGTGGAATCCGAGCGGCTGAAGTTCAGGGAGGACGCACTGGCCACGCTCTGCCATCTGCTGACTCAGGATCTGCAGAGGTACCAGGAGGAGACGCGGAAACTCTCCTGTTTCACGCAGAAAGTTCTCAGACAGTCCCACAGGTACCCAGCGCCACACAGACACATTTAATTGTAATAATTGCAGTTGTAGATTGTAAATCGCACTCAGTGCCCATGATGTGTGAATAGCAAATATGGTTGCACCTGCAAACACACACACACACACACACAAGTAGGGCCCCGAAACCTTTCCCATTGAAATACCATGTATTGTAAGATTTCACTTTTTTTCTTTGTCCTTCAGTTCACACAAAGAGGAAACCTTCGGCAGCAGAGCAGCAGAGTGCAGCATGCAGGGAAAGAACGGAACAGAACACGAAAACAACATGGTACAGTCAAACCTCTCAGCACCCGCAGCTTCCTCTCCTCTGTTATTCTGTCATCTCACTTTTTTGCGTGTGTGCTGTCTCGTATGTGTGCTTTCTCCCCCGAGAAAAGGGGCCGGACTTGTGTTTTTTTCTCGTTTCTCAATGTGATTTTGCATTCGCAATGTTCCTTAACCAACGACATGTAGTGTTTTATGCTGTATATAACTTAGACTTTGATGCGTTAGAGGAAACATTAAACCTTACATTCAATCCGAAATGATTGGCCTGCATCTGGCTGCTTAGTTGTTTTCCTACACAGACTCTTGTCAAGTTTTTAGAACACAACATACAACGTTTTAATGTTATATGTGTACGTTTATTCAGGGATAAATGATACACGATAAAATATATGCAATGAGGCTTACACTGGATCATGTAATGAAGTGAAGCATGTTGTTCTTACCCTCTTCTCTTGCCTGTGTGCATACACACAAAATGTCTATGACAATATCATGAACATCTAAATAGGTAGAATAATAAGTTGACAAGAGTGAACCCCTTTGTGATGCACATAGTTGTATTGGTTCAACCAGAAATGAGGGTGCAATATGTCAACATACTGTATGGGCCACGTAATATAGTATGACCTTTATTGAGCGACATGCAATAGTATGACCTTTTTGTGTTCGACATAGTATAATATGACCTTTTTTGAGCACATACTATAGTATGTCGTTTTTAGTGATATACTCATATGACGATTTTCATGCGATATGCCATAGTAGGAACGTTTTGTGTTCAAAATATTATAGTATGATCTTTTTGGAGTGACATAGTATAATATGAACCATTTTGAGCGACATAGTATAATATGACCTTTTTTGAGCGACATACTATAGTATGTCGTTTTGATTGATATACTCATTTGACAATTTTCATGCAATATGCAATAGTAGGAACTTTTTGTGTTCAAAATACTATAGTATGACCTTTTGGAGCAACATAGTATAATATGAACCATTTTGAGTGACATAGTATAATATGACCTTTTTTGAGCACATACTATAGTATGTCGTTTTGAGTGATATACTCATATGACGATTTTTATGCGATATGCTATAGTTTGAACTTTTTGTGTTCAAAATAATTTAGTATGACCTTTTTGGAGTGACATAGTATAATATGAACCATTTTGAGCGACATAGTATAATATGACCTTTTTTGAGCGACATACTATAGTATGTTGTTTTGAGTGATATACTCATATGACGATTTTCATGCAATATGCTATAGTTTGAACTTTTCGTGTTCAAAATATTATAGTATGATCTTTTTGGAGTGACATAGTATAATATGAACCATTTTGAGCGACATAGTATAATATGACCTTTTTTGAGCACATACTATAGTATGTCGTTTTGAGTGATATACTCATATGACGATTTTCATGCAATATGCTACAGTAGGAACGTTTTGTGTTCAAAATATTATAGTATGATCTTTTTGGAGTGACATAGTATAATATGAACCATTTTGAGCGACATAGTATAATATGACCTTTTTTGAGCGACATACTATAGTATGTCGTTTTGAGTGATATACTCATATGACGATTTTCATGCGATATGCTATAGTAGGAACTTTTTGTGTTCAAAATACTATAGTAAGATCTTTTTGGAGTGACATAGTATAATATGAACCATTTTGAGCGACATAGTATAATATGACCTTTTTTGAGCACATACTATATATAGTATGTTGTTTTGAGTGATATACTCATATGACGATTTTCATGCAATATGCTATAGTTTGAACTTTTTGTGTTCAAAATACTAAAGTATGACCTTTTTGAAGCAACATAGTATAATATGAACCATTTTGAGCGACATAGTAAAATATGACCTTTTTTGAGCACATACTATATATAGTATGTTGTTTTGAGTGATATACTCATATGACGATTTTCATGCAATATGCTATAGTTTGAACTTTTCGTGTTCAAAATATTATAGTATGATCTTTTTGGAGTGACATAGTATAATATGAACCATTTTGAGCGACATAGTATAATATGACCTTTTTTGAGCACATACTATATATAGTATGTCGTTTTGAGTGATATACTCATATGACGATTTTCATGCAATATGCTATAGTTTGAACTTTTTGTGTTCAAAATACTATAGTATGACCTTTTTGAAGCAACATAGTATAATATGAACCATTTTGAGCGACATAGTATAATATGACCTTTTTTGAACGACATACTATAGTATGTTGTTTTGAGTGATATACTCATATGATGATTTTCATGCAATATGCCATAGTAGTAACTTTTTGTGTTCAAAATACTATAGTATGACCTTTTTGAAGCAACTTAGTATAATATGAACCATTTTGAGCGACATAGTATAATATGAACCATTTTGAGCGACATAGTATAGTATGTCGTATTGAGTGATATACTCATATGACGATTTTCATGCAATATGCTATAGTAGTAACTTTTTGTGTTCAAAAAACTATAGTATGACCTTTTTGAAGCAACATAGTATAATATGAACCATTTTGAGCGACATAGTATAATATGACCTTTTTTGAGCGACATACTATATATAGTATGTCGTATTGAGGGATATACTCATGACGATTTTCATGCAATATGCTATAGTAGGAACTTTTTGTGTTCAAAATACTATAGTATGACCTTTTTGGAGCAACATAGTATAATATGACCTTTTTTGAGCGACATAGTATAGTATGATGTTTTGAGTGATATACTCATATGACGATTTTCATGCACTATGCTATAGTTTGAACTTTTCGTGTTCAAAATATTATAGTATGATCTTTTTGGAGTGACATAGTATAATATGAACCATTTTGAGCGACATAGTATAATATGACCTTTTTTGAGCGACATAATATAGTATGACCTTTTTTTGGCAACATAGTATAGTATGACCTTTTTACACTTTGGATTATAACTCTTATAACCAAGCAGTCCTTGTTTGAATGCTCTCATTATTTCTTTATTTCAAATGCCTAAATCAATCATTAGTGTGAATTTTCATCCTAAGTTTGGATAGAAAAAAAAGCCGTTTTTGACATTAACTGAGGATCTAATATACTGTTCACTTTATACAACACACAATATAACCAACCAAGTTCAAATAAAATATGAAAAGAAACCTCCCAGTGCAGTTTTGTTGAGGTAGAAAGCACATGTGTGTGTGTGTGTGTGTGTGTGTGTGTGTGTGTGTGTGTGTCTGGCATTGGTCCAGCTGTTGTCAGTCTTTCTCAGACAGTCGAAGTAGAGACAGAGGAAACATCTGCCTCCTCATCTGGCTCTGTCTGTCTCACACACAAACACACAAACACACACACACAAGCTCTCACACACACACACACACACACACACACACACACACTTTGAGCGTCTTTTCTCCAAAAAAAAAAAACAAAAAAAACACCCATAATAGACTGACACAGTTGTGACAGGAAAAGATGAAGGAAGAAACCTGGTTTGGAGTCTTATTATAACAGGAAACCTGTCAAAATGTCATTACAGTTTAACTCCAAAGCTTTAAACACAAACAGCAGACAGGCCGCCTGCCAACACACACACACACACACACACACACACACACACACACACACACACACACACACACACACACACACACACACACACACACACCAAACACAATATACACAAGGATCTTAGAATTAAAAGCAAAGCTGTGTGTCTTTTGAGTAGATTTTGACATTTACAAGTTTGTAGTGAGCTTCTTTACATTTGATTAATTAAATATTTTTGAATTATGAACTATGAACTCAACTGGTTGATTTTAAAATGTGCAAACTGAACTTTGAACTAGTTCATGTAGAAAGTGAACTTTCCCAACACTGTGGTCAAGATCTGGAATGAGGTCTTTGTCCGTTGAATATAAACATATGTTGTGCATGTTGAAGTGATGCTGCATGCCTCATGTGTCACCAGACTCTATTCACAGTCAAAAAACTCATCTTTTCTAATGTGGATTTGAATTGATTATAAATTTAATTGGAAATAGAACAGCTTGATGCAAAACTGGATTTTACAGCTGACAGATTTTGGCTGTTTTGTTGTTTTTTAACCCTGGTCAAACCAATATTTTTTTTCCATTTTGCTCTGGAGAAGTCAGCGGAGTCGATCCCTCGACACCTTCCCTTTCTCTAATCTAAACGGCTCCGTCACATTTTTATCAGCTCAGAAAATGAGGCAGGATTTGCATAATCGCACATAATTCTGATTAGAAAATAATCCAGTGGATTAGTTTCAATTTTATATTTTGTTTTTTTTGTAGATTGAGTGACCCACCGTGGATTTGTGATTTTTTTATGTAGGAACACATGTTTACAACACTGAGCCGTGGAGGACCCTTACATTTCACAACACAATTATTAACATGATATTACATACCATCTTTTCAGATCAGCTAATGCCTCATTAAGCTGTATTTATTATTTTAATTATCTGTATTTAATATATCACTAATAGATTTCTCATTATTGAATGAAAGTGATCACATAATATGAGCTTTGTGTTGTTATTCCCACATTAAATATACATATCTCCAGGATTTGTTCAACAGGTTTTTAACAAATATTCCCGTTAAAGGGATAATTGTTAGCAGAGTAAGGTTTAAAACTGGGCTGGTGATGCTGTTTAAATGCATCTGCGTGTTTATATGTGTGTGTCATTTCAGCGACTCCGACAGCACACTTTATACGAGCGTCTCACATTAACGGGTCTGAGCACGCCTCAAGGAGCGAGAGGCATCGGTGAGAATGACGAGAAGTGAAATGTGAAGTGAGAAACGTTCTAAACTTGAAGTAAAAGTGTTGTTTGTGAGAATCTCTTGAAAAATTGATAATTGAAATGATAGCAGTGGGGAGGAATCAAACGATCACAGGCTGCATGTCGCTGACTGTCTCATGAGCTGCTGCCTTCTAATATTTTAAAGGTTCCTCCTTTCGCTTTCACACTGCTCATATGCAAAATCATCACAAATAAAAGCAAAAAAAAAAAAAAGAAGCTAGGCCTTACCACTCAGTACTTTTACATGTCTAATCGAGCTATGCTCACAATTAGATTTTTGCATCTCGTCAGACTTCTTGTCTCAACTGATAGAATCTAACAACTGATGTGGTCCGCACCATAATGCAGCATCATTTTAGTGGGTTAATAAGGCCATGTTTTATTTATACACAGAAGTAAGTCTCGACCTTTGTCACCTTCTAAAAAACTGACTAATCAATTAAATAAGCTTAATAAATTCAACAGGTATAAACCCATGCACTACAGATAACTGCTGTACGCACTAAATAGGTGACACTTTTTCCTTTTGTCTCTCTCCATACCTGCGAGTTGTATAAAAATATTGGGTTTACTTGTCCCGTTTCTACGGTTGTGCAGCACGTGCTGATGCATTGCCCAGCTTCAGTTCAACGTGCACATGTCAAAGAAAGCCCAACTCCTACCACATTTTCTTGGTGACTTCGAGAAGCCCAACTCTGTCAGATTCTAATCTGACAGAAATTGTATGCATGCATTTAAAAAAAAAAAAAAACATAGTCCGATAATTCAATTGTCTTGAGTGTCATGTAAATGTACAGACTTGACTGGCTAAATAACTAAAAGACTCAAGGGGGGGGGGTTAAAAAAAAAAAAAAAAAAAAAAAACACAACCTACATGGGAATCACAGACATGGAGACAGAGGCAGAAGTTGGTGAACAAGTCTTTATTATATAGCGAGTGAGAGGGGGCAGGGGGGGGGAGCTGGCAGGGAGCGATGAGACAGATCCTGACAGGAGACAGCGAGCCGGGTTCGGTGCAGGAGGGACGGAGCAGAACCAGAACGCTGAAGGCGACGGAGGCAGAGGCAAGGCCGGGTCCAGTGGAGCAGGCAGAACTGGTGCAGAGGGACAAGGAACCAGTTATGTAGCAGTAGCAGTAGCAGTAGCAGTAGCAGTAGCAGTAGCAGTAGCAGTAGCAGTAGCAGTAGCAGTAGCAGTAGCAGTAGCAGTAGCAGTAGCAGTAGCAGTAGCAGTAGCTGTAACTTTCTGGGAAATAAGCAGGAAGAGAGCTGTTGTTTAAGAGCTGTGGATAACGAGGCTGATTGGTGACAGGTGTGATTGGTGACAGGTGTGATTGGTGACAGGTGTGCCAGGCCCCGCCTCTACCTGAAAACAAGGAGGGGAGGGGCCAACACCAGGGAGAGACAGACACACAGAAACTCAGTCTCAGCTGTGACTTGTAGCTTGTTTAATAATAGCTGCCTATGTGAGTGTACATTGCAGTGGGTAGAAAAGAATTTCTTGTTTTTATTTATTTGTTTATTATTATTATTATTATTAAAAGAAAGGAAATGATCAATAATTATCTATCTGGAGTCAAACATTTTATTGTGATACATTTTTCAGTGTTGCCTGTGAGGTTTGGAAGTCCAATAACAATACTATCTAATAAAAGTAATAATATCCAATCATGTTGCACTGTGGGAAATGTAAGGTGCGGGGTGTTTAAATATGATTATTTGGCCCTCTGCCTCCTCAATTTTGTCTCTCATAAGTCATCCAACTTTATGAAGGGGCAAAACCGTCCTTCAATACTATCAAACCTTTGATAATGTAACACAAAACATGTACGGTTTCATTTTAAAACAATTCAGTTTTTTTATATATATATTTAGGATCACTGAAAGTCATCAGTTAATCATTTAAGAAATACCTGTTTTACCTAAAAGTGCTGACTGCCTCCCCTGAATTTTGAGAAAAAGCCCCAGCGCTTTTGTAACAAACATCCTGCTGCATTTCCCAGGGTGCTTTGCTGTCTTCTATCTGGGTCAGATGGTGTACATCTCGCTACCATATGTCTACGCTGTAGAGAGCCCACCCGTGAACCAATGAGGATGTATGTGTGTGTACAGGACTGTGGGGAATCTGGTTTTCCTGAGCATCCTGTTAACTACTTTTAATTTTTCTACGACCCCCCAACACATGTCCAAAATGTATCTGTACACACTGTGCACTTTGACCTCTTGGTCTGCCATTGACGCTACTGTATATTTGAATGTGAGCTTCAGTGTATATATTTTTCTGTCTTACACTGAACATTTATTCCTCATACTTCACCTCTCTAACTGTATGTAGTAATTCAGTTGGCTGTCTACTGAAAGAGTAGTTTTATTCATCACATTAAATGCTCTGACAAAAACTGTGTTCCCATAACCCCCCCCCCCTTCCCATGAGCATCAGGGAGTCCGAGCTGAGCAGGATCAGCTTACAGGGTAAAAAATTATAACATGAAAAATCATCAGCTCACAGCTAATCCCACCACGGCCTGTAAACATGTTAATACTGCGGTGATTAGCAATGATCCCAACACCCCAGAGCTTTTTTTTTTTAGTTCTCCCAGGGCCCGGGTCCTCTCTCACCCCAGCCCTGGCTCGCCGTCCCTGGGGGAGGCAGCCAGGCGAGTCCCCTGGATTAAGGCCGCTCGGCGCTTTGGACTCTTGAGCTGGGAAAGTTAAACCCCTGGACACCCGCCATTTAATTTCTCTAAGTGGCGTCGGCCTTCTTGTTGTGATTGTTAATTAAAATTGGATTTATTCAAGTGGCCTTTTGGCAATTAAAAAAAAAAAAAAAAAAAAGCAAAATGCTACCATTTCCCTTTTTTCCTTTTTCCGGTTTGTGAATTTTTCAGGTGTTTTGGATTAGGAGGTGGTCGTCTATACATCTTTTTTGAACGAATTATTCTGTGTAAAAAAAAGTGAAGTGGTGGGTTGTTGTTGCTTTTTTTTATTTTTTGGCGGTGAAGGGGGAGGGCTTGTTTCAGATGAGCGAGCAGATGTTGCGATTTCTCAAGGGGGATTTATGTCAGGATATAACACACACACACACACACACACACACACATACTGGACGTCATGTGCATTTCAACAACATACAACATGCACATTGTCAAGACAGAGAACACTACACAAACCTAGAGTTAAAAGTGCAGCTTTCATTTTCAAGTTTCCATTTAAACAGATGTTAAACAATGTTTTTGCAGCTACCTTAATTAATCTGGTATCATCAACATTGATGGATGGGGGGATGGATGGCGAGAGAAAATAGCAGCCTCAACATTTCTCAAATTGACCTTGACACATGACTGACGCGTTAGCACTAACCTGCTGCATCTGCTGCTTTGACTCCTGCTTTAATCCTTTTTTGTGGGGGGATCTGTTGTGTTCGCTTCTTTCAGCATGCGCCTGAGTCCCCCCCCTCTCAAACACAGCTTAGTCCTCAACAAGCCGCCGACAAAGAAGAGGCAGAGCAGGCCTGGAGGGCCGCTCAGAAGAAACCGTCCACGGACCTGTCCCACGGTTCCAACCTGCACAGAGCTGGCAGCGTCAAAAACCTGATCAGTAAATTCTCCGGGCCGGAGAACACCGCAAAGTCTTCCCCGCAAAGCCCTTCCTCTTCCAGGACAGGACGGGTCGAGGCAGCCGCGTCCAGGTCGGACCGGTCCTCGCTGAGCGGACAGGACGAGGGTCCGGTTCCCAGCATCACCGTGACTCCCTCGGTCAGAAAAAACGGTCAGGACGAGGTGTCTCCGGCCCGTAAAACTAGTCAGATAACCGCAAGGATCGACTGCCCAGTGAGAGGCGGCGCCGGGACGACCCAGTCAGAGGCCAGGAGAAAAACGCAGGCCGTAGAGTCGGGTCGGGACTCGGTGTCTGACTCTGGCATGGGATCGGTAAGCAGAAAAACAGCAAACTCCCGAACCGTCCTTGCATGAGACCAAAGCTGCAGATTCCCCGTGCAAACAAGGCACGACCAGCATGGCACGGCCTCCGTCCTCCTGCATGATTCCAGCGCCACGCTCAATCCACGTGATGACCTGAAAGCATGAACCAATGACAAGATTCTTATTCTCTATAATCGAACTAATCAATTCTTGATCTAACTCTCACTCCTCTCTTTAATCTGTTTTTTCCCTATGAATGATCCTTATGTTTCGCTATTGTTTCCTTGATTGTGTTGATTTTTTGCAGCATGAAAAGTGATCGGAACAGATTTGACTGTTTCTAGAGTTCTTGTGGTGAAACATTTCAGCACTTTATCGCCGGATTCCGGCAATTGTGTGCAGTATGTGCAAAGTAAATGACGACATCACTCACAAAGTCCAAAATGCAAAACGATTGCACTGTCGTTGCCTTTAAAATACCATAAAACTAATTTTGGAACGCACAAGTAAATCTCAAATTGTGGTTCTGATGCACTGAGTCAAGTCCATGTCTTCTATTATTTGTAAGTGTGTGCACTTACAAAGTCAAAGTCAAAGTCAATTTTATTGTCAATTTCTTCACATGTACTTGACATACAAAGGAATCGAAATTTCGTTTCTCACTATCCTATGCGTTTACATGTACAACAACATCAAAGTGCAGGAGCGCAAGACGAGACAATCCTAAACTATGATACAACAACAACGGTAAAGTGCTAAACTAAAACTAGAAACAAACAAACATGTATGACAGGACAAGACATGAGTACCCCAAGACAAGACATAAGTAGTATGGAGTGGAAGGACAAGTTCAACAAGACACGTTACAAACACACTTTGTGGTCTAGTCTTGGCACTCTCTTTAACCTCATTTCCAGATGCAGCATTAGGCATTTTTCAGCAAACAAGCTCTGATAAAACTAAATGGACAGCACACACAAAGTTAACAGCTAGCAGTAGCTTTGACATGATCCTTCTGCTTCTTTGTATATGCTGTTGAAAGACGCTGTGGCTTCAATATTGAATAATACACTGCATCATGCTTGTGGAGTTGTTAAACTTAAATTTCATTAATTTTCCATATTAAGTTTCCCTGAAAAGTTGATTTTTGTTTTTCTTGAACTTCCAATAACTTTTTCCCTATAATCAGTTGTATCATTTAGTACATATAATCATCTTCTGCTGCCAGTCACTGACAGCACCAGCACACACATCCCTGTCTTTATATCTCTGTACCAGTATTTATGTGCAAATCGGTGTGTTCCGCCCCTTCGTTGGAGTTTATTTCATCCCCATTTCCTCCCCTCCAGGAGTCTGAATTTGATTCCAACAAGCAGCCAGACAGCCCGTCGGAGGACGAGCCCAACACCCCCCGGGCCGCGCTGACCGCCCCCAACCCCAAATATCAGCTGTTCCTCAACAACGGGCTGAGCAGCAGGGATGCGGACGGGCCGGGAGGCGGCGGCGGGTCGGTGCTGGGGGAGAACGGCCCCCGGCTGTCCCGGTGGGAGACGTCCCGGCTCGGGAGGAACCACTACCGGGGGTCCCTGGAGTCGCTGGCCTCGCGGGACTGGGACTCCATGTCCGAGCGGGTGGGTGAGGAGAAGTGTGTGTGAGATTCAGATCAGGGAGATTTAGAGCTTTTTCTGATAATCACATTATCACAGACACACAGAAACATTGTACCAGTGCCATCTTCTGGCCTGTGTGCTGCAAAACAATCCCCTTTTCTTTCTTCTGCCAGTGTAATTTAATTTTAAGTGCCAATTTCCTCTATCCTTGTGCAGTGATTAGACTTATTCTGTCTTGTTTCACGATGCTGACACTCACATTTCAAGGAATATGTGCTCAATCATAAACATATTTAACTTGGTTTCTAGTGTGCACATATCTCTCATATATAACACTTTAATTCCCAAGACAGATATTTGAATTAGTCATCTTTAATGAATCGTCATAGTTATGATATATACTTTCCCTTATATTATGTAAGTAAACTGACTTTGACAATAATGCATAATCATTTAGAACATAGCTCCAGCTTCTATCATCATAATTCTCCTAAAATGATGAATGTCTAATTAAGCATCAACGTGAAAGCATATATGTAAACTAGAAAAACTGTCTCCTTTACAGTTATTGCACAGCACCATCTACTGGAGAGTTTTTTCTTCCATCCTGCTGGCCAGTTTTTAGATCCTATTCGATCAAATTAAACAATGAAAAACTCATAATTATGCAACATACATGTCTTTTGTCGTGCATCTAATCTAAGGTAATCATGTATTTCCAATGTACCTTTCATGCATACTGGAAAAATGGTAAAATGACACAAACAAAAGTATTTTAAATCCATCCATCCATCCATCCATTTTCTATCCCGCTTATTCCTTTTCAGGGTCGCAGGGGTCTGCTGGAGCCTATCCCAGCGCATTTTATGGCGAGAGGCAGGGATACACCCCAGATGGTCGCCAGCCAATCGTGGGGCACACACACCATTTACTCACACACTCACACCTACGGGCAATTTAGATTTGCCAATTAACCTGAGCATGTTTTGTATTGTGGGAGGAAGCCGGAGTACCCGGTGAAAACCCACGCAGACACGGGGAGAACATGCAAACTCCACACAGAAAGGTCCCAGACCCAGGCCCCAAGGCGGTCTTGAACCTGCGACCTTCTTGCTGTGAGGCAACAGTGCTACCCACTGCTCCACCGTGTCGCCCTGTATTTTAAATCATATACATGTATTTATGAATGCCTTACAAATTCAAAGAAATAAAATGACTCAATCAATAGCAATCCAAAACATGTAATCACTAGATATCAAAATGGGAACAACATCAAACACCAACAATTGTGTATGTGCCTTGCATGGTTAAATCTGCCCTCAGTGTTCACTTTCTGTGATTGCTGCTCTCTCCCTCCTTATCGATTATTGATCAGTGCTTTTTTGTTTGTTTGTTTTTTACAGCTGGGTGTTGACAGCCCTCCCAGAGTGTTCAACAGTCCGTACGCATCAGTCACCTCCATCGACTACACCCCCATGTCCCGAATGTCGGAGTTCAAGGTTTGTAATGTGGCGGGAGAAAAGAAACATGTCATCGATTGTTTAGTTTGTTATAGTTGATTGGTTTTCTAGTTTTAGAAATACTTTAAACAGAAGATTGCTTTTTGTTTTTTTCCTAAAGCTAGATGCTTAAGTTGCTAAACCTGTGGTTAACTTATGTAGAAATGCTGCCTGCAAGACAAAACTCAGGGATAGCTGGGAGTTTTTTTTGTAAAACTACAATGGATTCAATTTCTTTTTACTTAAAACCACAAATGCACCATGTTGAGGGTATCAAAACTTCAAATACCGCCCAGGAAAAGCATTATATGGGGCCTTTAACACTAGAACGACCACGGAGGGGTCAATTGACCTTTTTACCTAAAAAGCCCACAAGAGGGTCATTTGACCCTTTGGACCCCCTGTGGACACTCCTTTTGTTGTGGAAATGTGGCTGTTAGCGGCTCAGAGAAGTCACTTGAGTCACAGAGTCGCTTGAGCCTGTGTGGGGGAGGGGAACCCAAGGCAAGCTTTTAGTACTCAGGTAGGTTAGTGTGTTTTTGCATGTGTGTGTATGTGTGTGTGTGTGTGTGTGTGTGTGTATGTGTGTGTGTGTGTGTGTATGTGCCCATATGGTGGATTCATAAACATATGGTGGATTTTTATGCAGTAAATCATCAGGATGAACGAGAATTTGGGATCAAAACTCTTGACATTTATTGTTAAAAAAAATCAAAACAAAACATATTTACAATGAATAAAAAAGCAACTGTTTTCCCAGTTTTCGTGTGGAAGGTTTTTGCAGAAGTAACTGCTATTTTTTTGCCAAAAATAGAAAAAATATATTTACAAAAAAGCATATTTACAAAGAATGCAAATGAGTCAAATACATTTGAGCAGTCACTCACAATTCTGGCACTGCCATTGCTCCTTTCTGCATTTCCCACATGTATATTTGTAACAGTCAACACAGCGCACAGTTGCACGATTGTCCTTGCATTTGATTTTAGCCTGACACTTGGCTCTTTGTCCGAATTCTGGTGTGGAGGGTTGTTGCCGAAGCAATTGCTCCTTTTGGGCCCTTTTCATACCCACGTGGGAGTGAGCCAACTCTCTTGCCAGTTCAAACAGGAAATCCACCCGTCTTTCCTTTCTCCCAGTGCATAATTGATAGAGCACGTGGGCATTCAGTGCTGCAATGTCTATCATGTTGTAGAACACTGATATTGGCCAGCGCCTTGTTCCTGCGCGGACAGTGTATTCCCGCACCATCTGGTCCATGATATCGACGCCGCACTTTGTTGTGTTGTAGAGTGTGATGGTGTTTGGCTTCTTTTTGGCGGTTTCCTGTGTCTGAATCGTGCTGTGCATGCTGCTGAGAACATACACTGTCTTCTTCCGCTGGGCCTTGGGGGGAATGTGCCCACCCAACAAGATGCGTTAGCCCGCCTGCCCCACCCACCCAAGCCAGATCACATCACTGATATTCCTTATATAAATAATTTCAATGTATATAATTTAATTTCAGTTTATTGTACTTGCTATTTTGTTAAAACGTATAGCCTCGTGTGGCATAATCGTTCAGACATCACACATAAAAACAAATCAGAGATATTTTGTCTCTGTCCTGGTCACCAGCCTCATCTTTCTGGCTATTCCCATGCTCTGTTTGTCCGCAGATTCGGGTCAACATCCCCTCTGATGTTTTCTCTTGAGATGCAGTGTGGGAAGAAGCGTCAATGCCTTAGCCCTCCTCAATATTGAGGAGAGACCTCTGTTTTTTGCCATGATGTTCATACTCTCCACCTCCAAGCAGAGAAAAACACCGTCTATGGTTTCAGGAGAATATGATGGTAGCAAGGCATTATGCATTCTTGGATGCCATGTTGAACCATGCCTGGATGTGTGGACCATGGCAGAAATTGTGGAAACATTGCCCCATACAATGACAAACGTGGGTATGTCTGCAACATGATCTCCTAGAAATCTGTGAAAGCTGGCAAGGATCATTGTGACACGAAATCTGTGGTACTGGCACGGATTTTTCCAAAATTCCCTGTTGGGGGACACGGAATTATTTCATGTGTCCAAAGTCTTATTTTTGTCTTTGTTTTTTTTCTGATTTCAAAGATTATTTACCCTCAAAAACATTTCTTACTGAAAGGTTAGGGTTAGGGTTTGTTTAGATCTGATCACAATGTGTCCTGCTAGGATTCTTGTGATAGGATTTTGTTGCCAATCCACCACGTAAAAAAAAAAAAAACTGACAGGATAAGGTTAGGAATTGTTTTGATCAAAGCACAACGTGAATTGCTTTAATTCATAATATTATATGTATTATATACAGTATACTGTATCAGTTACTATTTACCTGTGGTGATTTCAGAGGCTGACAGCCCTTCGTAAGAAGCTATCTGCCCCTGTTTTTCTTGGCTGTTACCTGTAAGGTGTGACCCCCTCACCCCACACACTGCCCCTAACAGCCTCATTACCATAACAAAATGAGTGATTAGTGTACTCGGCAAAAGCTGTGTGGGTCAAATGACCCCTCTCTGGTCCTTCTAGGTAGGCAGAAAAATTGTGGTCTTTCTAGTGTTAATGTCAAACAAACTAAATAAATCAAATTTGCATTCACCAAGGACGCTTCAAACACAACATTATGGCAAAAGGTGAAGTATTTCCACCAGCGTGAATAACTTTACCGAGCCTCCTCCTCCTCCTCCTCTCCAGACGCAGGGCGGCCTGTCGCCCGCCACCTCAGAGATGAACCTGTACAGCTTCAACAGTCGCAGCAGCAGCCCCGTCATCATGGCCACGCCCACTCTGACCTCACCCCGCCCCCGATTCTCTGCCTACGACACCCTGATGAAGCGGAGGACCGAGGTCAACAACACTGTAGGCTTACTGACACACACACACACACACACACACACACACAGAAGAACACTTTCATCACATATTCTAACATAACGTTTTTTGTTGCTCCAGGTGATACCCACGAACCACTACAGCATGCGCTCCACCACTCTGCCCAATAAGAAAGACTACATAGAGGAGTTGACCAAACAGCTGGACGCCTGCCAGAAGGTCAGTCTATTGCAGGTTCACAGCTTCTGTAGCTGGGCTTGGTGCTGGTAGATCAAGCAGCAGACGTCTTGAGCCAGAATGTCGCGTGTGTTATATGGTGCTGAAGCCTTATTTAAAGAGGAGGATACGTATAACAATGTATACGATGTCGTCTCCAGCGTAACCAGTTCCTGGAGGCAGAGGGAGTGGAGATGGAGAAGGAGAGGAACCAGATCAGGTCAGACATTTCATGGAAATGTGTTTTGCTTGAATGTTAAAGACTTTCTGCACCGGTAACCAAAGCCACAAACAATCCATAGTGACAGAAATGTGCTTCTGTAAAGATTCGAGATGCGCGGCCTCCTGGTGAACAACGAGGACCTGCTGAGGACCAACACTCAGCTGACCGCTGAGATGAAGAGGATGAGAGAGCAGATGATGGAGATGGAGAGAGAGAGAGAATCCATGGCGGAGAGATACAGGGCGATGGAGGTGTGAATAAATGGACGCGTACACAGGTCATACTGTAGTCATATGTATGTTTGGATGATGGGATCCTCACTCCCTGTGTGCAGATTGAGGTGAAGGAGGCCCGGGACCAGATGGTGGAGGCCAACACGCAGGAGTACGCCTTCAATTACCTCCAGCAGTCCCTCAAAAACAAGATCCAGGATGCTGAGGTATGCGGAATTACTCCGATGCAAAGGACAAACCACAACTAGAAAATGCAAAAGCTGCAGAAGCACGTTTAAAAAGTAAAGGGTTTGTAAGGACTCAATCGAAGCATTTGATTATTCAAAACAATGCACTCTGGGAATGGCAGGGACAGATAGTCATACCATTATTTGGCAAGGAAGCAGAAACTTGAAAAAAGATTAGGATATGAGTTTAAACATATACATATGTTCTTCAGCATAGTTATAGATAGTCTAAAACAACATCATGCCTTGTCAGTGTATTAAATGCAGAATCTCCTCTCTAATCAAAGAATTCAGGTAATAAAATAAACTCTTTTTTTTCCCTGTTCAGGAGAATCTGCAGAAGCAGACGCTGCACACTCAGACGCTGGCTGAGAAGCTGTGGCTGGCGGAAAGGCAGCTGGAGGAGCTGGAAGTGGACAAAGACACCAGGGGGCGGAGGACGGAGGATCTCAACAACACCATCGTCAGACTGGAGACAGAGGTACGAGGATAGAGAAAACATGGACAAGTACAATCCCACGAGTCACAAAGACGGATCCTCTTATTAACAATCAGATGTTTGTGGGGAAGCTACACAGTTGATAGCATCATGCTCATACAAAGACTCCTAAACATATTTAGACGTGTGTGTGTGTATGTGTGTGTGTACGTGCAGTTACAGATGTGTTTCTGTGTGCTTCCAGCTGAGCGAGGCCCTGCAGGCGTCCACGCAGTCCGCGGCAGAGACGAACCTGCAGCAGAAGCTGCGTGAGGACGCCCAGCTGAGGGTGGACGAGCTGGAGGAGTCCCTGCTGGAGAAGGACCAGGAGCTGCAGCGGCTGCAGGCCCTGGTGGGCCGGCTGCAGGGAGAGGTACGCGGTTCACGCTCGTAACACACAACACACACTACACACTGACCTCCCATCTGCCTCAGCTGTACTTAAAGACATATTTGTATTATGATGGTTCTGATCACATTTTTTTGGAGATGGCTCGAGTCAAGTCATTTTTGATACTTTTTCTAGCAGAAATCTCTAATAGGAGCCTGTGTATGAAACTACATATACTAGTTCTGTTCTTGTTTAACTAAAGGAACACTGTATATTCAGATCTATCCTATATATTTTTTATTCACTATATTTTCTGTCTTTACTCACACTGCTGCAAAATAGTTTTGGCTATTCATCTTTACCTGTATTATGAATGAAATTAGGGAAAAAGTGACAGAGAAAACCATAGTTTTCTACCATAGACAGACTGTCATCCAACACAATGAATTAAGCTATCTTCTTTTTTAATCTATTGAGCATATACATCTCCTTATATGTTGGTTGACTCAGTCCATTCTGAGACCAAAAATTTTATGGCTTTATGGCAAAAAAAAAAAAAGGAAAATCATTTTCACACCACCAGTGTGATAAAAAATATCTCCTTCCACCTCAAACACTGTCATGCACATGCCAAAGCTGTAGGTGGCGATAGCGCTCCTAACAGGAAGGACATTTTAGCCAATCACAAGGCTGGAGCACTCCACACGTCTCCATGGATACAACTTACTTTTTATACCATCACACAGTGTGACTACAAACAATTTTGAATTATTAAAGAGTTTTCCTGATGATTCCCATTTCTGATAAATCTGAACTTTTCAAAAAAAAGTTCACCCTGGTTACCAAAAACTTGGGTTTCTGCAGTTAGTTGATGTGGATGGTGAAATGTTTAAGGTTAAAATACCCAACTCCCTTCTCAGTCGTTACAAGCAAACTCAACTTACAATTTAACTCCCCTTTGAATAGTAGCTGATGTGATCTGCGTGTTCTGCCAGGTGTCTGACAAACTGATCGATAAGGAGCAGACCCTCGAGGAGGAGATCCAGCTGAGGGAGCGGCTCCAGCTGCAGTGTAAGCAGGCCGAGAGGACGGTGGACGACCTGCGTATGGAGCTGCACGCCACCAACCAGACCAAGGAAGACCTGGCCAAACAAGTCAAACTGGCTCAGGTATAATACAATATATTAGAATTAGTATAAACTGCTTTACTGTCACTAAAATATATATCTGCAATTAAAGAGAATTCACAGTTTAATATCAATTTTGAATATTTTTTTTTTCATTTCCATGACCTAATGATTTAAACAGACTTGTCCACTTGAATTAATTAGTCACATTGAACCATCAGTTCGGGGTCAATGGGGTATTAATTATGCAAATCATGTTTAGTAATCAGCATTTTAATTCTATAATCCCAAATATTCATCATGTAGCTATTTCCAAAGATACTTTATCTGTGTCATATCTAAATGCCCTTAAGCGTGTCCTGCAGATGAGACGCCATCATGACAGCGTGGCCTCAGACCAGAAGCTGCTAGATCAGTTCTGGCCTTTGAATGGTGACAGATTATGTTGTAACTCCCAGGAGAAGCTGATTGACCTGGAGAACGATCTGGAGGATCTGCACGACAGCGAGCAGAGATGGGCCAACAAGCACAAGAGGGCCGTGGAACAGGTGAACACGCTGGAAACACACAGAGAGGACTAACTGAGAACATTCGTCGTTTGGTTAGACTGATGTGACATTTGTTGGGGTTTTTTTTCCTCATTGTCAGACTGAGCAGCTGCAGCTGAAGTTGATTCAGGAGAAAGATCTGAACGATCAGCTGGAAACTGAGAAGGCCACGCTGGAGAGACAGGTACGTTCTATGCTTCTGTGTGTGTGTGTGTGTGTGTGTGTGTGTGTGTGTGGAGACCCAAACGTATCATTGATGCCTGTGCAGAAAAGCAATGCCTGACCTGTCATGCAGTTTCCTTGTGCACTGCGTTAATGTGTGCATCAAGATAACAAGACTTTTGTGTCACAAATTCACATGCAATATGCACTACGCCACACTTTTATTCCACAAACGTTAGAAGGTATTGCTGACAGAGCTGATAAAAAAAAATTAATAGACTATATATATTTGTATTTATTTTTTATTAGATGTAATTGCAAGAGATGGATACAAAGTTAGAAGCCTAGATATATTTTTAAACAATTTCTTGTACTATGGAAGAAAGTATTTATGTAAAAACATTTACAGTAGTAGTGAAAGTAGCTCACTTGGTAGGGTTTCTGGCTTGCAATGGGAATGAAATAAAATCACCTGTAAGGTCGGCCAGCCCATGAAACTTCACGTCTTACTAGCGATGGCATTGGGCAGATTCATGATCCAAAGGTTCAGCGAACGGATTCATTTTTCCCTGACAGTTTTATGAACCTACCGTTCAAAATCCAATACTCCATG
Source organism: Eupleurogrammus muticus (assembly GCA_036785175.1). Classification (NCBI taxonomy): domain Eukaryota; kingdom Metazoa; phylum Chordata; class Actinopteri; order Scombriformes; family Trichiuridae; genus Eupleurogrammus; species Eupleurogrammus muticus. The sequence continues at coordinate 11,998,205 of JAYKQN010000013.1, read as the reverse complement.
TCAAATATGGGGGAAGACATATTTAATGATGTCGACCAATTGGCCTCTGTCAGTAAAACTGTCAGAAAACAGCAGGGATGAATCCAGAGTCACTAAACTTCTGGATTACAAATCTACACAAGCCCCTATCCACCTAATGTACACACAGTGTATGTATATGTATATATTTAATTATTAATAGATGGTTGTAGTGAACTGTATTATTAGCAACATCCACCAGGATGGAAATGGAAGCAAAAAAAACAGTGATGCATATCTATTTTCTGTTTGTGTGTGTGTGTGTGTGTGTGTGTGTGTGTGTGTGTGTGTGTGTGTGTGTGTGTGTGTGTGTGTGTGTGTGTAGTTGCGTGAGGCCCGTATGGAGGTGGAGGAGCTCCAGAGCTCCAGAATTCAGGAGGACGTGATCTCCAAGTCGGAGAGTCGGGTCAAAGAGCTGGAGAACAGCCTGAGAGCTGAGGAGAGGTCAGTCAGAAGAAAAAAACACACAGCCCACACCATGAGGTCAAATCCTAATGGACCAGTCACTCATTTAGTTTAGTTTACTGGCCAGTTGAAATACAGGTTTCTGGATTTCATATTTTATACAAAAGGAAAGCTAGTGAGCAGAATACTTAAACTTGCTTATAATGGGAAGCCCATCACATAATGTGCACTAACTCAGACATTCACTAACCTAATGTCAGCTGAAACATGAACATACACTAGTGCAGTCTGGGAACTATTGGTTAATGCTGGCGTTCGACGCAGGAACAAAACCGTTCTGACGAACACCGTCGGTAAACTGGAGAGAAGGATTAAGGAGCTGAGCGATCAGATGGAGGAGGAGCACAGGATAGCGACTGAACAGAAGGACCTGGTAACACACACACACACACACACACACACACACACACACACACACACACACGCACACACGCTCCCCACACGAGGGCAGTAGAGCATCAGTCTGATCATGTGTCTTCAGTTTGTTTCAACCCATCATTTGACCAGGAATAAAAGCTTGGAATAAAAAACGAGGATGTACGACCATGTTCTGAGTTTGTTTTCTAATAATTTAAATGTGTCTTTTTTGTTATCAGTGTATTATTCAGTTTCACTTTCGTCAAATTTTCAAATACCAATTACAAGATGAGTCATTCATAAGTTTTGATGGGTTGCTTTAGATAAGATTTGATTGGATAGAAAATACTTCTACTACTGACTTTAGGGCGGAGGCCTGGTTTAATGTTACACATTAAATTGTCTCTAATACCTTTGTTATTATGCTCTTGGATATAACATTAAAATAGATGGTAGTGTCTTAAATCAGGTTCAGTAAATATGGGATTTTATATATGTTGTGTCTGGTAAATGTACAATTATTTATTCTCCAATAAATGACTTCAACTAAACCAGATTTGCCACTTATGAACTACACAAGTATGATTTAAACATAAAAAGGCATCGGAAATTATTATATACACAATAGGAAAAAGGGCTCCAGACCACATAAAACACAAATGTAACCATATTTTCATTGACGAATTTAGGTTTTAGTTCTAAATCCTTCATTTCCATTTTCTAAATTTGTTACCTATAATTTAAATTGTATTAGTTCTATTTATTATTTATTCATTCTTTTTACTCTTTTATAGATATTTAACTGTATTTATGCAATTTCATCTTAATTTTTACATAACTTTTCAATTTTATTTCAACTATTTATCTTCATTCAAACTCATAAATCCTGACACAGAGAAGTTGTTGGATTGTGTGACGTTTGTGTGTGAAAGTTGCTCACATGTGCTGCAACATAATGAAGGAGTGTTAGCGGGTCAGCTGGCACCTCAAAAGCTGCTGCTTCTAAATCTGACGTGGTCTGCCCCCCGCAGATGACCCAGAGGATCCGCTCCCTGAAGCGGCAGCTGAACGAGGTGGAGGAGGAGGCCAGCAGGAAGGAGGCGCAGCACCGCCACGCTCAGAGGGAGCTGGCCGAGGAGCGCGAGACGAGCGGGCGGCTGCAGCGGCAGCTGCTGGACCAGCACCTGCAGAACAAGTAGGGACACGCGCGTCACCTCAGGGGTCACTGACGAGGGGTCAACCACGCTGCCGTCATGGCTTCTGGTTCTCCAATGTAGTTTTTCTGTGTGTGTGTGTGTGTGTGTGTGTGTGTGTGTGTGTGTGTGTGTGCTCCTCTTTCTGAAGGTCAAGTGGGACTGATCTGATCTCTGTGACATTACCTACTAGGCTTTATGGCAGTGTGTGTACAGCAGAATCTCTCACATACCTTCCACGTAACTCCCCCTTCTCTCGCTCTCTCTGTCCACCAGGCGTAAGGAGGCTCTGTCCATCCGTCAGACGCTGGACAACCTGCGTCTGGACCTGAGCGTCGACGACGAGGACGACGACCAACAGACAAACAACTTCTCCAAAGTCTAAACCCCTCACGCTGCACTACTCTCATTACAAGATGAGTGTGTGTGTGTGTGTGTGTGTCAGCAGGTTTGATCATTTGGATCAGATGTGCTCTCACACCTCATATATCCTCTAACCACATCCACTATACCCACAGTGTGCCTAATGAAACGCTTCATCATCTTTAGTAGCTTTTTAAAATACTTCAAATTCAAACAATCTGAAGAATATTCTCATGCACATCAACAATCTGAATGTGCATGTGAATATTCTTCAAACAATCTGAACAATATTCACATGCACATTAAATAAATGTTTGCAGACACACACATGTTTAGCGATCGGTACATTTAATAAGTGACATTTTGGATTAAAGTTTTACTTTAAGTTAAACATTAGATTTTATCGTCTCCTGGTCTACACTTAAACACGAGAATTATAGTTTGCATGTTTACCAAAGAGCGTGAAATAATTGAGATGAGTTTGATCTACAGAGATGAAGTGAAAAACCTGCCAGAAACGAGCAGGGTTGGATTAGACTGGTGTCGATTTTTAACCTTAACTTCTACAGATAGTCGACGGTTTTCTGGCCTAAATTACATTAAATTACATTTTGATGATGTTTTTTTTTTTTAACTTTGAGAAAAGAAACTCAAAGATTCCATGTACAGACTTCTTAGATGTATTTTTAATTGATGGAGCTTTCGTCAGGTCTTTGATACGTTAACATGATGGAACAGGTAATGCTGGCCACATCCATCTGCAGTGTTTGACCATTTTTCACTGGTTGTCCTTTTATAGGCACGCGACAACTTGAAAAAAAAATATTTGGATGTGATTGTATCCATTTTTAATTCACACGCAGAAACAATCAAGAGATTATTTATATAATTTTTTTGAATTTTTCGAATTACGAGTTTATCGAATTACATGCAATCGCTTGTGGGACGAAAAGTAATTTCAGAGAATGGATGTATGATTTTTTAGAGTATTTAACAGGGGTCTGCTGCTGTATTGTGACCACACATATCTGTTCACGTGATAAGACGTTTAGTAGTAGTAGTAGTAGTACTGCATCCCCACACACTGGTTAAAAAACCTGAAACAATTCCGGATGCAATGCAACATGTTTACTCGAAATAGTGCGAATGTGCAAAAACTGACGTTTGTTATTTGGAAGAAGGAAAATACAGTGTATATGCTATGTGATTTTCTGTATTCTACTTTAAAAGGACGGTTTGGGGACGGTTGAATTCTAATCATCGGAGGCTCGATCGCCAGTTTCATTACAGCCAAAAGATTCTTTCCATACTTTTAATTTGAAGGAAACTTTGCTCCTTCTGACTGTGTTGAAAGTAAAGCTGGTCCTGTTGAAATATATATATATATATATATATATATATATATATACCCTTACGAAAATTAACCATGGCTTTACCATGGGAAATACCGTGGTTTTACCATGGTTTTTTGGGTAACCATGGTTAACCATGGTTTTTTTGTGGTAACCATGGTTAACCATGGTTTTTTTGTGGTAACCATGGTTATACTATGGTTTTTTTGTGGTAACCATGGTTATACTATGGTTTTTATGTAGTAACCATGGTTCTACCATGGTTTTTGGATACCATAGTATTACTATGGTTGGTTCATGGTACTTCCAAAAACCATGGTAGAACCATGGTTACTACATAAAAACCATAGTATAACCATGGTTACCACAAAAAAACCATGGTAAACCATGACCCAAAAAACCATGGTAAAACCACGGTATTTCCCATGGTAAAACCATGGTTAATTTTCGTAAGGGTATATATATATATATATATATATATATATATATGCACATTCTCTGCTGTTTTAAATGCATAAAGCTAATGTTCATTTGCAGCTTTTTGTGTTAGTCTCCTATGTTTACATTTTTTTTTTTGTTGGAAAACCGTTTCGTATCATCCTCGGCTGTTGTGGATACAAATGCGACGGCGTCATTTCTGTAGTTTATAGAGAATGACAGTGTTTGCGAATACTTTTTGTAAAAGGAATAAAAATACACTGACTTATTTTTATAGCTCCACGTCACATTCCGCTGGTTCTAATGTAACTTTTTTTTTGGGGTATTTATTTTTTCCCTCTATTTTCACATTCCCTATTTTGGTGAGAAGTTTCTTCAATAAATTCTTCCCCCACTGTAAATTCTGTTCTGGTATTTGTTTATATTAAAAGCATCTTTTCTAAATATGGATTTAAAAAAAAAAAAACGTTCATTTGAAGAGGCTATTTTAGTGTCGTCTGATGCCTTTTTGCTTAAATTTAGTATTCAACACTAAATACGTCACTTTTTTCTGTCCCTTCATCAGAGAAATGCTGGAGTCATTTAAACAAGTGAACAAGATCCCCAAAGACAAAGTAGGGAAACGACAGAAAAATTAAATCACAAAAGGGTCAAAGGTCAAATTATGGTTGGCAATATAGGAAAGTCAAAAAATAAGATTTTTGGGTCCTGTTGGATCATTGTCATTAAAACTTGTATTTTTTTTTTTTACAAAAATCATGATTTTGTGTGATTTTTTTGACACAAAAAATTAAATGGTGAAAAAGAATGAAAGTTTTAAAATATTTAATGCACCTAGAATGTAAAACTAGATGATAGCATGTATTTTTTTGTTATTATTTTTAGGGATACATCACATAACATTTCCCAAAAAATATTTTATGTTTTAAATGTTGAAAGTATTTAGGCCACAAGTACTTAGACCCAGTTTTCCCCTCATCTAGGGGGCCGAGATTTGGATCTGAAAACCAAAAAATGCCAGGACGTCACTGAAAAAAATGTCCGGATATTACAGTAAAAAAAAAATGGCTGACAAAAAATGTCCCAACTTTACAGTTCAAATGTCCCAACATTAGGATAAAAGGATCTGTCATTATGGTAGACGCCATGCAGCGATGTGGTCACAATAAAACCTGGATGAATGCTGACGTGTGGATTCCCTGGATCCATGGGCCTAAAAGATGTATCTTTAATGGCTCAATTGATAAATCAGTAAAATAAAATATAAGCTTTTCTAAAGTGTAGTAAGTTCACAGTGATTCAGACGCTGGTGGAGGTAGAAATGAAACTCGCAGGATAAAACAAACAGAGATTTATTTGCAGCTCCGACATCAGAAACACCGAACGCAGCCACAGGTCATCTTCATTCTCATGGTGTCAAACATGCTGACGGTGCGACAGACTCGACAAACACACACACGCAGACACAGACACACACACACACGCGCACACAGGCATCGACACACACAGTAAAAACCAAAACGTTTCACAAACCGCAGGCATCAGAGAGAATTCACACAGAGGATTTCCAAAAATAAAAGCTCTTAGAGGTACTCGGATCCATAGTTGTCTCCATTTATCAATTGGGCACGAAAAAAAAAAGAAAAAAAAAAACACATCATGCTGCAGACATTTCTCTTTTTTTGCCTCTGCTTTGTATCCTATAATCAACAATGCATTAAAATATTCAGTAGCTCACAATTTTTTTTTTTTTTTTTTTTTTACAGAGGATCAGACAGAAGAGTTCATAACAGGCACGACATGACAAGTGTAAACTTTCAGAGTGATTTCCTAACTACATTTAGGTCTGAGAAGGTTTGTGGATGAGAGAAACGCGTCCGAACACAGTGGAGTCGAAGTGAGGCAACGAGTGAATACGGAATTTAAACAAAAAAAATAATAATAATAAAAAGAGGCATCGGAGGACGTATTTCAATGAAACTTGAGAAAATTGAGGAGGAATGATGACAAATTAATGTTTTAAGGAAGATGAAAAACTATCAATCATAATGAATAACATGTTTTTTTTAATTGGATCATTTTGTCATAGATGTCATACGTTATTTTATTGTAAAATGAATGAAGAATTGATTTGGGATTTTTGAACAATACAAGTTATATATTTAGGTACCCATTATTTGTAGGCCTGTCCCCTAATAGCCAATAGGAAGAGTTGTAAATGATGGACATTTTACATGTGTCACCTGTGGTTATTAGACAGTTATTAGCTATTCCTTTACTTTGTTGGGAATGAAATGCAAAGTGTGGGATTTTTTTTTTCCCAAGAAAAGACAAATTTGCAAATATTATCTATCATCTTATACATCAGTAATGACTTCCATCAGCACATAGCACGGCTGCTCTAATGTTAGTGACAGAGGCCAAATTAATAATTCAAATAATATCAGAAACATGCAACTAATGGCTTAAAATATCATCTATTGACTCATGAATCTATATTTTTTTGTATAAAGTTTCATAAAACTTTTTACAAAAAATATGGGAACTTTTAAAGTACATGCAACAAGTTACAAACCTCATTTGTGGTTTTAATGAAAGTGTTTTAAATAAAGCATTTTAAGCTGTTCTCTTTCTCTCTCTTTCAAAGATGATAATATGTGAATTCTGTTCCACTGCCCCCAAAAATGCAATTAAGGCAGCTTAAAGTCAAACTATCATTCAGATAAATCTTTGGAGACAATTTTACTGAAATATCTAGTTTCAACGTAACATGACTTAGCTTATATAAAAAAAACTACAGTATATTAAGGTTTCATAAGTATATATAATATAAATGTAAAAAGTGAGCCAAAGTGATTGGCTGAAACCAGACAAATAAAATTTTACAGATGTTCTCTAGGGGAGAAAAATATTTTCTGCAGCTCAGTCTATTTACATCAATTTGTTAAGGTCTTCTAATTCTAATCAAGGTGATGGATGTTTAATATGGCACTGTGATAAGATGTGGTATTCATGGGAAGGCAGTTTTTCTCTGAGTGAACGAGGTTTGCTTTGGAAAAAAAACAAAAAAAAACTACACCTGCTTCAAATGATATCACTAGAATAAATGAGGATTATAGTGTTAAGCCCATATCTATGAGGTCATCATAGATATTGGTTAGAAGGGACCTGCTACACCTGTAGGTTCAGAAGGATGCTTTTCCACCATTCTGAACCAGTGAAGTGATGCAATTAATGAGAGCAAAAAGGTGAAAAAAGCTGCAAAGGCAGACTGTTTGAGTCCAATGTTCTCCTGCAATTAAACCAGATATTTCCAAACATCATCATTTCAGTGCATGAAGTAATGCAGCAGCATGCGTGGCAGCAGCATGCGTAGCAGGCCTCGTTTAACCCATACATACGGACCCGTAACAGGACGTAGACAACCACTGTTAATGCCCATTTGATAACTTGATAACATTCCAAACAGATGGTGTTTTTATTTGGCACGCTGGCAGCTTAAAGGTGAAACCAAACTAACGCGGCACCAAAAACTCAGACTCCTCCTTTAACGCTCAAGTTAAGTTAAAAAAAAAATCACTTCATCCAAATATTGACATTTTATCATATTTAAAAGACCACGGTTGATTAGACACGTCAAGCAAACTTAAGATCACCTGCAGAACCATTTTCCTGACATTAGTTTCACTATCAGTACAAAACCACCCTGCAGTGATCGTAATATTCGTAACATTGTGCAGCAAATACGTTTAGAATAAAGATTTCCTATCTCATTTCTTGTGCAAATCAATGACTCTACATTTTTTTTCCTGAAGTAAGGCAAGGTGATACTTGATTTAGGAAAAGTTGTTAAACTTCATTTTGGACCTAGAAGTAAATTTTGATGACTTTTTTACATCAAGTGTCAGGTTGGTGCAGAATATGCAGCCAATTGAATAGAACTTGAGTCTTAATTTCACTGGGTTTTCTGTGCAGAAACTCATGACAACTAAACCACTTCTTTAAGATTTTAGGGCCCTGATTAAAAACCTCTCAAAGCCTTAAAACGCATCTGTATTTTCTAGTTTCGCAGCAGTGTCAGAGTCAATTATATGGCCAGCATGTAGTGCTATTTAGGATCATGAATTATCAGCTTGAAAATTGCAAACTAAAAGCAATGTGAAAGAGTATCGTGCACGTAACAAGAGGAGATAGATGGATGGATAATGAAGTTTAAGCCTTTAATTGAAGCTGGGCCCTATCACAGCAGTCTAAAGAAATATTCCTGGTGTTAAACATTTTTTCCGTTTCTCTGGTTACTGTTGTCCTGTTTAGAACTATTTGTACTGCCTAAGTGACAGACTTTTTAGGTTGTTAGTATTTAGTATACAAGTCTTATTCGGCCTTCGGTGGAGTGAGTTAAAAGCAAGACACACAAAGTACTAGTCCTGCTGATGGCAGCAACGCCTTAAAACCCCAAGGAAGGAGAAGAAGGAGAAGAAAGCATGTGATGAAATGATGCAATCAAACAAACAAAAAAAGTTCAATGGACAGCACCAGAATAAAGGGAATCACAAACAAGGTGATGGAGTTCGTGGCTGTGGATGATCAGCGGTTTGGGGATTTTTTAGATTTTCTTATGTTGTGCTTCCCACAGAGAGTTTTTTTTTTTTTTTTTAAAAACATGTTGAAAAAATTATTTTAGAACTTGTATGCAATAATAAAAAGTGTCCAAGTGTTTTTTTTTGGTCAATTTGGTTTTGGCCACGGCCACACATTTTCATTTTGGCGGATCCCAATATTTATCTGCTGTAGTGTGATGGTGCACACTTCAACAGTGCACTAGAAATTGTCCAGTTAATAGTCTGATCATGAAGATTTAAGTTCCCAGTATCATGCGTGCATCTTTCAATTGTAAAAAGATCGAATTCAATTTAAATCTCAACACAAAGTCTGTAGCTATACTGTCCACCATATCACCACATCACTGTGATTGGTTGGATTCGTGTTACCAAAGCATGAGGGCATGCGTACGCATCATCTAAACAGGGCCTTTCACCGTGTTTTCTTCATTACGTCAATGGGTCCGTACGACAACTCAGATCAAGAATACAGCAGCGGTGGAAAAGTATAAAAGCGGCCGAGATCTCTTCACTTCACATGACAAAAATAAATGAAAAAAATATGAAGAATAGAATAGAAACAATGGTGATCGTAATCCAAGTTTCATAAGTAGTTAAATACAAATAGTTGATCACTTTATTAGGGGCCTTAAAAGCTTCTACTTGAGATAATTTTTCTTTTTGATAAAAAGATATGAAGTCAAAATCTAATATATCAGCTGCTCTCAGGACAGATGGAGGTTAATTTTCATTAACCTTACCACCTGCCCCCCATTGGAGTTCATTCTCTTTTCTTACAAAATGTCACATTAGTGCTATCTGTATATATACCACTAATGTGACATATATATTTTAGGTCAGATGTTAGCAAGTCGTTGTGATAATGGCCACTAGAGCACCCAATATATGTTTTGATGGTACATTTAACTGATGGTTTCAAAATCTGACAGATTAAAACCCGTCCTGACCCAGTGAAACAATACATGGAATAAAACATTTATCGTGGTCTGTAACAAAGGTTCATGATATACAGCAGCCCTACGTTGTACCCGTATTGGCGACAGGAACGGTATAATGTCTGTAAAGAGGCCGAGTCTGGCAGCATCATGGAGGTCTAACAGCAGAATAGAATCAGCTGGGCTGCAAGCAGGTTTTTAATCTGAATAAGTATCTACTAAAGGAAAAGAGCAGAATGTGGATTAAAAATTAACACTGTCGTATGTGGTTTACAAATAACTCTCTGGGTGTATTATACTGATAGGTGTTTCTATTTCTATAAGACTCCAACAGCTTATAAAAATGCCCAAAATAATAATAAACTAAAAAGCTTGTTGACCCAGTGATCCTTTATCTTGCTCGCAGAACAATAAGTATCAGTAGAGCTGCAATGACCATTAGCTGCCAAATCGATTTCATTGATTTGTCATTTTTAAGAAGAAAATTTCAAAAAAATCTCAGGTACCAGCTCCTCAAATCTGTTTAAATTATGTTTTCTTTAGTTTTCTATAATAATAAACTAATGATATTTGGATTGTGGGCTGTTGATTTAGATAAAAAAAAATGGGTTATATCTTTAGCATTGAGAAAGAGTGAATCAAACAACTATTCAATTAATCATTTTAATTTTTGATAGATTGAATTATTATTTGCAGCCGTAATAATCAGACCAGTTCAGTTGTGAAAAAAACTCCACAGAGAGCTTTTCTCTGTGTATTTTGGACACAATTATTACTACATATCCAAAAGTCAGGGTTTCATAGAAGATAAGGAGCTGACATTGGCTAAATAGAAACTGACATCGTCGGTCAATGTGAGTTAGAGAAGCCATTGACGAAAGTCAGTATGAAAGCGCAGCCACACCATTTGATTGTTTCGTTTATTTATCAAACGTCTAACATCCATGATGCTTCAAACACTGAGAAAACTGCCACACGTGGCTAATACAGGTACAGCACAGGGAAACAGGAGGGGGGGGGGACAAAAATAAATCACCCTAGTGAAGACAAAGTAACATGCAAGATGACAGAGGAAGAAATAGAAATTTAAAAAAAGGAGGAAAGAGGTGATGAGTAGAAAGGACAGACGACAGAAGAGCGCCGACTGCTCGTGTTTTTTTGTTTTTTTTTGTTTTTTTCCTGAGTCGGCTCTTTGTCTAGCATGCACATTTCTTCTCGTTGGGGTGCGCGGCGTCGAGCTTGGCGGTGCCGTTGCCGTTGGCCGGCTCCACGGGGGGTTTGTCCACGCACTGCTCCATCCTCTTCATCACCAGGTCCAGCAGCGTGATCACCGCCTTGTCCACCTCAGCCCCCGTCGCCGCGCTCGTCTCAAAGTACGGGATCCTGGAAAGCAATAATAGCAAAAACGTTGGATTAAAGAGGTCCATAACAGCAGAAGGTTGTTGTCTGTTACATATAATATATAAAACCAGTACACCAGAGTACACAAGTACAATTTAATCCATAATCCTGGACCTATTTCTCTTTAAAGGAACATCATGGGTGATATAACAGACCAAACAGATGAAGACTCCCAGTATCTGTAATGTATCATGTATGTAATGTTATATATATTTGTCATAATGGGTGTTAATGCTAATCTTATCAGTTCTTTTGTCTTAGGATCACATAACATGGAATAACACAGTTATTACATAGTTATAACTGCCTGGTTAGGTTTCCTAGTATCCTTACTGCTTATACTACTTACTACTTATATATACGTCACATGACCTTTTAAGACTATGTTAAGGTTACAGCCCAATGTCACAGCAAGATACTTCCCTAACTTGTTTTATGTCAATTTATCCAAGAATTCTTGTCAGAACAGGTTAAATGTCACGTATGTATATACATGTTTCTTAAACCATTACCGTTAAAACTTACCTTTAGTAATAAAAATCAAGCTTTTTAAACCTCCACCAGGCACATTTTGGAAATGGTGTGGTGGGTGTACAAATTCAGGCACTGTCACATGACCACATCAGGTTGTTCAGTCATTTAGGCCTTTTTCTTAATTTAAGTTAAGGATAAACCTGTATGAGGAGTTTTCCAGAACATTTAAAATGGTGGTGACACAAGATTCAACAGTTGTGATGTTGTGTATAACCACAAAAAAAAAAGAACTACACAACTGTTCACTAAAGTTAACAACAACATGATCCCAAACTGATGGCTGCATCTATTGCATGGACTTCATAATGGCCCCTGTTACTTCCTGGAACGGAAATGAGTTGCCACGCGACAGACAGACAGACTGGTGGCTGGAATGACACGAGGAAATGTTCTTAAGATGTGGAGAGTTCCTGCTGGACGAGGTAAAAGTAAAAAAAAAATCTATTTCAAATATTTCTAAAGCATGATGTGGGTTTGTGTAATCTACACATGAGCTGACTACAGAAGTGTCAGAATCAATTCATGTTACTGTGACAGAGCAAATATAGTAAGAAAAAAAATGTAACTTTGTGTTTCACTCCAGATAAAATTAAAAAAGAAGTGAAGTGAACCCACCCGTATTTATCTGCCAGCTCCTTGGCCTGTCTCTCCTGAACCTCCCGCTGGTCGGCCAGGTCCGCCTTGTTTCCTACCAACACGATATCTGGATTCTCACAGTAGGCGTTGGCCTGCAGCTGGCCTGGAAATACACAGCAACACAAAAAAACAACATCATATTGTATTAAAACACTGTATACGTATAGTTGAATACATTGATGTAAAACTCAATATCCCAGACGAAAGCGATGCAGGTTTCAGGAAAGAAAAACGAGCCGTCAACAACATACTCATCCAGTTTCTGACGTTGAGGAAGCTCTGCTGACTGGTGAGATCAAACATCAATAGGAAGCCCATGGCGTCCCTGAAGAACGCCGTCGTCAGGCTGCGGAACCTGAAACGTTGCAAAATTAAAATCGGTTACGTTTTGATATACTGCACATCTTTATTTATTTATTTCCCCCATTTAACTGATGTAAGGATTTAATTAGGGCCCGAGGCCAAAAACAGTGAATTCTGTCTTTTTCTTTTTCTTTTTGCCCCACTAAACATACACAAAAGTCACCATATTTTGCACAGGAGAAAAATTTATATAAACTAGATTTCAGCAGTGATTTTTATTATATTACAAACTTTGTCAGAATTGTGTTGATTTTGATAATTGCATTGCTTATTGGACCAAAAATTCCTCTTCTTATTAGATATTAATAAGAAGCATCTTTATACTTATTTAATAAGAGTTCTGATGGTTGTCACCTTGACATTGTCAGATAAGGAGTCACTGCATTCTGCCAAGAAATAGTCTTGCACATAATCCCTTAATAAAAGCACAATATGATGTTATGTTATATATATATGTTAATAGGTGACTTTCAAAAATAGTGATAGGCACATGTTTGGTTGCGCATGTTCACACTATTCCAATGTACAGGTACTTGCATTTATACAACGCGCTTCATTTCCTGAACACGGTACATGTCTATACCATTTCCTAAACACACCAGTCTAATATGATCAGTGACACATGGACACAGATGCAGCGATCACCTCTCCTGTCCGGCTGTGTCCCAGAGCTGAAGATGAACCTTGAAGGTTTTCCCTGTGGGCGTCCCATTAGGGTTGGACGCTGAGTACACCTGAGGAGAAACAAACAGTCTGATATGCTTTCTATATTCCCCAGATACAATAAACAGTAATTATAAGGGGAATAAAGAAACTCTGACTCCCCCATAGAGATATACCACATATTGCTATATTACATTGACATGTGTTTCTGTCCAACATGATATGCAGTAAGTGGGATGGACAAAATATTAAGAAACAATTGTTAGCGTAACATAAAACATTTCAACCACAAAAAATAACATGACGGCAGATTTATTACACTGGCTTTGCATTGGTCTTACAGAAAACTTAAACTGAGTGTAAATATCAGTTATATTAAGAATGATAATCTAACAGATCAAAACTATATTAACCAATTTACTGACAGCCGAATTTCATTCCTCTGGAGAGCATACACTGTATGTTTCATGATTTTATATGTGGAATGTACATATTGTAACACGATTCTCAAATTACAGCTCCAGTACATGGTCACTGTTGTACCAGCTGCAAAGTCTAACTTGTAACCCCATTAATGTGTGAATTTATTCGTGTTGTTGAGTGATTCAGGCCCAAATCTTGACATTCTAGTGCAAAGTATTTTTTTCCAGAATATGTTTCTATAAATATGCCTAGCTACTGCAGGGTGCGGGGGTCCTGTTGGGAATGAAGGGGTTGAGGAAGAGTGAACAGAGTGGAGGATAATATCTGTGTGTGTGTGTGTGTGTGTGTGTGTGTGTGTGTGTGTGTGTGTGTGTGTGTGTGTGTGTGTGCGTGTGCGTGTGTGTGTGTGTACACAATGTGTGGGCTGAAGTGGAGTCAAGTCAGGCCTGTGGAGGTTAAATTCCTCTATAAATATGTTAAATATCTGGAAACACGCTGCATTCACCATTCAAATACATACATCCCCATCATGCATTATGATTGATCTACTGTGGCCTGTGTGTTTGGATCTTGGGTTTTTACTGCTTCGTGTCCACTAATCTGGACATTGTTCTGTCTGAATGTGTAATGATGAGATCCTTGGCTTTGGTCGTCATTCACACTTCTGACTCGCGTAGATGAGATGTTCACTATCACTTTCTGTAACAGTCAGTACGATTAAATGACTCTTGAAAAAAAAATTATTGCCCTAATTGATTTTTTAAACATAGCCTGATTACGCTGTACATGTAATCATACTAACCCTTTTGACCCTTTGAGCGTAAATTCACATCAATGGTAATTTATGTGACTTACATGAACTTTGACCGCTTTGAGTAATATTCAAGGACTTCCCATGAATGCGTCTGACTTGAAATAACTCAGGCCTGGTTCTTCTTTTCAGCGGCAGGACCCACATGGCTTGTTCTACCCGTCTACTTAACAACGACAGCAGCGGCTAGAAGAAACTCTTTCTTTAACAATTCAAGGAAGAAGAACTTCAAAGCGACTCTCCTCCACTTCCACGAATGGTTATATAACTGGCTAATTCAATATTAGCAGAACACATGGTTGAACACGACTACTTAACTTCTGTTAACGTGTTGTAGGTTCTTTCCCAGTAAGGAGGTTTGAGTTAAGTATGTTCTTTACCTTCCACCTATAATATAAAACTAGTTGATGAGACCAACCGTAACAGGCCAAGTGACTTTTTTAGAAACTCATCGGCAGCAGCTAAGGGTGTGTGTGTCTGTGTGTGTGTGTGTGTGCTTGATAAAAATAGACTGCCTTCATTGATATATTGCAAAAAAGGGCCATCATGGTTTAGGGGTTGGGATTGGTTGATTGGTTTATGGTTTTATGGTGGGTGAGATAATACTTCCTGCATTATAATTCCCATCATCTGGAATCTGTGTGCACGGTCTGTCTGCTCAGGACACAGAAGATTAATTCCTGTCAGATCCCAACACATCCAGTGTGAGTGTAGTCATGCTGCTCCTGCAGCCAGTTCAGATTGATAATAATGTTTAATAATAAAAAATAATTGTGAGTATTCCGCTATTGTCTTTGGTTCATTCGCCAAAAAACTTATACTGATACTGATACTATTTCTTTGCCTTTGTTCCGAAAAAAAAAAGCCAAATGTAAGAGGGGAACCTTACCACTCTCTTTTCCCTGAAGTCTATGCCGACTGTGGTGATGAACTTGGGGTTGAACTTGTTGTCTGTGTAGCGGTACAGGAAGGTGGTCTTTCCCACGCCAGAATCCCCCAAGGCAAGGAGCTTTATAAGGTAGTCATAATCCCCATCAGTCATAGTGATGACCGCAATAAATCTGTACAAAAACAGACATAAGCGCATATTAACATACGCAGACGCAGAGAGAGGGTATGTCGTAGCTCAACTTCCCATAAGTGTGTGAAAAAGCAAATTACATGAAAAGAGGAAACAAAGCAAACACGGGCATTATTAGTTTGACATGTACGTGATTGACTATATCTTATCTCTATGTGCTTATATGACCCACTGTTTAAAAAAGTGCAGCCTATAAATAAACTCATATATCACGTTTACTTCATTCATGTATTTTTATCCACAACAAAAAAAAAATGTAGGAATTTGTATTAATTTTGAGCAATAAAACAAGTCAAAACCACACAACAAAAATCCAGTACAGTACTAAATGACAATTTTGACATACTCATTATAACAGTATGCTATTTTAGACTTCTAGCCTTAGTTACTCTGCAGACTAATAGTTTCTCGTTTTAACAGATTTAGGTTTTTCTCGTGTAAAACATTTTTTTCCACCAGCTACAGGAAAGGTCACGGGGATCAGAGGCTACATCAACCCTCACTCAGGGTCCTGGAGGCCGGCGGGCAGCTAAGCCTATAAATATGTCCCACATCACTAGCCTTCATCCTGCCATGTAGGCAGAATCAGAAACTGAATAAATGAACAAGATCGACTTTTTTCCAGCTTGTAGTGAGGGTATCTACAGGTATAACGAAGGAGGAATGTATGCAGTTCCCACGTGACAAATTCTTGAAAAACACCTCAGTGCGTGTATCTTACAGCGAGTTGTAGACTGGGATCATCTTCTCTCAGTTTTGCCTCGAGGCCCAAAGTGTATATTTAGACAGACGGTCATAAGACTCTAATTCACTCAGCTGAGAGGAAGCATGTATAACACTGCGCTTTATAAAATAGGAGACAGCGATCAACAATAACCTCACTGTACCTCTGACGGTACAGTGAGACGCAGGGTGATGTATGCTGGAATAAATAGCAGCTATTTCTAGTAATCGACACGAAACGGCGGGTATGAATGCTGCTGCAGAACAAACAAACACTGTGTCACGTTAAATTCATTTGACAGCAGTTTTGGGTCCAAATCATTTTCATTTTCCCCCAATACAACATTCCGACATAAAAACAAAAGGAGACAATTAATGGCAACAGTAAACCTAATATATTGAAATGAATGAACACAGCATATTATCAGAGTTAATAGACGGAGTCTAGGCAGAAAAAACATTTAATAATTTTCTTATTTGATATAGATTAAAGAGCAATTAGGTTAATGCTGAATTGAAATAGAATGTTAGGTAAATAAATTGCTAAAATTTACATTAATACAATGTAAAATATATTAACTTCTGTAAAGAAGCAAAAAAAGGTGTAGAGATCGTGCAACCACAGTTATTATTATGCCTATTTTTCCTATACAAAAAACAACTAAATTTTTTATATGGAAGTGAGAACACCCGCTATTGTATGTAATTTTACTGCATATGACGTGTAGATCACATTGTGTAAATGTAATGTTAATCAGATGATGTTTTGCCACATTGAAATTACATCCGAGCAGAGGGCGGGATAATCATGACCCAATATTGTCATGTTATGTTGTTGTATATCATGTGTAGGGCACACCATGTGACTATAATTTAAATTAGACAATGACGTATGTCACGGAACCAGTTTTTTTTTTTTTCGTTTCGGTGTCAACGTTTCGTTGTTGACGGATCAGAGCAGACAAAACCGCGAGTGTCTGAGGCGGGCGGCCTTCACAGAGTCGGTGTGTGGCTTAGTTTCATTAATAATGGAGAGGGTGAACCCAGGGAGCAGCTCGCTGATGCCTGCTGCCAACTCCAGCAGCCGGTGTGTACGCCACGGCATCTTACCCACACACACACACACACACACACACACACAGACGCCGGCAGTGTGTCCCAGGCATCAGTCGATATGGCTGTGCAGGTGCAGGTCACTTACAGTATGGAGCAGGAGACTTTTGGTGCAGGTTGTACAAAGTATGCTCATGGAAATTCATGGCAGTGTCACTGCAACCAGAAATAATGCAGGAAACCCACATTTTAATAAAAACAAAAAACTAATTTCCTGATGTGTATGGAATAGAAAGTCTGCAGACTTTTCCTCAGCCGCTCGCCTGCTACAGTAAACAACATTTGTCTTTATGCGATTTTGTGACATTGCACTCAACACACAGAGGAAAAACAAAAAATCCTCACTGTCACGGATTATTGAACTGAAACTAATGGCTTCCTGTTAAAAAAAAACACACACACAAACTGCAGGGTTTCATCTCAGGAATGGTAAGGAGTAACATTCATTATGTAAAGAAAACCCAGGTCTGGCCCTTTAATAAGGTCTTGAAAACAGTCCTAACTCAGTTAAGTGCTTTTAATTTTATTCATGGGAGCGTCACATGACAGTAGAGGGACAGACCTTAGTTTTTCGTCCGTCTCTCCCTAACTGACATGACATCTGTTTGTCCTGGTGTTGATAGAGCCCTCGGGGGGTGAGAGGTCTGGATTGAGACGAGGAGGTGCCTTTCAGGCTTATTGATCCGTCATTGGCAGAACACGAGGAATGTTTGTAGTGTGACGACTGTGTGTCAGTCATGAGTCCCCGAGGATAAAACGGCCGACAGCAGCTCGGTCAGCTGATGGAAGGGACCGGCACTGCTCGCAATCATCCAAACGACAAACAAATAATATAATAGAACAGGACAATGACGATTTATTTGGCGTTTCGGTTTCATTTTTTTTTAATGATCCCTTTCCATGCGAATAGGCACTTTCATACTAAAGAAGGTCTATGGGTGATATAAAAGCCTTTAAAACTGTTTGCATGACTTTTGCTTAGTTCTACAAAAGTAATGTCAAGGGTTAACGCTGTAAGATATCATGATCATGTATTAATACATGTTACTATAATGTAAGCCGTGATGTCTTGTGAGCAGAGATAACAGTTAAAACACTACTGTTAGAGTTGCTAACGGATTATGATGAATACAAGGCTGATCACAATGGCTCATTGTTTTTGTTTGTTTTTTTATTCCCCCTGCTGTTCTCCGACGCTTCGCATTGTTCAGCTAAAATTGTGTATGAAGGTTCCACTATCACTTATATTGCCTGATCCACGGCGCGAGGTCGGCGTTAATGTGGTGACAAAGCCTCCCTGTCCCCCCTACAACGCTCCAGTCAGTAATTCTGAGCCTTAATAGATGGCGCCGTTGTTTTGTGGATCGTCAAAAATGACCATTGTCTCAACATTCCTGCCCTAAGAGAGAGAGAGCTCTACATATATATTATATTTTGCACTCTAGACCACAAATCAATCATGATATGGTGGGGTCAAAAATCAAATAAACAAAAGGAAAATGAATGGAATTTAATGAAATTTTGACAGCGTAGTTAAATAAAAATTCACCCCTGTACAGTTCTCATGAATGGGAAAGATATTATATATATATTATATTATAAATATATTATATATCTATTATAGAGCCAAAACACATTTTTTGTACTTGGCCGTAAACATGATTACTTGTGCTATGAAGTTGGGCATTTTAACATGGGGTCTATGGAGATTTCAATTTTTAGCCCCAGAGGTTTCCACTAGGTAAGACTTTTCTCCCTATCATTACTAGGTGGTAAGAAACTCTATATTCTAGAGATTGATAATGTATGCAATAAATAAATCATGAGTTATGCTACTACTGAGATGTCATTTCTAATATTTAGTCTGCTCTTGTTGATGTAACTGCTTAATTTTCCAAGCTGTGCGATTGCACTGCATTAGGTTTATTTAGATGTTACTATCAGGTGTCTATTAAATGCGCACCCGATAACAGAAAAATAGTATTAGCGTTATTACATTCAGGTTGTGGAGGACAGGTTTTCCCAAGGCCCTCCTAAGGCTTTTATCTCAACAACAAGCAAATACAAAACCATAAAACACACAGGGCATTAAAAATGTATGAATAATCACACACTTTTGGAAAGGAAGTGAAAAGAGAGCATAATGTCTAAAACAATCCAATCGGGCTGCACAGAGAACACATCAGTGTCAGGATCAGAATGTTGATCAGGAAGTGGCGTTTTCGCTCTCCTTCCTCCTCTGTTATCCATCATCATACATGAGATTAAAAAAAACAAACAGACATCGCTGCTTTCAGTCAGACTCAGATACACAAAAAGTGTACAACTTTATACATAAAGTTGACATTTGTATAGTTCTGGGATCAATGCATAAATGCTTTTGGGTTGAATCATGTGTCATTACATATTTTTGTACATGTACATGTATCCTATGAACACCCAATTCATTTTTCTAATCCGTAATAGACGCCCAATATGCTGATGACACCCAACTCTATCTCTCCTTAAAACCACAATCTGAACCACCCTCTCCACCCTCAGCACCTGGATGCAATACTTTCTCCAACACAACCAGAATAAATGAATCCAAAATCACCATCATTGGCCCAAGCTCCAGAATCCTCACTACTCAGACCTTCCCCCTCAACGTTGACACCTCCGTCATCAGCCCATTCCACCCATTTCAAGAAGGGTCTTACAGGGTTGCAGGCCCAACTCAGGCTTTACATCTGGGGACTAGGTTACTGAATTCACATGGAACCTGCACAATTTGTCCAGTTCAAGCTCATTCCTGCTCAGTACACAGGTAGCACACATTTACCCTTCTTAATGTCAACCTCTACATGACTGGCCATAAGTATCTAGAAGAGCAATATATCAAATTAATGTATAATTATTATTTTTTTTTAACATTGAATGTACACATGTATTTGGTTCATGACTTTTTTGATTAATTATTACAATGATATTTAATACTATAAACTATTTTAAAAACATCTACTTCTCCAATGTCACCCACGTATGCAATGCAAATGCAGTACTTCCGCATGCAACTTTCGAGAAAAAAGTTTCAGCCAAATTCTTTCACAGAGAGAGATTAAATGACACTTTCGTATGCCAAACATCAGATACACAGAGTTCCTCCAAGTTCCTATCTGTCCACATCTTTACGACAGAGCTTCATGTTACTGATTAGGAACACATACTATTACCAACTTCCAGCTCTGTCATTTCCGTTCTCAAACATTTTTATTTTTTTTTATTTTTTTATTTATTTTTTATTTTATTTTATCACAAATTAATGAATACATATTTATATATTAACATAAAGGCCATATATACAGTATATCAGTGGTGATTGCTCTAAGACTCCAAGTGAAGCTCAGCTTTCTCAAAAATGTAAAAAAAAATAAATACAAATAATAATAATAATAATAAGTGGCCAAATATGTACTGCTATGTATATGCTTTATATGCATGTGTATGTAGACCTAAGTTTATGGTCTACATTTATTGAATTATGGCAGTATGAGCTGCATTCTATGGGATTTTTATCATTTTACCAATAATATTGGATTCCTCAAAAATGGAAAGCTAAGTTATTATGTACATGAGAATGATAAATAAGAAGCTATATATATGAGATTAGAAAATGGCAATAATTAATTTCTGTGACAGTCAGTGGTAACAGTAATAGGTTGCTTTAATACCATTCAATACTTTGAGGTATCAAACGGAAGCACATAATGCACATCAGCTTGATAATGTACAACAACATCAATCTGCTGTCGTGATGATGCTTTTACAATCAACGGGTTAAATCCTACGCTGAACTACTGTATAAATCAGTCCCAGCACCTGGAGGACTCTTTACCTCTAGGTGCATAAATCCACCTGACAGACCGACAGTGTAATTTCAAACACTCGGTTTTGTGAGGCTCTAAACACACACAGATTTATTACGCCCTGTGTATTCAGCAAGAGGAAGTGCAGACAGTTTGCAGACAGTACAGCATGTTTGAGGGAAAGCTGGACAAATGTGACTATTAGGAAATAAAATTCATCTTAAATGAGAATGACATACTTTGGTGAAAAGGTTAACAAAACAGTATAATATTATAATAAACATACAAACTGCAGTTTAAAACCAAATAAATATTTTTCCCCAATGCAAATCTGCACCATACTAATATTCAGCACTTATTTCGATATTGTCTAGACTAAGTACATTAAAAATTCAGCATCACTCATAAAAAACAATAAAAAAAAACAATGTGCACTATTAAAAGTGCAATGTGATTCAGAACCATGTGACAATGTTGCCACCAGTGCTTGAAGACTCTTTCCGAGAGAGCACTTGTTGCTGGAATGCACCGGATTATTGCATATTATGAAATGTTGTTTCAAACCATCATAATAAAATCAGAACAGAATTTGGTTAAAATTCCCACATTAATCCTGTTCAAAAGACTGGGCACAAGCAGAACAATGGGAGTAGGATATTTTTCCTTATCGAGAAACCCCCAGTCTTCACAATTATACTGACTAATGAATAGTAAAATGGGGTATGTTAACATATTAGTTAATTATATGAAATGGAGGAAATTGGTTTAAAAACAAACACATTAGATTAGAATTAAAAAAAAAAAAAAAACTTACACATAAAATGCAATATTACACAACATTGATAAGCTCTTGCATGCATAAAAGCTCTATTAAAAGGTCCCATTCCATGCAAATAGACACTTAGCTTTCAGCGAAAAGCTTTGAAATTAATACAATACTACTACTAGCAGTTAATCTATATTACTGACTTTTATAAAGTCATAATCCAATGAGTTCGGTTCTGGTTGATTTGTCAATTTACCTGAATGTATATAAAGATGAGGAAAAAAAATGGATTATAATTTTGACTGTTTTTAGTAGCTAAACAAGAACTCGTACTAAAAATTGTCTAAAAATAGCTGAATTGAATCAGTTGTAATCGATGATGACAGCTGTCAGTACCTATCCAGAAACAAAACTTTTAGGATAGATAACCACAAGTCACAGTGTTTCAAATATCTCTCTCAAACAGGTGGTTGTATTCAAAAAGGTCAGAGATCTTTTGCGTTTGACTGTGTGACCTCTGAATCATCGTAAACCGATCAGACAACTAATTGGTTTTCTGATCCGAGGATACTGCCGGGGGTCTTTGTTGTCATTACCCATCTATTCTCTGGGGGTCAACAATCCATAACAACTAACAAGGATGAAGATTGACCCCTGATTATCCAATTTCAAGGTAGAGCGATCAATGAAGATGAGCTAAATAGGAACCAGGTGACCTCGCAAAAAGTGCAGCCTTTCAGAGAAGGGGGACTTTCTTTGTGCTGCTCTAACCCAATTATTGCGTTTTTGTTGCTGATGTGTTTTAAGTTAATTTTGCTTTTCAGAGTCAGTGATCAATAGTGACTCACTGA
Source organism: Eupleurogrammus muticus (assembly GCA_036785175.1). Classification (NCBI taxonomy): domain Eukaryota; kingdom Metazoa; phylum Chordata; class Actinopteri; order Scombriformes; family Trichiuridae; genus Eupleurogrammus; species Eupleurogrammus muticus. The sequence goes on along the minus strand of JAYKQN010000013.1, from coordinate 11,975,252 downwards.
TTGGATTATCAGGGGCAATACCGGCTCCCCACAATGTCCAGTCTGTCTTATTTGGTGTCTTTAGAACCATACTTAAAGAGCCCATACCATAGAAAGTGGTATTTTAATTATTTTTTAAATATAGTGCTATATTTCAAAACATTCAACTGACAGATAAATGCATACAGCCCATATTCAGAAGCTGTGCCTCCGAACAAGCCATCAGTACATCCATGAATTTGTGATAGAACTACACAGTCACCACCAAAACTTCATTCACAGACATTTAAAATAATTTTAGAGGCACCAAACTATCCAGAGAGCTCCAGACACAAACTACTTGAGAGGGAAGATGTAAAACTATCAAGATTTAAAGCGACTTTGCCATCAGTCCTTTAACTACAGACCCCTAGTCTACACCTCACAACAGCAACGTCATCGTCCTACTGCGCTTGTTGCCTGCGGAAACCAGAACTCGCACCATAGTGAGGAAATGGACAGACCTGCCAGCGAAGACCATAGCACTCGTTTTTAGTTAGTGAATCACAAGAATCCGTTTGTTCAAAAGGTCCATTCATCAAATCAGTCAGCTGAGAGCTTGACGGAGCTTCTATCGTGTAGTCAGACTCTCTGGATCGAAATACAGCTGAACATGAGTGGAGCAACACGGGAGGGAGAAGAGGGAGAGATCCAGTGGCACTACTGGTCATGAATGTAAAAAATCCATTAAGGCTCAGACCATTAATTTTATTTTCCTACAATGGACAGAATTTCATCAGGAACTGCAAGTAGAAGACAATGAGCAGGGGGACAAGAGCCTTGACACTAGTGTGATTCCTCTAGAAGAACAGTCATCTTTCTCTGTCCCGATTACAGGTTGCAGGTCACACTGAGCTGAATGGTTCATGATTCAGTTCATGATCTCGTCCGTCTTCTGTCTTCCTGTCCTACCGCTACTGTCACTCTGACAAAAGACATCCCAGTCTATAAAGCCTAATATATCTAAAAGATCCTTGCTGGACATCAGAGTTAAACACTGTCTTTAATGATTTTAATGCTGTTCATTCAGGACTTACGTTCACAGTGTTGACTCACTGTAAAATCCCCTCACTGTGAGGGCCAGCACCAGCAAAACCAACTACCAAACTACCAACTATCCAATCAGTGGAGTAGAAATAGGAGGACAAGCCAGCAGTTCAATGGAGTAGACATCTTAAAACCAGTTGATGAGAGAACTAGTAGGACAAGTGTCGGATTGTCAAGAAGGCCTGTGTATGACCTTTTTCTGTAAGAGAGCCCTGCCTGGTGCCGGACCCCCTGACCCTCTAAGAACCATCTCTGGTGTCCACCCACGGCTCCCTGAATACCTCCCTTCAGTGCTGGTTCTCCCAGGTCTCGTCCAAAGCTGACAGGCTCACCTCCCATGAATGGGTGTACCCAAAATTTGATAAAGGTAGTTACAGATTCTTCTCTGTTCAGTAATTCTATCTGTACAGATTCAGTACATTTCTTGGAATGACAGAGCAGCTTGAAAGTCAGATGCACGGAGGTAATCACTTCATGTTTGTTTATTTTCCTGGTACTGGCGCATTTATGTGCCCTGAATTTTAGAGGTGGACCCTTTTCCACTCTGGATAGTGGCAGACTGTTGGATCTACAGAAACTGGTTGCATTCAGTGACATCTGTGCCACATCAGAGTAAAAGCGAGACAGAATTAACTCTGGTGTACTATATTTTTTTAATTCAGCCATCCGTGAGTCCCATCAGGCTTTCTCAATTGCTTCCAATTATCACAGCAGGAGGTAGGCTAACATCTGTACAGACAGCCAACACAGCTGGATCTGAAAGGTCAGCATGGATGTAGACACCCTGGGAGGCGGAGGCGGAGGGGCGCGGAGGTCGGACAGCAGGGCTCTATAGGTCTACAGCATGGTAATAACTTTAGCAGCACCGCGGTTTTAGAGTAAATCTGAAATTCATTGTCATTTTATAATTGTAAATAGACTATAGTGCTTTTCTAGTCATTTTGACGACTCAAAACCGTTCACCCATTCAGTGGCTGAATATCTGAGAGTAATGTGTTTAATAAAAAAAGCAAAAAGACAGATTGCTTAAAACTCTGATGAAATACATACATAGAAATGCTAGTACTGTGTCATCAAATAAGCAGCCCACTCATAAATTATTCCACTCAACACCACAAAACCAAACCAGTAACTAGACAGATTGTGTGTACAGTATTGCAGTAAACACCTGTGGCATTTCCATCTAAATCAATATGTTCTACTTTAAAAGAGTCGCTACACACTTTTTGAAATCAAGTTGAACTCTCTTTAAGACTGTGACGGACAAAATTGAATAACCTTTCCACATAGAAACAAATGCTTACTGGGCTTTAAATCAATCTGACAGTGGGGATATTTCATGCCAAATGCTATGAACTGTCACACTGTTAGGTCAGGTTAGGTTATGCCATTCATATGCTATACATGGTACTTTGAGGTTGTGAGGTTCAGGCTACATGGCATAGACCAATAACTGATAGAATTCTCTTTCTTTGGGACTTGAACATTAATGTGTATTACCCCACTTCCTCATTGATGATAGAATTCTCTTTCTATCATGTATTACCCCACTTCCTCACTGATGATAGAATTCTCTTTCTTTGGGACTTGAACATTAATGTGTATTACCCCACTTCCTCATTCACTTCTGACTATAAGTCTTTGTGATTTCTCTAGCCTTGTTCAGTACAAGGGCCATGCTTTTAACATTGTCCTCAATAATGTCGACGACAACATCCTGCTCAACCACTTAGAAAAATGTGTTGGCATTTTGTACATGGTGCTGAAGTGGTTTCTCACAAGCCTCCTCCTTGGTGGCCTAGGTAAAATGTGGTGTCCCTCAAGGGTCGATCTTAGGTACACTCTTTTACTTCCTGTATATGATTATCTGGATAAAATCATCCATCTCTACAACCTTCAGTTTCATTGCTTATACCAACATTTGCTGTGAGGGCCCCTTGGTTTAGAACTTCCTGCCTGAAGATATTAGATTGGCTGATTCACTGTCTTTTTTTTATTTTTTTTTTAAATTGCCTCTTTAAATTGCTGTTTCCTCCAATGTATTCTTTTACTATCTTGTAGTGCACTGTTGTAAAATTGCTCTCTGATGCATACTCCTAATTGTGGTTTTATTGTTTGTGGAGTTTTTATGTGAAGTACTTTGCAAACTATAGTTTAGATTAAAAAAAAAAAAAAGTATTATTGGTCCAATTAAAAAAAAACTTGTGGTAATAATATTCAATTTATTTTTATTTCAACTAGCTCATTATTGTTAATTTTTAGAATATTGTGTAGAACAATAAGTCTGCTGTACTCATTCTCAAATTCACAGATTTGGTTATGGTGAATTTGCCACACATAGACGTTGCAGTATATCTACCTCTTATTCACATACAGTTCATTAAGTCCATCAACAGCAACTAAAAATTCACTTCTCTCCTTCAGAAGAAAGAACAAGGACTTTGTGCTGTTTTATTTGGTAATCCTGTTACCTCCATGAGAGTAGGTGGTGGTCTAAGGACAACCAATTGATACATTACAGGAAAAAGAAAAAGAAAAGGGTGGATTTGAGTAAGTCGACACAAAATCAATTGGTGAAATGGTATTTTTCATGCATCTATGAATAACTTAAAATTCTAGACCTATGATTTGTTCACAGACTGGCACTTCTTGCTGCAGATGAAGCTATGTTTTATTGTTTCACTGTTTCATGAAAATGATGTAGTTCTCATGAGCAGTGATACTGAAAAAACAAAAGAAAATGAGATAAATAATTACCTCAGACTAACTGCTCAATGGAAAAGTACCCCCTAAATGAGTCATTTGAACCAAGAATGTTTAAAAGGCTTCTCCTCTCCTGGAAGAAATAAACAAACCCTTTCAAGTGAAGGACCTTGATTCTATTACATCCAGCCACATGAAACCTGATCAAATAAAATCAGAACAGAATGATGTGATTGTGGAATTCAAACTACCGTGGGGAGACACAACTGGCCATTGTGCTGCGACCTACAGGTCCCATGACTCCAATAGTCCTGATGTTTTTAATTTTACATGGTTACATTTAACAGCCGTGGGCTTGGACACAAGAAACTGACAGTTGTAATGTTGTTGTTTAAGAATTTTGCCCATTCTATCATTGTTCTTCTGGAAACTCGCACTAGGTACAACTATGGTACAACTGGTATAAAAGACTGGCTTGGGACTTTGGGGATAAAAATAATGCTATAGGGGTGTATGCAATTTTACCTGAGGATTTTGACAAGTGTTTAGCATTAATTTACTTTAAACAAACCTGAGTTTTATCCAAATCTAGTAATTTTTCAACAGTCAGCTGTTGACAAGATGCCTAGATGAGGGGAAAATTGTCATTGATTGACATCAATAAACATTAACTGTCTGTATCTACATGCAATATTGTGTCACCTCAATTTGTGGCACTCAATGCTCATTCTGTGGCACTGCCCCACAGATTGGTCTATGTCTGGTAAACACTAGGACTCCAGCAGCACAATGAACATTTAATAGAAAACAATTTAACATCAATAACGACAACAGGGGTTAGTTGGGCCCAGTTTTGTCACAGTGAGGATGAAGCACAAAGAAGCTGGTATGTAAACCACAAACCGAAACGTTTTTTTATAAATTATACTAAACCAACTAGCAAGGTTGTGGTTTTATAGTAGCTAGGCTGTCTTTTAAAGCCAATCTGCTGTGTAATCTGATGGATGAAAAAGCACTCAAATATCTAATAACTATTTTCATTGACTAAAACTAAATTCTAAATTCTCTGAGAAACATATTTTTCTATCCCACTCTGACATTCCCTATTTGACTCTTACTTGACTTTTCTCGACTCAGCTATTCTCTCCTTTTCCTTAAATCTAATATGCTTCATTGCTTATTGAGTTGGAGGTCATGTGATTGGTCAGCTGACTGGATTTGTGGTTGTGTTGTTTGCCCCGGGACAGTGAACCAGACTGCAACATTATCATCCACCCTGTTCTCTGGTTTCTCCTGTGTCTAAAATGAATTGTCCCCAATACCTAATTGTAAAAATATATATTCACTGTCAATGTTTTCAACACGACTAGGCAATTTGAGAGCTTTATTTTGTTTAATTTGTAGGCCTAAGCCCTTATGTCATTTTCCGTTTTTTATTCTATGACCACATATTTAGTTCTGGCGGTAACAGACGGTTGTCATGTGTTTAACTCTCTTGCAGAAAAATGTTGTTTTACAGTAGAAAACAACTTAAGTCTGTATAGCCATCCATCCATCCATGCATCCGTCCGTCCGTCCGTCCAGCATGTAGAAGTACTCTGTGTGTTAAATGCAAAATCGAATCACCCCGATTTTACCATTCATCATCATCTTCTGATTTGCAGCCTCTCAATCTAATTACGGGTTTCCTTTAGTACCTGTGATCCAATTTTAGGGTCAGAACGTCTCATGAATCGCCTTCACGTAACGTGAGAAACAGCAACAATGCCAAAAGGATGTTGCGCAACAGGTTGTAAAACAAATAAAAACCATGTAGCCAGAACAACACTTAACCCAAAATGCAACGCAGTGACTCGATCAAATATGTCCTGATGAGCAACGCCCAGCCATGTCATTGATCAAAAACAATAGAAGACGTGGAGAAAACATAAATGCATACACACTTGTCAAAAATCTCTGCTACAACACATCAAATTGCATTGATTTCCATTACATGCATACATTAGTTGCCTGCAGCTGTGATCCAAACGTTTTTGCTCTATGTTGGCTAAATCAAGTTTCAGAGAAAACCAAAGATTTGACTGGCGATTTAGGGAAATTTGAAGCAGGACATTTAAAAGAAAAAAAAAAACGTGTACGGTAAAGTATTTTTGACTTAAGCTATAAAGAAAATAAGTAAAATGAGCGCTGTAAAGTTTCAAATAAAAACTGCATTGGAACATTTTATCTTTGTTATGACTACAGACTTGTTTTATTCATTTTTAAACATATTGGGACTTCTTCACAACACGCATAGCAGCACGACACATGACAAAAATAGTCAGCAAAAAACTAGAGAGGAGCCCCGTAGTGGACGAACATTTGAGTCTTTTAAAGGAATATGTACAAATTATATTTTATGGCATGTATTCAACAATTTTTAGTGGAATACATTTTAAAAGTAACACTCCCAACACTTGATTATTGTAGATGCAAGCGATTGTCAGACATGAATTAACGCGTAGTGACACACATGTTGGTTTATATATATATATATATATTCATTATGACTACAGATACGGAGGGGAAGACGAACAACCTTACATTTGGTAAGACACAAAGTTTTGTCAGGGCAACTTGTAAATGTCACAGTTGTCGCAGCAGTTACATAACATTACGGGGCTTAACAGGCGGTTAATGAGTGGCACCGGATCGCTGGTGGATGTTAGAAAAAGACGTGTGTTGTTGGATGTTGGTGGATCCGCCAGGAGCCAAATGTGTACCGCAAACAAACAGCCGTCTGGTTACTTTTTGTGGGATGTTGCCACCTAAAACTTAAGTCAATCCACTTGGTTTCATCTGTTTTTGTGCATCTGTTTTTTTTAATTTATTTTATCTTTAAAGAAGTATGATTGGTGCCTGTCCAAGTGTCCTAGACAAAATTTCTCCAAAAGGAAACATTAAAGATTCATCTTATCTTTATCTTATATTTGATCCAAAATACCCTTAAAGGTGTGTCTTACATCTCCTGTTATTAAAATATAAAAGGTGCTTTTAATAGAGTCAAGTTTTCTAAGAATCTTTTTTTTTTATGCGTTATGAGAATTAACTTTTGCTGCCTAGCATTTCGGCAGCTTAAAGTGTAAGTAAAGGGTTGGGAGTTGCAATGCCTGTTAAGAAAATGGTGCTTTAGGGGTCTAGTAACGTTCATAAAACAGCATAAATGTAAAATCGAGCTCCTTTTTTCCTCAGACCTGAGCAGACATAGTGAGCACTGCTTCCTCCACTCTGATTCATCAGCCTTCACTTATACCTTAAGAATCTGGAGCTTAGTAGCATAAAAGTTTAGGATGTTTTTTTTTCTTGTAAATCAGTCAGTAACGGCTCATCAAAATTATTTGACGTCAACCATGTCACAAAATGTGGAATTTGCAGGGCTCTTGTAAAGCTGACTTTTGGGGTAAAGAGTCTAGAATTTTTTAGCCTCACTCGGGGCCTGTTGTCTTATATACTCTATAACATGGAGTCAGAAAAGGTAACCATGCTAGGAAATAAAGAGAGGCTTTGGTTTCTGATTTTTTTTCTCTTGTAGGGTCTCAAAACTAGATGACATCAAGCTAATAGTACCCGTTTTTCATTACCACACAAAAAAAAATTCCTTTCTGTTTTTCACCCTTATGTAGCATTTCCATAGTCAAATTACTTTGGAATCTCCAACCTGGACAAATCCTGAATGAATAAGTTCTATTAATACATTAGCATGAGGAGGAAACACATTATTCCCTGTACATGAATTGAACCTGATTCCACATCAACACTTTCAGTCACATCACACCTGATGCAATATTCAACAGTGTCCTACCACAACATTCTCCCATTTGCAGTTAAACCAGTTTTTAAGTAAAATACTGTTTAAACAAAGCGTGCTTACAAGTCAATGTCAAAAGTGTTCAGTGAAATGAAGGTTCATTTTCAGTTTAATACATCGCAAAGTTTGAAGAAATAACATGATAAACACAGGAGTTCCTTCAAGGATAAAGCCAATCTCCTATATATGACTCCTATTATATATGACTCCTATTATCATCACATCTGGGCCCAGATTGGTCCAGGCGTTCTATGGTGGCTCCATATGGGCAAGACCGAATTGGCTGAATGTTCAAAACCCACGTGGGCAATCCAGGTTTTTCCCATTTAGGGCCCATTATTGGCTGATCAGTATATATTATTATGGTCTAACAAATTCATTTTGGGGGCTTATTTTATACCTTATTTTTTTTTACTCCATGGAGGGTTTCGAAGGTACAATGTCTAATGTTTTTCCATCATCTGATAACAAAACCACCTTTTCTGGTGGTCACCAGTCCCTTGGTGGACGCGTTATCCCACCATCATGAAGCTACATCCTGCTGCAGACAACAGGACAAAGACTTTACTTGGAGTTTTATTCGCAGCAGTAATGTTACACTTTGTGACACACAGGATGTTTTCTGTTAGTCTGCTATTTTATCCAAGCTAACGTCGGTGTCCTGTTTTGTGGTTTTATCCACAGTCCTGCAAATGCAAAGTAGTGTAGCGAGTGTTGTGACTCATTCTCTTCCCCCCCTGTTGCACCTGCATTTGAAACATGTTGGTTGTTGGTGCACCCTGCTGCTAGGGATGGAATCAGTGGGATAAAGCACAAATCAGGCCACTGTGGAGCATCTTTAACACCACGTCAAATCAAGCCTCGTCTGTAGTCAATATTTATTGCAACAGGACGGTGTATACGACATTGATGGATTCATTCATGGTAATAAGCAAGTCACCCTGGTTCTATGGCACTGAGGAATAAGGGAAAATGATCAGGCTTTGGCTGCACAAAAAATCCAGTTTGTAGGACCGGATCATTGCTGGTTTTGGTATTATTAATGCACAATAAGGAGAAATGAATAATATAACCAGCCCTAATGTTGTAGTGACTATCCATGGAGCTAGGAACATACAAGCACTGGTCACAACGACGCTTGCTGACGGGCACTTATCTTCGCAGCGAGCTCCGTTGGCCCAACTCAAAGACTTGCAGTGATTCGCTTCTCCTCCGTAAGCATATCCAGCATACATGCCCATTCCACCTAAATTAGATTTTCCATTCAATTTAAATTGTGGTGTGACTGCGGCCTTGGATGAAAATTTTGTGCGTATGTCAGTTTTTTTTTTTTTTTTTTTACAACAGTATGAATCTGAATCCCGGGTTTTCGCCGGTCACTGTGCCGTCTATAAAAAATCCGTAATTGAAGGAAACACACAAGATCACAGCATGATTATCACATGTTTTGGACGTGGACGCGGAGTTTGGATCAGTCTGCCTCGAACTCTCGGAGAAGTCAAAATCGGTGCAAATTAGTCTTGTTCTGTACAAGTTTCCTAAAATGTGATGTATATATCTTTCATGCATTTACATATCATTTGTTAGATTTTTCCTTTTCCTATTCCTATAAACCACCGTTTCAAAAACTGAAAGACATAAACATTAAATAGTAATAAAGTAGGACGCAGTAAGTAGAGTAAAGATGAAACAATCTTTTTTTTTTTCCACAAAATCTTATATATTTTATATTTTCTATCTCTCTATACTGGTGGATGTGTTTTCCCATCACTAAGTTAGTAAAATAGAAAAATTGATTCTCTCCTATTGTGAGACTGAGCATGAGAGAAATGTCATGAGCAACTTGTTCACCGCTCAGTCAGATAAGGAGCTGCCTGGATGTTGCAGCCGAGCACAAACACAGCGACACAGCCACCAACCTGAAGAAAAAAGGGTGTGATCGCATTCCACAGCTGTGAATGCTAAGATCACACCCCCCCTCCTTTTAGTTTAAAACCATCGTCCTCCTTCCTACTTCTGCACAAACTGTCCCTGTTCTCCTCGGATTAGCCTGCGGCCGCTCACATGCCTTTAAAAGAAAGGAAAAAAAAAAAAAACTCTGCAAACAACTCCTAAATCCTCTCGACAAACAGCCCAAACAAACATCCTGCCGGGGCCGTTAGCGCGTCTCTTACCTCTCAGCGCCTCCTCAGCTGATTCAACAAGTGTCAGATCCTGAGGGATGTACGAGCCGTCCAGAGCAGCTGTCCGGCAGCCCCGCGTCTACATCCACCACCAGCTAACTGAATGACCGGGGGCCCACTGGGCGATTAGGTGGGTTGGAAGGGAGGCCGGATCACTGGAGCACTGACGACCATTCAGCTGGATGCGGCGGAGCAGAAGGAGCCACGCCCCCCCCCTCAGCGGCTGACCCGAGCAGCTGACTGGCTGCTTGGCTGGAGGGATGGATGCATGACCGGTTTTAATGAAGCCCGCCGCTGCCGTCCTGACCTGCCGACCCGATCCCCGACTAAACAACTGACTGAGAGACTCGACAAATGAATGGATTACTTAATAATTACCTTATTACCTTATTATAACGGCACAGTCTCTCACCAATAACTGACTGACAGTTTAACCAACCAACCGGCGAAATGTCTCTTGAAATGATTGATTAAGTACTAACTGACCAACTTAGTAAAAAGACTAATAACTAATAAACTGACAGATTTAATTAATAGATAAATGATTGAACTGACAGACTGAAAAACTAACCGATTGACAGTCTGACCATATTTTAAATGTAAAAGACTAATTTACTGAAAACCTGAGAGATGAAGCAGCAGATTATCTGACTAACCAACTAGTTACTCCCCAGTTACTAACTTTTACTGTCTTTGAGTAAAAAAAACAAAAAACAGTTGCCTGACGTGTTACCTGCTGAGGTTCTAAATGCAGTTTGGAGGTTTTCTTTCTTTCTGCTTCCTCTCTTCCTTCTCCACTACTTTTTGCCTCTCCTCTCCGTCTGTAACTCTGTTTCCCTGTGTGACGAGGGGGGCGGGGGCGGAGCACACACACACACACACACACACACACACACACACACTCCCTTATCGGCTACTAAGTGCAGCCTCAGGTCATGTTAGTGGAGGAAACTGCGTTTATTTGTGTGTGTGTGTGTGTGTGTGTGCACTAAAACAGGAAGTAGACAGCCCTAGGTGCATTCTTTGAGTAAACACATTCTGTATTTTATGTCATCCGAAACCCTCCGTTTTGCAAAACTGACAGTAACTACTGCATAGCGTGAATAAAGAAAGCAGATATTAGTGTTATGATAATGGATATTTCATTTAATGGAGCGGTGGGTGAAGCTGCTGTAATATTGTATTTCAGATTACGTTTATTTTGAATTCAATTTTTCTCATCACCGAAGAGACAATAATCTCATGGACAATTTAACTTGGCACAATAGCTAGTGGAAAAAAAAATAGAATTTACTATTAGATGGCTCCTGAGATCTGATACAAAACAGCCTGAACTGCCGATGTGTCCTGGAGCGCACGGCGCTCATTGCATTTTGATTGTTCTCACTTTTAAATTGAATTCACCGTGTTTATTCAGGCAAAGTTCTTGCGCAGCTGTTTTACCAGTTAAACATTTGAGAAATTTAGAATTTAAAAAAGCCGGCGTCATTATGAAGAGCGTAGCTTTGAGTTCAGCATCCAAACACGAGTAGAAATAAAGTCAAATACTACCCTGGTGGCCCTTCATACAACAAGGCATAATCTACTAATACCTCTGTGTAAGTGTGTGAGTGAGGTGTTGTTGAAGTGTGAAACAAAAAATGAATAAGATGCTGCATCCCTGCATGCATTGTATTGCAACATCTCTCAAATCCAATCCATATCCACCATCAAATCCATAGCTGCCACTTTATCCCCCACGTTCACACAAGCTACTGCGGCCGTAGTCATTGCAAAAACAACAAAATAAGTAGGGCAATAATGGTAATAATAGTTTCCTTTTTTGTACTAACTGTATACCAACCGTTTCTCTTCTGTAAAGTAGTTATTACCCAGGAGAAGACATAAAAAATGGATGGTGACAAACAACTAATAAGCTTTTATAGATTGCTCAATTTGGGCCCTCCGTTCCCTCCATGATTAACATGGCAAAATGATCATTTTGCTGTTTCCTAACTGCGCAATTTGCAAAGTTTAATAAAGTTAAACGTTTTAAAAGCCACTAACTGTAGTGATTGCATAAAGATTAATTACATTTTGCAGAAAATTTGTCTGGTTTCCACATTTTTTTTATTACTACTCAATGGGCAGCTGTGGCTCAGGAAATAAAGAACAGTACCCAAGATATGCAAAGGACAATCATAAGTATCCACACAGATAGAGACACCTTCCTTTATACATAGAGGATGCTGACACCTACTGGCCAAAGACACATTTCTCATGCTCAGACATCATGTTGATACCTGAGACATTTTTTGACAGATTAAGTGTAATTTAAGATGTGCCCATAGCATTGGGAAAACATTGGAGGTCAGCAAGAGAAAAAAAGCAAAGAAAAATAGCAAAAAAATAATAATAATACATTTGTAGAAGTGCCGCAAAATGGGAGGAAATCTATGCAAATTGATGAAATTGTGCAAATTGTTTGCACCCATGAAATCCATGGACAACACATTTTTTTTTTAAATCTGAGATTATGTGGGACAGTTTTAAAAGGTATACTGTAAATCACAGACTTGCCAAAATTGCACCACATTTCATACTGCACTCGGTTGGATCCCCAGAAATACACCCAGCGAGTATGACATGGAACAGTTATAGACATATGTGAAGGGGGGGATACACAGGGACAGACAAACAGAGATCTGGGCATTATAGAGAAAGAATCTAGATCCATGATAATCCTAGGGTTGTCCATGTCTCCAAGTGCTAGAGCAAGAAACCAGATGCAGGTTTGCACCAAACCCCAATTGTTGTTCCCAATTTTCACAGTCGGTGGGTGTGTGTGTGTGTGTGTGTGTGTGTGTGTGTGCATGACAGGCAGACATCGTAACGTGCTTTGGTCTGACAAAGCTTTACACGGTAAGAGCGGTACATTTACCATTTGAAAAGAGTCGGGTAAATTGTCGTGATTTTTGGCTTTCTATATAGAGCTCCAGAAAACGACATCACACGGCCCCCCCAAAAAAAAAACAGATGCACTGTCGTTTTGGCAGAAATAAGCATTTGTGGAGTAAATAAATGCGGGAGAGAGCCAGGTGAGGAAGGAACATAACAGAGAAATTTTCTCTAAGCCCAACAGAACAACTCAAATGTTGAGGATACAGAACGAGTTAGATCCCTCTCTCTCTTTCAATTATCCATATTTACACTTTAGGGTGTCATAGTTATGATGCTCAGACAGGACGACAAGCTCTCTAACGCATCCTACAATGTGAGACATGTGTTTCAGAGAGGAGCATCTCAGGTTTACATGTCAGGAGTCGCCATGGAGACGACAGTAAACAACTGTCATCTTGTAATCTTACCCAATATTAGACAAATAGAGACCAATATTTAGGCCATCTGAGTTCAGATTTACTTTAATTTCAATAATAAGGAGTGGTAAACATTGAAATAAGCAAATATAACTAATTTAATATAAATTAACCTATTCTGTCCCAGACTTAGCAGCATCCTGACATAAACTCAACTTCAACATCTGCAGACCCCTCTCACCCATATCTACTGTATGTCTCAGACTCTTATTGATCTCAACACAGCGTCAGAATGTGTTATTTGTTTTTTTTGTTTAAAAAAAAAAAGGGGAAAAGACCACAAAATGATGCCGCTGTACTGCATCAGCACATCACGCAGCCAAACTACTCGATGTTGACTGTGATGGCTCATTTATCTGCAATAAAACAAAAGACTGTTGCTTTTCATGGAGATAAAATGAAACCAATGGAAGCTGGAAGAAAATAATTCAAATAAGTGATTTTAGAAATGCTCAGTAATAAAGTCTCGTGTGCAGAATTTGTACTATGAGGTGTAAAACATGGAAAGGCAACATACTGGCTCTTTAGAGATCGCCATAGAATGCCAAGGTTTAAGAACGTTTAACTAGAGCCTTATGCTGAGCTGAAGGTGGAAGACAATCGGCCATACTATGCAGATTCTATTACAGCCCTGTTAAAAACTCCAGGCATGGAACAAACACTGCTCTGTCTATACAACGCCCGATTTGTTTTTTTTTTCTCCATATGAGGAGCAAACGTGACGGCTTGTAAAGCAAAAGGTCACCAGTTCGAATCTCAGCACGAAGACAAAGCAGCTCCTTAGCAACAAGAGGCTTTACAGCAACTTTCAGTTCAGTGGAAATCTTCAATATCAATAACATTGTGCAAATCTTCGCCGTCACCACAGACTGTGTGAAAAATAGAAATGGAACCTGTGATGCCACCTGTTGGTTTGTGGACTTATGTTAGTGTCTCTCCCAGAGTCTTACAGTGTTTTTTCTGTTCAGACAATGCCATGACATTTTATATATTGTATGCAATAATTATACATGACAGATATTAGGGGGGTCTTAATTTTTAGTCAATAATGGTTTGGATTTGAACGCGATGCCATTTTCATCTCTACGCAACCTCTCAGATGAGAACCCAGAACAGCTTCTCACCAACGAGAGGGGAACAGGTAGAAATTGAATTGGTGCACAATGTGACTGCGCTCACATTGTCGTAGCCTGCCGGCACAATGACGATCATTGTAACTCGTCTGCTGATCACCACGCCGTAATGTCATCGTGTCATGCCCTTCGCAGAAGAGTCAGCAAAAAAAAAAACGCCGCCGATCGCACCTTTCAGAATAACATGGGCAGCAGCCCATGAGGTGAACGACGGCGTTTTGCGTTTATCGATCAAGACGGTCTGTGAGGGCAATGTCACCAATGGTGCGTTTACAGGACTTTTAATGAACTCAGATTCTTCACGTTATCTGTCTGAAGAGTTCTTCTCAGATCAAGATATATCTTTTCTTATACTGATATCATCACATTATTAAATATTTCAGCACTTTAAGTGGTTAAAGTGAAAAAACAGATTCAACCTTGCAAATAGACTGAACTGTTATATCATATTTTGCTCATGGACAGCGAGACTAAATCTCACAATCTCAGTTTTCCCAGAGTTTAATGTCCCTAAACTATCCATGGAGGAGCGATTATTCCGGTCGGGAATATAACTCAGTATAATTCAAATAGTCAGTTGAGCGCTGTGGTCTAGACTTAACAGTCCTCACCCAATTGGATGGATTGTCATGACATTTTGGGCAGCCACATATGATCCACACGGGATAAATCCTACTGAATTAGCTTGACCTTTCCTCATGAACCAGCATAACCAGGCGACATTTTGGCATTTTAGTGCAAAAACTATCATTTGTATTGACCTAGAAATAAATCAGTTGGTTATTTTCTCAAGCTCTTTATGAAAATGAAACAATGTTGATTATTGTTTCCTAAAGCCAGACATCATCAAATGTCTCGTTTTGTCCCCGAACAAAAGCCAAAAATGCAACAATATTCAATTTACCAGCTGTTATGGACCAAATGATTAATCAAGAATAAATAAATCAGTAGATTATTGCACAATGCTGCAATGCATATCTCCTGTGTGCATTCAATCACCCTTTTATTTGTTCAGCAGTTTTTTTAATGCAGGTAAGTGCAGTTCAACATGCTTCACACTGACACGCTGATAATAGGAGAGAACAAGTGTTACACTAATGCGCCCAATAAATATATACCTCATGAAAATGTAATGAAATAGGTTTAATTGCTAAATTAACAGGATCTACAGGGCTGATGAATGTAAAACAAGCTCCTCGACCTGGAGGATTAAATACATCATTTGTCTTCTAAAACTAGCCATGTGCTGTGAATGTTTTCTGTCCTTTCAACACTAATCCAAGACTCCTACAAAAATGATTTGGTTGGGGTTTGGTTACGTTTCTGCACACATCAGTTTAAGGAACCATCATTAGATAAAAAAGGGCAAACAGAGTCGGCTTTGTGGTTATATGACATCATCCTCTAATCTGCCTGACTCCTCGTTTTAAAAAATTTTTTATTTCTTGGGACGACATTCGTTTGCATTAACTCATCAGTCCAAAGACAGCGGGTGACCTTTTACTTAGGAGAAAAAATACATGAGGGGAAAAAATAAAAGGAAGCAGAGGAGACGGACGCCAACGCTGAAGTTTTAAAATGCCCCAGCCTGATTGCGTGTGTGTGTGTGTGTGTGTGTGTGTGTGCGTGTGTGTGTGTGTGTGGCATTTACCAGTCAGAATAAAGAACGGACAAACAGGCAACAGTTCAGGACGAGGTAAACATGTGCCGTCGTGCATCATGTGCCGCTGCTGTTGCTCTGCAGACTTGGTTTTTCCCCACATTTCACACACTTCCTGCTGATATTTATTCATTTAGTTTTGTGTCAAGCGTGAGTGCAGCAATGAGGATCTGATGGAGGCAACCTAATTTACCCTGCTTGTGCATATTTATATATTACATACGGTATGTGCTTGGCATGTTGTTAACAGACGAGATGGTGGGAGTTCTGATGGTGACCAGCTCGGTGTGATTCATGGAAATGTGTGCGGGTATATTGTTCTGTGTGGAGGGGGATTATGCAGTGTTCTGAAGTGGTTTTGCACATAGTTTCGCATATGAAGGATAATTACTATGGTGAGGATAGAATCCTGGAATATGAACAAGCTATGAAATCCAATGAAAAAAAAACAAAAAGTCGATTACACCCATAATACCAGCAAACCCATATAAATTTTTTATTGACCTATTCAGAGGCTGCCAAATGAAAAAGGGACTGGGTCAGTCTGGGCTAACCCTAAGCCATTCAATGGGTGGTAATATCCAAAAGTGGCATTTTTACATCACATGTTGTTTTAGGGAAATGGAAAGCAGTTGACCTTTCAACATTTCTGATTCTTATTATGACGTATATACTCTTGAGTCAGAACAGAAGCTGTCTGAGACGTAATCGGAGCGTTGGAGACGGGCGTTCTGATTGAATGTGAGCTCGTGAAGTACGATGATGCTTTAAATCAAGAGAGTTAACCAGGAGACGTCCTTCGTTGCAGCTCACCAACTGCGTTCCAAGAAAACTGACAATAATCTCATTTGGGCTGCCAGCAGTACAGAAATCCTTCAGGGAGACCGGTGTGTAAAACGAAGTAGCAGACATCTCTTCGTCTTCATGTTCACGGCGGCAAATCGTGACCGGCAACTCTTTGCACTCGCAAAAAAAAAAAAAAAAAAAAAACTCCACACTACTCCTCCTCCTCATTTTCTTTCCCTTCTTCCGAGTTCTCTCTCCTTTCTCCTTTTTTTTTCCTGCTTCTGTCACCAGGCAACTAAGCCTTTCCTCCCTCCCTCCCTCTGCTTTATCTCTTTCTCTCCCATCTTTGACACTCCCCCCTTTTTTCTCATGCACTACTACTCCCTCCCTGCCTGCCTCTGCACTATACGTGTTTTTTTTTTTGTTTTTTTGTTTCTGCTCAGAGACGACAGAAAGCGGTTACACCTCATGCATTTTCATCTCACGTTAAAACGCTCACCTGATTATTCGCTGTAAGGCTCATGTACATGAAGATGCAGCTGCAGACGGATCCAAGAATATACATACAACATATAAAGACTAGTCTACTTTATGCATCTGAAATCTGGATAATTCCCACCACCAAACTCAATAAGCTGCAGATCATCAGCCAGTCCCTCAGACGCCTCCTGACAATATTCTGGTCCAACACCATCTCTGGTGCCAACCTGTGGGAACTCACAGAACGAGAGCAACAGAAACGCAAATCCGGAGGAGGAAAATGGAAGTGGGCAAGGTCCTACGATTCAGAAAGTAGAGAAGCGACAACTAAACGGGCTCCGTCACGGAACCCCAGGAGAACCTCCACCTGGAGAAGAAGCAGGAGATGAAGAAACAAGGGGCTGTCATGGCAACGATGGGAGCGGAGGGCCCCAAAACAGGAGAGCTTTGGCAATGCCCTGCGTTCCGTTGGGAATTTGAAGGCCTAAGTAAGTAATTAAGTGGATCCATTCAAGGAGATGATCAGTTGAACTAATCATTAAATTCCTCTCCTGTGCGAAATCGGCAGTGAACCTTAAAGGGAAAAGACTGGCAGTTTTCATCCTAGCCGTGCTTCCATTATTGCATCACAAAAGGTTGACGGGAAGAAATGTAGCACTCAGCAGCACTGAGACACACTTTCTGTGTTGTAAAAGTTTCCGACACCATTGCTTTTAATTCAAGCACAAGCAGAAATGAACTCACAATTCAGCTTTTATAGTAGCTTTTTTATAGGGAGTGGTAGTTCTGTTCAAAGCTCGTTGTGCTATCCATCAAAACCTCCAGACTTTGCAATAAGAGACACACACGGCTGAACCTGTCCCACCTGTGTTCTCATACCCACAGACCACGGAGGGCAGGACGCCTGCCAACCTGGAGCCGGGCACCTGGAAGCCGCCCTGGGTTCTTGCCATCTCATCCTTTATTTATATAGGAAATCTATAGAATTCTGGTAACCTGTTCAAATGCTGCATTCTGTAAATTGTGTCCAGTTCTTACACACAAATCTACTGGCCATCCTGGCAGAGGGATCTTTTCCCCTCTGTTCATCTCCCTGAGGATTGTGATTGTAGGCTATACCAATAAAATTGACTTGATTTCATTCAATTGATCTCGATTTGACACACACAGCATTTCCCATTGTCACAATCCATTCCTGCTGGTTACACTCACTATAAATCAGCTGCAATTAGTTTCTAATTTGCTTTTTTTTTTTTAAAGGATAGACAGAAATATACACAGAGATGTATATAGAATCCCTCAAAATATTCCATAATGTGCATAAATCTGCTCAGTTTCAGTAGAAAGTTAACCCATAGTGGTCACATGATGCGCATAAGCGTGTCCATGGCAACACACCAACTGGCACATGCATGAACACGGGACAATAGCATTGAGGTAAAAGATAATTATAGGCTATGACCATTTACAGATCATTTAAATAGGGCCTGATAAATGTGAAACACATTTAGGTCGTGACAGAGAGAGAGAGGAGCCTTGTAATAACAATATTTAATGAAAGTTTGAAAAATAAAGCGTGGGAGTGAGATGTGTAAAAAAAAATGTTCTGGTGTGAAAGTATCTCTAAGTGATCGAGTGACAAATGGATCTTTAAACTCAAAAGTACCAAAGAAATGACAGCACAGATTACAAATTTATAAGTTTATCTTAAAAGTTTGAAGGGGGTTTTGGAGCCTCAAAGTGACAACGTGGGCAAAGAACAAATGTTCGGACTGAACTTAACAATTTTTCCATAGATTGCCATTAAAGTTTTTAATTTAAAATTATAACACATGTCATTTAGAGAATTGCTTAAATCATTCATTTTATTTTTTAAGCAGCACTGTCAAACATTTGATTGTGCTTCTACACGACAGGTTGTTGCTTTTTTTTTTTTTAAATCTCACATTTAAGTAAAAAGGAATTGATCTTAGTGATTCATTTTTGTGTCTTTGGGATATTGTACAGTTTGTCAGAAACAAACAGACAAAACTCTGTGCCTGAGGAAATTTGTGATTAAAAACTCATTCAGTCTGTGGATTAATCCATAATTCCAATTTACACTTGCATCTTGCAAAAAAAAGTTTCTGTTGTTTCAGGAGGAAAAAGACAAACTGGGCTGACATTTTACATTTTTGTGCTGATTTTCTTCCATCGGCTTCATTGGGATGTGCAGTAAAAGAACATATGAATCAAACTCTGCAGTAATGTCCCTCAGAAGCACTAAAAGGGAAAACCTTTTCCTCCCACTGCATGGCAAGGAGAAAGGAAGAAAACATTTGATTTGGTACCAAATCACAAAATGTCAAGGCAACGGTTTAATAGAGAATCACTCTGCCCTTGCCCAAGCTCTGCCTGTCATATAAGAGAGAGAGAGAGGGTCGCATTGATGCAAAAGGTATATTGAAATAAAAAATTGAAATATTCTAGTCTTTTTTTCCTGTCTGTTGCTTCTTGCCAATACAAGAAGTGAACGTGGGAAGAGGGAGTGAGTGGATAGAAATCAGTACAGATAAAAGGGGGGAAATAATGTACCTTGAAACGGCAGCAAATAAAATGTGTTCTATGTCAAGGCTAAAATGAAGCACAGGGATAGGAGTGAAAGATAAGAGACAGAAAGTACTGCCTGCTTTAGTCCCTCGGTTCATTCTTGGCAGTGACATATAGACTTCATTACTTTCCGGTTTATTAATTTATGATCAGTCAGTTCATCCAAAAGTGATCTCAGTTCTGTAGCTTCTTGGTTAATCTGATGTTTCCTTCTCATTCTCTAACAAGGTTTTAATGAAGCTCCTACTTACAATGATTATAATGCAATATTTTTTTGCACTCACTGCCTTGCATATGTACATAAATATGTATATACATGATAAAACAGTGGTTCGTGACACTAACTTTCACATGGGCAACATCACCCCCCCAATGAAGGTCCCTAGGTAAAATCTTTAATGCTATATAGCACATGTGTCAAACTCAGGTCCTGGAGGGCTGAGTTGTTGCAGGTTTTTGTTCCAACCAGGCAGTAACACACCGGATTCTACTAATCAACCAATAGAGCGCTTGCTGAGGACCTTCATTAGTAGAATCAGGTGTGTTACTGCCTGGTTGGAACAAAAACCTGCACCCACATGGCCCTCCAGGAACTGAGTTTGACACCCCTGCTATATAGTCTACCCTAGGACATGAGAGAACACAATATTAGAGTAAAACTGACTCAGATGTTGCCTTAGTTAATAAGGTCTATGTCAGGTTGTAGGGAAACAAGATAACCTGATCAGAAATGATCTACGGCAAGAACAAGGCAGACAGAGAAGGGGTTGCATGCAGTGAATGTGGAATATTACAACAAGCCAGGACGACAGAAGCAGATACCAAGACCCTCAATATAAGAGCTTCTGACCTAAGAAGGTCCACTCAAAACCTGGAGCTACCGGAGAATGCGGAAGCTGAGTTGCCAAGTACCTTCAGAAGATTTGCTAGTCGATGTGAACGTGGCACTAAAGACAATCACCACAGGGACCATCAGCTCAGTACAGCAACCGCAATACACCAGATGCTTGAATACAAGATGGGCTTTGGATACTGGAGTGTCTGGAACTGTACAAGATCAACAGGACCTGTGTTGGAACCCAACTCAAAGTAGATTGCTCAAGCCGACATCACGTGTGGCATACACCAAGGAGATATGAAAGGAGAACTGTGTATACCCTGTGTGAATGTGTGTAAATACAGCGAGAGGAGATATTACAGTTTCAAAGAGTCTCCAGCACTTTATACAATATTCAAGCTTTGTTTGAACCTTGAAAATGCTACTTAGAAATTCAAGCATTTTTAGGGATTTCCAACACCCATAGGCACCTTAAAACAGGTTCTATCTATCTTACAGATCCCTCTGAGAACAGTGAGTCTGCTGCATATAATTTACCAGTCTACAACCTCCATCAATTAAACATAGCGAGGGGCTCCCTTATTGGGAATCAGAGAGATCACAAGTTGTCGTCCTGGTATTTATGAGCAGGAATAAAATTGGCAGCTTAGAGGAGAGAACATAATGCTGAGTTGATTTATTGTCCAGAGGAATCCTGTTTGCTATTGATCCGTCTTACTTTCAAATGCTAAATCTTCCACATTCATCCCCAGATTTCCTGCTCTTATTTGTTCAATCTGTTCTCGTCTCATTCAGTGTCTGTCTCGCTCTCAGGGTATTTATTTATTCATCTATGTTTTTACTGGTGGCCTCTATGATATTAAGCATATATATTTTGGCATTCCACAGGGGAGTTGTCTTGGGCCACTATTATTCACCATTTCCACTGGTCCAATGTATCCATGTTGGCAGATGACTCCACTCTGTATATGTCAGCCTATAATGTGGATGACTTGTTTTGTCTGAACAAGGAGTTACTACATCTGATGTGGGTACAGTAAAACAGGATGTATTAAACATTTTGAAAATTAAATCTATTGTTAAAGTTGAACTCAAAACCCATTTCATATCTGAACACACTGGGTGTTGAGAAGGTGGCAGAAACATACATACATACATATTAACATAACGAAGAAAATAGAAAGGGTGCTAAAACTCCAGCCTCTGCTTTCCATGGACAACATTGATCATGTCCAGCTTTGTAGTCTTTGAACTATCAAATTGACGGTTCGGATCGCATGCGGAGCACGGATCATGCATGATATAACCATCATAGTGGAAAAACAGATTGACTGCTGTTGCTCACCATTAATTCGCTAAAGACCACTGCAGCCTCACAGTGAAAAATAGAGACAGGTGTGCTGTGTTTTACTCTGAAGGGCAATGATTGAATGAATTATTTGTGCAAAAATAAGTTTGCGCAAAAAGGGGGCTTGAAAAAAGAAAAAACACAATGAGCACTAGAGGAGGGGCAAAAGAACTTGAGTGTGTGTGTGTGTGTGTGTGTGTGTGTGTGTGTGTGGCACCACTTCCCTTCATATATATAATGATGATGGAAGAAGAGTGGTGGACAAATGCAGTCGGGTGTGTAGGCATTGTGCCCCGAGAATGAGTAGCAACACATCGGACAGGCCATGTTTGGATCAACATCAGCTGGTGTGTCAATGACAGAAGGGAAGAAATAAAAAGAGCCTCAACAGCAACCTCTCACCATAGCAGCCATTTTCAGGCCACATTACCACACATATTGCTGTAGACATATAAGCTATATATTATTTAATTGCAATATTAAAACATTTTTTGTCTCTGATTTGATATTTTGCTGGAATTTACACATAGAATATGTAGCATTGCAATTGAGTGAATGTATTTTTTATTTTTAATGTGACTAAACGCTGCAGAAAGCTGCATCACTCACATCATTCTTTATTCCCCCTTTTATAGGGTTGTAACAAAAGCGGGTCTAACATTTTAAATATGCATCAGAACCTCATCACGGCTAATGATGGAATATAGATCAGTAGCCAGTCTCTTTCTAGTCTTTGGAGTAGATAAGATACTTTAATGACCATGTGAAAAATGTGAAATATCGGCAGGATTGTGCTATGGAAAACGCTTTGAAACAACGCAGTGAAATAAAAACCGAGGGTTAACGGTGTCTGCCTTGCCATAAACATTGAATCATGGTTTGATGGTTACTTATTTGTGCGTAACTACAGAACTGCCATGAAAGCCTCCATTTCTCTCACTCACTGGTTTTGCTCTTTCTTGCCGCTCTGTTACGCTTTCTCTCCACTTGCCCACGGCCACTCTGCCTCTGTCTATCTCTCTCACTCCGCTCTCTGTGTCATGTCTTATTTAACGCGAGTCTGGAAGCTGACAGCAAGCCTTACTTTTAACTTAGAGGAATGTCCTCCCTTTATCCTAACCTGTATCCATAAGTCCCGATGTCTGATCCTGGCCCTGCATGTACCAGTAAAAACTGAAAAGTGTTCTAAAAAAAAAAAATGGCTTCTAATGTGTAATTCCATGTTCCACCCAAGATGGCACTGTTGAACAGCAGACGGCATAGCGAACCATGTCAAGCCATGAAATGTAGATTTTGCAAAAAGTTGGGTTGAGCGTTTTCTCTTCAATAGACAATGTTACGGACTTGGTTCTCACAGAGGATCCAGAAAGCTAAACTGTGGGTATGATGCAGTTTTCAAACTTTTATAGGATTTGTATTTTGCATTTAAAGTGAATGATGTGCTCCATTTAGTGTTGGAAATGACTTTCCAAGATAAGGAGGAGGATGACTTATGATTTTCATTGTTTCTTGTTTCTTGTTGGTTTCATCTCCTTAACGAAACGCTGCTGTGCAACACAAACACGAGGGTTGTACTGTATGATGCTGAAAATTCCAATAAAATACAAAAAATGGGTTCAAAGAACATTTTTAAGTCAGATATTTTTGCAAACAAAAATTATCCCATTCAGACACCTGATGTTTGGGGGCAACTGTAGCAACGCTGTCCCCTGTAAGTCCACACAGACGATCCACCAATTACAGTAGGAGAGGCTGTCACATTAGTCCAATTTATCAAATAAATTAACTTTCAAAGAATGCAAACTAACCCGATTGGTTCAAATTGATTTAAATACAGCCCACACAGCCTGACCTTTGGACCCAGCTTCACTAGTCTAGATTTTCCTTTTTAACAAGATATGTTCATCAACCAGTTAAAAAATGGCCCTGTCAAGAAATATCTCAGACTACACATAGACCTAAACAATATGATCTACCCAAGTGTTGGTGTGGTTTAGAGGTTGAATTGGATAGAAAAATGTGTGGATAAAAAAAAAGAATCTAGATTTGCAAAGTTGGGGCTTTAAGCTGTATAGTACAATTGATAGGCTTTCTTCTTCTTCTGAATTAATTATTCAAACAACTGCATACGTCAGTAAAACACAATCAGTTGATTTATGCATTCAAGCAAAAGTACAAAACGGTTTATTTGGTTCTTCTGATAGAATAAATTGTTTAAACTCAATGCATATAAATAAACCTAATTTTAATTTTATCGCTTGTGGCATTTGGAAATTCTGCAAAAATAAAGAACATTGCTCAACAGTTTGATACTGTGTGTGTTAGACTTAAATCTGTAATTCTATGCATGTGTGCCTGTGTGTGTGTGTGTGTGTGTGTGTGTGGTTGTCTGCCTTTGTCATCTCATGCCTTTAATATCCTCTTTCTGCTGGCCCCTACTGCTGCTTATTCGGCTGTAAATCATACAGAATGACTGGCTGAACTGAGGGAGATCAAACCGTTAACCCTAATGTTTTACAGTGTCTCCATCCTCGAAGCAAGACAACTACAAATGTTATAGACAAGTTAAAGCAGCATTCAATATCCATTTCCATCATTAACTGATCTATAAATTCTGTTTAAATTAACCAATGAACTAGAAACATGAGTCAAAAACTTAGGCCCACTGTTTATCAGCTTGTGATATATTTATTAGAATTGTAAAAAAAAATATATAGCTATAGAGAAATGATTGCAATTTAGCATATGTTATTTTTTAAATGCTGCATTGAAAATTATCATTTGTTTTTTTAATTGACTTTTGAAGATATGAATCTATGGTTTTGCTTTGCAATGTCAGATTGTAATGACATGTGTGTGTATTCCAGCAAATAAAAAAAAGGAAAATGGATGCACATTACAGGTTCTCACTGCTGTACACTGTAAAGCTGTTCATTTCATAGTTTACAAGGTCCACCCAAATGCATCATGCAAAAGTAATTTTGAAAATATGATCTATTTGTCTATCTATTAGATCAGCAAAATTCTTTGTAAGATTTGACTCTGACACTTGTGCTTTCCAGAGCAATTTCATCATTTCAAATTCTTATATTAAAAATAGACATTTCGGGGGGGCTCCGCGCACCAACATGGAGAATGAAATTCTAGGAAATGTGTAAATGGAGGATGTGCATTATGGGAACTGAAAACAGCAGGAAATTCGGTCCGGTGTGATAAACAGTTGCTGAGTTCATATCGATCAGCATTTATTCATCTCACCTCAGATTCACAAGTCAGACAAAAGTTCTTCTCCAACAGACTATGAAGCTATTACTCAACAAAGCAGGTTTTTTTCGGCCAAGAAAAAGTTCTATTACCAAAGAT
Organism: Eupleurogrammus muticus; assembly: GCA_036785175.1. Lineage (NCBI taxonomy): Eukaryota > Metazoa > Chordata > Actinopteri > Scombriformes > Trichiuridae > Eupleurogrammus > Eupleurogrammus muticus. The sequence continues at coordinate 11,949,901 of JAYKQN010000013.1, read as the reverse complement.
TAATGCTGCCACCAGGTGATTCACTGAGTCGGAGGAGTGAGGCTGCAGTCAGCTCCTCCCTATGAGGTGAAAACCTTATCTATGCATTAATCATCTTAAGAAGGCTGAATCCTGCTGTTTTCGGGTCAATACGCCGCAGGGGGAGTGGGCAGGGGGAGAGAAAAGGGCACGCTGGTTAGAGGGAGGACGTCCCAGAGGCGAAAGGTCACGGAGAAGCAACACGGCAAAATACTGGCTAACAACAGACAGACAAAATACAAGATTATTTGTGGGAGAACATGCACGTTAATGTGAGCTTCTAGCTTATACACACCTTTATAAATGAATGCATCATATGTACATCACAGGCCGCAAAGTGTGAGCTTTACATGTTATGCAATACGTGCAACCTTTAAAATTGGAGGACAAGTACAGCCATCAATGCCTGCCCTGGCCTTCAGCACGCAAGCACCCTTATGTCAGGAGGCTTGCTTGCATGTTCCCATGGCAACCCAATGCCAAACATTTTTTTTAATCTATTGCCTGATTAACCTAATTAGATTCATAAGGGTTTTTTTTTTAATTACAAAGTATAAAAGAACTAAGAAGCTAACTAATAATGATTATTAGTTCATAGTAATGATCACTGTCACTCAGGGCTAATACCAAGGAAGATTGTTAGTGTCATCTCAATGAGGCTTTCCGCATTAAATAAAACTGATTTCATTCATAAACACAACAGTAATAGCACAGCTGACCACCCATAGGCAGTGATTTCAACCCATGAAATGATCATTTTTAATAATGCAAGTAGAGACAGAGAGAGTTATTTAATAATAATTATTGGCGTCTGTTGCTTCACAGCAAGAAGTGTGCAGGTTCAAGTCCTTTCTGTGTGGAGTTTGCACGTGTTGCAGGTTCTCTGGCCTCCTCCCACAGTCAAAAAACGTGCTGAGGTTAATTGTAGACTCTAAAATTGCCTGTAGGTAGGAGTGTGTGTCTGTGAACGGGGTGTATCCCTGCATTTCTCCTGCAGTATGCTGGGATTCACTCCGACAGACCTCTCTGACCCTAATGAGGAATAAGCGGGTAAAGACAATGGGATGGATGAATAACCGGAGCAAAAGCAATAGGGCTTTGCAGAGAACTCTTTTGTGTCTATGCCACAAAAAATATTTAAAAAAAAATCCCATACACTTTGGCATCACACAGCTATCCTGCAGCAGCACTTTTATTATTATTATTATTCAAATTCAAAATCTCCCTCCTCACCTACTGAGCTCTTCCTGTCAGGCATCATCTTATCTCCAAGAGCTCCTGGTTCCCTCCCAGTCGCCCAACCGCCTAGAACACAGTACGGCCTTATTAGAGGTTCCCAGAGTCACCCTTCCCTAAGTTTAAGAATAGTGATGCAACGGATCACAAAACTCACGGTTCAGATTGCGCCACTGGTTTGAGTCACGGATCAGATCAGCCCAAAGGTAAACTGGCTAGACTACATTCACCATGTTTTTAAACCCCTTTGTTTTGCAGAACAGAGCATGGCCTCGCGTCCACAGCAGTGAGTATCACAATAGATCTGACAATACCTTTAACCTGGTCTGATCTTGGAGAAAAAAGGCGGAAATGCCAACGTTGTTGTTGATCCTTTTTTTTTTTCCTTTGCTTCTGTTATTTGTTTTCCCATTATCACTTTATGTTAGAGGAAAACCAAAGTCTCCCTACATAATTACAACCAAACGATGCACTTCCTATAATCCTATTTTTAAATGTGTGCATTAATATTTAGGAGTATAGAGTATTGATAAACAGCAGTAAATCTCTATTTCACTAGGATGGTTCCATGGTCAGTGAATACACACACACACACACACACACACGCTCAACGCTTTTAGCACCTCAGCATCGCCTGTTATACAAATACATATTTTTCAGTACAGGGAATCATATTTGCGATTGGAGCCGTGTTTGGTTTCTTTTTTTTTTTTGGCAGTGTTTTCGGGTTCGTGCCTCAACCATCACTTTTACTGTAACGGGCCACAAAGAAAAGGGTCTGTGGAGCTCTGCCAAGGTCCGTTCACTCTGCAATTGCATTGGGAAAAACTCACCGACACCTCGGCACTGTGCTGGATACGAATGTAACCCTAGAATTGTCAAAAATAAAATAATAATAATGATGATAATTAACATCTTCTGCTCAAGATATGCAGCAAGGACTTTTTTTTTAGCTTTTTATTTTAGAAAATGATCTAACTTGAGAAAATGCATCTCCTCAACAATGTTTTTTTCTGTACTTCATTGAGTAATTGTTGTGCAAACAGTTTTTGCATGTTGCATGAGCTGATGCAGCCTTTATTTCGACGACCGTCAATTCAGCCATGTTTGAAGGTAATCAAGAAATATTACAAGATCTCAGATGGTAAGATTTTATTAGAAGTGAACTTTCCAAAACGTGAGACCAACAGTTGAGACAGTAGCAAAGCTGAGTGGCTGATGGGGAAAAGCTCATATGTACAGTAAACATGGCGGGACGTGAATGCCATGTCAGTCAATGATCCACGAGTCAAATGTAATCTGCGATTTCCATTATGCGCAACGGCGAGAAATCCACTCAAGTTGATACGGGAGCCGTTTAAACAATGAAACTACCAGCAGCTCAGGGGACGCCGACTGCATTACCGAAACCAATAAAGGCACCTTGTACTAATTAGCTCCCTCCATCTTTGTTTGCAAACTGATTCATGAGTCGACAAATAGCTCGAGTAGTCTGCCTACGGGATGGAAGGGGGGGAAACGTCACCTGGTTGGCCGTTTCACTGCAAACTTAAAACAAGCAATCGGTCGAAACAGAAACTGGAAAATCGTGTGCAGACACGCTGTTTTTTTTTTTTTAACTAGTTAAAGCTTGGTGTGATACAAGAAGGCACAAAGAAGAAAAACAATGATAATATATATACTCAAATATGATCCTTATGATATGTTTTAGGCGTCATTAAATACCACCAGAAATAAAAAATACTGCACCATTAACATTTCTATCATTTTATCCAGACTATTAAAATAAAAAAATAAGCTACTTTACATGTTAAAATGAATGTGGACACCTAAATAAAGTATGTTGGTACCCCTCTATTAAAGAAAACATAAAGACAATGGTCCCTGAAAAAACTTGAAACTTCAGACTTGAAAATTCAGACATTGCTTCTGAGTTTTTTCATTGATTGAATCATTTGGAAAAAAAAACTAACCGATGTGACTGACCTGGACAAAAAAAAAAAAAAATGATGGCACCCCTGGAAAAGCTGGAAAAGGATGTGAGCACAGGCACATGTTAGAGCAAGGTGTGTCCCGTAAACAGCACCACAGGTGTCTGCCTATTTAAAGGGTGCGAAGACGTCACTGTGACGTTTGGTGTCATGGCGCGTGCCTCGCTGAGAAGGCTGAGGAGAGAGTGGTCTCGGGCGATCAAAAAGAAAATGTACTCTGGTTTAAGCCTTTAAACCTACATTTTAGTGCCTGGATACATGGATTTCCATTAGAGATGGTGTTTGGAGTATTTGGATAAGACACTTGCAACCTTCATTCAGATCCATCCAAAAAAAAAAAAAGTTGTTGGAATGGGTCAAATCGAGTTCGCCCGCACTAAATTGGAAAAAATCTATACAGATCTGGCTCTGTGCAAGGACGCAACTGATGAAGGGTCTTCCCCCAATCTGTTGCTGCAAAGTTGGAGACAAACTGTTGTAGGGTTAGAATATCACTCCATGCTGTGGCATTAAAATTCCCTCAATTGCAACCAAGGCACTCAGGCCACTAAAAACATTAGATTGCACAAAAAAAAGAAACACACATGCATGACAGAACTCTCCCAGGCTTTTTTGAGGGGGGGCCTGGCGTTGGCTAAGGCTGATAAAGCACTGTGGGTTTTGTCTGCAGACACTTGTGCCATCTCCAGCTGATCCTTCAGCAGCCTTGCACCGGGCTATGACTCATGCCCTACCGCCTGCCTGACGCTGATGCTGGAGATGACGAAAGGCACCAAAACGCACCAATAAACAACAGGCAAAAAAGGGAAAGAAAAAAAATCACAAACCCGCAGCAATCGGCCACGACACGAGAATTCCCATTTCTGCCCCCTTTTTTCCTCTGAGCCACTTACCTTTCTTTTTGACGTGAAACTAACTCAGATCTCGCTGTCAGGTGTCTGCTGCTGCTGCCTGGCCAGTTCGTCTCCTCCTCCTCCTCCTCCGAGACGTCGCATCTCTCCCACAGTCCCGATCGAGAAGGAGGAAGAAAAAAAAAAAAAAAAAAAAAAAAAAAAGATCCGCGCAGAGATCAACCGAATCCTGCCCACCCGGAGCTGGTGGCAGCGACCCGGCGGCTCGTTTCTGTGTGTGTGTGTGTGTGTGTGTGTGTGTGTGTGTGTGAGTGTGTGTGGGGGGGGGGGGGGGTGCAGCCTGCGGAGGGCACGACTGTAGCTGCCGAGTCTGATGGATGTCGCTCGGATTCCTCCTCGAGGGCGGGGCGGCGGGTCGACGCTGCTGCTGCCGCCTTCACGCGCCCCCTCGGACACTCGGAATTCTCGGCTCCGCACGCGCTTAACTTATAGGGCCGCGAGAAGCGAGCGCGCGCACCACACGAATTATTTTCATTATTAGGTCCTGGGCACCAAAGTCCTGTTGTTATGGTGATAATAATAATAACTATGCTGTTTTTGGCAATAAACCTCAATTTGAGAGCTGAAACATGGATGGAATCTCGAAACACATGTTATGTTTGGTGAAATGTACACAGGGGAGAGTAATTCTTCACCACCAGAGTACTAAATACTAACATCTAAATAGTGGAAATGGTGGAATTACTTTTTTTGCCTTGAGATAGTCAATAATTAACCATATTGCACAAGGCAAAGTAAAAGAAAAAAATTAACATGATGTGCATGGACTTGTTAAAAGCAAGATTAAAGCATATATGTATATCTATATGGATTCTAAGAAATATACTACTACTTTATGAGTCTTGAAAATGGGCATGACTAACTAGCTTGGCTGTTATTTTTACTTTTTGCCATTTGCAGGTGCTGTACTTGAACTCTTCGAATGTATTGAAATGCCTTTCAAATTTACTCTGCGTCATGTAAAAAACCTTTATGATTAAAAGTCATCAAAACTGTGAGTTTTCCCCAGATGGAAGGGCCCTCTGTGATGCCTCGAATTCTGATGTTTCACCATAAAACAGCAAGTCGATTGCTACCCATGCAATATTTAGTTCTACGATTATCTTATCATAGCCTAATATTTGAAAGAAAGAGTATAATGAACTCAGCAAAGTTAATTTTTTTTTCTACTTCAAATTTTATTGTAGAGAAAGCATCGAAATGCACATACAAGATGCTGATAATTCCTGCAGCATCTGAAGGCAGCATCGTATGTGTATGGTGGCTTCACGTTTATCCAACCTGAAATGAGCTGGGTCCTCAGGGTCCTAACGCCCTCATCTACACTCATTTACTTTTGCCTGAATGTTGAACAGGTGGAAACACAATTAGAAGTTGTTAACAGAGAAGAAAAGGTCATTTGATTTATTTTATGTGTTCATCAGATTAAACCTATAACCTAAATATCAAAATGAAATATTTGAAAAAAATCAATGGATAAAAATAAATAAAATAAAAAAGAGCAAATTACAGGTTTTTGCATCAGTTCTTTTTCTGCAACTCTCTTAAAGATAAGAACATATAGAATCATAAACTGTATAGTTCAGTGAGTTAGACTACATGATCTGCATGATGACAATCGTAAGGAAATCCAGGGTTTCCTCTATATTCAGCATATTTGGTTTTTAAGAACTACAGTGTGTAACTATTTTTGGGAATTGTTGATCCTCGAATGTTCAAACCTACAGGAACCCATGGAAATGGGTGTGGGTGCCACAGATAGAGCGGCGGACTCACAATTATTAGATTTGGTTGACAAAAACTATATAACACCAGCTGTATTCAAAGCATCTGGGTTATTTATTGTTTCTAAACGTGTTGTATAAAAGCCACAGTTTTCTTTCAAAGGCATGTGGCACGTTTTAATTTTAATGACTGGGCTCCAGTTCATCTCTCAATCAAATCTTATTGGCTGCAACTCAGTCGTCATGGATACCATGCATCTCTGCAAACACGTGACGCGCCGCACAGCAAGTACTCCATCTACTACTGAATACACACATACAAACATACATACATCTTTTTACCAAGCTAATAGTGACATGGTGTATGTGTTCTGTGTATTAAGCTGTGCTGCTGCATGGGTTTCTATGCATGTGTGTGTGTCTTGTGCAAAATTTGATGATTGCATTTGATGATTTCAAACCATGCTCGGCATAAAAGTTTCACCAACCAGTTTCTATGGAGACATAAAGTAGATTCTGCATGTCATGTTTCTCCGGTCGAATTAGTGAGCAAACATAAAAGATCTCCTCTCAGGGCCTCACGTACAACCACAACCCGAAGACAAGTAGCAAAATTATTAACTCATGCACACCCATCACCCAAACTGTACACCCACTATCCAAACTACACACCCATTCACCCATCAAACAGCATGTGTCGCCCAGTAGATAAAGGTTTGTGACGTCACCATTTTCGAAGCATCAACAACAATACAAATCAATATACGAAATAAAACAAACTAAGAGTAAATCATTAAACTGGGAAAGCACAGATGCTAAATTGGCATCTATTAATGACATAGTGACCTATAAAACTTATTTATGATATAATTGCTTATAAACTGGGCGACACGGTGGAGCAGTGGGTAGCGCTGTTGCCTCACAGCAAGAAGGTCGCAGGTTCAAGACCTCCTTGGTCCTGGGTCTGGGACCTTTCTGTGTGGAGTTTGCATGTTCTCCCCGTGTCTGCGTGGGTTTTCACCGGGTACTCCGGTTTCCTCCCACAATACAAAAAACATGCTCAGGTTAATTGGCAAAATCTAAATTGCCGTTAGGTGTGAGTGTGTGAGTAAATGGTGTGTGTGCCCCACGATTGGCTGGCGACCATCTGGGGTGTATCCCTGCCTCTCGCCGTAACGCGCTGGGATAGGCTCCAGCAGACCCCTGCGACCCTAATGAGGAATAAGCAGGTATAGAAAATGGATGGATGGATGCTTATAAACTTGAAAAAAAAGTTCAGCAATTTGTATTTGGTAGATCTATTGCAACAATGCTTCTCTGCAAGAAATTTGAAGAAGAAGAAATTCTTGTTGGATATTTTTGAAGTGATTTTGTGGACCAATACGAAGGCAAACTGGTTTTCAGTGAAAACATTGCACTGTTTAGAAGAAACACAGCTTTCGGTGTTACTGTGTTCTGCTGTCCAATGCAATGCATTTGCAGAAATACAATATGAAAATGTTAAGAAAACACTTTCAGCAGTGAATTTCTTTTTAAATACTATTGCAATGTATACAAGCGTGAAGGCAAACATGGTTTTCTGCAAAAAAAAAAAAATATTGCACTTTTATTTTAGCAGCAATGTTACTCCGTTCAACTTGCCAAGAAAATGAACTTGCAGCCATAAACACAATAAGAAGTAAATTTCTTGTTTAAATGAATTGTTGACTCGAATGGCCGAGGAAAGAATGCATTTTCAGCCAATTTCTGCTAATATGTTCACACAAATGTTTCATATCAATGCATTAAAATCCTCAAAACGGCACGCAATCATTACACCTTTTAGAAAATTGCAGAAATATTAAATATGGATTTAATCTTGAAAGTTTAAACTTTTAATTGTATCCACACACCCCGGGGCGAAGAAAGTAACGAATCCTTATAAAACAGCGCACAAGCGGAACCTTCCGTTTGCGCCGACCCGGACACTTTTAGGTGCTGCCCTCCGGGAACGAGGAAGTGGAGCGCGAGAGTGTTTACGTCTTCGTTCGGCAAAGAAAACTTGTTTTTCCCCGAAAGCATGGCGGTGAGCGCCGTTCACCTGGAGTCCGACGCCTTCCTGGTGTGCATGAACCACGCGCTGAGCACGGAGAAGGAGGAGGTGATGGGCCTGTGCATCGGCCAGGTGGAGGCCGCCCGGATCGTCCACATCCACTCCGTCATCATCCTCCGCCGCTCGGACAAGAGGAAGGACCGGGTGGAGATCTCCCCGGAGCAGCTGTCCGCGGCCTCCACGGAGGCGGAGCGGCTGGCGGACATGACGGGCAGCCCGATGCGCGTGGTCGGCTGGTACCACTCCCACCCGCACATCACCGTGTGGCCGTCCCACGTAGACGTGCGCACCCAGGCCATGTACCAGATGCTGGACCAGTGCTTCGTCGGCCTCATCTTCTCCTGCTTCATCGAGGACAAGAACACCAGGACGGGCCGCGTGCTGTACACCTGCTTCCAGTCCGCGCAGGCCCAGAAGGGCTCCGAGTACGAGCGCGTGGAGATCCCCATTCACGTGCTGCCGCGGGACGCCATCGGCAAGGTGGGTCAGGGTCCGCGTCTTTGGAGTGCTCCCCTCTGTGGCAGCCGAATCACGTGATAAAGTGCCCTCTGTGGCAGCCGAATCACGTGATAAAGTGCCCTAGTAGCAGCCAAATCACGTGACCCTCTTTGGGAGCCAAATTGCGCCCTAAAGTGCCCTCTTTGAGGGACAAATTTAGTGCTCCATTTTTGCCCTCTTCGCCCTTCATAAGTCTGTGCCCTTCACTGGTTTTCATTAGCTGCCACAGGTTTCCATAGCAACATCTCACTATATTTCCCTCATATTTTGTTGATTTCTTTTTCCATATGTGGAATAAACCACCAAAACCGAAGGTGTGCCTGGAGTCGGCCGTGGAGCTGCCGCGGATCCTGTGCCAGGAGGAGCAGGACACCTACCGCAAGATCCACAGCCTGGCCCACCTGGACCCGGTCACCAAGATCCACAACGGCTCCGTGTTCACCAAGAACCTGTGCAGCCAGATGTCGGCGGTGAGCGGGCCGCTGCTCCAGTGGCTGGAGGACCGGCTGGAGCAGAACCAGCAGAGCATCCTGGAGCTGCAACGCGAGAAGGAGAAGCTGCTGCAGGAGCTGGCCGCTCTCTGAGCCCGGGAGGACGGGTCCGGGGGACTACAGTCACTGTCGCGTCCTTGAGGACGTCAAAAACCTGTTTGGCTTGGGTCTTATTCTTTCCTGTTGTTAGGAATTTGTGCGTGCGTGGGTTGATTGCTTGTTTTTGTCCATCACTCTTAATATAGTTTATACAATTATATCGACATAAAAGCTGCAAATCCTCTAGCCTCCTGTTTACAGGTAGTTCCTGGTTTGGTCTGTCTAGTTTGTTTTATTTCTTTTAATAAAAATAAAAAGCGTTTGCACAAAGGACAATAAATTAAAGCAGTTGCCCAAGATACAAACTTCCACTCGAACATTTTTGAATGTGAACGTCCGCTGACTGATGTTCGTAAAATGCTGTATTCACAAATCTGTCTTTTGAGCTGTGCACCACATCCAACCAGTTCCCCTTTCTGCTGCAACCCCACGCGGAGCAGCACCGCTCTATACGTCAGGCTTCCTACCCTTTGATATTTTACAGTTTCCATACAAGTTATCCTTATTTATAATGGCTGATAAAGCAAAGGCGTAAGACAAGTAATGATGGAGGCAGTCAGAAACACCAGACCATGATGGCTAATGTGGTGGTCAATGGTCGGAATAATATGGTAAGGACCACATGATGGTTGATTTGTATGTACTGGGCTCCTGTAGAAACAATGTGAGCTGCTCCCAGAGAAGACGAACCATCTCTAAGGCAATAAAAACACACCCACAACACATACTCTACAATGAATATTATATTACATTTATTCCAAGTCTGTTCCGTTAGATGTTGCAACATAACACACACTGGACTTTTAAATGCTTAATTTGCAGAACATGCACAAATATAGAAAATACATCTGTTCAATCATTCAATACATATTGTGCCTCCATTTGTCCTGTATTTCTGCATGCAGTGGTCATGAAGAGTGAATCAGCCTGTTGTTGGACGAGTGATGAACAGAATGTGCCTTTGGACTAGTCAAAGTATTATTGTACATATTGTATAGTGTATATGAAGGTTATAGGGTGTAAAGTATATGTGGTGTGGTTGCTGTTTAACATGGCTTCTATGCCATTCTGTGTTTCGTTTTCCATTTTGACTCTTGTTTTTGCTTCTTCTCATTGTTGTGCCTTGTCTTGTCCCACATGTATAACGTCAACCTATTAAATAATGGCCTAGGTCATTTTTTGATGAAAGTGAGTTTTTGACTTAAATCACCTCTTGATGATGCTGCCACTTCTAGTAAAATTGCCTTAGTTGAAAGAATTCAAGAAGCAAGAATCTATGGTGCAGAAGAAGCTCTAAATAAGATTCTTGAAACAATTTCTACTGGTGAGTGATAAAGGCTTTAGGCTATAAGTTTTTATAGAAGTTTAGTCTATTTTTCACAAGTTATACTTTAATCTTAATTTAATATAAAGGGTATATCAATACATTTATATTAAACATGTAGCTTAATAGAAAGAAAAAAAACAGGGTCTGCAGTCTATTATACATGATCACACCTGTTCAGTATAAACACCTCATAGAAAATTTGCCACATCTAAGGTTTCATAAATTTGTCAAAACTAGATGTTGGAAATGAGTGACATTCAAATAAAAATGCACAAAAGAACCTGGGAAAGTGCTGAAAAAAGGGAAATGACTCCTGACCAAATCGTTGTATTAAACATTTGTTTAATTCAACTGTTAATGTAAGTTTTTAGTTTGCACAATGGATTAAAAATACAGTTTATGCCAGGTTGAAAGTTGCATAAAGTCACACTAAAATGTTCAAAAATGCTTCACTTTATTCTTTATTGTTACATATGTCTACAGCCATCGAGGCTTTTTTTTTTATTGAAATCATCCATCCATCCATCCATTTTCTATCCCGCTTATTCCTTTTCAGGGTCGCAGGGGTCTGCTGGAGCCTATCCCAGCGCATTTATGGCGAGAGGCAGGGATACACCCCAGATGGTCGCCAGCCAATCGTGGGGCACACACACCATTCACACACCATTCACACACACACTCACACCTATGGGCAATTTAGATTTGCCAATTAACCTGAGCATGTTTTGTATTGTGGGAGGAAGCCGGAGTACCCGGTGAAAACCCACGCAGACACGGGGAGAACATGCAAACTCCACACAGAAAGGTCCCAGACCCAGGCCCAAGGCGGTCTTGAACCTGCGACCTTCTTGCTGTGAGGCAACAGTGCTACCCACTGCTCCACCGTGTCGCCCCTTATTGAAATCATTCATATTAAAATATTTTCTGCATTTGATAAGTTTTTTGTGCTTTTTTGAAAAAAGAAAAAACTACTTGTGTCCTTCTTTTTTTTCTCAGGTTATGGAAATACTGAAGACTTCAATAGTCTTACAGTCATAGGGGCAGAAAAGAGACAAAACAAGGTGAAGGGGCGTCTAGTTCTGTACGTGAGCGGTGTGCAGCAGAGGGCAGCAAAGCCCTGTCATTAGTTATCATGAGGAGGCGCAAAGGCTGTTTTAGTGCTGTGATTAGACGTTAATGCAGCATGGGAAATGAGTGCTACCTATTAGATAAATCTATAAAACAGGGATGACAGTTTTATGTAATTTAAGTGAAAAAAATGTTGCATTTAATACATGCATGATTGTCATTTTTATAATGAACATTTTTTTTCTACTCTCACCCTTGAGATGTTCCACATTTGTTTCTAAATTAAACTTAAAAAAAAACAGTGTAATTAAAAAAAAGAAAAATTATTGACCAAATTCTATATATGGGTTAGTGAAAATAGTTGTTTGCAAAAAGAGAGAGGGCTGCCAAGTAGTATCTCCACATTTCCTTTGGTTCTCAATCGAATTTAAAACAATTATTCTTAAAGCTGAAGGTGTTGTGAGACGAAAGGTCATGAGGTCAGGTACAAGTGGTTTTGATACGCCAACATTAATGCCAAAAATCAAACGTTATCATCATTTGAGACTTTAAATTCAGGCTTCTTTTTTTAATTTTCAACAATAACATTAATTCTTAAAAAAAAAAGCCAAATTAAAAAACAGAATCCTCAGTTTTATTTCTGGCCTCTGTCCTTAGATAGCTACCTCCCTGTCTGCTGGGTGACTTCGGTGCTTTTGCAGTTTGGACGGATGCTCCTGGTCCTGGTGTGACGTTATGATCCGGGGGGCTGGACAAGCGGAGGCGGTGGAGCCGAAGACGTGGCCTCCTTTACGCGACAGGAGGCTGATCTCTTTGCTGAGGACCTCTATGTGCTGGGATTTCATTTTAGCCAAGTCCTGAAACCTCCGGATGTCCTCCTGGTCCACATGACTGCTGAAACCCTGCAACTGTCTGCTCTGGACACACAAACAGATATATTATGAGCCTTGCTACTCAGACATACTCTATATTCATGCACATCAACATTAACAACAGAGTTGAAATTGTAGCCTACAGTTTCCTTCCTTCTGGTGTCGAGTTTACATTCCAGTTCCTTCTTCTGGTCAAAAAGTGTTATCAAGCTGAGCATCCTCTCAGTGTTACGCTTGGTCTCCTCCATCATAGCCTGATGTGCCTCGTCTACCTTTGCCTGAAAATTTCAAGCACATGCAAGTGCACACACACAAACAAATGCATGCAAAGACACAGATATCAGTGTGATGTTTTGGTGACATCACAAATAATGAAGATGAATTCATGAAGATTACATTAAACTAAGCAGAAATACACTGTATAAATTGTTAATGTGCTAATTCTAGCTACAAATTTTTAATGTAATATCCAAATAGTAGGTGTTTAGAGGCATATTTCCAACCAACATCCCTCCAGTTTTCTAACGCTACATTGTGTTTGCTAATTGCATTAGAAGCTAATAGATGATTAGAAAACCTTTAAAAAAGTGTGACCTTTCAGGGAAAACACATAATTGTCTGGGCGACCCCAAACCTTTTGAACTGCTGTGTATGTCTATTGCACACTTTCTACAGTGCACTCACACCAAAAGTGAAGCAATAACACACACAATGGTTTAGCATACATTCCACTGCTTGATTTCCTTGGCGTGTGCAGCCTCTTGGAGGAGTTTTTCCTGCTTGAGCTCCTCCAGTGTCCTGTTCCCTGACAGCGTCTGCAGGGCTTCCAGATTCACCTGCCTCCCGAACTTCAGCATCATCAGCTGGTGGCACTGCTTCTCCAGCGCTACGCCAACACACAGACACACAGTCGAATATAACAGTCACTTCCTGTCTGGTATACGGGATTTGATTTAATTTATGTTATCTTTGGTTTGTCCTTGTACTTGTATGTATTTATGGAGCATCCACATTTTAAATTGTACACAAATCTATATGTTAACAGATGTGTCAGTGTCTGTGTTGCTCTGTGCGTGTCTTACCCTCCATCTCGCCGTCCATGTCCTTGAGGTCATGGATGAGCCTGGCGTGCTGCTGGCGGGCCTGAACATGCAGATCTCTCTGCTGACCCTTCTCCGCCTGCAGCTGCGTCAGGCGTTCCTGCAGCCGGCTCAGCTGGGTCCTGTCCAGTATCAGCGTCGACGTCAGGTTGGACGGCACCGAGCCGCGAACAACAGACTCGTACTGTGAGTGAGTGAGAGAAATAAAATGAAGACCCCCCCAGGTTTTAATATTAAAAAAAAAGTTCAATTATCTCGTTATAATCCTTGGTGTCACTTTACTTGACAGGTGAGTTCATAATACATTCTGTTATAATGCATTCATGACTGTTACATTTGATATGACTCAACATTTATACCAAACCTTTCATGAATGTGGAATACAGTACATCTTTTCAAAATAAAAGCCCAATAATTGCAAAGCAGCATTGCTGTTTTTGTTTTTAAATAAATTAGACTCTGCTTTGACTTCAAACCAGTGGTTATTTATCAAAATATATTTCCGTTGACTAGAACGTGGATTTGTTTTGTGCTCCCTGTAATTTATTGCCATTGCTATTTTTTGTCTGTTTACCTGGTGCTTCCTGAGAGGAATCACCACATCCAGTTCATTCAGCTTCTGCTGTTTCTCCCTGTTGACCAGTTCCAAGTCTTCCTCTGCTGCCTTCCGACTGCCTTTCACTGATTTCTCCTGTAGAGAAAAAAAATCAAAAGGCGTGGGTAAAAATACAGAAACATGACGGAGAGATTAAAAAAAAGAAGAAAGAGGGGTTGGACCTTCTTGACAAGGGTATCGCACTCCTTCTCCAGAGCTTCAGCTTTCTTCTTCTCCTCCACCAGCAGTTCCTCCAGGTCCAGCCGACGCTCACGCAGCTGCAGCGCGTTTGCAAACAACTCCGGGTCACAGCCTGAGATACAAGTATTTTATACTGTACTTTAACATCAAAAAGTTATCTTCAAAACGCAATTTGTGAGACATCTTCCACAAGGAGTAACGGCCACACCTCATCTTTAGTCATTTGTCACATTGTAAAGGTCTTAGAAGGTTATACAAATATTATTGGAAATATTATAATGGTAGAAAGGTAGATGTTAAAATCTTTTTAATTATAAGAAGCTGTTATTTAAATAATATTACATGTTTGAAATCCACAGAGAAATGCACACAGCCAAAACTGAATTAAAAAAAAAAAAAACAAGTGCATGATTTACTAATTTGGTAATTCTGACCTTTGACAAAAGTAGCACTTGATGTATTATATAAAGGATTTGAGCACCTCCACCACAGCACTGACCTGGAGGGCAACGGCTGTCATCCAGCGGAACTCCCCCTTCCTCTGTGTCGCTGTCATAATCATCATCATCATCGTCATAGTTATCGTCTTCATCTGAGTCCTCATCGCTGTCCTCCTCCTCCTCTTCTAAGCACACATATTTCGGATTATGGAGAATACAGGATGGACTGACACAGCTTTGCACCATCACTTACCTTCATTTCCCGTCTGCTCCTTCTTCTTGACACGTTTGACCTTCTTCTTGAAGACTTTGGTCAGGAACACTTCGAACTTGTTGTCCTCGCCCAGTGAGGCCTGGAAGGCCGCTGCCAGGGCCTTCTCTCTGTCCTGTGCCTTGGCGATGTCTCTGCGCTTAATGTCCAGCTGTTCGTTGCACTCCTCCAGCCTAGACTGTCAGGAGTCAGGGAGAATGTTGTGCGGTTTCTGGTAAACCTTCAGTGACACACGGATCTGTAGTTCAAATCAAATCTGAAGTAATAGACACAAGGACACTACTCAGCATCTTGTCATGCCATACCTGTGAGGTGGGATGGAATATCTCAGTAAGGGAGAAGTACTCTTTATTACAGATTTAGACAGTTTTGTAAAGAATATTTAAGAGAAGTGGTTATTTTATGTATATATGACATTGTTTCCATATTTCTAGCCAACTGGAGTTGTGACAGTAAATTTTAGATAAAATAGTCAGTCTGTAAACAATTGTTTGACTTAAACTTTTGAACTGTGAGATCCCTCCCACCATGATGCTTTCCTCCTCCTTCAGGCGAGTGTTGAGCTTCTCCTGCAGGGTCTTCTCCCTCCTTTCAACCTCCTGGAGGAGCAGCAGCTCCTGGTAGAGCCTCAGCTGACGGAGGTCGGCCAACTTCAGATGCCAGTCCAGAAGCAGCTTCTGTCGACGCAGCTGCATCTTCACATCAAACTGGCCCACCGAACTTTCCATCTGGCGATCACCACATGCAACAGTACGTTATAGAGCACACCGTCAGCCTGAGCTGTGCAATGGGCTCCAGAAGCTATGTTGTTTGTTATAATTAAATCATCTTTTAGAAAGCTTATAGAAACAAGCTGATTAACATAGAATGTTAATGTGTTTTAATTTCTTGTAATACCTTTGCATTCAATTGAAAAATAGTTGCACTTTAAGTGGGCTGATTGTTTGACCCCCTATAGATGCTATTTACAAGGATGTCGTTAGACAAAGTGGACAAAGATGAAAAAACGATCTGGAAATGGAATGGATGGAATAGTGGAAAAGAGATTATAGATTCCCTGACTTACAAAAAAGTTATATTGGCACAATATGGCCAAATTACACTAAATTCAAAAGTGAATATATATGCTCAGACAATACATCAAGTGTGGAGAGGATGGGATAGATGTTGGAATGGTAAGCTCTCAAGATATGCATGGAAAATACAGAAAGACAGGCAGAAATATACACAGATATTCATTGTAATCAATATACATGAACATACCTCCTCTAGTAGAGAGTCCTGCATGTGCAGCAGTCTGAGCTCCTTTTCCTTCTGAATCTCCTCCTCCAGCTCGCTCAGCACCACTCCGTCCTCTGTTGCTGTCTCTTCTTCTTCTCCTGTGGACAGTTGGGGCGTCACATCCACTCCGCTGTTCTCATCTGCCTTCTCCTCCTCTCCTTCCATCTCTTTCTCCAGCTGCTCCAACAAACCGGCGTCTGCCTCCTGCTCCTCTTGCTGCATTGTCTGAAACCTGTTTGAGAGTAAATTAACAAATATGCATTTATACATTATTCAATAGTTTAATCCTTCGTTCAGCAGCAAGCATGAAACTGCAGTTCAATATATGGATGGATTATTTTAAAAACCACTGAGACTTATTTTCTCTTTTTGCTTTTTACAAACTGGAGATGACTAGCAGTCATATGTTATAGAAAGTCTCCAAAAGTCAAACTTTTTGCAGTCTGCACCCGGTACCTCTGTTCTCTCAGAGCCCGATATCGCTGCAAGGTTTTACGGCTGTAAAGGAGCCTCTTCTCTGGGGTTTCCTCTGGCAGAACAGTGGGCAGAGCGGGTGGAGCTGAGTGGAGATGGGCCACAAGCTGCTGCTGGACCTCACGCAGCTGCTGAGCCTGAGCATGCAAACGAGAGACCAGGCAAACCTTGGAATCCCGCAACGTCACGATCCGTCCGTTCATCTCCGTCTGTTTGTCACGGATCTGATGGGATGGAGGGAATCAGGGAGGGAGACATTCAGTTTATAGTGATATAAAACAGAGGAAAACAGCAAACATTTACATTTGAGGAGTTGGATCCAAAGAATAACTGAAGTCCATCCATCCATCCATTTTCTATCCCGCTTATTCCCTTTCGGGGTCGCAGGGGTCTGCTGGAGCCTATCCCAGCGCATTTTATGGCGAGAGGCAGGGGGGTACACCCCAGATGGTCGCCAGCCAATCGTGGGGCACACACACCATTCACACACCATTCACACACACACTCACACCTATGGGCAATTTAGATTTGCCAATTAACCTGAGCATGTTTTGTATTGTGGGAGGAAGCCGGAGTACCCGGTGAAAACCCACGCAGACACGGGGAGAACATGCAAACTCCACACAGAAAGGTCCCAGACCCAGGCCCCAAGGCGGTCTTGAACCTGCGACCTTCTTGCTGTGAGGCAACAGTGCTAGAATAACTGAAGTGTGCTTCATAAATGAGTAAAAGGATGATTAAACAAGTAATCAAAATAAACTATGCACCTCTATTTCTCAGCTTCTTTTAAACAGCATTTTTAAGATGACTTATATACTATATGTGTATTATCAAATACTTCAGCTGTTTTGGGAACATAGTCAGATGTGCATGTCTGTGTGATTGTGCCATGAACATACATTTTCCTCCAGGACTATCATCTCTGTTGTTTTTCTCTCAGTGTTCATCCTCAGGTGTTTCGGCACTGTGAAGTCTTTAGCTGACTTCAGTTTTAAGTCTCCAATGTTTTCTTTGGCTTCACAGATGGCCTGCACATCACGTGGATCTTCGTAGTTCTCCTTTGGCTTCTCCGCGTACCTGAGGTATTGAAGATCATTTCAGAATACAGTAAGCACGAAGACACATATATGTAAATTGAGCACAGAGGTCTCGTGGGATGTTTTTGGATGCGGCACTCACAGTTGGTCCCATTCCCGCTTCCTCTTCTCCATCTTGGCTCGAGCTTGCTCGGCCTTCTCTGCGGCCTTCCGGAGCCTCTCAAGCTGCCGATCGCCCAGCTTTATCCCTGCTGGACGGGCCGCCAGGGGACGCGGAGGTAGCACCTCATCCTCTGGCCCACACACAGAAGCGACATGTTAAATATGTCTTATGAGTGAAACAAAAGCACAGACTGACATCTAGGTAAACTCCGCCCTCCTGAATAGTTATTTGAATTCACAAATAACTATTCAGGTTACAGCAATCATTTTCCATTTCAGTCTCCCGGGAAAATCTAGAAAAATCTACACAGACACAAGGAAAACAGACAATCTCCTTGAAGCCCTTGAATCTGTGAACTTCTTGCTGTGAAGTCTCTTCTTTATGCTTGAGACACATAGGACAGTAAATCTAAGCCTGTTGAATGCTCCACCAACCTAAGGCACAAAAGTGACTGTTACACCCTTATATCTGATGTCTACATGTACTTAAATTGTTGTAATACATGCTTTGTGCCTCTGTTGTTGTTTATTAATGTGCTATAAGTAATGTTTTACGTATTTACCTACAACCTCGCTCACCTTCTAACTTGCTGCTGTCCTTTGCAGCCTCAGCTCTGGACTTCCTGCGTTCTAGTGCAGCTGCACCGTCTCTGCTGGGCCAACCAGGTCTGCTCTGCTGGCCGAGCCAGGCTGAATGCTCAGTGAGTGCCGGCAGATGGTAGGTGGAGACTCTGTGGTCAGTGGTGATGGCGTGCACAGTGACCACTTTGGACTCCAGAGAGTCCCTGAACCTGAAGACAAATACAAGCGCCGGCTTTCTGGTTGCAGGTTGGCAATCTGACAATGTCCTGAATTTAAACCCTCTTCATAGGCGAGGTAGCGATTTATTCATATAGCAAATTATAGTATAAATGTTGCATACAGCCTTTAGTGTTTGTTTTGAGTCAGTACCAGTCCTGTAGTTTTTGGAGTGATAAGTAGCTGCGCTCCAGCTCCCAGCCCAGTTGCTTTCTGACTTCTCTCACCCGCTGGGCCTTTACCCTCTCTGCCTGTTCACTGAATCGTTGGTCCAGCTGCAGCTCCTACACACACACACATACACACTTTTCACACATCAAAACATCCCCTAATTAAACAACTAATAATAGGAAAGAAATAAAATTACACAAATAGAAATATCTGAAACAAGAGCCTTATAAACTATAAATGGGAAGAAAAAAAAACAATGCGACAAGTGTTGTGCCTCTTTCTGACAGAAACTATACAAAGTATAGATCTATTACAGCACGGTTGTACCAAACTATATAGAAAGACAGAAAAACACAAGAAAATTTGACGCATGCACTGGATTTAATTACTGTTTAAATATTGATTCAAAAGGGGCGGTACACCCACACACGGAAACTACATCTCATTAATGTACACATGTGTATATACAGGTGCTTACCTCAAAAATATTTGAGTCCATTGAACAGAACAATAGTGGTATTTCTGATTTCAGGTTGGTCTTTTAGTTTTATTACCGTATTTGTGAGGCGAACATGCTCCGGCAGACTCTGGTTGTCGTTGAGCAGCTGTTTAAACTTCTTCTGGAGCTCAGAGAGTTTTTTGTGCTTTGCTGAAACCTTCAGCTCGGCCTCCCGTCGCTGGTGGTCCTCCTGCAGCTTCTGTTTAGCCATCTCGATGCTGGGGAGGGTGAGTGAGGGGGGGGGAGACAGAGAGACAGAAAGTATGACAAATGGCAAGAATCGTTGGAGACCAAACATTATTATACCCACTCACCTGTAGGCTCCTGGGTCCTCAATGTCCTGAGCCAACGCCTCGTTCTCAAGACCCACCTGTAAACAATAGGCAAACAAAAAAGATAACTTTATTTTCACCTACTGTAAGTAGGTGGGAGAAGATATCCAGCTGCTTTACTGTAATTTATTTCCATATTTTTATATTAAAAGAGAAGGTAGAAACACCCTTGAGTGATATGTCAAGATATTTTATCATTTAAAGGTTAAATTTGACCTCAAAACTACTACTGTCCCCCTAATCCTAAAAAAAACCTGGTTCAGATCTCAGGGACTTCAATTATCTCTGTCCTGTCTCCAAATTACATCTCCATTAATTCTTGAAAAAACTCCTCCCAAACTTCACGCTCTCCTTAATCAGCATCACCACACCTCAATGTACTGGTTCTATTCTAATAATACACACTTTACTCAGTTAATACATCTTAAATCTTTCATCTTCATTTCATCTCCAGTCCAGCCCCATTCTCTCCATAACCTACCTCACCCCCCTTGGCCATATCTTTAACACATTTTATCATTACATCCTCCAAACAATATCCGTCTGTATACCCACAAGCCTGTTCATAACACCACCCCTCAATACCTCTCCACCCCCCTGTGCAGTAGGACTATTGGTCTTGTTTCACAGTAGTTGCCATATTTCCTGCTTAAACACGCAAACATATGTGAATGTAAAATGTAAAAGAGGAGAAAAGGTAAACTGTTGACTGGCCCTAGGTGAAGGAACCCTGGCCCTCTTTCTCTGCAGGCTTTTCTGTAGCTCCTCCGGGGGAAGAAGGCTGAAGGAGAAGATGTTCCCGTCATCCCCCGCCGTAAGCACAAAGTGGTCGTCATGGCTACAGCAGATATGCTGCAGGTGTCCATACTGGTTGTCATGGATACTCAGTTCCCAGTAGGCCTGCATGGAGGTGAGGCTGTGGTCAGCAGGCTGCAGAGGGTAAACCCTGATGGAGCCGGAGAGCATACCACAGAGCAGCAGCTGCCTGTTGGTGCTGAAACAACAGCAAAGCACAACAAGAATTACTTTATTTAGCACTTGCTCTGCTAGAGTGTTTTTTTTATTTGATTTTTTTAAACAGTTTCGCTATTGTGACTTTTGAAACTATTAAATCCGTACTAAATGTTGGCCACTAAAAAACAGAGACAAGCATCTCTGACCTTATGGCTGTTTGCAAACAGTTGCCTTCTTACACACCCTGCGGTACAAATCAATCTTCATTTGGGCTGTAGTTTGGTTTCCACAGATATAAAGAAATTTCAGCTCTGAAAAGGCTATACTTTCTTTATCAGCTGGTAGCTGGTAGTAGTAGGTAGTGCACCGTGGGTTTATCAGAACTTTTTTTTCTGATAACAGCTGCCTGCTGTTGCTGAAAAAGGATTGATTACAGCTCTAGGACTAAAAAACTGAATTATGAGCTAAGAGGGGCTACAATTCTCCTTAAGTCGGCAGTGTCAGTGAGCATGGACTGTGAGTTTGGTACTCCTGCTACCTGAAGGTGACGGAGCAAATGGGGTTGTTGTCTGCATTTTGGACAGGCAGGAAGTTAAAAGGCTCATCCTGCCACCAGTCTGGATCCTCCTCCTGCTTCTCAGAGAATTTACAGTGATACAGAAAACCTGAATCAAAGCCTCCCTGAAGAAGAGAAAAAGGAGAGAAATCCCTTCATGAGTTATTTATTCAATGATGTATTGTACTTTGAATTTAAAATTTGTATTATTTCAATTTAAATCAAAAACCTGATTGACGGCTATGTTAAAGCTCTAAATAAGTATTGTCTGCTGATTGATGGTGTGTTTGTACCATGGAAAGCCAGAACTGTCCAGGTTGTGAGTAGAAGCCACAGTAAAGAGGACTTGGAGAGTCAGGAATATAAATCGGGGGCAACTCTTCCTCTTTCTCTTCCTCCTCTTCTTCCAGTTGCATGTCTGCCTGCGTCGTTTCTTTTAACCGTTCTTTTCTTTCTCTCTCCCTCTTTTCCTTTGCGGCTTGACGTTTTGCGATTTCCTCATTCCTCTGAAACACACAAACATGCACAAATCTGAACAATTATGAAACTGAAAGTACAATAATTAAACAATTAGCTGAGGTCAATGTCTTATTCGAAAATTCTGCAGCAGGAAATAAGAGAGAAAAAAAACTGACAAACGAAAGCCAACACCTTGATTCGAGACTTGATGCTCTTAAAGCAGAAGGATCTACTGGGCAGCTCAGAAAGCAAGAAGGTTTTTGACTTCTGGGCCTCCGTATCGGGACTGTGCAGCTCCACCACATGACCACTCCGACACAGGACAAGCAACCTGTTTTCAGTCTGGTTAAATGGAAAAAAAATCAAATATCTCAGACAGATGTATTATAAGGGGCTAGAGTAGATAAAATATGACAAGCGATTTCCTTTTCTGAGAACAGCACAGGACAAAGACCACACTTACGTGGGAGTGAGGTGACCACTCCAGCGCCTGCACCGGCCCGGGAACGCGGACAAAGCCGATGGCGTCGTATTTTTCCCCGACAGTGAAGAAGAACACAGTGCAGTCTGAGCTCTGAGCGGGAAAGGTGAGGGTAAGAGGTCGGAAAGATGGGACAAACAACAAAGAAAACAAAACAAAACAAAGAATTATGCAATTTACTACTGGAATTAAGTGTGAGACAATTTAAAAGCGAAGGTGTTAAGGGGGGCTTCTACATAGTATGTGGAAAAAAAATTGTTTTCAAACCTCACCCCAGTTGCTAAGATGTCTCCATTCCGCTCAAATGCAATAGCGGTTACATGGGCATTATGGGGTTTGAAGGCCTGTTTGAGGCGCAGCTTGGCGTCTCCTTTGGTGCTGCACCCAGTGATGACGCGGAGTCTCTGGGGGTCGAACAGCTCTAGTAAGCGGACCACCCCGTCCTCAAAACCTGTCACCAGTAAACCTCCACTCTGGTTCACCTGGAGACAAATATCAGGGGTCAAAACACATTATACTGTATGTGATAACATGATTTGAGTGGGCCTGTGATTATCAGATGAACACCCTTACCAAAGGTGGGGCCCAGCTCAGAGCGGTTCCACCCTGATTGAAGCGGCTGGTGGTCACTTCTTGCTTTGCCAGGAAGTCAAAGACTTTAACTGATCCTGAAAGGGACAGCGGCTGTGATAGTGCTGGCACCATCATGTACTGTATGCATGCGGGTGTGGAAATGTGCGTCACTCACGGTCCAGAGAAGTTGTGGCCATCAGGTGGGTTTTCCTTGACACATCGAGGCCTTGGATCGCTCCAGCATGGAAGGAAAACAGGCATTCTGGATCAGGAGTCTGTTCACATAAACCACACAAAACTTTATTACAAAACAGGTAATGTTACCATATAGTTGTCCTAGTAGGAATGGACTCATAGCCACTCAATGAAAAGAGTGAAAATAATATTTCCTTTCTATAGCACACTGCTGATATATTTGTCCTGATTGATTAGCCAGTCAAATCAAACATTCTGACTATCATTACTAATGACTTTCTGGTTAGATATAACTGGTAGTTACTGGTAGGTATTTCCATTATCATGATATATATGATTAGAGAATTTAATAATTACAAATTCTTTTTAGGAGGAGCGTTACTGTACATCATTCAATTACATTGGTTTTTCAAAAAATTAAATTTGCACATCTATTAAGATCTTAAGATCTATGGACACCACATCTTTTCAAAAAGATGTTCAGTACCTATTTGTTTTGACTTCCTTTGTGTAAGTTAACTATTTTTGACTATATTATCATTTCTGCCTTAAATATTTTTAATGACTGTATGTGTATGTATGTTTTTTTCTGTGAAAAATGTTCTGCTGTGCTCTGGAAAGGTGCTATCAACCCTTTTATTATAAATGTATTTATAGTGAATCTCACTGTGGATGTAAATGAAAGGTCCAGTTTCCAGATGGCTCCACTGGAATCCTGCAAGACCACACAGCAAGTCATCAGGTTTGAATGTTTGATCGCGAATAAGGCCAAATCATGGTTTTAATTATTCCCTTATGCCCCTTTGCCTTCTGACCTGAGCAAACCAGAGGATGGAGTCAGGTGTGGAGCTCTTCACCACAGAGGAGAGGTGGACGTTGTGGCCGATCACCATCTCATTCATGGGCTCCAGCTCGAACCTGCTGCTGTCAACATTACTGTTGGCGGTGTCGATGCTCTCAAAGTCCCAGCCCTGCAGCAGAGGAGGAGAAATCAAAAATTTATATGGTAATCTCATTGACCCTTGACCTACATACACAGCCTGTAAATCCTACAAAATTATTTTTATTTTTTCAAATATCATTGTGTTTAATTTTAATTTAATGTAATTTTAACAACCAATGATTTGTAAAAGGAATATCTTGAAATTTATCAGGGGTGCCCAATTTTTCTTTTAAATTAAACATAGGAATTTGACAAACATGTTTCTGACAGTGAAGCAAAGTTCTGAAGTCGTGGGACTGCCTTTATCTCACCCGGACCACACCGTCAGAGCCAATCGTCATCAGCTGCCCATCCTCCAGGGCGAACGGCTGGACGTTCCCCGCGTGGCAGCTACGCCCCCCCTTACGGCAGATCTCTGCCTTGATGGCGTTTCCTTCCCACAGCAGCAAGTTGCCGCGGTCTGAGCCGGACACCACCTGACAAGAAACGAAAAGGCAGCAACCTTATTCCATTGCCTCACACAGAAGCGTTTTAAGCTCATGCATACATGGCTGTAGATTCCTCTCGAGGCTTGTTTGATGCCAATCAACATCTTAACCTGTCGGAAAAGAACAGCAGGGCACAGACCTTTCCATCCGGTAGCGCGATGTAGCCCTCGATATCAGTCGTGGCAATGTTCCCGAAATTTCCCATAAGCCTCTGCAATTTGAGTCCTGTGAAGGTGCTTGCCAGTTTCCAGAAACTTGAAGAGAGGAGAGAAGATGTTTTTAATTTAAAGCAACACATATGTTTGTTCACTCTCAATGAAAGTATTTTTTTGAGCTTCTAATGTCTGAAGTCATAAAAGTTTGTTCTTTTTTTAAATGGAAACTGATGACGCACATGTAGACACGTACCTCATTGTGCAAATGAAAGCATCATTTGAGATCTACATTGATGTGGGCCTAACATTCCTATGCATTGCAGTGCCAAAGTAGCGTCATAGGATTTTAAGAAAATTCAGTATATCATTTACCTGATCTCTCCAGATCCTGATGACGTGAGCAATCCTGGGTTGTACAGGGAGAAGGTGACTCGATAGACCTCCTGAGAAATGTCCTTGCAGCTGAGCATCACCTGCTCCTGCCTCCAGTCCCACAGCGTCAGGGTGTAGTCGGGTTTGCAGCCAACACTAGCCAGGACACTCCCATCAGGGTTAAAATCGACAAAGCTGTACCCACGCTCCGTACCGCCTGTAGCCGTGAAAGTTTAAACAACATCATCAATAAGAAAAGATAGACAATTCTTTCAAGCACCTCCCTCCCGTTTACCTCTGAGGATGCGGTATGGACGTAACGATGGATATTCATAGAGTATGATGTGAGGCTTGTTTCCCTTCTCTGCGACAACAAAGAAGTTCCTACTGGGGTGTGCCTTTTCACATTGTACACACACACACAAACAATATCTAATAGTTAGTTATCACATAGTGTTATAATACAGACTTTTTAATTGCAAAATTAAACCAATGGCTATTTTTAAAAGTGAGGCAAAAATAAAACCAAAAATACCAAACCATAATTGGTCTCTTACCGCGATAGCACCAATTCCACCTCCACTGCAGGAGCGCAAGTATCTCTGCTCCTTGGTAGAAATATCTAGCAGGATGAGCAGGTTACCTGCTATAAATATCAGAGTTCTGTCATCAAGCAGCTGAAGGTTTGCCCTGCGCCCACTGTCGTAGCCAAAGGAATGACTTGATGCGGGATGAATTAAGGATTGAGATCAGATTCACTTGAGCTCTACACCACATTTAGTTTGTGTTCCCTGTTCCTAAAAGACAAGCAAACAAGAGTACATGCTATATCCTCTACACAGGGACTGTTTATTATTTGAAAGTCTATTAAGTCCTCTCCTACGGGTTTTATTTTCACTACTAAGCATTATTTCTCAGATCTTTCAGCTTAAGGAACAGAGTATTGTGCTGATTCTCTGTGCTACAGATGTCTATTTACCTCGATATGATGAGTAAACTAAGGCTTTGTGTCAAATGATTTCATGAAACCAATGCTCAGAGAAGGATACGAGAGGTGCAGGAGGTTTTCTGGGATTTCTGAGTCAGGTGTGATGGTCGGTCTGGAGTGGAGCTCCTCATACTTGTAGTACATGTCTGTAGAGAGCCCCTTTGATTCCTCCTCAGCCTGCTGCTCCATCGGAGAGTTTTCACTATCACATTCTGTAAGGAAAGAATACAACACAAAATAGATTTTAAAACCTAACATCTCTCCAAAACAGATAAAAGGCAACAGCTTCAACACAATCAAAAAACTTTAGACCAAGTCTTTCCCCACAGGAAAAAAATGTTTATTTAAAGTATTTGGGGTAAATAGTAACATACAATTTTAGATTTCTATTCTACAGAAAAATACATTATGTTCACTGCTGCATCACAATGGTAGTGATTATGCTATTTATTTATTTAATTGTTATGAGATATGAGGGTGATTGATCTTCTTTATTCCTGACCCTGTGAATAGTCCATCCATCCATCCATTTTCTATCCCGCTTATTCCCTTTCGGGGTCGCAGGGGTCTGCTGGAGCCTATCCCAGCGCATTTTATGGCGAGAGGCAGGGGGATACACCCCAGATGGTCGCCAGCCAATCGTGGGGCACACACACCATTCACACACACACTCACACCTATGGGCAATTTAGATTTGCCAATTAACCTGAGCATGTTTTGTATTGTGGGAGGAAGCCGGAGTACCCGGTAAAAACCCACGCAGACACGGGGAGAACATGCAAACTCCACACAGAAAGGTCCCAGACCCAGGCCCCAAGGCGGTCTTGAACCTGCGACCTTCTTGCTGTGAGGCAACAGTGCTACCCACTGCTCCACCGTGTCGCCCCCTGTGAATAGTCGTTTTGTTAAAAAAAAAAAAAAACACTTAACTCAAGGTAAGATATTCACTCCAGCTGACATCTCACCTTTTTATCATTTATTTATTTACACGCGCCAATTTTTTGTCATTGTCTCAAGTGAATAACAAAAGGAAAAAGAAGGGCTTCGTGTGGTCAGGTGTCATTATTATAAGTGTGATTATTAGGCTCGATACCTGCAGTGTTTTTTCGGGAAGCTGTCGGTGTGCTCTCAGCCTGTTCACCAAAAACATCAGCTGGGTTTTCTTCGGACATTTTCACAGTTATGTAATGTGCTTTCTTTGGCTTTTTATCTGTAATAAAACATAGGGATGTATTATTCGAACGTATATTTCTAAATAAAGCAAACTGATAATGGTCAAATACAACATTGGCAACTACATTTCCAGTTATTCCGTACCAAGTTGTTAGTTGAACTTTAAATGATATCCATTTGTTAGCCTACCTTCCAAATGTCAGTTAGCCTTTTAAGTTTGGGGGCGTTGCCAGGCAACAAGAAAATTAACTTCGCCGCAAAGCCTACTGGTTAATTCTCAACGCCAAATTTGTTGCAATAAATATCTATGGTCCATTACAGGTAACCTGTTTCTTTTGACTTGGTTCAATTTATAATATATGGATTTTAAACTAGAAAAAGAATTGCAAATGCAAAAGTATACTCCTCAAGTGTCACTGTAGCGTAAATTATGTCTGGCCCTTTAAGTAAGACTTGTGAACAAACATGCTTCATAGTCGCACGGATTTAATAATAAATACAGATCATCTGAGTAGCTTTGCCTCTGCAGATCTCTCACTTTATTGTGGTTAAGAACAGATTATAGCTGGTCCGTCACAATATGGCCCCCGTCGGCACGTAGACCTATCCACCCCCTTGATTGTCGCGATACCCTAGGTTTTACGGCAACGAAAGTGGAATTTGGTTAAACGTTATGTGCCGTAAACCGTGTTGGTTACAGAACGCATGGGGGAGCCAACGTGTGTGCAGGAGGCATGTAAGTAACGCTAGTAAACATGTTGTACACGTCTTATCGAGGCAAAGAAATCACAGAACCGCGGAACGTTTATCTGTATTTCAATAATGACGTTATTTGTTGACACGTTTTGTTTTTAACTAACTCAGGGAAAAGCACCCAAGCCCTTCAGCCAAGTGAAAGTAACGCTAGCGACTCAACAGTCGTCAAATTAGCGAATTTGAGTAAATGAACTGCATTAATATATAACACTAACCAGATAAAGACATACTGCTCAAGTATAAAACATAGAAACTACTGAAACGTTGTTCTCTTTAGTGTTTATTAACGAGTCGTTAGCACGTAGCTAGCAGCTTAGCTGTTTTCATACTGGTAGTGGACTCTAACACTACCCGTAGGAACAGCTGACAGAAAAAGTTTGTTCACTGAAACGTATATGTCTGATAAAATTAACCAGTATAAATTGTGTGTAATCTTCAGATGCATGTTTATGGTTAATGTCTTAAAAATCAACCCTTGAACTGCATTAATTTGTGTTTTGAATCCTCCGTGAAAACATTCTCCCACTGCCTTTTCTTTGTATTTTTAATTATAAATGCAAACCTACATCTGTCCATAAGTTCACGCTGTAAACATATGGGTTTTAATGTGTTAAATATTATAGCTCAAATATTTTATTAATTGTCTCTTTGTGTTTTTTTCTCTCTCTGGGATGCATGTCAGGATGGAGTCGAAACCCCAAAAACCCTTCGCCCTCAAAGGTGGAAAGAAACTTACACAGAAAGGGAAAGGTGAGTTTTAACACCAGTGATGTGTGCCATCAGTTTGAAGCAGTTTTGTCAACGACATATCCCACTCTGTCCAGATTCCATAGGGACCAAACTTGGTGGAAAACCAGGCGGTAATTCAGGAGGTAAAAAGCCTTTCAAACTCTACAACAACACGGAAAGGAAAGGCAAGAGTGGAGATGGTGGCAAGAAAGAACACAAATTTTCCAAAGACGAAAAGGGACCGAAGAAGAGAAAACTGACAGATGTTAAAGACAAAGAAGGAGGAGCAGGAGGAGATGGTGAGAAAACAACTGCTCATTGTTCTTTCTTTCACTCCCACAACCTGTGAGATTATAATGTGGTTTTACATACTTACTTACTTACATACATTTATTCCCACATCTTGTTGTTGATGATCATGTTCATCCTGAATTCACTGTTGGCCCCAACTAAGAAATATTAAAAATAAAAACACGAGGCTGGCTGGCTGGCTATCTGCTGGTCCATCGAGCTTTGGCACAAAATCAAGCAAAAAATTGGGATCTTTCCATTCTGTAAGAATTTAAACGCAAAAAACCTGTGGCTCTCATGGGCCTGGAATTGGCTGCTTGTTTGTGCACATTGCTCAAAGAAATGTATCTGCCACCTGAATATTTTTTCTTAAATTACTATTGAAACCTTTGCGTGCGCCTGTGTGTGCATGTTAAGGTCCGTGGGCTAAGAAGATGAAAAAAGGTGAATCTAAGCCAAAGAAGAAGGAACTGACAGAAGAAGAACTAAAGAAGAACAGGCAACAGAGGAAGAAGGATCTGAAAAGGAGCAGACAGGAGGCGGAGAAGAAGGACGGGATGTTCCAGATCATCTGTCAGTCCAAACAACTGTGGGGAGACCTCAGGAGGTACATACACACACACACATATGTGTGTGTCTGATATATAATATTTTTAACATGTGGTGTGATCATGTTTATTGCAGCATTTGTTTAATAGATATTCAAAAGATAATTATTACAAGTTAAAACACAGGCTTTTGTGGCTATAGCCAACACCAAAATAACAACTCTTATTACAAAAGGTCACGAGTGTTGCTGTCTTCTTTCAGGGGAAAAAAACACTTTACTAAACACTAGCTGCAGTATCTTACTCTAAAGTAATAATAAATAGACCGATGTATGTGTGTGTGTTTGTTTCAACAGGAAGAAATGTGACGACAACATGAGGAAAAACAAGATGAAGGAGCTTCATGATTTGATCCGCGGGAAGAACAAACAGGTGAGAGTCTCTCAATTGATTCCTGCAGTATTGTGGTTTTGTTTGTATGAAACTGAGACACAGATCCGTTCCCAATCAAATTGAGCGTTAGTACTTGGGTACAAAAATTGTACCAAGTTAATGTTGAATCTGAAGACACGGGACAGAAAACGCCTCGGTCTTGTTGTCTCCTGCCTCCAGATGGCGTTCGCTCACGATGCTGTGCGGGTGCTGCAGTGTTTCATCCAGTTTGGCAGCCACGAGCAGAGACAGGAAGTGTTTAAGGAACTCAAAGGTGAGCAGACAGTTTTTTCTTTACTCTACCAAAACTCCTCCACTCCTCTCTACATCTGCCGTCTTTGATCCTGCAGTTGGCACTTGTGAGCGATTTACAAACCATAGGCAAGTTAAAAAAAAAAAGTCGAACAACTTCATTGTCCGAGCAGTTTGAAATCCACCCACATTATAGACTGTGTTAATTAACTAAATTAAGGGTAACTAGGAGAATCTATTTCTAATATCTAAATTTACTAATGTGATCCTTTTTCCTTCAATTCATGCAGATGACATGATCAATTTGTGTAAGTCGCAGTATGGCAGACATGTGGTGAAAAAACTGATGATGTACGGGTGAGTCAACGCACCATACTTTTTGTTATCTTTGCATTTCATGAATATTTGTTGTACATAGAGAAAGAAGGACAATAATGCACTGAAAATGAAAATTGCATCTCGGTCTTGGGACTCATTTGTTGTCTGTATTGGGAGGAGGGGCATGTACAGAAATCTCTTCTCCTACTCTCGTTATGTCACTGATATACGTGTTTCTTCTACAGCAACAAGGAGCTGGTGGCAGAGGTGATGCAAACATTTAAAGGTCATGTACGGCCGATGCTCCGCCACGCCGCCGCCTCGTCCATCGTGGAATACGCCTACAACGACAAAGCCGTGCTCTCCCAGAGGCTGATGCTCACCGAGGAGCTGTACGGGAACACCTTCACAGTCTGCAAGGTGAAACTCTGACTTAACCCACCTCCCTAAAGCGGAAGCCACCGGGTCATATGCGTGAACTCTTTGCTGATCGGCTGTGAATGTTTCTCTGCAGTCGTCGGTGTGCAACACCATCGAGAAAGTCGCACAGGCTAACCCCGAGAAGTTGAGCAACATCATCGACGAGATGAAGCAGATCCTCACTCCCATGGCCCAGAAGTAGGACATGACAAAACATTAATCATTCAAGTTTAGCAAGGATCAGTATTTCAGATCTTATATCAGAATTGTGACATTGAGTGGGATTGAATTACAGATACATTGAATTCATCTTGTTTAGCTAGAATGTTTAGTTATCTATTGTGCGAGTTTAAATTAATAGGCAACTGTTAGTATGGAAAATGAGGACTATTTTAATCAATTTTCCAAAGGTTTTTTTTTTTTTTTTATATATATATAAAAGAATAAATATTGAAGAAATATCATGTTTTTTTAACACAATTGTCTTACAAACAAATCAGAATATTGGTATCTTACAGTAACAAAAGTATTTATACGATGAAGCAAATAAAGCTTCCTCCATGTGACCACAGCTTCTGTTGTGTTTCAGAGAGCAGGTGATCAAACACTCTCTGGTGCACAAGGTTTTCCTGGACTTCTTCCTGTTTGCAGCCGATAAACCGAGAACGGTGAGCAGTTCCGTCCAGTCTCACATGTGTTCTAATTATTTAGCAGTAAATTTCTCAGGTAGAGCTATTGACAACAACTGGAACCAAATTAACCTATGTATATCACAGTGTTATGAAAAAAATTGATATTTCTTTAGTGCTGACTGTATTCCCATCCCACATGTTTCTTCTCTTTGGTCTGTGGCTCTCCTGAGCAGGAGATGATAGAGTCCATCAGAGAGTCTGTCGTCTATATGGCTCACACCCATGATGGCGCACGAGTGGCCATGCACTGTCTGTGGCACGGAACTGCCAAGGTGCGTATACCTCAGATATGTGATTTATCTGGAATTCTGCGATTGGGACCCTACGGAACCATAACTTCTATAGCCATAACGACTCCTATGAGCAACGCAATGTGGTTAGTCAGTATTGATAATGGATTTAAAAACAAATAAATGCATAAACTGAGAGTTCTGAATGAATGCACTTTAGAATCTGAATGTTCAGATCAATACTATGGTGAAGTTGGTTTATTATTGGATATTGGCTGTCAAATGGTGAAGTTGGCTTGTTATTGGAATTGGCTCACCAGAACACACAACAAAGCGCATGTCTAAATAACCATAATGTATAGCTTTAGTCTCTAATAAAAAAAATGACATGATGATTCATTTTCCCATAATTACTATTTGTTGATTGTGTTTTGAGCAAAAGATTTTTGTTTTGTTTCAGGACAGAAAAATCATCATCAAAACTATGAAGACATATATGGTGAAGTTTGCCACTGTGAGTTCTCAACGCTGCTCCAATCATTCATTTATCCATTATTGCAATTAATCAGATGAAACAAGTTTTTTTTGTGCATGTGTCCTCAGGGGGAGTTTGGTCACCTCGTCCTTTTGGCCATTTTCGATTCCGTGGACGACACCAAGCTGGTCAAACAGGTCGTGTTGTCGGTAAGTCTCACTGCGTATTATGAGACACAAAGTTCATAAACCTGTTGTCACTTGTAAACAAGCACATATGATACGATACCGTCACCTGTTTCCCACCTTTTTCAGGAAATCCTGTCATCTCTGGAGGAGGTCATCGGTAATAAATACGGCAAGAAGGTGCTCCTGTACCTGCTGAGCCCCAGAGACCCGGCTCATCTGCTGCCTGAGATCATCAAGGTGCTGAAGCAAGGAGACGGAAACGCACACAGGTACCGACATGTGCACAGATGCATCATTTAGCTGCAACAATCAGCCTGAAAGAAGGAAATCCGTGTATCACTTAAATCTATCGGGAGATGTCGATACTGAAATAACATCTGTCGTGTGCTTCCCTTATTAGTAAAAAGGACACAGCAGTTCGGAGGAAGGAGCTGCTAGAAGTCATCTCCCCCCCGTTGCTCGAGTATCTCCGTGACAACACGGTAGCCATGGTGATGGACAAGGCCACCAGCGTGACTGTTAGTGACATCCTTGCATCAGCCTGCGGGGACCTGAAACCTGCCATGACGGCCGTGGCTCAGCTGGCTAATCAGGAGTTAGTGCCGGGAGGGATTAAAGGACAGGTGTGTTTAAAGTAAAAGAATGTTAAAAAGTACATTCTGGATTCAGTCAAATAACGAGATATTTACACTTTGAGGGCTTTTCAGTCCTGTTTTTAGAGTGGTGATATGAAACTGCTGTCCACAATATCCCTGTAGAATAGCATATATAGAGAATAGCAATTTAAAATGGGCATCATGTAAGGTTTTATTTTGTGCAAAGGTTTTTTTATTTTGCAAAGCAATACTGTCATCTGCATAAAGATGGACTTTGTTATAAAAGATGTAATATTGGTAATCATAATTATGAACACCTGGTATTCAACACAATCACAGTGGTGAAAATAGTCATATCAATAGGGCTTCAATGATGAGTCAAAAAGTGAAGAGTATGTTTCCTTCGCTGACCTTACAAAGTAGGAAAACTTTTTATGTAGTTATGATAATAATTCTATTACATTGAATCCTTCTTATTGATCAGATGTCTAACAGCCAAACAAATGGTTTGACTGTATGAAACAACAACTATCTCTTCAAAGAATATGTGAACAGGATGATGAATCTAATTTAACATTCAATGCCAATTCCTAGTACATGACAGTATTTAAGTACCAAAAGAATCATGAAGTCCCATGCCAAGGAGCTGTAATGATGTCTGTGTGCTTGTTCTCTGCTCTGCACCGTGTAGCTTCACATGGCAGAGCATCCAGCAGGACACCTGGTGCTGAAGTGGCTCATCGAGCAGGACCTCACTCTGGCAGAGGCTGGAAAAGAAGGTAAACACACACACACACACACACACACCTACAGGACTCAAAAATGCCTGCTTGTTATATATGATTTTACATGTTTAAACGCATTTATTTATTTATTGGGCTTTCCAGTCAAATTGTAATAAAATGAGTAACATTTGCTGTTAATAACCATCTATTGAACAGAAACACAACCTCTCTGCTTATGGCAAAGTGGAAAAAAAATTGATGATTCTTTCTCCTCACCCCCTCCCTCTGTTTCTATGCACCTGATCTGCCCTGTCAGAGCGGTTTGGCAGGATCCTGGTGGACACGGTGGGGACAGACAAACTGAAGAGCTGGGCCAAAGTCAACAGAGGAGCCATGGTGCTCTGCAGGTCAGTGTGGAGACTACAGTGTTGTTATTTAAAGGTAGAAAATAGAACAGGTGTGGGTATCTTGTTTGTAACTATTGTGGCCGTGTTGTGTGCAGCCTCCTGAACAGCTGTGACAAGTCCGTGGCAGCGGAGGTGAAGGAGGCGCTGACATCCATCACGTCAGAGCTCCGCAGCATCAGCAACAACAAAGGTGCTGAAATCCTGCTGGAGAATCTCAACAAGTAGAGACATTTTTTACCAAATAAAGTGGTCACATGAAGCAGTGACTCCTTTTTTCCCCCCGAAGAAAACACCAACAAGACTGAACATCTTTTAGCAGCAGATTGTAATGTTATCAAAGCCTGTGGTGTGAATTCAGTCTCTGATGGGTAAATGGACACGAGTTTGTCTGGAACTGTTAAGGATTATATCTGTGAAGAATGAAAAGCTACAAGACAGATTCAAATACACGGTATGTAAGTACAATTAAAGTTGACTATTGTTCCATACATGAACCGTACACAACACATCAATTCTTTAATAAAGCCTTTAGATAATAGCAAAGACTCATGAGTCATGATTAGAGTAAAAAAAACTTTGAGTTGAATGTAATCAGATTTTCCAGGATGTAGGAAGGAAACAGCTCGATATGGCTGATTGATGTTAGACTAAACATGGTAAAACAAAAACTATTGAGCCTGTCTAAAGTTAATTTATTAAAACCCTGCCTCTATTTGTAGTTTAGGTCAATGTTTATCAAACTATGTGGAATTACAGGTGAGCTGCAGGGGGACTTGGTGGCCTTGATACAAAAGTGCCATGAAGTGCTCAGAATTTCCCTTCTACTCCCAGGTTAACCGAACTGTCCTTGCACAACTGAAGCGCCGTGCCGCGCCATGAATGACTTATTATTTAGGAATCATGTCTTTTTTCTTGTGCAAGGGTGAATTAGTTAAGCTGAAGAGACCAAATGGCAGAAATGAGTAAGACAGTAATGTGGCTTTCTTGATTTTCTTTATTCTATTATATGAAAAAATCCAAAAAGTCAGCCCGTAAATTGTTATTTCAATAAAAATTTAACATGGGCCATTTTGTCAGAATTTGGTATAAATGTTTTTCTTCCTCTGAAGTGGGACAAAAAAAAACTGAGAACCACTGGTTTGGGTAATAAAAACATCTTGACATTTAGAAGAGCATCACCTCCCTCTAGTGGCTACTATACACATTGAATCTGTCCAGGCTTTGAGGTTTCCGGCTGATAGTTTCTGTGGAAGTCACGCACACATGCACACAGAGCTGCAGCTTTGTGACAAGCAGAGAGAAAGACATAGGTTTATTATTAAAGAGATTCATGGGGCAGATAAACGGGTCTGATATCCATCATCCAGATGTCAGCCTTAATATAGGATTTATTTCAGTCCCGTCACTGTGCGCTACTGCATCCTGGATTACATCTGAGATTTAAAGACTAATGGAAACAGTTGATTTAGAAAGAGAAGATGCATGGTGGTTATCAGCAGCTTGGGTGTAGATGTAGGCCTAGATTAAAGTCTTAAAGGGATAAATATGCTATATAGTGCTTTTGCAACTAAATGAAATAAGAAGGTAAGGGGACCTTACCTTTCTACCAGTGCAGGTGTGGACAAGGTTTACAAAAAATAGACAACTACAGGGGGATGAACAGGAGAGCGATCAAAAAGAAAAGAATGAATTCCATATTTGGGCCAACATTTCTCTCAAGAGTTTGGTTTTCTCTCTGTTTTTTGTTTTCCCTCCTTCTTCTATGCAGTCCTGGTCACATGGACTGGACCTGGACCGTCCCTCTTTCCCAGATATTTATTTATACTTGAAAATGTCCAGTTTCTAAAAGTGCTATGTCCTCTGTGGAACGTCCTCGCAGCATTTGGTGAACCTCTTGGCCGCCCTCCTGGAGAAATGCACTTTTCCACGGGCCTTGATCACGGCGGTGTACTCATGAGACTTGAGCTTGGCGTAGTAGTCGGAGAACTTGTTGTAGAGGACAGAGATGGGCATGCCGTTGAGGATGATGCCGAAGGAGATGCAGGCAGAGGCGAAGATGCGGCCAAGGTTGGTCTCTGGGAACATGTCGCCATAGCCCACTGTGGAAATACTCACCTGAAAGTTGAAAGAGACGAATCACTAGATAGTAAATATAAATGATGTTCAAATCACTCAAATATGGAATAACAGTATCGCAAAGTGTGTGAATATTAGTGTTTCCCCACTCACTGCAGCCCACCACCAGGCATGTGGCATGGAGGTGAAGTTTGTGTTGTGAACATCGTGCTCCACAGTGTACACCATTGCTGAAAACATAAAGATCCCCATGGCGATGAAGAGCAGCAGACAGCCCACCTGCACACACACAACAGAATTTTCTTCCTCATATCAATTTTCACTGGATTAACTTCTTGCATGAACAAACCCGAATATGTCCTCCTATTTAAAAAAGAAATGGCCTAATTTACTTTTTGAGAAAAGTGAACTTTTGACCTAAATAATCTCTGTATGATTCTCCCACATCTGGTAAAATCACTTTAATCCTGAGTTGAAAGGATTATAGACTTTATGCCCTATAGGCCATTTTACTCAGGCCATTTAAAATTTTTGCCCCTGTCAGGCTAAAAAAAGCCTTTACTTTGTCAATTTAACAGGCTTTTATAATGGCAGCTGCGTCAAGAAGCAAGATCCTATGTTGCAGAGGAAGCTCAAAACATCATTCTTGAATCAATTTCTACTGGTAGCTGAAAAAGGGTGAGGCTCTAATTTTTAATAGGCTTAGGATTTCTTAAAGGCACACTAGAATGTGATGATCACTTTAATCTTTAAGGTTACATGAACGTATGTCCACAGTCATCCACTGTCAAATCGTTTTTGACTGAAATTAATATTCTGAGGCTTTTATTTTAATATGGTGACGATATGTAAATCAAACAGAAACATGCTTTAGGCTCAGTCCGACCTGCTGGTAGCACTGTCTCAGTGTGAAGCCGAAGGCTCTAAGTCCTGTTGAGTGACGAGCCAGCTTCAAAATCCTGAAGATTCGCATCAGACGCATGATCCTCAAAACCTGACCCAGCTACAGAGAAAAAAAAAACACAGGAAAGACATAAAAGGCTGTCAAATCATGTTCTTGGACTGCTGCATCAATGAGTCTCTCCAGTTTCTATCTTTTAAACCCTGATGTTTTTGTTTCTGACGCTGGCAGACAGGATGAAAGAAAATTTAAGGATGACTGCCAACTTTCCTCCTGTCACATTAACGCTTTTTGAAAATAAACGTGTCCCAGTTCTTAAAAAACAAACACAAACTGAAATTCAGAAATGATTTATGATTGAGTAAATGAATTGTCTTAGCAGCTCTCTTTTTTTACCTTTCCTACACGCCCCACGTTCTCTATGTCCTCCGAATGCAGGTGCATGTCCTCGTCCCCAAAGCATTCCAGAACCATCTGCAGGTAGTGCGGCAGGATGGCGATCAGGTCCACCGTGTTCAGCACGCTGCGTCCGAAACTCTTCAGGTCAGGGGTGGACACCAGGCGCAGGAGGTACTCCAGGGTGAAGAATGCAATGCACGTTGTTTCAACATACTCCCCGTAGAATCTGCCACTCAGCTGGCCTGATGCTGTCTGTGGCAGAAAATGCTTATTAACTGCTTTTAATAAAACTAGATTACAAGATTACATACATTGACTTACAACAATTTAGAAAATGTGCCCATTGTCATAATAACCACCAATAATTTACATTAAGGAGACTTGCTTTATTTTTCTATAAGGGAGGAAATTCCTTACATGTCCCCACAACATGAGGAATACACACACACACACACACACACACACTCACCTTGTATTGCATCTCCTCCACGGTGTTAAGCGTCATGGCGACCAGTGAGATAAGCACAAAGACAGAGGAAGCAAGCGACATCAGCTTGGCAGTGACAGAGGAGAAAGGCTTTTCCATCAGGTTCCAGATTTTCCTGCGGCTTGGCCCAAAGGCCATGCCGCGAAATAGTTCCTCGTTCTCCTCCACCTCCATCTAGAAAACACAGAACAAAGTACGGCTCAGGTTCACAGAATAACAGGAGAACATGGGAGATTTTCCATATGAAGGCCATATGAAGCCAATTGGTGAGAGTAAGTAAGTTACTAGAACTGTTAGGTTATCAAGTATAAAACAACAGATAGAAGTAAAAGTATTTAGATTTTTAAAAAAATGAATAAAAGATGAAAACATCTCAAATTGAGGGCAAAGCAAAGCAAACTAAACAACAAAACTGGACTAAAGAAAACAAACAATAGGGATGGAACTGGTATAGCATCACAGCCTTCTGTGATAGAAACATCTGTCTGAATCTGTGCCAAGAAAAAGCTTATTCTCTCTCCATCTGTCAAGGCAGTGGAGCTCGTTTATAATCTAGGTCAGACGGAGCCAACAGATCACTGACTAACTCTCACAGGTACAAATAAACATAACAGCTTCACCAATGAAGCTGATTACTTTTGCAGCACAATAATAATTATGAACCTGGTAGGTGGGAAAAAATATTACTGTGCATGAATTACAAGTTCAGTTAATAGTTTATAGTATAGGTGCTTAAGCAATGGAGAAAGTGAAGCAAATGCGTCACTATTATTCAATTATAGTAAATAAGTAATAACAATATATTAAGTTAAATTTTTGCTACCCCATAATAAAACGTGTTATACAGATGATTTAAATTTAAACAACATGTTTCATTTATATTTTCAGATGCATGAAAAAACAAACAAAAAAACAGTTTTTATTCTCTGCTCAAGACAGGCTTTACATTAAAGCATATCAACACCCTATCAAAATAAGGGCCTAAGTCATTTTTCAACAAAAGTGAGTTTTTGGCCTGAATCGTCTCCTGATGATGCTGCCACATCTGGTAAAAATCTTCTTAATCCTGGGATTAAAGGATGATACTCTCTTATGTCCTATAGGTCAATGGCCATTTTACTTAGGCAGTTTTATCTTTGGCCTAAGTCAAAGTTTTTCACCCAAAATTGCCAATTTAACGAGCTTTCATGATGTCGGCTGCTTCAAGAAGCAAATATCTATGGTGCAGAGGAAACCCTTCATACAGAAACTCTAAACATGATTCTTGAATCAATTTCTACTGAGTGATAAAGGCTTTAGGTTATTACTCACAACCAAAAAGCTTTCATTCATAATTTTGGAAAATTTTCACCAAAAACATGTACCTCACTTAAACAATAAGTAAAAATCATAAGTAAAAGATATTTTTTTTACATTAGAAATGTATTTTGAAGTTGTAACATTTTTCTAATATGCTGAATCAAATTTGTTTCCATATGGCAACAATATGCAAACATCAAAAATTCCTAGTGCACACAACCTAATGGAGTCTCATTGACCTACATAGCATGAAACTATCCTAAGACTATGTTTACATACTGTATATTTTAATATATCTATTATTTAGGCCATTTTAAGTAATATAAACATTCAAAACACTTTTTACCATGTTAAAGTTATTTTTCATGCAATAGAGGGTAAAAAAAAAGGTGTTGTGACTAAATCCTTGAAATTAACTAAATAAAGTGATTCAAATCTATAAATCACTAAGACAGTTCACATTATGCTCTCACACAAAGGTTCTGATTGGCCTGGTTGTGTCTCTGACTCTGAAAAACAGACAAGACATTTGGCTGACAAATGTGGTAGATGTTGACAGTGATCCAGAGATCTGCAATCGGACTAATGCAGGTCCCTTTAAAAAGATATTTTTGCCAACTCACCTCTTTCATGAGCTGTCTCTGTATTTTCAGCTGCTCGTTCAGCTCATCCTGCCTCTCCTCAAACGAGATGCGGCAGCAGCGCTGGCTGTTTTTGATTCTGACGCCCCAGTAGTTGATCTCCTCCAGAAAGTTGCGGGGACACAGCTCGTCTTTAATCCACAGCACTCCAGTCCTGGTGGGGAGGACACAGACAGGAAATCCAGAGTTATCTGATATAGAAAAGAGAGGAAAACTGTGTATTTTTTTTTTATTTTAAAATACTGTATTTTCGTGACCATAAAGCGCACCTTACTAACAGGCACAGTGTCAGTTTTGTGTGTCATTACTGTATTTAACACACACATAAGGCACACCTAACTATATGGCACAGGTTTTATATACAGAAATAAATATATACACAAATAGATATATACAAAAATAGAGTGGGAGCAAAGTATTGATTACAAAGTACAAACATTTGTTAATCATCACCGCATGGTAAAACACACGAATAAAACAAGCACACAAGTGTGCATGCGGGCGGGGTAATGTCATCAATCAAACCATCAAAGTCGTCATCCTCTGTTTCTGATTCCAACAGCAGCTAAATCTCCATCAAACATGCCAGCTTCACTTTCTTCACCGTCAAAGTCTCCTCCCCCTTATAAATGATGCATTATAATCCGCTGGAAGTGGCTGCGATACCGTAGTCCTGGTCCGGATGGAAAAATCGCACTGAAACGAACGCACCAAGACAGACCTCCTCGAAAATGTTCACTGATTGAGTCTTTCCTCCAACTTGTGCCACCTGCTTAGCTGATTGCCTTCAGTTAAACTGTGCTTTATAAGCATGTCTCTTTACCATTTTCAGGGTTGTTAAAGCAACGATGTTCTGCATAACGCACATCACCGATATTTTATATACAATCCATGCCCACACTTCCCCCTACATACATACATAGTGCACACCGCACTATAGTGCGCACCGCACATTTTGTAGAAAATCTAAGGCTTAAATGTGCGCCTTATAGTCGTGAAAATTACGTTATTATAGTTTATAAGGAAGTTTATTTCACCTGTAGAAGTTGATAATGTTCTGGAAAATTTTTGGGTCCCTGTCAAAGAAGAACTCGTTGCTCTGGACGATATAGTCGTCACACAAGTCTAATTTCCTGCTGTGGTCTGTGTATACAGCCAAGCGGCCAATCCGTGTTTTCGGATACCTGGCAGCGTACATGTAGGGCAGGTGGTACACCTGGAAATGAGAGCAATAAGAGAAATTTATATATGAATATGTAGGAAAAAAAATAGAGCACACTGTAAAACTTTGCTGTGAAAACATCATTATTTACTGTTGAACACAACATCATTACTGTAAACGATTACTACAGTAGATTGCTCTACATTTTAAAATAAATCACAGTAGGTGATTTTTATTGAACAATTAATCACCCCATACTGTCAATACAATTGACATCACGGTATTTAATTGTTTTTTTTATTATTATTATTATTATTTTATAGTAAAGGCACAATCCTGTACATAGCACAGTAAGTACAGTACTTCTTCTTAAAAGAAAATAGTGAATTTGTGACTCATTTACAATCTAGTTCAATGAAGTGCTTCCTGTCTTTTCATTGTGAGTTCAGTCTTGTGTTCAATACATTGATCAATACAAGCAGTGTGTTTGTGGTAGAAGTTGAGTCAGCTTACCGTTCCTCCAACATTGATGTTCAGAGTGCAGTGTTTGGCTGGAGGGAGCACCCTCAGGCAGGACGGAGACACTGGAACTCGATCCTCTTCCTCCTCCTCATCGTCATCACCGGCATAAAGATCATAAATGTCTTTGCTGAGGTCCTACTTAATATAAACACAAAATTTATATTGATGAATTAAGCATTTTATCTAACATGTACAAAATGGGAAAAATCATTCGAATATTATTGCAAATATGAAAGTAATAGTATAAAACTGAAATACAAGTTACAAAAGAGAAGATGAGACCAAAAAATATACAACAAACAAGTAGCCTGCCTTACATTTAAATTCCATATGTATATGTTTAGGTAAGTATTTCATTT
Organism: Eupleurogrammus muticus; assembly: GCA_036785175.1. Classification (NCBI taxonomy): domain Eukaryota; kingdom Metazoa; phylum Chordata; class Actinopteri; order Scombriformes; family Trichiuridae; genus Eupleurogrammus; species Eupleurogrammus muticus. Next base: position 11,907,971 of record JAYKQN010000013.1, on the reverse strand, counting down.
TAAAATTCTGAATCGATAAATTGCACAACTACTTGATTGAGTTTCCTAATGTAACATTTAATTATTAGCATTATTTGGTATAAACTGGTGAACAGATAAAGATGAATCATTAAAGTACTGAATCAACAACTCAATTGACAAAAAATATGTCACCAAGGACATTGATAATGAGGACGTGCTCGCTGGTTCCAACTTTTCAAATGTAGGGATTCATTACTTTTATTATTTTGTTATTATCGCTCTGAAATGAATAATTTTACATTCTTTGTCCAAATAACAGAGAATGAGAAGAAGAGAAAACATAATTCAATGAAACTAAATAATTTAAAATACAAATAATATTTTTTTTACCCTCCACATTGAATACAAAGTGAAGGAAAGTAAACCCAATACAAAACTAGAAGAAGTAAAATGTCTGACCTGCATGGAGTTCCATGGCTTCTTGGAGGGGTTACTGAAGTCCAAAGATTCAACCGGTTCTTTGACAACGTGGCTCTGCTTGTAGCTGGGGAACAAACTCCTGCTACGGCGGGTCAACATGGCTGGGTGTGTGTGGACCTAAAATCAATTACCTTGCGATAGCAGAGCAGCTCGAACGCCATTCAACTCGTAGCGTAACACACATACACACGGCTGGCATCTTGCATTTGTTCACAAATCAATGATATCACTATCTCAAGCATGAAAAACACAAATCAATCGGGGAAATCATGACAACATGCACAGAGATCAGACGCACAATCAACTGCGAGAGGCTTTCCACGCGCACACAGACACATTGATGATGTAGGAAGTGACTCTCATCATCTAAAGCTGCCGACTGAGATGATCTGGGTGCTTAAAGTTTTAAATACTATTATCCTCTTCCATCCATCTCTTGATCTCCCTCTCTCGCTTTCTCTCTCTCTCTCTATCGCATCCCACTTATTCCAGCATGATGAACCGATAAAAAAAAAAAATCTGAAAGCAACTCCTGGATGACATGGTTGAAATCAATGCCATTGTTTGAGTATAGTAGGAGATAAGACGCTTACTGATGTCTGACTTCCATTTAGCTGCTTCAGTTACAGTTATGATTAGAACAATAGAATTACTCCCTTTTAAGTTGAGTTGAACTATTTACAAGAACTTTACAAGAGAGTTTCTCATAGACATTATTGATTGAAATTTGTATAATAATCTGTAAATACTTATCCTCCAAACAAATCTTATATGACATATAAAAAAACAATGGAAAGCCAGAAAGGTACCTTCTCTGAAATATGCACATGTCTTTTGACTATATCTACATAATTATCAGATTGTTTGGCAGAGTTTTCTGCATTTTGATGTATTTATAAGTAATATTAAGTAATATTTTATTAGTTTGTGTTGAGTATACATTCACAAAAATGCAAACCTTTTGTGAATGCAAAATTTAGTTTCCTGACCCAAACATACTGTTGGCAGAAGCCTGACGCTCTTCATCTGTGTAATTCTATGTGACCTTCATATCGGACATCTCTGCCTTAATCCAAGCTTGTTTGAAGTATTTTGTCCTGCTGATGAAATAAGCAGTCAGGTGGAGATTAATCCTCCTTGCAGTTAAACAGGGATAATGAATGGATAAAGTGGGACTTCTTCCAAGTAAAACGACTTCCACAGTGTCAACCCACTATATTGATTTTGCATATAGTGCTCAAGCAGTTTGTTTCTCATCCAGCAATTTCTATGGGTATATTACTGTAGCTGATTTACTTGCAAAATGTGTAGAGAGTTGTGTAAGTCTACGTCAATCTGTGTGTGTCAGAGATTTGTAAATTGTTATTCAGATATGCAAATACAATAAAAAACTAAATCTGTAAATGTGTCCACAGATCTGTACAATACTTGAGTAAATTTGCTTTGTTACATTCCAACACTGATTTGGATTTATTTTTCAGAAATCTCAACACAATTCTGAATTTGGTACAATTGAGACACTTGGGCTTGGGCATTATTTTTAATGTCTGTGATAATTCCAGATTTGAATCTAATGACAGATCTTTGTGATTTTCACACATCATCTGCTTACCATCGGTCCTAATACATTTTTAGATGTTCAGTTTTTTACTGGAAGTTGGATTATCTCCAGATGTCTGCAGATTAAAGGTGAAACACTGAATAATGAAGCCAACAGCTTGTTCTGATAATTTAAGATCCAAGCATTCCTAAATTCCTTAAAAATACTTTTTTGAAAATAGAAGAGGAAGCTGTGCATGAGGATTATTCTGTATTTAAAAGGAAGAGACATTGCAGATTGTGCTCTAATTAATAGTGGCACAAGATTCCACAATAAACACACAATTCCTCTCCCATAAAGACTTTATTCAAATAAACATCTTTTTTGTGTGCATGGTAGTCAGATAGTAGCAAAAAATAAGGGAAAGTTTGAGCTCCCTAAATTACACACACAACTTTGTAATTGTTCAGTCCATTATTGAGCTCATTACAATTACAATTGTTACAGCAGAATAAGAATCATCTTATTGCATAGGAATAACACTTTTTTTTTTAATATATTTTAATCATCTTCATTATTGGCAATTTATTTTGTCCCACAACCACATGTTCATTAGCAGCTGTACAGAAGGATTACAATCTCAGATAACAAATGTAACAAATAGGGGAGGGGTTTTTATTATTATTTTATTAAGCTGCAAAACCACTTGTTTAATATAAATGTAAGCACGTCTAACTGTGAGTGCTTAAGATTGCTAAAATTACCTGAACTAGAGGATGCTGGAATCACAGTGAGTGAGGGGAGAGGTCAGTGCTGGATTAGGGTTCATGCACAGCCTTGAGTTGAGCTTAATGTGGCAGAAGAAGAAACTGACACCCTCCGTGAAGACATGGACAGGATGTTTTCTGCCTCTTCATACATCTGTGAAATACACAGATAGTCAGCAAATGCAAAATATGAAAAAACAGAATATAAGATATTCATTTATATTGGTGTACTGTGCTCCAGTGCCAGTAAAGCAACAATGAAAATGCTGTTAAATAAATCATATCAAGGGTGCTCCATTCGAAACCAAAGGCACTTAGTTTGGTTCATTGTGAGAGCATCAGCCGCACTAAATTGAGTGGGCTGATGCCCCCAAAAAAGAGGTGGTCTCGGTGCTAAAGAAAAGTCTCCAAAAGCACTTACCATATATTCTATGGTAACCAACAGGCTCTATGGTAACTTGCAGGCTGAACCAACAATTGATGAACTGACCACTACCAGAATACCAACCGTCAAAGATAATATAGTTCACATCTTTCAAACAACCTTGGCTAGTGTTTGTATGCATGTGTGTTTTGAAGTGTTTTATCTGTAGTATCAAAGTTGACTAAAATAATGAATGAGCAAGATAATGACATGCAACAAAGATTCCTGACTGGATTTGAACTGGTTGTGTTATTTGGTCACCCCCCAGGCCACCAGGAAGCCCTTTCTTCAGCTCAAGGAGGAATCAGTTGATTATGAACAGCCATCAATCATAATCTTTGCTCAACTTTCTAGTAATGGGATTTTGATAAACCCATTAAATCTATCAAAAGTATTGAGTCAATTTATGCTTACTGGTATAAAGGGCACATCTTGGAAGAGCTCCTGAATGAAGCGACGTGAGGGCAGACGGAACATGCACTGAGCCAGCAAGTAGGACACCTCAGAATATAGACAGATGTCATCAAATGCATAGGGGAATTTCTCCTTGATCCTGCCAAGAAAAACAGTCCTACAAAAAATCAGAAAAAGTGGCATTGCAATGAAACCACATAAATATAGAGATGGCTGGAGCCTTACGTTAACAGGCTGGTTTCGTGGCTTTTGGTCCCCACAGAGGAGCTAAGACTGATCACATGACGAAGCACCTCCTTCCTCAACAAGACCCTGCCAGCCGGAGCATCATCTGGGATATTCTTCACACCTGCCCAGTTGGAAGAGATTGAATGAACCAGTGAACAGAAAAAAGAAACAACTTTGTGCTTAATGTCATATTTTCAAAGGTGGAAAGAAGAGTCTGCCAAGCACCTACCTAAAAATAAGTCTGTGCTGCTGCTACCTCCAGATCCCTGGGATGCAGTGTCGCTGCAGCCATGGACCCCTGACAGCTTGGCTTGGACTGTAATCTCTTGATATTTTGTTGGGGATGAACCAGACCACTCTGAGAGTGGGTTCACCTCTGTTAGATCTGAAGAAGAACGTTGGGTAAAGAGCTCTACTAGACGCCATTTCAAAGTGTGAGATTTTGTTGACTATTGCAGTAAAATCTTTGGTCACTAATTCACTCATTGCTGTGTGTGGAGGTCAGACACCTCCTCCACCTTACATGTGAGGATATCCCACAGGTACTTGACATGCTTGGACAGTCTATTACCTCTACCGTAAGTGTCCTTAGCAAGGAAGAGGTTATCTAGGAGGTGTGTGCTGAAGCAGAGCATTAACCCCCTTCAGACACTGGGCCCAGGGCAGTAGTCCACCATGATAACAGCCACAAACACACCCTCAAGATGATGACTGCCTTGCTGAAGACACTCAGGGTAAAGGTCTCCAGGCCTAAAATCCTTATTGAGCATTTGTGGGACATTCTGAAGTGGAAGGTAAAGGAGCCTCTAACCTTCAACCTGTTAAGCTCTAGTGAACTCAATGTCCAAGACACACAATGTAATTATTGTACAGTCTATAGGGCATTTTAGGAATTACAGTGACATCATGGTTTAAGGAGGCTTAATAAAATAAATGCATGAGTGCATTTCATATTTCCAGAAACAGGATCCCACCTGGGTTGCTGCTGTTAGAGCTGAAGCCAGACACAGATAATCCAGTGCAATATAGGCAGTTGTCATCACTGTGCTCTTGGAGACCTGTCTCCTCTGAGTCCAGCATTTGTGGCTGCTCTGCCTGGCTTACCGCCATCAGCTCGCTGATACCAGGCCTTGCTGGTTGACATCCTTTGCTGGAGCCTGAGGACACATGCAGCAGTCTTCAAAAAGATGAAGGTGAAGCAATTATAGGTGATTTGTATCATTTTGTATTCATCTCATACATTAAATATCTTTTGGTGAACTGAAGGGATTTGAATAGGGAGAGGCAGATTTGTATACCTACAATTGAGAAATTTTCCAAATAATGTAAACCACAAAATATAGACATTTGTTACCAGGTTTGGCTTGTGTGCAAAATTTGGTGACTTTATTGGAGGGAAAAGACAATAGGGCTATGCCCACTGTCAGCAAATGTGGACCCTAATAAACTTCATTGGCATAGCACCCGTCAGACGAGAATTGCAGCCCACTGCGCTTTACGTAGTGTCCTCTTTTTTTAATTTTCTCACCATCAGAATTTTCCGGGAAGAATCGAGCGGAGTGATCCTCAGATAGTGGACTCAACCTTTTTTGGAAATATGGCGTTTCTTGAATCTGAAGGCATCAACAAAAACAGTTCCACTGAATTAGGTTTCTAGAAAATCTCAAAAGTATTTTGGTTTTGGTTAACAAAATTCATTCCCATGTGTTAGTATTACCTGGAACATGTTGTTGATATTAACGGGCAAGGCAAGGCCTATGTACTCATCAAAGGAGCCGTAGGTAGCACCTGACGCCATGGAGCGCACAGAAGAGGAGCGCTGCAGTGTACTTTGGCTGATTGGACTCAGCAGCTCTTCTTTGTCCAGGGATGCAAAGCTGAGTGCTTTCAGGAATCTAGAGAGGTGCAGAATTGTGGCTCATTAATGTGAATCAATAGTTTTTTTACAGTGTAGCTTTATACTTAGTAAATTATAATAAGTAATAATAAGTGGCTTGTAAGTGTTTGACTGTAAGGCAATACAAAACCAGTCAAACATGCATATAGAAAGAAATATCTGTATATACAAGTTTATTTATTAGGATATACAAGGATTATTTTTTTAGCTTAGTTTGTTTTAAGAGAAGTCACAGATATGTTAAATATAACATATGTGTGACATGTGTGGTTTAAAATCATTGACCAATTACACACAATAAATTATTTAGTACTGAAAAATATAAACATCCTAAGCACCTTTGTGAAGTAAATCTAGAGTCCAGACCTCCTGTATTCATGGTAATGGCATCAGTAAAGAGTATGTCTTTGGCCGGGGAGGCGAGGGCCTCGCTGTGGGACAGAGAGGGCTGCATGCGTTGGTGCTGTAGCCGCCTCAGGGTGGCGTATCCTCGAGCATCGCGTGGACTAGTGCCGCCACTATGAGAGCTGGAGTACCGCAGCGTGGCATATCCCAATGCATCTCTGGAGTTCGAGTACGAGACGCTGCAGCCATCTAACTTGCTCAAGGCAGTTTCGGACGGAGACTTGAGAGACTGGGTTCGACGGGGCAAAGTGTGGGAGGAGCCGGGAGGTACAAGCGAGGCGAAGCAGGACTTGGGCACTGAGAGCGATGCAGAATAGGGTCCGGGTGTCACTGAGTGCATGTTCTGGACGATTTCAGTGCTTTCCGCAGTGTTTAGGCTAATACATTCTGCGTATACGCTAGAGGGTAGGGTCTCGCTGGAGTGGCTGAAACTCATGGTGCTGATGCCACTAGTGGTGGTGTTAAAGCTGTGGTTGCACCTTTTGAACTGGGCTCCACTGCCTCCTGGAGGCCCATTTTCAGTCAAACTCCCACAGCTGCTTTGCTCCAGGTGGTTGTCGGGCGCTCGGACCCCTGACCTGTCTATGTCCCCCTCTCTGATACCAGGGTTGCTACCATGGCTTTTAGGCAGGTCACCATTGTTATAAACAGGGAAAACATCTGCTCCAAATGAGTGTCTGAAAGGTTTTCCATTCAGTCCTCCATCCTGGCCACTGTGGCTGCCTTTAGGGTAATCGGAGTGGGGCTTCTTTCTAGGGAGAGACAGTGAGTGAAGACGGCTACGGTGGACACGGCTGGAGGCCAGTGTAGTGAAAGGGCGTCGGACTTTCATCAATTTGGGGCTTCCGGACAAATACTCTTCCTCTGAGAAGTCACAGCCTTCTAGACATTCATTATCCGGCATGTACACACCTGCAAATGACAGCCGCATGTATCACAAAGCTATCGAAGCAATTAAATTATTTAATAGAGCAATTAAATTATTTAATAGAGAGTTTGGGCCTACTGGAGTTACTCTCGCTGTTGTGCCTGGAGCGCATGGGCTCGGTGAGGCTGAGGGTGGTGACAGAGGGCGGCAGGTTGTAGGGTTTGGGCTGCGGCTCCACCTCTGCTGGTACCACGGGCCACTGCCTGCCACGGCTATGCCTGACAGCATCCCAGCCATGCTGCTTTAATGTATCGCAGCCCTGCCTTGTCTTACTGATGAGGCCCAGCACATACAGACATGCCCTGCAGAAAACCCAGAGACGGATGACCCACAATAATGGCAAAATGTTACCATTGTGGTATCTGAACTTAGTAGAGAAAAGAAAATGTACTGCCCAATATCTGATCTTCTGTTGGAAACAAATAGTTCTCACATTATGTGTTGGTGTTGATGTTCAGATGTTATTTCTTTGGAGGAAAATATGCAATAGTTTTCACAAAATCGAAATCCCTTTTTACTTCTTAAATCTGCCTACCGTGAGTCTGAGCTAGATTTCACTTAGCAGCAATGGCCCATTTTTACCATTTTCACTCTAAGCAGGGTTCAAATAAAGCAAAACAGGTTGTAAGCCCCCATACCCTCTGATGGACAGAACTTCACAGTGATGGGCCAGGGCCACTATGTCGGGGATCACTGCCTCCTCCAACAACAGGTTCAGACCCCAGTTTGATGAGCCTATGTGTCCCTAGTAGAGAAAGTAAAGCATTGACTGTGGATTTCCTTTTTCTTAGAATTATATATGCAAAGTAACATTAAAGGAAATAAATATGTACAGATATAGGAATTGAAATTGCTGACCAAAGCCCAAAGTGCTGCCTTAAGCTGTTTGACGCCCTCCCATTTGTGCAAGGCTGGGGATCGAACACTGTAGCTCAAATCAGGAACCACGTTCTACAGAAGGAATAGAAAACACAAACATAGAACACAATATCAAAATAGCCAACAGATTTAGACCTAGACCTGACAACAGTTGATGACTGTATATTTATGTGTGAATATATGAAGTTCGCTAATGGGGCCAGCACTATTTTGGCAACGTCCACCATTGCATAAAGTGTCACTCAATGTAAACAAACACATTCTGACATCATGAGCCGAAAACTCTGTTTTGGATGAAAACAGACTTTTAGTTACTTCCTAAAAAACAGTTTGCATGTGGACAAAGTCATAGATAAAAACCAAAACTAAAGTTTTATGTTTGCATTTTGATTACCTTTGAATGCTGGCCGGAAAATTATAAGCTTAAAATAGCCACCAACTGCTACAAGTTTGAGTTTACATGAATGAATGACTCTCAACTAAGGGACACAGCTATTAAATTTACTTTATAAAGTGTCAAACAGTGTATAGCTGAGATACAACAATCAGAAGTACTCACCTGGGCTTCAAGCAGCTGGCAGCCAGTCTTATCATGAACCAGTTGGCTATACAAGTGCACAGGGACATAAACATTTGGCCTCTGTAACCTGTGTATCACACACACAAGCAAAGACCATTAAATCACATTACTGTTTAATTACTGTTTGCCATAAGTTACTCAGGTGATAAAATATTATGATGACATGCCTAACAGAAAATCTAATTTTTGAAACAAATAATTTGTTAATGTATGAAGATAATGGGAAGGAGTTTTTTCCTATACCAACGTCTTGTTTTTCTAGCCAACATATAGGAGAAACCTGCTTACAAAGGTATGTGACAGGAGACAACAGTAAAGTCTTCACTGCCTGCTGACACACAGAGCTCAACAGAAATTAAATGTTTATTCACTGTGTATGAATGCAAAACAAAATGTTTAAAGTAAAGTGTACTGTTTTAACCATCTGTTTTAAAGCACAAATGGTAATACACTAAACAGTGCATGGGTAAGTGACCTTTGGTTACTGCGGCGTACGTAGTTGTCTCCATTAACAGGCTTGCGGTATGTGGTGAGGGCCTCATTGAGCTGCTCCTCTATCATGTCTACATACTTTAGGTTATATTCCTGCAGGGCCACAAAGAAACATGAAACAGTGTTTTGTTTAAGCCAAAAAAGCTGTGATGAATATATGCTGGTTGAATCCTACCTTCTGCCATTTCGCTATCTCTTTAGTAATATATCCTTTGTCGCTGAGATAGGAGAACCCCTTTGGGATAGATAAAAACCTGGTGACAACAGAGACAAAGATAAGAGCTGCATTGTCTGAACAGGGATGTTAAAGCTAGAAAGGGTTAAGTTGTTTTTACCTTAGCAGCAGGAGCACACCCTTGTCCCCCAGGTGGGTAAGAGCAGGTTTCATTTCTATCAGTGCATGAAGGTTGGCCTGACCAATAAAACAGGATTGAGAAACAGTTTTTGAAACTCATGGTTCATACACATTTTGCACTGCAAAAACTATCATTTTAACAGCTGAAATTGGGTCAGTTTAGTCATGTTTTAAAGAACAAGACCAAAAAAAAGATAAAATAGACTAAAACAAGGAAAAACATGAAATAAGATAAATTATCTGTCAATGGAATGAAACAATTTATTCATTTCAGTTTTTTCATTGTGCTTCCTCACCTTGTCTTCACAGGATTCATCCAGTATGTCCAGTGCCTCCTTGGAAATGGTTTTGTTGCGGTCGTGCAGCTGAGTGACCAGGAGCTCGATACCCCAGTTACTGAAGAACTCCACATTGGCACGCAGGAGAACCCGCAGGTGCCTAGTGGCATACAGCCTGCACGGCTATATTGATATGATTAGATGAAATATTATCTTATACAGCTGGAAAAACATCCCAGAGTGGTGCGAATAATTAAAGTTACAACTCTATTGAGTAAAATGCAATCAAAGATCTGCTATGACAGTTATCCACATTTCAACTTTCCTCCCCCTTAGCAGATCAACATGAAAATAAACCATGCAAAACATCATTCCACAGTAAAGAATATCTTCAACTGAAGGAACATGGAGTAAATACATATTGGAGTGGAAGGGGGCTTCAATAGTCTTGCAGGTCGAATGGCAAGTAGACATCAATATTGAATCAAACACAACAAAGTGAGTGCTGTCAGAAGTGTGCTGACTCTTACATCAGTGGCGGCAGTGAGGATTTTTGACAGAATGACTCGAGCCAAACCGTCTCTGCTGTAGTCCAGAGTGGAGACCGTCAGCTTCAACAGGTGCTCCTGATTCTTCAGACTACATAGGTTCAACAAGCTGAAAAAGCACATGTGAAGAAGCAGATGCTCACAAACATAATGAATTAAATAAGATCTGAGTAGTATGTAATTGTATTGAATTTGTTATTTGCTCTCAGTTGCTACTTTGTACCAGTTGTTTTTTCAACAAGGCACTTTCTGTTTTACTCATTTTTTAAACAATAAATATCTTTTGCTTATTCCCTCTGCATCTGCGTTCTTGTCCTCCTTGTTTGAGCCGTAACAACTTTCCAGTCAATTACAAAAAATTAGAAATTGGTTATCTTGGGCAATGTATTGTTTATATATTAAAATAGAATTAGAACCAGTTAGAATAGTTCAACCTGTCACATGTTCTTGAGTTTATGTTTTAAGTAATTAGGTTCCTGACTATAGTGAATAATTATTAGTTTGTTGTGTTTTAGTCACTGAAGTGAGGCAAAAAGGTTAGATCTTGAATGGGCTTTACGATAGCTGCTCACCACTGGAAGACGCTGCACTTCTCTAGCACCTTCACACCATGTGGGTGGGCTGACAGGGTGCCCAAGAAGAGGAAGTAGTGCTGGCTGAGTGTAGTTAGCAGCCTGCCGCTCTGTCGACTGCGCTCAGGTTTGAGAGCACCAGTAGGAAACAAACACAGGACAATGTCCTTCACCAGGTCCTCCAGGTATGCCTGACCATCCTAACATATAAAAACAGATGGATCAGAAGACAGGGATAGACAACCAATTACTCAAACGTTGCCCCTTAATGGAGCAAATTCTCTAAGAGAAATCCTGTTGACTTCATGTTAAATGTAAATCAAGAACTAGAGGCCTTATTCTAAAACCTAGACATGCCTATTATAAAATCAAATATATGGAAAATATTAAATGCTGCTGTATAATATGCAGTTCCCCTCTCACCTCCTCAGATGCCAGGAGGAAATCTATGAACTGACAGCCAACCACAGTGAGCTGTCTGGACTTGGGATGCTCTAGTTCCAGGCTCCCATACAGATTACTGCTGGGCTTGTAGAAGAAAAGCAGCCTTCGCACAAATCTGCCCACAAAATATACCACACATTATAGTCACAACATGCACAAACACGGTATGTAATTTGCCAAAAATCAAATGAGAGCTAAGAGATCATGTATGACACTTACTTATGCATGTGTTCATCCTTGTTGCTACGTAGACTAACACATGGCCACTAGAAACAATAATAAAAGACAAAATAGTTGTAAAAATAAAGACAGAAAGAAATGATAAAACTTTCAGCAAGCAATAGTGTCTCTCAAAGTGGGGTCGGGGGACCACCAGGGGTCCTTGAAAAGGTTCCTGGGGTACCCCCAAAGGGGAATAATTTATTTTCACTATAATACCACAATGACAAGATTTTTTTTATCATGGTCTCAGGTTTCCTGCACTTTGATATAAATCATCCAAAAGCAAAAAACTTTTTAGTTGAGGTCCATGGTCTAGTTCTTTTTAATGGGTAATTGACATTAAAGGTTTGAGAACCACTAGCTTACAATACCAAAAATGTGTTTCAGACTTGTTTCTCGTACTGGTAGCAGAAGTAGGAATCATTTAGTGAGCGCCGAAAACTCTCTAAAGGCTTATATTCTGATAATTTGATGCTTTAGACATGTGTGTTACCTTTAGAATTGTTCCAATGAGGCACCAGTTCCAGTCGAGGGTCTCCACCTGGTTGAGGATGTGACAATCTCTTATGTTTGTCAACAGAGCATCTTCAGTGTCCTACAGGACAAACACAAATAGCTTCACTTACAGATGGTAGCTAATGCTGTACAGCAGTGGTTATAGATATAGAAAAACACATTTCACAGAACATTGTCTTTTTGCTTAATTTCTTGCGAATTTATGCTGCATGGTTAGTCGATTGCTTAAAAAACATATGCGAGCAGGGAAGATGCTTCAGAACCACAGCAAAAAAATATGTAATCTTTATACCTTGATAACGAAAATGTCTCTCTGGGATCTAAAGTGCTCTCCACGATAGTTATGGGATGCTCCTGATATGCGGAGGATGTGGTCCAGGTAGAGACTGTGAGGTTTGGATCCCTGCTTGTTCTTCTCATGAAAGCACTTCAGGTAGTTGACAGCAACGCTTGCCCGGCTGAAAAAAAAATATATATATTATGTGGATCCCAACCTGGTGGCTCTCAGGACCCTGATGAGGGTTTGATGGATTAATAAAAGTAGCTGCAAGATGACAAGACATAATATGATACAGAAAAAAAAATATTTGTATTGTATAATATTTTTTTCTCCAAGCTTTACTTCTAATTTCTACTTTTTTCTCATGTATATCTGTATTTTTTTTCCTCAAGCCTCTGAAAGTTAATCAGAATATTAAGTAAGTTCTCTTTCTAGAGTTGCAAGATTATTATTTCATTGATTAGTCCAAACCTGAGTGTGAGGTACTCACATTCTCTTCCCAGGAGCAATGTCAAAAGAGGCCGCCAAGCTCATGAGGGTTGGTAAGCAGTGCAGGTGGTGGCTGTGGCTGTGAGGGAGGATTTTGTTGGCCTGTGTGGACATAAAATCTAATTTACAGCAACAATATTTAAAAGAAATCTCAGTTATAATATATATATATATATATATATATATATATATATATATATATATATATATATATATATAAAGCGAGAGAGAGAGAGAGAGAAATGGAACATAAGAGAGAGATAAGGTACCATATGTAGGAGTTCTCCCACCAAGATGGTGGCCTGTATGCATATGATGTCATCACTGCTGGTTATAACCTCGACCAGACCCTGCAGAGGACAGATAAACAGTCTAGGGGCGATAAACACACAAACTAAATCTCTGTGGTAAATGATTGTACCTCTAGTAATCCACTCTTAAAGAATGCAGAAAGCACCAGAGCCAGATAGTTGTCCATCAGGTCCGGTCTGGAACAGAACAAAATACAACCAGTTTTAATCTGAATTAAATCTTATCTATCAGCACATGTGAGAGATTACTCATACTCACCTTGAGCGTGATCGATGTGGTAGAAGTGTTTTAGCTTCAGAGGCAACAAATCCATCAGCCAACCTCCAGCTGTCTTGATATTTACTAGGATCTAAACAGGAAATAGTTTCAATGAAGCTTTTGGATTTTAATTCAGGTAAATTCAAAGGAAGATGTTGATCAAAGTGATTTCACTGATACCTACCTACACTAATAAGTGCTTCATTGAAGTCTGCTGTTACCACAGGTTTGGTAAGCTGGAAGATATCATAAAACACCTCTAACAATGCTTTCTGTGGGAGGGAAAAGGGACCTGATTTCAGCATTGTCACACTTATAATAATACACATCATAAACAAGCTATAATGTGTAAAACTGAAGCATGGCTCAGGATAAAACTAAAAGTGAACATAAAGTAACATATCAGGTTTCCACATAAACTACTGTGCCTCTGGAAGTTGACACACTCAGCAATCCTGGGTATTATGCATTATACAAACATTACAAACACTAAATATATCAGGCCCTATTTTGGGGACTTATATATGGGTGTAGTGCCTAAAATGCAAATGTATTTCCTAGTTTTCACCAGAGCAAATGCCAATTACACAAATCTGGTTTAAGTAAAACTGTACAAATTTTTACTACTCTATCCCTCACCAAATGTGTGCAGAGGAGTTCATAATTATTTGAGCCGGAGGACCTGCTGAGCAAGGACATTTTCATGGTGAGTATTTCATTTACAAATAAATTCTACTAAAGAAGAGAATTGGGGAAAGAATTAGCTGCCATGTGCATGGAGGAATAGACTATAGGACTGCTATATGTTGCAGCTACTGGCAGGGTTGTGAGGTGTGTGTATGTGTATTTGTGCTATAGAACATAACCACTATGATTCAACTAAATAAAATTGTATTTCTCTGCATCACTGTGGTGTTCTCACTACCACACTGCATTCAGTCTTTAGTTCACACAACCCCCACTAAATACAGAGTAACATTTATAGGAATATCCAATTTTCACGCTGACAATCTCACTCACTGATGTATATAGAGAGAAACTTTAATTTTGATATTTGACAGAATCCTCTTAATTTTAAAACACATGCAAATGCAACATTTAAATGGTGGTAAAATTTCAATATATAAATAAATAATTTAAATAATTTCAGAGAAAAAAGAAGCATTTCACATCAGCTAATGCCTTTAGCAGGCAAGTGAAGGTTGTGTCTTTCCACAAGTGGGTTCTGTGCATTACACTACCTACCTGCATTTCCATATTTGGTATACAAAGTAAGCCAATAAGAGACTGGATTCCAGAGTTGCCTGACTTGCAGAGGTTAATGATGCCTGCAAGGTGAATAGGCCCAGAGGGTAAGGTTAGCCCCGGAAACAGCACATAACTACACAATGTGTGTGTTTAGCAGAATGGTCAATATTCTGTTATGACATAAACAATGAAATGTTAATGAGGCTTTAACAGATAAGGACATAAGAACAGGTGAGAATAAGAACACTTCTTACTGCCACATGATATTTTGTCTAAACAAAACTGACTCCAAATATGAGCATTTACCTGACCAGGAGCGAAATGCGGCAACTATAGACATTTTACTGGCCATGTATCGAGCCTCCCTGTCCTGCCTGAAGACAATAAATGAAAAAAAAGTTCACTAATGACAAAAACTGTCCAACAAGGTTTATGTTCTATCATTCAACAAGGTCTGTGGACTCACCTCAGCTGCCCCTCTGCTATGTCAGGAGTGTGCCTGTAGTGGAAATCAGTGTATGGGGCCAGGATTTGCTGAGAAAGACACGTGTGGGGTTTATATAAAACTGGTGACACTTTGTAAGTAATGAGTTATACATGTTCAATAAGAGATTTTTGGTACCTCAAGTTCAACGTCGGGGCGTACATACTGCCTTGTGTGAGGGTGATTGAGGAGGTGTAGGACGGTGGTGATGAGAGCTTCATTGATGCGACTCAGCTGACAGTCGGTCACGCTCTTCAGAATGGTGCTGAGACCGCCCCGCTGTGCCACCACAACAGGGTTCTTCAAGGCTGCGGAATAAAGGGGCCACACAGAGTTCTGCCAATACTGCTGACATCAGAGCTTGACTGTGTGTGTGTGTGTGTGTGTGTGTGTGTGTGTGTGTGTGTGTGTTGTGTTTTACTCACAGAGCTCACATATTATGGCTATGCAGGCCCGCACCATACGATCTCGCTCGTGCTGCCCATCGTTGCCCACAGCTATAAGGGAGTTGGTAACCGAGGAGGGGAAAAGCAGCGCATTCACAGTCATCATCTGTATGATGTAAGAGCATATATATAAATGTATTTATTCCTTTTTAACTCACTTATTCATTTATTAGCAGCATATAACTAAAGATCTGTTGTTCTTTAAAAAACACTTAAAAAGGTATATAAAGACAAAAAAAAATGCCATAAATACTTGACACATAACTTAAGAACTTAAGAGTATGTTAATATCAACTTTCCATAATTTTTTATGCGGATCCGTCAGCCTAACCAGCCAACCTTTGGTAAATTCTTTTTTTTTTGAGGACAAATTTCAATTGATGAATAGATGCAGCTACATGAACTCAGATAATCATGTATCTTTTACCCAGATATATAATTAGGTATATCTTAGGAGCCTAAAAACACATTTGTAGCTACATTTAACTGAAAGCATAGTTGGTTTCATCCTGCTGTAATATCGCTCTTTGCATTAGCAAGTTAATGCAACCATGTTCATATGTTACTATGTCATCAGCATAAATCAGAATGTCTACTTTAGGACAAACAGAAGGAAGGTCAATGATGGGTATGTGCTCCGTGTATATGTCCTTGTAGCACTCAAATTACAATTAGAATTAGTTTATCCAGATTGTCCTAGATATAATGATTTTCAATTTTGACTTTCATGATGGACAGACGCATTATGATCAGTTTAGGTACACAATTTATAATATTAAGCAGCAGCAACTATGTGAAATCTGTATAGGGCCAATGGAGAGAGTATTTATTGGAAGCATAGCTCACCTTGCGTGCCAGTCTGAGAGCCTGTGTTCTCTCAATTTCATTGCTTTGCTGGATGTCTATGCATCTAGGTTGAAATCAAGAGAGCAGGTAACTCAAAGCTGAAAGGTTTCTGTTATTAATCACAAAGATAACCATAAACTGCTCAGAAACAACCCCTGAAATCCTCTGGTACATAATTTCTAATATTACAGTCACCAAAACAAGCTATTCTTTTACATAAAAATATGGATGACTATATAAATTTTCAGTTTAGACAGCTAAAAATTCCACTTTGTGAGAGCCTTTAGAAGTTGGTAACTGATAGGTTTCAGCAAGATAACATTGTTTGGACGTGCCCTGTTCAGGTAGAGATTCTACGTTTTCACTCACCTTGCAATCAAGTAGTCCACTTGCAGACGCAGCACCTTCTCCAGTATATTACTGTCTCTGATCAGGTAACGCAGAGCTCGTAACCCAGCGGCACGTACTTCCTTAGCCTCATTCAACAATGCTAATCGAAGACTTAGGGGGGGGGGGGGGAATCACAGGAAATCGAGATCAATAATTAATTTTACTAATCAAGGAAGTTAATCTGTTGAGCTGGAGCTTCAGTATGGCCTTCATGTCTAATAACTCACCATATACTTATTTCTTCATATGTAAAACCAAGCTTCTCTTCTGAGTAGCCAACACTGCAGAGAAGCTACGAAAAGAGAAAAATAAAAACTTCAGTAAATACAAGCCACCTACAGTATATATACTCAAGGTCTGTTCACCTATATCAGGGGTGGGCAACCCTGGTCCTAGAGAGCCGCAGTGGGTGCAGGTTTTTGTTCCAACCGAGCAATAACACACCTGATTAGAGCTCTTGCTGAGGACTTTCATTTAGAAGAATCAGGTGTGTTACTGCTCGGTTGGAACAAAAACCTGCACCCACTGCGGCTCTCTAGGACCAGGGTTGCCCACCCCTGACCTATATGTTTACCCAACAGCAAGGCCAATGCTGGGAGGTCAAACTCTTTGTTTCAGGGTGTAGGTTTGTCATTTGCTGTATTATAAATATAATAGCCCTACTACTTGAAGCATGGTGGGCTAACCCCGGGGCAAAAGGAACCTCTAAGCACTCAATGCTGCTTATAAAACATACTGCTGTGATCAAACATATAAGCTTATACGCAAATCATTCAAACATTTTTGAATGACACCACGATCTTCCCATTGTCACCAATCTCAGAATCTGCACATGGGGTATAGTGGAATTTGTTTGATCTGATAACAAAGAATAGTTTCTAATTGTGAAAAAAAACCTTGACATTTCATGAAAACCTGCCTGACTCTGCTCATTGCTAACTGAGTTTATTTTCGATTTGACTCTTTTTAGAAAAAGATAAGACATGTATTTAAAACAAATAAGTTGTAGAACCTGCGGCTCATCGGGTCTAGCCCAGCGGCATTAGGTTTTTAGTGTTTTAAAACAGACCTTTACAAAGTTGTTCAAGTGACCGAGCTTGCACATATTGGATACTCCGTGGTGCTTTGCAACATTTTGAAGGATTTCACGAAGATTCTCTGCAGCATCTGAAATCCAAAAAAGGAGAAAAGCATGGTTTTTAATTCAAAAATCACACATTTTTGCAACACATATATTACATTAAAGATAGCCAGACTGAAAATTGGAAAAATAGACATAGAATTTAAACTAAATTGTACATATTTTCTGTCAGGTCTGACATTTTTGATAATTAGCAATTATTTCATGGCTTTGCTGACTTGATTCTGGTCGATCAGTTATGTAATTCTACATACATTCTACAGCACTTTTTAATGAAAACAATAAAGAACAATCATTTTAAAATTATTATTGATCTGAATAAATTATTAATTTCTTTAGTAATTAACTGCGTAATGACATAATGTTAATGATGGAAAATGCAATGGTAGAATTGCATTGCTTGCTGATTATCACCTAAACTTAACTATTAAAGTAACTTATTTAGCAAGGTATGGCACTGTTAATTATAGTTAGGGCTTTTAAAGTTAAGTTAATTGTAACGCCACTAATGCAGGGAAACATGAGGAGAAAACATCACATATGTGTATATAGTCCTTGTTGTGTCTACCTTGTGTTTGCAGGACTCATATTACTCAGCAAATGTTAAATTTAATAGATCACTATGACTAAAGTTTTATGGTTTGTGTTTGCCATTTTTTTCGAGCATTTTAAAAGCAAAACTGAAGTTTTGAGAAGTACGTTTTAAATAGGAAGCTAGAAAGCTAGCAACTTCACCCTGTAGCATACAGTGAACATATTTATTAATATGACCCGTGTCTAAATATTAATATTTATATTCAACTTATCGTTTGACACTGATATATTTCGCCCTCTAAGGAAAGACAAGACCTCTTCGCCATTTTTGTAGTTATAACCGGGAGGCTGAACTTTCTCGTTCTCTCTCTCTCTCTCGAGCATCCCAAATTTCAGGTGCGCACGCGAGAGTTTCACGTGCGCACCTGAAGTTTTCACTGGAGCACCTGAAACTTTCACGTGCGCACCTGGAAAAAACCCGAATTTTCCTCTTTTTTTCTTAATTTACAGTCTATATCCCTTTAGAGGCTCCGTAACATTGTGATATCGGTTAAAACTGGGTATCCCCCGCCTTAAACTGAAATAACAACACAAACTAAAACTGTCAGAACATACTTGAAAGTTTAGACTTCTGCAGGAGAGCGCAGGTTAAACAGTCAACGCAGACATTAAAAAAAAAAAGTCATTCACAAGTTTGGGCATGACGTCACAGATGAAACGTAATAATCGACTCGCAGGTGTGACAAGCGGAAAGTGCGCGCGAGCGCAGCGACGGGTGTCTGGAACCTACCTCTGGACAGATCCAGCGGGACGTGTTCCTCCCCGCAGTCGGTCCGACCTGTCGGGACAAACGCAAAGTTGTAAGTCACGTCGGCTGGTGGACAGCTCAAAACCGCCGCGGTGCCGCGGCGCTGTCGATGGTCAATGATCTCGGGTCACCTCGCATCCGGCTGCTCCGCAGCGGGCGGCTTCTGCTGCTGCTGACTGCCATCTTCCACAGAAGTCGCTCTGATCTTTTTTCTATCGCGAGAGGCTACTGCTCCTCTCATCCCACGCGCCTCGTCTTCATCGTGATCTTCATCATCACCACCCCCCCGAGGACATAAAGGAGGTAGGAGTCAGAGAAAGTTAACTTTACCCTCTGCACCCTCTTTTATTATTATGAGTCACCGTTGTAACAGAAAGGAATATTTTGTTCAAGAAAAGGAAAATATCACCCCGAGGAAAATTTGTATGGACTATATATATATATATATATATATATATACAACTATAATTTAGATGAATAATTGTATTATATAAATATATAAATAAGATGGAAAGATTCAATTATTATTGTGAAGTTTCACATCAATAAAGCTAAATTATCTAAAGTTCGACATTTCTCTCCTTCTTTGAAACTTAATTTAGGATCTATTTTGACATACAGAACTATTCAGAGAAATGTAATTTACCTCTCCTTTTTACTTTTTCTGTTATTCTGCATATCTTGACATGAAATATTTTGTTTATTGTTGTTGACTGAATTTTGTAATTTTACAAATAAAGTTTGCAGATTTACCCACACTGGTTTTACAGTTTGTACAGAAGCAACATAACATCCCCTGTTCTTAGACCCTCAGATTGAACAAGGAAAAACTCCCTAAAAACCCCTTTACTGGTGAAAAAAGAGAAAGAAACCCCGGGCACAGTAACAAAAGAGGAAGGATAGGCTGCAATAGATGATGTGTGCAGGAAGGAAAAATACATTTGACCAGAAACCATTTATTATAACATTAAATGAGAGAAAAGATTGAATTGTGTTGCGTAGTTGACAGGATCCATCACAGCTTCCAGGTGAACCAGGGCAGCAACAGACCCTCCAACAACTGAAGATCCTTTGGTGGCCGCACTGCAGCATGCACTGTGGATGAGAAAACACAGGGCAAGACTCTGGGAACACAACAGGTTTAAAAAGTACATCACTGGGTCATTATACTATACAGAAAAAAAAGTATGAAGTAATAGAATTATCACAAGTCTGGTTTTACTTGGTGTATCAACACAAGTCTAAAACTGATATGTAGACTGACATTTGCACTGTAGTCTTTTTCTCCTTAACTCAACACATGACAATGTCTTACCCATTGTACAACTGGTCTATTAAGACTATTTAACAGTCTAACACATCCTCATTTAGCCAAACAAGAAAACTTTACTTAAGCTTCCTCTTTTCTATAGGATTACACTGAACTACTGAAATTGGTCTGTAGGTAGCCCATGAACTAAAATGAGTTTGATACCTCTTGGCTTGTTACTACACATGTGTCAATCACAAGGCTTGCGGGCTGACTCTGGCTCAGCTACTAATTTTAAATGGCTCCACAAGACCTTGCACACACTTGGACAATTATTGAGAGACTGAAGAGCGAATAAATGTTTATATTTCACGGAGTGGAGCTGGTCAGGTCTTTTTTGTATGACTTCAAGATGCGTTCAAGCACACCTCGTTAACTCTGAATGCTACTCTCTAATTGGCTATGAAGGTTGTTTAAAACAGAAACATTTCCATTAGGCCTTACTGCTCTTTGTTAAAACACATCTGTTATCACTTCTTTGTACTTTAACTGTTAATTAAATAATCTAACCTATTGGTTTTCAACATATTCTTCTATGAGTCTGTGATGATTATTCATGTTGTGTTCAGCATTTTTTTGTAATTAGAAGCTAAGGGATTTCCATTGTGGAACTGTCATAGGATGTCAACTGTGCAAGAAAAAAAGTTGTGAAATTTCCTCAATCCTAAATATTCCGAAGTCAACTGTGGGCTTTAGTATAGGAAATGTAAGAGTTTGGGAACAACAGCAACAGGAGCTGGAAAAGCTGCAAAAGGTAGACAAACATCATATTGAACCCAATGGGTTAGGAATAGGATGGCACTTATGTTCATATGTGAGTAGAGGCAGGTTGGCCAAATACTTTTGACAATATAGTGTGTAATATATATATATAGTCTTTACAACCGGCCCTTTGAAGGCAGACACACTGCGGTTCACACTCCAAGCCAGTTGGTGGCAGTAATGCACGAATTCCTCGTTTGCCAAATTCCAATAAACCGCTCGTAGAAGAAGAAGACGTCTGCTGCCCATTCGCCTCGTAGAATGACGTGTCAAGAAATGCCGGAAGCTTTTTTAGCTCGTCCAAAATGGCTTACCAGACGCTACAGCAGGAGTATTTACAGATCCCTGTTGTAACCAGGGCATACACCACCGCCTGCGTCCTCACGACCGCTGCAGTGGTAAGAAGAAGCTCCTCCGGCCGCCGTGTTACCCGGGCCAGGCCTGCAGGGACTTAGCGGGGTTAAGGCTAAACGTGTTTAGTTTGCTGCTAGCACGACGCTTCAGCTAAGTTCTAGCTCCTCTGAAAGGGATACGTGTCCAAAACCCTGTTATCCAGGATGTGATCGCTCCGATTCAAAAGACAAAATAAGCCTAGAGCGTATATTGACTTTTATTTTAACCCGCGAATCCATATTCCAAGCGGCCGCAATTTGTCAATTTACGGAGCTGCAACTCAGCTCGTGTATGTGTGTGTTTTCCGGTTAAACCTATACCAGCTAACCCCCAGTAACGCTGTCATCATGAACATGTTGTATATTACATGCATTCACATTATCTCACTATTCCTATGAGGTCCGAGGGTCCACATGGGCTCTTGAGAATGTTACGGGGGTGCCAGCAAAGAGAGGAATAACTTATTGTTTTACTAAAATTCTATCTATTTGTAAAACAATGACAGAACCTATGAGTGTTTTGATCATGCGTTTCGTGCACCTGGTGTAAAAAACGTATTAGATGGTGTCTGTGATTTGTTGTTGGTTCAGGGGTCCATTAAAAAAGGTTGAAAACCTTTGATTTATTCATGTCAGTCAGGAAAAATATTAATAATGAGCCTCTATTTGGTTGGGGGGGTCACTGTATATTAGTTGCATCAAAACTTTATATGGACTTGATGTGGTCTTGATGGCTCAGTTTAATGAACAGTTTTCTGAATACACCATGTTTGCATTTCTTTGCGGATTGAGCATGTGTAAAAAAAAAAAAGTGTATTATGAGGGGACCTTATAACAGTTACTATGTAGTACAGGAGGAATAATTATAGTCTTCACATGCCTTTACATGCTGCTGGATTGATAGGAATGGACAAAAATGGACAGCTTGAATTGCAGAGTGCTGGGCTGGTGTGAAAACATGGATCATAATCCATGAAAAACTGGATCAGATCACTTTTCCATGCAATCCGTTGATGCCAATACACTTTTTTTTTTTTTGCTAATATCAGTGGTTGATACCGATCTGGATCTTTCTAGTATTTTTTAATGTTCGTTATCATTATTGTTACCGCCTTTAATGTTTTCTTTGTTTTCTTCTCATAGCAACTAGAGATCATCACACCCTTTCAGCTATACTTCAATCCAGATTTGATTCTAAGGAATTACCAGGTGAGTATTTGACCGCTCATCTTCAGCCTCAGGGCTGTGGTTTCGGGTTTCACGTCCCGCTTCACTTATTTCACATCCTTGATGAGCCAGTGCGTAGTTCAACATTAAATCAGTGTTTTATGAGGTTACGTTAAAAATGTATGTATCCATTTTGTTTAAATGAGGACCAGCATCTATCACACAGACTGTGGGTGTTCACATCATAGCTAAAATCAAATGTTTAGTCCTAAGATGGCTCATGCAGGGAGCCAGGTGTCTGATTTTATATTAAAAAAAAAAAACTGTTGTGCGCCTCATAGTTCTCATGTCATGTGACCTGCCTTACATCAGTTGATGTTGACTAACTGCAGGGCGTTCTGCAGTTAAACAAACCCTCTAGTTATATTTAAAATCAAGATAATGACCTCTGAATGTGTTTGTTCTACTATATGTATGTATTGAAATCTGAATTCTTTTTTTTTTCTTCTTTAGGTATGGCGGCTAATAACCAACTTCCTGTTTTTTGGTCCAGTTGGCTTCAATTTCCTGTTCAATATGATTTTTTTGTATCCTTCTGAGTTTTAAGTTTCATTGTGTTTTGCATAGAGAAGTGAGTTTGCATACTTTCAGTTTCAAAAAGGAAACGTGTTTATCAGAGATGGAAACATGTAACTTTAAAATAAAACGGTGTCTTTATACACAAAAGAAAATAATTTTTAAGCCCCAGAAGGATTCTGCTGCTTGGTCCTTCCATATGTCAGTCCATCTGTCCCATTCTGGTTAATGCAATGAGAGAATTTCTTCATATTAAAACAAATATCCATTTGCACTCAAGGTTATACCAATGATAACACTTAACTTCAATAGGGACTTCATAAGACTTTCGTTACATTGTCAATATCATGATGACACCTGTCATAAAAATTAATGAATTCTTATGACATTTGTTGTTGTTGTTAAGAGGCGAATAATTTAAATTATGTCACTTTTGTTGCAAAGTTGGCATTGTTTAAGATGTTTTTGTTATAACTTGACATAGGTCAAGACAAAATAACCTGTGATTAAACATGGCATATTAAACCTTACTGTCAAACTGTTAAAAAGAGCTTATTGTTGTCTTATTTGTTTTATCTTGAGCTTATTACAGTATAATGAAAAGCACAGTCATAATATCAGCCAATATGATATATAATAATGTCAATGTATTATATAAGCTCAATGTTTTTTAAGATTGTACTCTAAGGTATGCTATGTGTGTTAATGACAGGTTATTTTGTTGTAACAGAAAAAAAAGACAGGTCAAACAATGTCTACTTTTCACCAGAAGTGACCGTTAATGACAGCTGTCATAAGCTGTTAATGTTTATAACAGGTGTTGTGTCATAATTATGACATATTGCATTATGGCAGATGATAGACCCCCATTTCAAGTAAAGTGTTACTGCAGCGGTTTAGAATTCAGTGGAAAAACATCATATTCTGATTGGATGGAAACTGCAACTCGACTGGTTGATGAAGGCATACAACCTTGAGGTTAATATTTCTAGTTTATTTTTATAATGCAATACCAAAAATCAAAAATTTTGTGGTCAATCACTCAGACCAATGCCACACATGCCTCAGTCCTTTATATAACTATGTGTTGTTATGAAATTTGTGAAATGGTTCTGCCACACTCTGTCCATTTCCTTAACGGTTTGCTTTCAGGTACAGATACTGTCGTATGCTAGAGGAGGGCTCGTTCAGGGGACGCACAGCTGACTTTGTCTTCATGTTCCTATTTGGTGGGCTCCTGATGACTGTATCCTTCCCATGAAAGTGTTAATAAGAAACATATTTTACTTTACTACATATAACAAGGTACTTATTGAATAAATCAATGACAATTGTGTCATATATTACTCATACTGACCTCAATGTTGACAGCTCTTGTATAGCTTAGCAGAAAAAAAACTGGTTCAATTACATAGCTATAGATTACATAGCTGTAGATTTTATGTCCTATTCATAGGAACCTATGTACTACTGCACATGTTACTAGAATTCATAGTACTAAACTGTTTTTTGTATAGTTTTCCTGTTTTTATTACCCATTTTTTGTTACATAATGATTATAATTCATCCTGAAAGGGAAAGTAAATTGCATGGTAATCCATTCAGTAGTTTTCATTTTCAGTAGAAACCACAAATGTGAACCTTGTGTTGGAATTGGATAGTCAGGGGATCGCCAGTGTTATTAGGATTTATCCCCAGGGAAACATGAAGGTCTGTATCAAATTTAATGGCAATAGACTGTTGAAATATATCAGTCTGAACTAAAGCAGTGGACATTGCTATTCATAGAGCTGCTAAGACTAAAGATAGAAAAACATGTCTGGTAGCTGAGTTCCTGCGTTTACCCCAGGATTGCTTGTATAGCAAGAGTAGCCTTGGACAAACTTTGACCTTCGCAGTATATGCCCATTGGCATATCATAGTATTATTTATTTATTTGGTGTGTACTTTAACAAGGTTTTAGATATTCGGAACTTTTGTGAGTCTGGTGTTCCTGGGCCAAGCCTTCACGATCATGCTCGTGTACGTGTGGAGTCGGCGAAACCCAAACGTTCGCATGAATTTCTTCGGGCTGCTGAACTTCCAGGCACCCTTCCTACCCTGGGTGCTGATGGGATTCTCACTTCTGCTGGGCAACTCCATCATTGTGGATCTTCTAGGTAGCGGTCACTGTCACCCGCAGTTATTCCTTACTGATGTTCTAGTGGTGGAATAGTGCTCATGCTTAAATGGCTTTTTTTGTGTTTTTTTTTTTTTTTTTTTTTTTAACCTTTCTCGAGGTATTGCTGTTGGTCACGTGTACTTCTTCCTGGAGGATGTTTTCCCCAACCAGCCAGGTGGCGGAAGATGGCTGAAGACCCCATCTATAATGTGAGTCATGAGCTTTTTTCACCTGATTAAGGGAAATATCCTTTTTTTAACATTAGAGAGTACCGTATAGACGAGTAAAGTCTGTCTGTAGGCTGCAGGACAAGCATGTGTCTTAAAAAGTCATACCTGAAGTATTTAGTCATTGTTTTATTATTAATCAGAGAGAAGTAGCAGTAACCCTAGCCCAGTGTTAATTTCGTCAGATGAGACTAGATAAAATGTCAACTTTTTTACTGTGACAGAATTAACATACTTTTTTAAAGAAGAAAAGAGATTAGATGAAGTCTACTTTATTAAATAAACATCTTCAAAAAATGTCTCCTTTTTCCACAGACTTTTTTTCTTAATTCCAATCTAAAAAGTTCTTCCACTTGACGCATATCACTGCTAGAACGGATGTCGATATAAACGTCCATCACGTCAACTGTGAACACTTGTCTTTTAGGAAATCATGCATCCTCCTCCATTTGTGTATCTCACACAGAAAAATGCTGTTTGACACTCCCGAGGAAGACGCCAACTACAACCCGCTGCCCGAGGAGCGCCCGGGAGGCTTTGCCTGGGGGGAGGGACAGCGCCTCGGAGGTTAATCGCGTTCCCACAACATCCCCCGATTGTCAGTTCACTCTCAAGGACGTTCTCTCGGAGAGGGAGACGAAAGGGACGAAAGCGGTCTTTGTTCTTGACGTCAGTTCTGGATGAAGGATGCCAGACAGCCAGAACTCGTCTGGAGATAACCATCTGTCGTCCTTTATATATGGGCTTAAATCACCCCCAGAAACTCTTCTTGATGCCAGATTGTTGCTCTAAGACTATTTTAGAGGACACGCGCCTCGGATGGACGGTGAGCCTTCGGGCTCGGTTGATGTTTGTTTTTATCTCTGAGAAACACACATTCAACAACTGTCATATGAAAGAGGCGAAAAAATGACAGCCGTAAAATATTATTGAAAGAATTTATTCAGATGGCGAGTGCTTTTTTTTTTTCTTCTTTCATTTCACTTTTTTAAAGAATAAATGTGTGTGTGGCAAATGATGCTTTGCTTTCATCTCTTTTGACTGCTTGACTTATAAATGCTTTAGGAAAGGAGGAGGTTTAATCTATATAATTAACTCTGCATTGTACAGAAATGGAGTTTATTTATCACATGCAATCTGAACAATCACCACCATGGACTTTTGAATCAGTTGCTGCATGGTACAATACTTTCTGTAAAAAATTACTGAAGACTTAATTACTTAAAAGCAATTTCCCAGAAATCGTAAGTATTCATTTTGTTAATTTCACCATTAATTGGCTGGATAAAGGCAAGAGGAAATAAGCTTAAATTGGTAATGACATTTTTAATCTAGTTAAACTGTTTAAAGTGATACCTGCATTAAAAAATCTACATGGTCATACATTTATTAAACATGGAAGAACAGATAATTAAGTCACACAACTTTGTAACAATGACTATCATAAAATATTATTTCAACTACTGGATAAGGATGATACACACAAACTTGTAATTAGTTAATGAATCCTGTTGAAGGGATTGTTGTGAGCATAGGAATTCAAAAGAAAAAAATAATTGAAAGTTGGGAATCAGTCAATACCTGGATACTGCAACAACACAGAAGTTTGTCAGCAACATTGATTTCTATGTAAAGCCAGATCAGTTTCCAACCTGTTCTACTGTTTCTCGAATTAACTAATTAACATATTGACAGAATTTGGGAGAAAATAATACAAAAAAAATCAATAATATTGTTACAAGGAAACCTACACTTTATATTTGTCACCAAATGCAACAGGATGGCCACCATTAGATCTAGGGAAACTGACAGTTTTTATGTTGCATTGTTTTTATTGAGATTGCATAAGTAGCTTCAGGACCACCCCCACCATACTCGTGTTAGAGGAATTTGTGGATATCAATGTTGAATGTCAATTGACTTTAGAAACAATTTGCATTCATTTCTATCAAAATCCTACTTCAGCTACTCTCCAAATTTCAAATCCCTGAGGCTCTAATATAAGAATAAAATCATAATACTATATTCATGTATTTGAATCTACATATTCTTATTCTGTTGTATGCTTATGGGTTATGGTTTTCCCATTTAATATAACTCGCAATTAGCTCGATAGGAAAGATAGGAAATACCAGAGTCGGCCCAGCTTGCTTTGTAGAGTTCTCTATACAAAATGCGTAAAGAAATACATTTTGTTCTGATTTGGCACTATATAGCCTTAATAAAATTGGCTTGACTTGTGAAGAGTTAATTCTGTTTCCCAGTTTGCATCCCTAGGTGGCGATAATGTACTTCGTAAATTGTTCAGCTACTTTTTATACGAACGAAGAATAAAGACAATGCAGCGTTTATATTTTCCGAAAAAACGAACCTCATTAAAGGGACGTGCCAACCCCACCTCTTATTTAGCATGCTTTCTAAAGCCATTATTGTGATTTTATGAATATTTTGGATACTCTATAAAACGTTTTACTCTTAATATGCAGATATGCTTTTAGTTGGTGATTTATACATGCGGAGGAGCCTCGCCGAGCGCTATTTTCAATCAGGGTTTCTGATGTCCCATCTTTGCTGTAGCCCCTAAATACGTCTGAAGGAAAGAAGGCTGTCCACTGTAGCGTTATAGTTTAGCTGGTTAGCGACAGCGTGAAGATGCAACTGGCTCTTAGTAAAACGTTTGGCCAGAAGCCAGTTAAGTTTCAGCTAGAACAAGATGGGGATTTTTACATGGTTGGGTCAGAGGTATGTAACAGTCTATTAGTTGATTTAAATGGGCTCTCTAATGTTAGCCTCAGTTACCCATTCTTCTGGCTAGTTGATGCTAGCGTGCTAACGAGCACCCCATTGATAGCCTTATAAACAAAAGAAATGCCGGGATTTAACAGGCTATCGTCCGCTCAACAACTGGCAAATAATGCGCCGTGTATGGTGAAACATCCGCGTCCAGTTGTTGCTGTTTTGCAGTAACTTCCCATTCAAGCTAGTTGATGTTAGTTGTGCTGGAAGTTAACGTTATCGAGCAAAATGTGTCTCGTCCCTGTGAACGGGCATTTTAACGTTACCAGTGTTTCGGTAAACTTAATTTGAACCAGCGAAATACATTTTTCATCTTTTGGCTTTGTACACTATCGCCAAATGACATCCAAATTAGGTGAGCGGTGTAAAAACCAAAATAGTTGTTGCATACTCTTTCTACTTATTAAATATGCTATTAATTAGAATCATAAATCAAAGTGCCACTGTAATCTGGAACACAGTCCTCTCCAGATGCTGGATTCCAGTCTGGCGATGCCCTTCAGTTCCTGCTTGTGCTTGGGGCATTTTCCCCTTCGGTTTTGTCTTCAGCAAGTGAACTGCATGTTCATTTGGATTTAGAATAGATTGCATAACATTCCACTTTTTTGCCTTGGGGAAAAAAATCTGTTGCTGTCACAGAAGATGTCTGATCTTCAATGTGAAGCACCGTCCAGTGATTTCTGAAGCATTTGGCTGAATAGGAGCAGATGACATTGCCTAAATGCTTCAAATTAGTGTTGTTGCTTTTGGCACATCACACAGTTCCTTTCCTTCTTGTTCTTTTCTTCCCATCATTCCGGTACAAGTTGATCTTTATCTCATCTGTTCATAGGATATTGTTCCTGAACTGTAGAGCCTTTTTTTTTTTTTGCAAACTATAATCGTGTGTTCCTGTTTTTTTAAAATCAATCTTGTGGTGAACCTTATGTGTTTACTCTAGTTAAGTTTTCTCTTGATTGTTGAATTGAACACAGATACAATTTCCTCCTGGATAGTATTCTTGAATGGTCAATTGTTGAGAGGAGTTTTACTACACAGGGAAAAATCGGTCAGTTGTTTTCTGTAGTAGCAGATTTCAGCCTAATGATGGCTTGCTTCACTGAAAGTGTCAACACTTATATTGAGCAATTTCTGATTACAAATAACACACTTAAAATAAACTTTAGACCTTTTATTTTGTCCTTGAGAAATGAGGAAATAACATACAAATAGCCATGAAACAGCTCATGTCTCTAAAAAGTGGACTGGACATATAAAATCTATTGTAGTCGCTACAACGTTCACCTGATTTAGATGTCAATACTCTCAAATTGGCACTGAGAGTCAGCACATACAGCTTGTTTAATTTCAAATCCACTGTGGTCATGTACAGAGTCAAACAGATGTAAATGTGTCAATGTCCATATATATATATATATATATGTGTATGTTTGATGATGGCTACTCTCAATGTGGATATGAGAGTATATGTGCTTTTAGTCAGATTATTTGCTTTCTGTTCTTCAGGTTGGAAACTATCTGCGTATGTTCAGAGGCTCTTTGTATAAAAGATATCCATCTTTATGGAGAAGGCTGGCCTCCGTGGAGGAGAGGAAGAAAATTGTAGCATCATCACATGGTAAGTGCCAACATAGTCAATTACTACTCACAGCCTAGAAGGTCCTTAGGTTATGTGTGTAATGTTTTTCCCGAATAAACATGAGTTTGAAATTGTTTACTGGTTAATCTGAAAGGAAGAGATCTGGGATAATGGAGGAGGAGTGGGTTGAGGATTCTGGAGAAAAAATATGGGATGGTCCGTGTTGTCCACGGATAACTGTGGTTGTATGACAATGCTCAGGCCACTCAAGGCTTTAAGTGGTGGAACCATCTCTTCAGTCAGTCAGCTTTTATTGAATCCTGGTGGTTCCTTAAGATAAGATATTATTTCATATATATAGATATAGATAGCACAAAGCGATGGGTATTTGAGTCTGTGACTTAAATGTGACTCAAGTCCAAGTTGCAGATTGGAAACCCCCATCTCTTTTAGGTGATAGATTACTCGTGTGAAACACACAGGTCAGTATGCCAGCAACACGTAATATAATACAGTAACTACAGCCTCATTAGGTTGTTAAACAAACACCTCTGTGACGAGAAAGGTAGGATCTATTACAGGATTGAGATATTAGATCACACTGCGTAAGTGTAATGTTTACCGGTAACAGTGGAATGGGCTTCAGTTTCAGCATCATCAGCCCTCTGATGTAAGACGAGTGCAGCATGTATTCACAGACTTTAAGCCTTCATGAACTTTATATTTATCATTTTAATTTTGTAAAGTGTACGGTTTCTTTTTTTTTTTTCTTTTTTTTTTTTGCAGCCACCAGTGTTACTCTGCTGAAGGCTTCAGAATGTGAAGAGATCTTCGAGGGCAATGATGAGAAATACAAGGCAGTGTCCATCAGCACAGAGCCTCCAGCTTACCTTAGGTAATGTCTATTATATTATGATTTCATGATGCAGCATTTTTCTTTTTACAGTTTTGGACGAAAGAAAGAGGGGGAAAAAAGAACTCCCACACATTGTCGATCACTAGAAAAGGAATAAATAGAATTAAACAATTAAATAACCTTTTCTAACCCAAATTACTGGGCCTCTGTAGATTGTCTCTTTTGAGTCCGTAAACTTTCTGGTGGTGTACCACTGGGTCCCTGGAAAGCCCTTCTCAACATGATGTTTCTGTTCCTTTCTGTGAAGGGAGCAGAAAGCAAAGCGGAGCAGTCAGTGGGTCCCCACGCTACCCAACAGCTCGCACCACCTGGACGCCGTACCATGCTCCACCACCATCAATCGCAACCGAATGGGTCGTGACAAGAAAAGGACCTTCCCATTGTGGTAAGAACGCTGGCTGTGATATTAGATTACAGCACTGTGTGAGGAGCTTTCTATATTATTTGGTGACTTCAGCTCTCTGATGGGAGAGCAGTGTAAGCCTGTGTGGATTCTTGAGTATTTCTTTTCATTAGGGGCACTTTCACACGTCCAGCCAGTTGCAAAGTAAAAATATCAGGATGAAGTGTGTTTAGTAGCTGATTTTTCAGGTGAAGCTGTACTTGAAGCTTTTTCTTGAATTTACCCTGTTCTCAAAGAATCCTCTTAACACATTTCTCACAAGTGTAGAATGACAAGAGGTCCAGCTGTGACTCTTAAATCATCTATTCAAGACCCCTTTATTTACATGCTATATGAAAAGTGTTTTGCTGGATAAAATCAATTTAACCATGCAATAATCATTTTGTAGACCAATTTGACTCAAGAAGAATCTCCTGAATAACCTACAATGATCTCATTCACAGTGTCATGGTTTATTAAAAAGATTTTCTTTTCTTTGTGCATAACCGATAATTTAGTGACACATTTAATATCTCTGTGCATGTTACAGAATTTTCAGTAACTCATTCACACAGAAATACTAAGATGTCACTACAGTGACTTTTATTTAAAAGCGACTTTGATGTATAATCACACATGAGCCTGATATATAATCACATTTTTATTACAAGGTCTTAAAAAGGTTTTAATAATGTGAGCAGGTGGCTCGAATGAAACAAATCTTCCTGGGCCCCTACAAATAAAAGTCAGTTCTCATACTGTATACACAATCATTTGACAAAGTTAAGCTAGTGATAACAGGTTAACATTCCAATTTTTCCAACACTAATTTACGGGAGATGAGCCACTAACAAACCCTATTGAAGAACTGGGTGACATACTGTCTCTCTTTTGCGTCCCTCTCCTCTCTTCCTTTACTTTTGTTTTCTTTTTTTGGTACTTGGGTTTTATGCTTTTTAGGAGGCATGACTGGCTGGGCGACCTGCCGTCTCCTCTCCCACTACACTTTCCACCTCTTCACATGCTGTCGGCAGTAGGACTGAACCATTTCACGTAGTTGGAGGGGGAGGTGGGTTCAGAAATGTTTCCAAAACAAATAGAAAATAATTTTACCAGTAGATAATATATATGTGTTAATAACCTTTTTATTATATTCAGCCTGACCTGAGTATATTATATTACTAGCGACCTCTCTGGACCCCCGTCAGTCATGGGCCCCCAGAATCGGCTCCCCTGAAGATGAGTATCACTTTCAACATAGACTCGTTAGAAATTTGGTAAGACTAAAGGAAAGGTTGCTGCAGCAGCACAAATTAAAAATGTGTGAATTCTTCTGGAGAAAGTAAAACTTTAATAAACTACAAAACACTGTGAATGAGCCCAATTTAAGAATCTTTTATAAGGTTCAATCAGAGATGTGTGGGCGGTAAAATAAGAAAAATAAAACTTACCGGTAGTAGAACTCCAGTGATATTCAAACCAACAACTCCAGAAGGATGATGGCACACCAGGTGACCTCTGACAGCCACTTTTGTCTGAGTGTGGGGAAAAAAAGCCGTCGCTTATATGTGGAGGTCTGTCGTCGTCTCACTCAGCTTTGATGACCACGACCCTGCAGTGATCCATGAGAACGCAGCCCAGGTAGAGGCGCTGGTTCCCATTCGTCTAGACATGGAGATAGATGGACAGAAACTGCGAGACGCCTTCACATGGAACATGAACGGTATAGTCCGTCAGCAGTTAACATACCGCAACAACAAAAAATATCATTATTTTCTGATTTGTTTTGTGTCCAGCTTACCATATTTGAATACTTTCTCTAACCACCTCAACAGAGAAACTGATGACCCCAGAGATGTTTGCGGAAATTCTGTGTGACGACCTGGACCTGAATCCTCTGGCCTTTGTCCCTGCCATCGCTTCTGCCATTCGGCAGCAGATTGAATCCTACCCCACTGACAGCATCCTAGAGGAGCAGGCAGACCAGAGAGTTATCATCAAGGTTGGTGCTGAACAAGCAAGGGCTCAAAGGAGTCCTGGGATACAGCCAATACTGGTTGTGATTTGTGCATGATTCCTTCAGTAGAAACCAAGACACCGTGGCTTGTAATCCCCTGGTTCAAGATCCATGATCCCTTGTATGCAATAAATAGGCCCGACAATACTTTTATCAGTCCACAAAATGTTTCATCATTTCTCTTTAGGCTAGTTGATGTGAGCTTTAGAACAGTATATTGCCTTCATCATGAAGACCAGGGATCATGGAATCAGACAATGACCCTAAACACACCAGTAAACCAGCAGCACCTTGGTTCCAGACCAACAAAATTAAAGTTCCGGAGTCGCCATATTTGAGATTGTAAAGAAAAACACAGACACAACTATGTCTTATATTAATAAAGACTTTTTTCTTAATTTTCTGTAAAGTAATTTAAAATGTACGCAATTTTCTTCACATTTTGATTTAGGATATAAAATGCGTTGTCTCCAGTGCATCAAAATAATTTTTAAAACTTTTTTGGCGTTACATTTTCAATCACACTGCCATCATCTTAAACACAACTCTACTGGTAACAAAAATTGAAGTGTGTATTAAATGTCTCCAGTACCACTATCTTTCTGCTTTAATATGTACACTGCTTTCACAGAACCCAAACACTGAATAGACTTTTTGAAAAGTGTTACAGAATTTTATTGAATCGCTTTGCTTTGTGTGTCTGCAGCTAAATATCCACGTGGGCAACATTTCTCTGGTGGACCAGTTTGAGTGGGACATGTCAGAGAGGGAGAACTCCCCTGAGTCGTTTGCACTGAAGCTGTGCTCTGAGCTGGGTCTGGGCGGAGAGTTTGTGACCACCATAGCCTACAGCATTCGTGGTCAGCTCAGTTGGCACCAAAGGACCTACGCCTTCAGGTAACACACACACACACACACACACACACACACACACACACACGCACACACACACACACACACACACACACACACACACGCGCACACACACACACACGCAGAGCAAGGTGTGAATTCAAATCAGAAGCTAGACTGAGAAAATGTTAAAATTTTGTTTGAGTTTTTAGATTTGAGGACAACTGCTTTTGACAGTTGAGTCGCTGTGCCATAAAGATCTCTCCTGTCGTGCTTGTGATTTGCAGCGAGAACCCGTTGCCCACGGTAGAGATTGCCATCCGCAACACGGGTGATGCAGACCAGTGGTGCCCCCTTCTGGAGACCCTCACAGATGCTGAAATGGAGAAGAAGATCCGAGACCAAGACAGGAACACAAGGTGGGAACAGTCAAACAGACTTGAGATATCAACTATCATAAAAAACAAGTTTTATTCCAATAAATCAAATTCTTAGCAACAAGTGTTAGTTTTGTTGTTACACTCAAAATGAATTATAGTGTTCTGCCCAACTCTAATCATTTGCATTTTTCACGTATATAATATATTTTTTATTTATCTTTTTAATTGCCCCCAGAATATCACACTTCATCTATGTCCCCTTCTCTTTGTGGAACCAATTTGTCTGTAGTTTAAAATATATTAAAAAAAAACACTGTGCTTTATCATTGTCAGTACAAGGCAAGGGACCAGTTAAATTTCCTCAGACAATGGAGAAGTGTATTAATCCATGTTCCATTCTATTGTAAGATGCAAATAATAATATTAATAAGACAGCAAGACAGTAGTTTCCTATAGTAAGCTACTACAGTGGTCTAGTTAATGTCTCTGGAACTTTTAACAGGTTAATGGTTTTCCTACATTAAATGTGTTTAATAATGTATATCAGTTCTGTCTAACTAGTAGAGGTTTAGATCATCCTGGCAGCTTCTACTGAATCGTAAAATAATGTGATTGAAATGTGTTTCTAGGCGTATGAGACGACTTGCCAACACCGCTCCTTCCTGGTAGAAAGTGACACGAAGCTGCATCAGATGACATGTCGTCTGGAGACTCCTGTTACTTTGAAGTGATCAAGCAATCTCACACACAGTCGGTGTGACTGACCCTGCCTTTCATCAATGGAGAAACAGACCCAGGAATTCCTCTGTTCACAAATGCACTCTTAACCTAATCATTTCCCACTCTGCCGTTGCATCAGTCAGGCAACAACTCAAAGATCACGGTTAGCTGATTGTTCCACAGAAGCTGTGCATTACAGCACAATGAACCAAGCTTAATGTATCTGTAAGAAATGGTGGGTGTGTGCGACGTGATGCTGATCAGGGCAGCACATGTCTAACGTCACCATAGCAACTGAAAATCTTCCACCTCCTATTGCATCTAGATTAGATGTTATTTTCCCCAGCTACTATGGCAACACAGGTGACACCAATTAACGTTAACGTTGACCTGCACTGATACAGTTGGATAGAATTATTCATGAACGCCTCTGTGAGACAAACTTATCAGAGCTTCTTTTCACCCAAGCAATAAGAATTAAATGAAATGATTTATCTCTCTTTTCTCTCTTAATTCAAACTAGACATACATCCACAGAGTACATTTACAAGTTCACCAGTTGAATCTAATGCAACCCACTACAACAGCTCTGCCATAAATTCTTCACAGGTGTGCAGTGGTCGGTGCGTGTATGTTTGGGCTGATGATTGCACATGTCCCGTCATTTAAACATGTTACCATCTACTCTGGAAAGTTATGATGGACATGTTTTCACTCATGCTTTTGTTTTATAGACGGAACAATTAACCAATCAATCATAAATAAAAGGTAAATCAGTTAAACCGATAATTGTCCTGATGGAATAGAGATGTCAAACTGACCTCACGCATTAATGCTTTTTGCTGGACATTACCCCAGGAATATTAAATAAAGTAGCAAAAGGCGACAGTAGTATTTGAGGGCTCTCAGGTTGACATTGAGTCCTTTTTTTAATGCACATTTTGCTTAAGGAAACAACCTACCATGTGTAGTGTGACGTGACTTATACATAATGTTGATTTCAACAGAGAGCCAAAAAACATGCCGGGGCTCCGTTTCAGGAAAGCAAATACTGCTCCCAACACAGCTCACATTTCACAAATGATTCACTCTCATCACTCCGCCATGCCATGCATTATTTGCTATAATTAAGGAAACCCATCCAAAATTAGAACAAATTTGCCAATTTGGTCACTCGCTCAGTCAACTACACACGGAACCGTTTCTGTGAAGTTCAGAGTCATATTTTCCTTACGCTCATCAAAATTAATCCCTGTGCAGACCCCAAAAATATACACCATACCACTGTTTTGGTGCCGGTAGTGACTCTATAGTGCAAGTGCATGATGATTCCACGTGATGGAATAACTTCTCCATTTCCAAACAGTGCAGTGCCCTGAGTGCCAAGGTTAAATAAAGATGAGTCTGAGCCGCTATGGAAACAAGAAACAGCGAAGTAGATATTCAACGACTAAACTACGACCGTACTTGCTGTAATGTCACAGATGATGTGAGGGAGCAATTGTAGCTGGGCTATAATACACCATTTCTCACTGAAATAAGAATTTGAACAAACTTGCCTACAAAAACACACACTATCCAAACCATTTGACAAATGCAGTTATCATGTAAAGACATCTCACAAGTGATCAGTGTGCATGTATTTAAAAAGAAAAAAAAAATCAAACTTTACAGAGTTATCCTGACACCATGACTGGGCTTCGCAACTTAATGGGTTGTTTGGGTTTCAGCATGTAGCTTCTGAGCTCTGAATCTGTTCATGTGCACCAGTGTTCATCTGCATGCTAAAACATAGCTAGCTCATACTGTACCCTGTGCATGAGGGAACAACTGATCATTGTCGTGTGTTGCACTGTGCCTCATACAGCATCAGCGTCGGCAGACTGGAGCCTCTGTTTCACTGGTGTTGTGTAGTACAGAGGATTTAAAAAAAAAACAAGCTGACCTGAACCAATGGTGTCTTTTAACGTAAAGATGATTTTTCAGCATATTCAGTAGAATGATGTAAACACATGTATGGATGCTTCTTGTTACCTTGTTTTATAAATTTGCTTTACCTTTATAGTGGACTTGTTTTTTATATGAAAAGTAACAATAAAGAAACTTGTTAAATGTATTGTCAGTGTGGATATTAATTAAATTTCTCACAAGCTATACTGTTGGTGTGGTTTAAGTATCTATTGAGCACACCAGGTTAAAGGTAAACAGAGATGTGCATATTCTATTTTTTTTATCTAAATGCATCACAATTCTTGAAGTGTCATTTTGCTCATGATCAGAAATTAACATATCGGCTATTTGGACTTAACTTGTTTATTATAGAAGCTAATGTGTAAATACCTACAGCACCTATCCTATTTTCACTTTTGGCAGTTTTCAGTTATTTCACTTATTGTGAGTATAAATATAATGTTAAAAAGTTCTTATTTTTAATATACTCGTATACTTAGTATACAAGTATATTATCTTAGTTACACCAAGATATTGGGAAATGCCTAAGAACTTAATAACTCCAGGCATCCACCTCCAAATAAACAATTTCGGAGAAAATTATTATACTGTACACCAGAAAGAATGTTAAAGGGTACCCAGCGAACATACACACACAATACATAAAATAGAGTTATGTATGTAAACTGAGACTATGATAGACTGAATTTATGACAAAGAGAAGATCCTAAATACTGTGTGTCCTAATCGGTTAATGATTGCATTTTGCTCTTCCATTACAGAAAAAAACACAATAGAAATTGTTTATAGAAAAACCAGCCTGTGTAGCTGGTGGTTTTATTGTAAGTACATCTGTTTAAGTTATTCTGCTACAGCAGCAATCACCAACCCTGCTCTTGGAAGGCTACTGCCCAAACTAACCAACCTGATTTGACTCAAATCTTTATCAAACAGCTGAAGCTTGTCAAGGACTTAATAACAGGTTAATAATTACAATCAGGGGGAGTACCACTCCAGAGCAGGGTAAGCAATCTTTTACAGCATTTCCCGAAAACCAGCATTGTCCCGCACCATGCTGCTGTAAACCGACTTGTACACTTTCAACACATCCAGAGCCAAAGGGCGAAGCTCGGGCTCTTCCTTCTTACACTCCTCGTGGATCTGGAAGAGATGGAAGTGGACTAAATCCCCCCCGGGTACCCTTCCCATCAGGAACTTGGTTACGTCCGGGATCTTCCAGATGTCTGTTCTCTCGTCATACTCAGTCATTAGATTGTCTGAAAAGGGAATCCCCTTTTCTCTATAAGGCCACAGCTGCTCTGGGGCCACGAAGGCCCCGGTGAGCTCCCGGTGGCCACATTTCACCAGCATGCCTCTGAATGGGTCCACCTCGGGCAGCGCGTCCAGGTCGTTCACCACCAGGTGAAAGTCACTCGTCAACAGAAACTGTGAGAGTGTTTTCTCCAGGCTGTTGGAATCACACATGACCCGCCGCCCGGCCGGGCTGTTGTGGAGGTAGTGGAGGATAGAGACGTAATCGATGGCCAGCATCAGGCGAACCTGCCACGTGTTGTGCCGTTGCTGATGCTCCTGTGCGAGAACGCTGTCCAGATTCAGCAGCGAGCCCAGCGGGTGGTACTCAGTGACCAGGGTGTGCTCTTCAAGGCAAAACCCCACCAGCTGCACCACCTGGGCCCCCTGCAGGGTTTGTAACATGGACAACCCGTGGAGAAAATCCTCCAGGTAATCCTGAGAGGAGAGTTCTGAAAGAGCCACCTTCTGACCCCTCCATTCAGCCAGATAGACCTGAGGAGAGAAAAATATAGAATGAGAAGTACGACGACCATCGGTCCAGTTCCAAAACCCTTTCATTATGTCACCCTGGATCATACAAATGAGGTTATTAATCAGTGTCAAGATGATCATGATAGAGATACAATACAAGCATATTAGCAGAGAGGCATGATAAAAGCCTGAAAACTGCTCTACAGTGTGATTTGTGGGCCCAGAGCACATTTTAAACTAACACATGTTGACCACAATCAACAAAAAAAAACATTATTGTGAGGATCAATATGTAAATAAATACAACTTAAAAAAAAAAAAAAAAATCACAAAAATAGTGTTAAAAAAATCTAATAAATAACAAGCATCAGTATTAATAATAATCATCTAATAAATCTCAACATTTTTTTCCATGAGAACCATGCATATTTCAACTCAGATTTTGGTAGATAAGTGAATCAATAGATATGTTAAAATAGAATGGTTAAAAATATAGGATTTGTTGGTTGTCGTTTGTGAACACAGCATTTAATTGGCCTTGTACAAGTGAGACGAAACCATGAAGGAAGCAGTGGCGAGAACAATGCCGTGAAATAGAAAGTTTAAATGATTTAAT
The DNA here is from genome assembly GCA_036785175.1 of Eupleurogrammus muticus. Classification (NCBI taxonomy): domain Eukaryota; kingdom Metazoa; phylum Chordata; class Actinopteri; order Scombriformes; family Trichiuridae; genus Eupleurogrammus; species Eupleurogrammus muticus. The sequence goes on along the minus strand of JAYKQN010000013.1, from coordinate 11,868,218 downwards.
ATATTTAATTATAATGGTTTATTAACCCCCCTGCTTTTATTGAGTCATACCCTGTAATAAAAACGCAACAGCTTCGCAGAGACAACAAATATTATTGTATGATCATTTTGTCTCATAAAATTTGCCTCTGCTGCATTTGTTACACTTTCAATGCAAAGAATTGCTGAATTCAGTCCTTGGAAGTCCACGTGAGCCCCCCCCAGCTCACGTGGACTTCCAAGGACTGAAGACCTAATGATTCGCACATTTTCACACCTACTGTAGGCAGGAGTACTTGCAAATGAGTCTGTTGTGCACGTGACCCACAGATATGATGTGGCACTGAACAATGCGGCATTGTTGAGTGTTTAGGTGCAACATCGTTTAGTGTTATCTTTACTTCAATTACTTAGACTAGGGAGTAGACAGTATTTCTGTTGCTGTACTCTGTCATATCAAAGGCCCCATAACATGCAAGAAAACAATTTCCCATTTTAATGTATCCCTGTACTAATAATAACTTTACTAATTCATCTTATTTACAAAAAAATATAAGATATGAATAGATAACATTTTCATTTTTGAATCAAAATCAAATGATTGATGACGTGTACTGTATTTTCATCGAATTAAAAAAAACATTTTTGGTGTTTTATGACTATATATGCATCTAGATGATGCTGCTCCAAACTCCACTCATAATTCATTTGACAATTGAAATCCTGACAGGTCTATTCTTGCCAGAAAGGTGTAGAATGTTGAAACAAACGGCTTAACTTCTTAACACAAGGTTTGGGGACAGGCTAGGTTTCTACGTATCCACCTGCCCATGTTAAAATCCCTCTGAACACCTCTTACCCTGCCTGCCTTTTGAGGTGTCTGTGTACCGCTGTTCATAGCTTTAATTCATAATATATTAAAGTGTTCTTTACTTCAGTTCAAATAACAAACATGCAGTATAAAACTCCATCTACCTTCTTCACTGCTCCCTGGCCGATGAGCTTCAACTTGCGTACTTCGGCATTTATCTGTGAACACTGAAGCCAGGGGGTGCAGTTCTTCATGGTCGTCATTTTGAAGCTGCGAGGTGGGCAGCCTCTATGAGAGGACGGCGTCTGGTCGTCAGTCTGATACACGGAGTCCAGATACAGGTAGATCAACAGGTTGCTGAGGAGTAGAGCAGTGAGGCACAACACCACCACTGGAACGCTGTAGGAGATCGTACTGTTGCTGCTACGACCCATGGCGCTCTGCATCTGACATAAAACAAAAGTAGGACAGGATAATAGCAATGTCATGTTTGTCATTCTGATGGCAGCAACACTACAGGTTAACAAGCCCCCCTCTCAATAAAGTGTAAGGTTTTTGTTAAAACTGTTCTATGCATCAATCGCTGAAAAAATGAGAAGTGCACACAGTATGGGTTCAGATAATTTGCAGATTCGCGGCTCATTTTGTACTTCCTCAAATCCGTGACGTTAAGCAGTAGCTTCCCCAGTCTGTAGGGGTGCATGACAAGCCATGATAACATTTAAAAGTCAGTCTAGATGTGTGTGGCAGATATCTGTAATTCAGTTTTGTGCTGTCAAAATGAAGATTTGAGATATTCACAACCATAGCCTTCCTATCCACATTTGTCATTTCAGATATACACAACTACAACATGTAACATCACTTTTGCCATTAGTGCAGTGTCATTACAGATATCTACAAGTCACTTCAAGATATCTGCTATGTACATCATGGATATCTGTAACTGAAATATGAATAGTAGTAATTTCAGTTTGAGATATCTACAATTGGATTCTGACTAGTCATAATACCAGTTCAAGATATCTTTTCATCACCACAGTTAAAGATAACTGCATGACCCTATTCAGACATCTTAAATTAGAATTTGACTAGGAAGAAATATGTTATTGTTATCTATATCTGGAATTATGACTAGTCGAAATGAAGTAGTACATATCTCAAACTGGAATTATAACTATTTAAAGCAAAACTTGTTATTGACAGCCTTAATTGTCATTTAAGCTGTGTGACAATTTGAATGACATTTCAGTGACGTCAATGCAGATCTGCAAATTCTGTTGGGCCTTGTAAACACTAAATTACAAATATCTATATATGTTGTTTCTACTAATCACAATTATGATGCAGATATCTTGAATGAAAGAGGCAACTGTTCAAAATATAATTACGACTAGTCAAAAGACGTTGTCGACATCGACAATGGTGTTTCCAGGTAGTCGGATTTAGCCTTTATATGTTAAAACGGCTTTCCGTCACAGCCCACCTCCCCACCGTCACGTGCACTTCTTTTTTTAGTCTGAAGTGAAAATCAACCACTCAGAAGTAATGTTCATGTATATTTATGAGACAGACCAAAAATGAGCTGAGCTCCAGCGAGGTGCATGAGAGAGGTATATATAAATATACTGAGTTGTTTTTGTAATTTAAATTGCATGTATGTCTTGCTAGGGGTATTGCTAGGGGAACTTAAAAAAAACCCCAGTAAAGTCAATGATACAGGACTTTAAGCCGGCTACACCCAAGTGATGTCCCGCCAAAATATTCTAGGTGAAACTTCTGCTCTACAATTATTTTTCCATTTGTTGAAGACGTAGTTTAATAAACTATTTTTAATAATTATTGTTGAGCCCAGGAACAAACCGAATGTTCTGTACTACGACAATCTGCATAAATACACAAACCATTACATGCCTAGTGAAATGTCTCTACTTAGTTTTGTGCTATTTTAATATTTTATTCAAAGCGAGTGCACATTGTGCCCATTTCTCTTTGGGAACAATGAAGTACAACCTAACCTGATGCTAACCTGTGACAACATAGATCATTGCAGCCTACTAAACCTGTGGTAAACCATACCGGAGTGACTGTATGTCTGCGGTTTGGCCTTAAAGATCCTCTCCAGACGTGTATTAAGCCTTTAAATGTGGATGACTGAGGAAACTCAGCCTGAGCCGCTCTGTGTGCAGCACAGTGCATTTCTCTGTGGACGGAGCATTTTGAAATCTGGGAGATTATGTGACACATGTACCTTCTCACGATAAAAAAGCAATTACATTTTTCCATCTATGGTTCCTTCAATATTACTCAATCAGTAATGTTAAAAACCACAAACCAAGCCAGACATCTCATAGTCAGGAACTCAGACCTCAATTTCAAGGAATATATCTTGAATTGAAGGGTTCATGTCTCAACATGATTTGGAAAAACATGTCCATACATTCATTGACATTTCATCGACAGTCTCAACTAATGACGTTTTTAAAGGATTTTCTCCAACTAGTGCAGTGCCCATATAAAGTATGCATTCCTATAGAAAAGTAGAAGCTTGGGTAGATTTTTTTTATGTTCTGCAAAATGAGGGTCAATGGACTGTTACATAGTTTGGGTAAGACATGAAGATATATTGAGATAAGGAGAATGAGAGGCATGCTAGTATTTATTGTAAGAAAAAGGAAGAATTTATGTTGAAAGTCCAGGTGTCAATTTACATATAGGTTATTAAAATCATGTAGATAGGCAAAGTAAAACTAAACTTATGATGAATTTCTTTCTTTGTACTCTTTTCTGTATAGTGTAACATTCCTCATCTTCTATTACGAATGTAATCTGTTCCCCCCTTAAAAATAAAGTGTAATTACGATTCGTTTAAAATCCCTAAATTTGCATGTATACTTTCTGATACAGACGCAGCTGTCAGTGAGAATAGGAGATATATTTTAAGTTATGTAGGAGCATAAAGCTGGTTAATTTACACTTAAAAAAAGGTTTACTCAACGTTCAGTTCAGTTATCAGCATTTAACTGGTAACGTTGTGTAGCTTGTTAGGTAAAAGACACACAGTCACAGTCACTACTACTAACAAATGCAGAACTTTAGCTAATGTTAAGTTGTTCTTCTAGTTTCACAGTAACATACCTGGAGCCACGCTGGATCACATGGTGTTATAAATCACCACAGCACATTACTGCCAGTAAGTTCTAGCTAGCACCGTGGATGCACTGGCTAGCGCAGAATAATTCGTTTCCGCCTGAATCCGACCAGAAACCGGCACCTGGAAACAGAAAAGCACTTCCGGTCAGATTTACAGAATAAGGGCGTAATATTTATGTCACTCAGTTCATGTATATCTAAGTCAAATAAATATAGTTAGTATTTACCACAATACCTATCACCAGCTATATTATTTTATATTTGTGAATATATATTTATATTTCCACTGCCTTGCACACGATTATGCAGTTTACTTCATTAATTTGATATAGTTTTATATAGATTTGTTAAACTTTAATTTATTTCTTGTGAAACCTAAATATTTAAACTCAATGAAATGCAATAGCACTACATGTAAATGTCGTGAGATCACGGCAATAAAAGCCCTTGGTGCTGGGTTATGTCGAGATGGTGGTTTTATTTTGAAAAAGGAAACGAATCGAAACGGAAGTGTGGCTGTTACAGAATTTTGCCCAAAAAAAAACAGGTTATCACACCGATACAGGCGACTGAGAGACGTCCAGCGTCTACAAACAGGTAAATTGCCGTTTTGTTGTAAAAAACAACGTCCGTATGAAGTATTTAAAATGTGCAGACGAGCCAAGACCCGAGATAATGTGGACTTCCCAGTTAGCTAACGGTATTCAAGAAAAATGAAAGTGGTCGGAAGCGATGCGATGTTTAAACTGTCAAAAGCTAAATTAGCTCATGTCACGCATCGACATCGCATTTGGCTTCGTCTAACCTAAAATACAGCAGCACTCTATTCATCTTCACGGTTTGCATATTTAGAGGGAGGAGACTTGTGTGTTTGTTGGCTAAAGATGCCGAAATTGCTTTCGTCGGTTCAGGCGTGACATCTGTCACGTAACGGGTAGCGTTCACAGTGTGAAAAGACGGTACCGAATTTACTGACGGTAAAACACGTCTTGTATTTGTCAGTGCCCGCTATTCACACTCATCTCTTATTTATTTATTTATTTTGTTTTTTAATTGGTTTAGCTGCGTCCCCGCCACTGTTGGTAACGATATTGGAAATCCGCCAACAGTCACGTTCAACTGAAATGCTGGAATAATCATAATGATGGTTATAAATGAGGTTTTGGGGCGGCTGTAAATAGCGGTGCGTGTTCAGACTAGGATACTTTTCCGCCCCCCCCCCCCCTGATGAGATACGTGTTGCGGTGCATGATCGATACCGATAGTTTTGCTCCGTGTTCTCGGTGGGCTGTGATGTCAGCAGCGCTGCCCCTCCACACTCCTCCCTGTTATTTCCGCTTTTATTCTGTTATCAGAGATGAGTCACCGAGCAGGCTGACCATGTCAACGATCACTGGATCATTTATTCTTCCTCTGCTCGTTTTGTGATGCTATAATAATAATAATAAAGTCTATTCTAGCCACAAAAAACATTGCATCCTTTAGAATAGAAAAGCACTCTAAGTGTGCAGCATATTGTGACTCCCACCCAACATTGTTGTCCTATACCTATTCAAGACATGCACTATCATGGATACACAAGTATAGATTTTTTTCGTCACTGTTGCCTGAATCGAGATTATTGTTGACATTCAGAGTACATTTGATGCAATGGAGGTGGCTGGTACATAATGCACCCATCAGAGTTCTGCAGATGCATATCGCAACATCTGCACATAGGGATAAAAAAACATTTAAAGTTAATATTTTAAAAGGAAGTGCGAAGTAAAATGTAAAAACGTGGTTTGAGATTACTCAAAGGTGTAGCTGCTACCCTGACAACAAGTAACCTTCATCTTCGTGACTGCATAGAGTCATAATGCCCACAGGTGAATAAAAAAAGTCTTGTGGGTGTAGTCAAAGCCTTCTCCTAGGGTGCTTTCACACCAACAAAAAGGCGGTGCGCACAGTATCGAACATTTGAACCAAAGGAGCTTTGTTTCGTTCATTTTTGTTGCTGTGAAAGCGATCAATTGCACTTGGGTGTGCACTAAACCAAGCGGACCGAAACCTCCACACACACAAAATGACAAAAACTTGGTCCCTCTGGTGAGAATGCAAACCTGAGTTTAAATGAACTATTCAAGATGCATCCTAGGAGGGGATACTAATGGGTTTGCAGCTTTAGAAACGTACCATGTTTGAGCCTATATGCAACATAGCACCAGTTTGTGTCTCTGGCGGAGTGTGCACAGAAAACAAGCTTTGCAGGTGCAAGATGTTACCACCAGGTAGCCCAAAACGATGGTGCTTGTATGTGGGTCTTTTTACTGCAATGTTACCAAACAACAAAAAATTGATATGATTTCTTCAGTATCATTACCGAAATTAGTCATCTGCTCATCGTACTTTCCCAGAGAGAGAGACAAATGACAGCTAAAAGATCATTCCTGGTGGAGGTAATTAAGGCATTAAGGAAAAAATACAACGATGCTGATGGAATGAGGTAAAGGAAACAACAAGGAGATCAATGGGTGACATAAAATCCTGAAAACTGAAAGATAAGACAGTGGGGGCGATGTCATTTGAGGTTTTAATGATAAATTGACTCTATTGGTCCACTGTTAAAGATATTGCCATGCTACTTACCCTGTGATATATATCAGTAATATCTCTTGCTGTATAATTGCGAACTGCTACAAATCAATGAGCTTGATCGATTCGTGGCAGTAGTGGATTTTTACACGGGTTTTGTATCAGAGTGATAAATGTTCTTGTAGCCGTTTCAACTACTCAAAGTGCCTAAACCTAAAGGGTTCATTCACTGATGGTGGTGGCTGCCATGCGAAGGGCAGGAGGGTCAGCAGGGCCTAATCATTCACACACAAGTATTGCCCAGGGACACATCAACAGCTGCTCCAGTTGTGGCGGAGTCCCTTGATTAATTGGGTACAATTACTAGTACAGACACCACAATATACCACCGATTGATAGAATATCTGCAGTTTTTGTTGCAGGCTTTTAAGATTGTAGCCACTGCAGGAAGTAGAGAGCTGACTCAGGCCCCTCTTATAAAGGGCCTCTGTGTTCTTAGTCTACTCCAGCCTGTCATCGAGGTGCACACCTTTAGGTCTGGACTACCATGACATTTTCCACAGAATTGGAGACAAGAGTCAGAGGCTTATCTTGATTAAATCGACCGCCTCCTTTTGCCTGTTGATACGCCCTGCAATGGCAGAGTCATCTGGAAGCTTTCTGAGAGTTGTATCTGTCTGTGGTGGGGTGTCAGTACATAGTTGTAACAAGTTATTAATAATGGTTAAGAAACCCTGAATGTCTTGTTAAGCTCTAAAAGTAGCACCTCTGCTGAAGGCCAATATGGCTTTAAGGCATACGCCCATGTACTTTTCAAATTATTTTCACCATGTTATGTTAAATTCTTTTTATATTTTAATTTTCAAATCTCAGAGTTCCTTTGCTTTTTCTTTCCTTTTCCGTCAATTTTCAGAGTATCCGTGTGTTGTGGTTACTGCCATGAAAAATAATTGAATCTCTTGTTCATATATGATATTATATCTTTGCCATCTCTTATCAGGCTTGCTTAAGAGCACAATCAGCACCCACAAATCTGTATCAGAGGCACAAACTGAGGCTATTGGTTATCTGTCAGAAATAACATAATTTTGAAAAATATTTAACACACACTTGCATGCATTATCTGTATTGAGATCACAATTCCAACATAAGCCTATGTAATTATGTGCACAGTGCAAACAAAGTTTTTCTTAAGTCGTTAAAGTTATACTCACCGAAATGCTTAGTGCATTTTCATAAGGTCTACTAAAAGTGAAGACTCCTTTCTTATAAAACATGTGCAAAACAGATTTTTATCAGTGTTTTACTTCCTCAGTTTCATGTTGCAATAAAAGCCCTATATAGACCGCTGGAGTAGTGCAAACCCAGTAACTGGACCACGTGTTGCTTCGTACTCCAACTTGAGTACGAATAAAATCGGAGCCACAGGTTAATCTTTACCTCATGCAAATAAGTAAATTGCATCGACAGAACTTGCTGCATCACTGTGTCCCAAATCTGTTTGCCTTTGTTGTCACGTAGGTTTGGTAATTAATTAAAATGCATGATTTTTGTTGTTGTTGTTGTTGTTGTTTTTCAGGCAGTTGCTCCAGACGGACAGTTTGAGTCATCTTAACCCAGTGGGCAGAACCAATAGGGCATTGCAATCCAACATGTCAAAGGAGTGAATCCAGTGGAGGGATACCAACGTCACCTCTCTACTACTCAACCAAGCCAACCGAGGCAAACAGGCAAACACGTATGACACTCTCCGTCTCCTGCAATTAATGCATTTAGCCTTTTCCCACAGGATGAGGTTGATAGCCTCTGTTCTATATTTGCAGGCCGGGCAGCAGCCGTGCTAACCACAGACATGGTGGCAGTCCCTGTCTGCTGCGTGGTGCTTCTGGCACTCGTTTTTCACAGCCACAGCCTGGAAATACAAAAGCCTCTGTACAGGCCCAAAAGGTAAGAACAAGCTGTGCTTTTGTTTTGGAAAGAACGCAATGGAAAGTAGAATATATTAATTATGGATATGTTTATGTATATTGTTTTTCTTACATCCCGCTTCATTCGTCATTCCTCTTCTCGTGACTTTTGCAATTATATTTGCCTTTAGTGTTTATGAACAAAAGGCAAAATGTTGCATGTATTTCCTCCTTTATAGAATATTTGTAAAGGATGTTTTTTTTCAAATATTTTTAAACTTGCATTGTTGACATCAGCCTGTCTTTGTGGTTCCCATCTATGCGACAACACTTCCATCAGCTGTCACTCAGTGGAACAGTACAAAATTATTGTCAGCATTGTGGAAACAGCCACCTGTTCACAGAAATATCTCTTTGTAACGTTACTGAAGATCAAAAACTCCTTTGGGAACTTTTAATTGTTGAGATATGGTGTAACGGTACACACATATAAACAAACATAACAAGTCATCGAGTTGTTAGTGTTGTAGCTGACCCTTGGTGCTGATAAATGAGGCAGAGTGCCATACCAGTTTTATTACTTTCTGAGCTTTTTGAAAACTATAGATAGGAAGTACTGGAAAAAAGGAAAGGGTTTGTGTAAATATACAAATATACTCTTTCACAATTTAAATTGGTCACAAAAAAAGAAAAAAAAAATATTTTACTGAGCACAAATTTCCAATTCAGATTTCAGGTAATTAACCACACTTAAATTGTGTTTTTTTTAAATTGTGTGAACAGGAAAAATAAAAGTATATTTATTAGACAAGGTAGTAATTGTTTTTTTGTTTTTTTTAATTCAAACAAGTAATTTACTGTCAACTCTGTAAACAGCGTCACTCAGAGACTGTAACTCCAAGAAACATCTCATGGATTTATGATCATAACACATAAACTGAGGACTGCATACGCTACCTTATTCCACTACCAAGGGAGCTAATTAGGGGGATGTCGGAAGTATTGCCTTCTGGGGTTGACATTATAAACACAGCAGCGGCACGATTCAAAAGTCATGATGGAGACAGCGTATAATTAAAAAAAAAACAGAATTAATGATGAGAACTCACTCATTATGAACCATGAAAGGATACCTAACAAAGGAGGAACTGAGCAGCACAGATGGCATACCAGAGGAGGCGAGACAACGGGTGAGCGGGAGATTACACGGCTTAATTGCTTCCTCCCTTTTCTACCATCGCACTTCTTGGGCGCCCCTACACGAACAATTAATGGTCACCAAGTTGCAGCAGGAGATAATTTAGTGTCATTGGCAGGTTTTGTTTGTGTACAGTAAAAATAATATATGCAGTTGTTGCTGTTATATTACAGTCATTGCCATCCGTAGAGGGACTTGTGGTGCAAAATAAAGCACTTGTGAGAATGCCAGTATTATTATAGATCTATGCCTTGTGGAAACAAATTCTGTTTGTGTCGAAATATCAGCTCTTTCAACTAACCCGCCAACTCTAGCTCCAAATTACTGTTTGTAGTCAATTAATGTAGGCTTCAAGACTTTTTACATTATAAATTACAACTATAGTCACTGTGCTCAATGCTGCACCTGAATGTTTCCAGTGTTGTTATAGAGATGGAGCTTTGCAAAATGTGCTGCTCACACCACATGGTGTTAATGGACTTTGTTTATTTTCTTATTCATGTCACTCGAGTTGATGATGACGATGGTCATTATTACACCTTTTTCAGACAGAAACATTAGAAAATATACTTCTTTAAACTCTTATCTAAGACCAGGCAGCAGCATTGGCAGTAAATTCTGCTTTTCACTTCGCAAAAAACGCTTCTTTTGTGGTAAACCGACTTCCTCACTGCCTTCAAATACAAACTAAGCAAACAAGTGTTCCGTTTTCTTTTGAGGACATTATCAATAATCTACTCTGCATGTACAACTTTTCTATCATTAACGCTTTTACAGGGGAGGCAATGGAAAAAAACACCTTATATGGTGGATACAAAATTTTCCACTGCACCTAGCAATGTCCCAATGAAAGGTAAAACCGTTGCCTCAGGATAATTTTCCAGCGTTTATGAGTATTACTGTTACTTATGTCAGTGGCTCAGTATGCAGTCAATGATTCACTCTAAAAGATTCAATGTACCAGTGCTACTTCTTTACTACTACTACTAATTTCCCTGCTGTTAACCAGAAAAATAAACCACTCTCTTCTTACGTGTGTCCCTCAGGTCTCAGGAGAACGTCTGGTCAGATCCCAGTGACTGTGCAGTGAGGACAAAGCAACCACAGGTCTTCACCGGCTCACACAACTTCTCCGTGGACATACGGATGCCCGGTGTTGTCCCGACTGCGGTGAGTCCGTATGGAACCCTTCAAAGGGCTGCGTTGCTAATTTTCACCCTTACGTCTCCTCAAATTAGGGATACAACGTATGTGGGAAACAACTACAGATGTTTTTATGTCTTCGGAGAATCCGTGGTTTCTATACAGTTGTCATCAAGGATGTTCGAATGCAGTAACAGAATCTCTAGCCATATTTGCTCAGCGCTGCATAGTTTGATGTTCAGTATGAAGTGCGTAACGCTGAACTGCCCTCTACTATAACGATTGGTGATCCTTTAAAGGTCATTTGGTTACATTTTTTAAATGAAATGAGTGTGTGTAGGAGTACAAAATGGCTGCCATGCACCACTCAGGTGGCAGCTTGAGGTGCATTTTTTCCTTCACTTTGGAGCACTTTGGGTATCAAGTTAATTATGTATAAATGTAATCCATTGAAAAAAGTCCACATTTAACTACAAAATGTGTGCCAGATCAAACAGTGGCTCCTAATGTTACTTTATTTTTAAATATATCATGCATGATGCTCATCCTACAAATAGAAACAAGACCTATTATAGATTTTGTGTTTTTATCTAAGAATTCAGAGTTAGTGTTGATCGTAATTTATTGCTTTGTTGGTCGAGCCAAAACACTTTGCAACGATTGGCCCCTGTCGCAGTGGTCTCTTGATGTCAATATTGTGTGTCTTGGCCTTAAGGCACAGGTTCATTTTTCTGTGAATTGAGTGATTGGAAATATGGGACAATATGAGACCTTTTTTATAATGAAATAATAACAACTCAAATGCTCACTGTGAGTGTGTGTGTTGAATGAGTCAATAGACTGCAGAGGATCAATAGAACTTGTTCTTCTTGTATAATTAACTCTGCTGTTTGTGAATTATGATCATTGCACAAAATCATTTTGTTAATAAACCTCAGTACGAGCCAGCCGTGTTTGCAAACACAACATTGGTATCTGATTTGATGGGGGAAACACACACACACACACACACACACACACACTATTCAATTGACTCCATTACCAGTAATGCTGATTTGACATCCACTTAATGACTGGTGAAATTTTCCTTTAAATTTGAGTTATAGCTACTACAGTTATCAAATCTGAATGACACTGAGTGAAATCAATGATTATAGTAAATAATCCAGTAGGAACAATTACTTAGAAGTATTATTTCTTAGTACAATTTATCCAGTAACTAAGCAGTAATTGACTGAACTGCTTATATTTATTCATTGTAAATCCACTTATTCAGAAACAAAAAAACATTATGATCACTTGGGATACATAGTGATCATAATTAAAGTCCAATATCTAATTAAATGCATTGCATTCTTGTTTCAGTCGGACTCTTACCTGTGCGTGGCGTTTCCTGTGCCAACTAGTCATGATGCATATATTGGTGAGTGTCTTTTTTTCCCAAATATATTTTACAGCATGTACCTAGTTCTACGTGATGAAGAAGATGCAATGGAGGCTTAAAACACAATGACTAAACTGAGAAATAAGGATTAAAAGTTTGGTAAAGAATTTGACATAGCTGTATACTATTTAAAATGGGGGAAAAATGTGATTAATTATGAAATAGTATACTTTTTTTTTTTTTTATTTGTTTCACACTTGAAAGAAATATAACAGTAGGTGTGTGGGAAATTGTGGATTTCGGCCATAATATGTATGAACCCTAAATAAACGAGCTCCATTGAGCAGAAAATGTGACTAACTTGACATGTTTGCTTCTCCTGATGTATCCACAGAGCACATACATTTAAAAATGTGTATTGTAAATTCTCATTATAGATTTTTATCCACACTTCTCTACCCATTTTAATGACGTTGCCACTCCTATCTGAAATCCAATTTGAAGTTGATTGGATTTAACAGTGATTATTAATCCAGTCTGCAGCGTCCAAACCCCAGGGCCCTCATGAACTGTGCTTTACATGATCTCAGGGACATGATGTGATGATACTTTACATGTAGAAGCTGTGAAAAGTCATTGCCTTTGTGTTTATTTTAATTGGCTAAGACAGCAAAATAATTTGAAGATTGAAAATGAGTCTACATACCCAAAGGTTGAATAGTAGTGAATGTATTTCCTATTAGAGTATATGATATTTTAACTTAACCATTTTTCCTCCTCAGTGGACTTCACACCTCATGCCAGCATGGACACAGTCCATCACATGCTGCTGTTTGGCTGCCAGAATCCTTTCTCCACCACCACCTACTGGTAAAATTAAATTCCAAACACTTTGTTTTTGCCGAAGCCCCGAAAGTCAAGTGAGGAAAACTATAATAATTTACCTTTGTCTGACTTATCCCAACCCCAACTATTATTTCTATCATTGTTAATAATTGTTATAATAATAAGCTTTCTTTGTATAGCACCTTTGATACAGAATGCATGAGATTAACATTTAAAAACATGTTGGAGGATAGATTTAGAAGAGACCAATTTCATAGGGAGGGGAAATATACATGCATTGCATAATAAAATAAAATACAATAATAACTATAAGTAATAGAGTCAATGCATATAAAGCTCTCTTGTGAGCTGCAGCAGAAGGTTCAGGTTGCCCATTGTTGTTTAGACATGATCAACAAAGCTGGACACTGTGTCACACTGAGATACATGCGGAGCATTGGGAGTGCACAGCGTCCTTTGAAATTTCATTTGCTGCAAGGTATCTGACATTTTTGCCTGTTCCAAATGGAAGCCAAAAGTCAATACCTCCTTTTTTTCCCAGCACAACATCATATCAACAACAGTGACCATGTTGCCTTTTCTCCCATACACAAATAAAGGGAAAGAACATGTCTGTGGTCTTCTGACATCAGATTTAATTAGCTTGAACATACATACCATGGCATTCATCAGGAGTCATAAAGTCAGTTTTCTGCAATGTTCAAGAATATTTATATACAAACCTACACGTGCGCCAAATTTGTTGCCTTTATTGCAGAATGCGTGACTGAATTTAAATTTGGCTGTGAAGACTAATGCAGGAACAATGTTACAGATTTTTAAAATCATAACACTACCTCAAGTAGAGTACACTCTGATTTCCTGTGCTAGTTCTTTTTTTCTTTTTTTTTTTTGTGGAAATGCCTGCAGCTTTTCTTCCCATCCGGGCACTACATTGTTGTTGAGGGAACAGGCGATTGTCTTGCTCTGTAATTCTGTGTTTCCCCATCTGATTATGGTATTTCCTCCTGAAGGGACTGTGGCAGTGTACAAGGCACTTGTGAGGATGAAGCCTCTATTATGTACGCCTGGGCTCGGAACGCACCGCCAACTAAATTACCCAAAGGTATGTTGGTTCACAATTAAAAAGTGTAATATCATTGTGATAACATGATATTGTCTAATATGCAATTAACATTTAGGCAACTCTTGCTGGTTTTAAATGGGTATGACCTAATGAATAATGAAAAGATACAAAATAGGCACCCAGGCTCTAATATATTTGATATTTAAGGTGGATCTTATTTATTCTTATTGTAGTGACGAGCCGCATACACCTCTGGTAGCTTTAGAAAGAGAAGCTTCTGTGTCAGTATTGAAAATCATCCAGCTTGGAGCTCTAAATAATCTGGTATATGATAATGCCTTGATACCTTGGAAGATTATTCATGACTAAACTGTTTTTGTGTTTTTCGTAGAAAACAATTTTTCTGAAAATATGAGAAGAAGAGTGATCATGTCTTTCTCTAACCTCTAGTTTTCTCTGTTGTCTCATCAGATGTTGGTTTTAAAGTTGGAAGGAATTCAGGAATGACCTACTTTGTGCTGCAGATCCATTATGGAGATATCAGTGCTTTCAGAGGTAAAGTAATCTAAATAGATGGTCTATACACAGGTGACAGGGAAAGCTTTTTTTGTTCTCTAACACGCTGTCTCAACTTCCTGGTGGTTTTACATATGTGCTAAACCCCACAGACAAGTTAACATATGATGACATGGACGTTGGCATAAAGTGGTATCATTGCTTGGGGCTGAGGAAAGGTTATTCTCTGGCTTTGGGGAGTGTGCAATAACATCATGGTGTTTACATTTTTTTTATTTAATTTTTAAATTTTTCACTTACCTATATTTACATTAAATTTATCTATGTAAGCCTTATATGCCTATGACATGGTTTGGTTTTGTTCTAATTTGAAACAGATCTTGCCAGCTTTATTGGAACTCTAATATTATTTACGGATGAAAAAGGAACAGTTAAATCCACTTGTCCATAATAGATGATGGAGCTGATGTAAATGTATTTTGTGTAATTATTTAGTGTCTATTGATCACAGGCATATTGTATAAGGCTGGAGAATTTTCTGTGGGGACACTGTGCTAATCCTATTTAGTTCCTAACCTGTTTATTAGGAACAACTGTACAATGTAATGCAATCCAATACAGCATTGTTAAAACACAGTATCTTTTCTCCCACAGACCATCATAGAGACTGCTCTGGGCTCTCATTAACAATGACTTCCAAACCGTAAGTATATACTACTGCAACAATTATAAAAAATCACGATAAACCTTTTTAAAGAACATAGTGTGAGATTCCAGTACTACTTCCTTTCCTAAGTAGCATTGTGTGGTTAGCAACAATCTCTGTCAACTCTGCTACTGAAGAAGAGAAAACAGTATATTAATGACTGATGAGCTCTAATTTATGCAAATGTTGCATATGTAACTATAGGAGCCAAGAGACAGCAGATTAATTTTATATTCCAATAAAAAACAACAGCAACTTTACTCTTATTTTAGGGTATCATGGCACAGTTGTCTTGTGTTATTTTAGGATGCAATGAATCAATGTAAAATCATCCTCATTATATCAGCTTTCACACCAGGAGTAAAATAAAACTTTGCAAACAAGCAAAGGAAATGCAGCTAAAATCAATCATTAAAAGCAAAAGGCTTAACAATTTTTACATCATGTTCGGCCTTCTGCATGCTCTACCCCCACCTGCCTTCTTTTGCTTAAACAAACCAGTAATTCCACTACTTGTTACCATGTATTCAGAAATGTTTATTTATATGCTGTCTGTATGTAAGGACAACTCCAGACCTGATACTTTAGACATTGTCCAGACTGCATATGTGAAAGTAGCCTATTTGTGTTTCTTCTAGAGGACCAGGCAGATTGTATGTATAGAGATCAACCAGATAAAAAGGAATAGACGGAAATATCAGGGATAAAGGGATTTTAAAACGTGAACAAAAGTTTACAGCCTCTTCTCCTTACTGTGTATTTGTGTTCCCTTTTCACAGGCAGCCATTCATCGCTGGCATATACCTGCTCATGTCTGTAGACACAGTTATCCTTCCAGGGAAAAAAGGTATGTTGAATTTCACAGTCATTTCACAGCTAGTAATATCGTATTATTAAAGGTGTATGTGTTGAGGGTCACCACTAGCCTGCCTGAAGACTGCAAACTCCCAACATTAATACAGCTTGTCTGTTTTGGCTCACATGCCTGTCCGACTCGGTCACGGTGCTCCCGACTTCCTGCTGGAAGCGCACTATACACAACCTCTTGGCAAAGGCCTGCCACCAGTGACCGTACACACATGATAACTGAGTTCAATGGGGCCAGTGACAAATTATGTTTGGAAAGATAAGAAATTCAAAAAACTTTTAAAACACAGTTTGAAGAAATATTCAGCAGATCTCTCACAATGGACATTTTGTGTTCATGTTGGTTTCTTGTCATTTAAAAGTGTTTTTATTTTAGTTGTTTTTTTCATTTATTGTCCCAAATATCAAGTGCAAATATATTACAACACTATATTACTTCATACAAATATTTAGTATTGTTAGCGTCAGTAAATCAGAAATTCAAGTTCCAATCCAAACACCATGAGTGTCACCTTCATCATAAACTGTTGATTCTGTCACTGTTTTACATCCCATTGTTGCTTGCTAAAAGATCTGCCACTGTATGTTTTGGCAGGTCTGTGTGTCGTGCGTTAAAAAGGCAAGCTGGCTGACCATCTGTTTAAATGAATTTGGTGTTAACGTGGGTGTTTGCTATATTTTTCATTGTAGAACATCTTTCATTAACCAAACTGATTATTAAGAATACTTGATTGGTTAGCCAACCCAGATTGCAGGAGACTGGGTACAAATCAGGCACGCTTTCCAATCTACATAATCAACAGTCCAATACTTCTTTTGGAATGGGGAAAAGGATAGCGAGTGCAGAAAAAAATGTGACATGTACATGATTACAGATTGGGCCTGCCTTCACATTTCTTCCCTTTTCTTTGTTAGTCACAAATGCAGACATTGCCTGTGAATACACGTCACATCCCATCTACCCATTTGCCTTCAGGACCCACACACACCACCTGGGTAAGTCACGTCATAGAATTTAGCTGTAGAGGTTTTATTTGTTGTTTTTTTTAAATTCAGAAGTGGTCTGAATTAGTGTTTCATGTCACAGGTAAAGTTGTCAGTGGCTACAGGATCCGAGATGGAAAGTGGAGCCTGATTGGGAGACAGTCTCCTCAGCTACCACAGGTAACCATCACCCGTTAACCTACACTTTTCCTGGCTTTTATTTGATGTTATAACATCACCAACAAGATATATTTGTGGATTTACGTACCAATAGTTACAAACTTTGACCTTCCATATAAAAGCCCAGCCCAGGCTTTACTTTATGATCTAGTAGACTCACTCCTGGTGTCCACGGGGTCTGGCTACATCATGTCCTGGATGCACTGTGGTTTCATTTGTCTGATGGAAATATTTCAGAAGCAGCACGTGTTCTGCAGCAGCTGCACCCTTAATAAAGTTGAATGTTGTTATGCTAGCATTTATCTTGTTTTACAAGCACATCGAGATGTGTTTGGATGTCTGCTTTGAATACTTAAATATTACAAACCTTTGTGCCTCTAAAGCTTTGTTCAGATAAGCTTCAGCTTTATGTGAAAAGAAAGACACTACTACTGTAGTTCTCTATTTTATTAGAAATTGTTGAATGTTGGAGTGTTGAGTTTACAATTGTCACTAATAAAGATAAAATAGTTGCTGCTGTAGTTAGATTCCATCTAGATTTATTGACCCACTGTGCAGTGTTGGCGTCATGTCTGAATGCAGCTTAACTTTCCCACTGATCACCCATTTTTTTGTATAATGAAAATATTATTAACATTTCAACAAGGTCGCAAAGACAAAGATTTTTTCACTCAACAAAGGACCAATAAAAAAACATGCACATACTGTGTACACACTTACAAGATAGAGGTTGCGGGGATACACAGGCAAACACAAACACTGTGGCATCCAGACCCGGTCGATTCCTGTTAGCGACTGGAAAGGCAGTAGATTGTTTGTAGAGCTGCAGCGTGACGCAGACTGACGCTGTGGACCTTGGCAGCTTAGACTGCCAGTGGTAAATGGCACGCTGAAGGATTCTGATCAATCTAGACGGAGATTGTTTTGCCCCATTAAAGCTAACTGGCCTTCATCTTTATATTTAATTAACAGACACAAGAGTGGTGTCGAGCTTCTCGACTTGTCATGGAAACATATTTCAGTGTTTCAGATTAAAATCGGAAAATAAATTGAGAACTGTGTATATCCAAACAAGGAATCCATTCATTACATCATCTTAAAATTAGAAGAAAAGAATAAGAAAAGTGAGTGAAAACAAAGAAACTAGAATTCATATCATAGACTAAATATACACAATTCTTGCACACCTAACTTTAATATTAATACACACATGGCGTGGAGTGAGGTACCCAACCCCCCAAAAATAAATACAAAGGAAGGCTTTTTTTTAAAGTGCTGTTTTGTGTTTTTATTTCTTTTCTCTCCAGGCTTTCTATCCTGCTGACAGGGAAGTGAATGTGAAGTATGGTGACACCATAGCAGCCAGATGTGTGTTTACTGGTGAGGGCAGAACTTCCAGAACATACATCGGGTAAGTTCTTCTTCAGAACCCAATGCACTAATGCATTTTACAGTACAATATAGGTTGAAGTACCTGAATAATGGATGCACTCTTGTTTGTTTTCCTTGGCCTGTGTTTATATTGGTATATTGGCACTGTGCCTTTATTTCCATTAGGGTCTCTTCTCCTCTACCAATATTTGCCAAAGCATTATAACCAGCTCTGCATTAAAAATGCAAAGGCCTGCATCTGGTATGAAACCTGCCTTCCTGAATCATATTTCAGGAATGACTGAGTGATAGATTAATGATTTTCAAGTCTAATCAGACACCAAAAATGCACAGATGTTTATAATGCTATAGACAGGATAAAGGTCCAGATGTGTACTTGCAGGCTTTTTTACATATGATGTATTATGTGAGGAATAATGAGGAAGTTAATCCACTGCATTTATGAGGGATCATCCAACATATCTGACTCCAAAAATTAAGGAGGGCAGGAGGAAAACCAACTCATGACGTCATCAGATCTGTATTGATAGACTTGATTCTTGAGTTCTGAATTGATTTTCATGTTAATTTCTAAGAATAACAAAGGCATAACTAAGCTTGATAAAAGAAAGGCATGCCAAATGGTGAAAAGTATTGAGGAAATACAACCAACTAATAATACATTTTTATATTCAATAGATTAATCAATTATAAAAAAAATAGTTGTTAGTTGTAGCCCTACTGTTCAAATCACTTCTTATCTTTTGTTATTGACGGTATTTGAGTAATTTTCTGATCCTCATAGCCTGTAACTTTGTGGTGATTTGTTGCGTGCAGCTTGGCAGGAAACACAGCTATAGAGATAATCTGCCTTTCTTCTATACATAAGTGATGCATTTTACCCCTTTTCTCTGTTTTTGTCTGCAGTGGTACATCTGCTGATGAAATGTGCAACTTCTATATAATGTACTATATGGACAGCAAGCATGCCATCCCCTACATGAGCTGCATGTCGCCCGGCTCCAAAAAGCTATTCGAGCATATTCCAGCTGAGGCGAATGTCCCCATCGCTGTCAGTCCAGGTCTTATGAACTCGATGATGCATATGGGACACTCAACAGGTACACAGGCATTACATATGGATTCAATTGCATACCTCAAATCCACTGGTTTAATTTAGGTTCTGAATTGTTTTGTTTTTCAATTGGCTAGAATGTAAATACATGCGAATACAAGGTTCACACTTTCCTTCATGTATGCCTCCATATCCTGTTTAATTGTTTTTCAATTTTCGAAATGAACCTGCATGGCCTTGTTTTTCTCCAATAGATCATCAAGATAATGGATCACAGCTGGATGCAAACAAAGGAGAGCAGATTCTGGATCAGGGTTAGTTCACTGTGTTATTCACAATCACATTAGAATGCAAAACACAGACAAAAGACAGCCTGATAATCAGACCACTGTGTTATATGTATCACCCTCATTAGAGCAAGCATAAGTTTACAGAGAACAATAATTAAAAAGCCTGCATGTTTTCAAGATTTCTGTAGTGCATATTGAATTCCTTACAGTTATCCATAAACAAATTCCTAAGAGAAAATTGAGGTATTGATTTTTTTTATTTCACTAGTTGAGTTGAATGTTGCTAATTAGTTTTCATAATATTTCAGTCCTTCTTAGATCTATGTTGTTGTCGTAATTAAATTTTGTGGCTTGTAGTGTAGCAAGTGTGCAGTTGTTATCTTATTTGTTGCCGCTGCATTTCAGTAATCTTGCCCTTACATAATGTGCATATAACCACTTCGTTTAGGTCTATGCCATTTGGAATAAATTACTACTCAACACTAAATGAGCACTCTGGAAATGAAAGTAATGGATACCCCAATTCTGATTTAGAATAGGAATAGAAATAGAAATAGGAAGTGTTGCAAGAAAGTTTGTCAATCACCAGAGTTTGATTCCCCCACGTGGGTCTTGATGATGGAGGTTGATGATTCTGATTTCCAATCAATAAGTTATTTGTCTGTATAACTTGAATAGATAGTGGTTTATGTTTATGTGTTCTGAATGTGCCCTGAAAGGATAGTTTTTTTACGTTTGTAATACAATGCAAAATGTTTTATTTCCTTCGCCAAGGAGGTATTGGTTTTGGCACCGTTTGTCTCCGTCTATTTATCGATGAACAATATCACAGAAAAGCTACTCTGCTGATTTTAGTGAATCTTAGGGATATGATATAGAATTGGCCATGGTCCATTTTGGGAAAGGTTTCCATTTCTGAAGTTTGCAGAATGATTGTCTTAATGTTATAGTGGCTCCTGCCCAGCTTCACCTGAGTTGCATACATACTAACAACTAAGAAAGTCCTACTGCCACTTTCTGTTGGTCTGTTTCTGCTGAATCCAAACCCATATTCCTGTAATTAATTATTTGTGTAATTAATCTCATTTAGCTAAATACTATCATATGACCATCATCCTAAATAATGACCTGAATGATGGCTTAGTTAATTTCCATTTGAATTTCCCATATTTAAGTCAAGTTGTGTGTATTTAAATAGTAAACCACTTGCTTTTATCTCAATGTACAGTAACCTATGTAAACGAACAACGTATTAAAACACATTGCCACTGGTATTTATTTGTAAGTTTGTTAGTTTTGGAAATATACGGTAGCTGTACATTTGCATATCAAATACAAGACTGAACATTGGCCTTGGTGACAGTATGTGCTCTTTGAGTGTCATTCTAGTTCTATTATTGGAACAATGACAAGTGTTCTCTCACACATACACGTTTTCTCTCTGCCACTTTATCTCAATCTCTCTCTCTCACAAACTCATTCATTCTCACATATGAAACGGAGGATATCAACAAATGTCACACTAACTTCCTCAAGTAAAAGCTCATTCTCCACAATGTTAATTGGCCTACAAGCTGTAGGTATCTCCATGTATCTCCCTTCTAAATTATTACTGTTAATTATTATAAATAATCAAGCGTGGTCTTCCACATACATGAGGCAGTGCTGTCGGCATCAGATATGTGCTTGGCTTGCAAGTGGTATTTTAAACTAGATGTACTCTATTGGTAACTCGGTCTTCTTCTTCTTCTGTTTGATTCTTTCTACTAGTGCCTATTCCACTAAAAGCTATGTATGGGGCAATAATCGTTGCACTTTATTGTTTCCACTCGACATATCTGCCTACCTTGCAGTAACAACCCCGCTACCTACGCTTTGTTTAGCAACACTTTGCCTAAAGCCTAGTTTCCTTTCCTCTTCTTTCCATTCTTTCCTGTCTGTCTGCGCAGGTGACCTCTATTCTCTTATGTCCAAGCTGCTAGGCCAGAGCAAGGACCTAGTTCACATTCATAAGTACGAGCCCAACGACATGCAGAGAGCCCAGGCTGAGTTGATGGCTCAGATTCATAGCTCAATGCAAGAGAAAAACCTGGGCTCTCCCAGTACCCGACTAGCCTTCCAAATCAGGAAGGATCCTGTTCTGGTGAGGGACAGAGTCCACAAATTCCATCAGCTTGAGGCCACGGCCAAGCCACCAAGAAGCAAGCTGCTATCTGAAGGACGAGGTGGGTCCGGGATGTTATATTATTGTTGTAACTGGTCCTTTTTTTCTTGTCTTTTGGGCATCCCTTCAGTTTTCGTTAGATTTTTTTTCTACCTTGAAATTACTAATAATTCTAGTTTTGGTCCAGTTCCACACTAATCACATTGAAGTTATATTTTTAATTATTCATATTTAGTAAGTTGGAAGCTAAAAAAAATAGGAGTATGGATTAGTATGTACACCTTACTGTTCAATATGGGCTTTACTCTGAGATAAAAAAAACTTTTCTTTTTCACATGTTTTTCTCCTTGGCTGTTGCATCACTTATTTCCTCCTCAGTTCTGCTTAATTTCTCCTCATTTTTTCCCTTCAATGTATGGAAAAATCTGTCTAAGTGCTGCTTGAACTTGCATAGTGTTATAACGCTGACTGATTAACCACACAATATTGATTTTTGTTTTGTGACATGGTGCTTTACCTTGCAGCAATAGTAAGGTCAGTGTTTCCCACAGACAAAGTAGTATTTTGTGGCCTAGGGGTGATATCATGAGGCGGGTCCAATATGTGGACCATTGTGTGGCGCTGCGCCACACAATGGTCATTGTGTGGGGAAACACTTGAAGATGATAAATGCTGAACCTAAAGGGATGCTCATGGTCAGTACCAATACTCAGAAGCTGTTGCATTCAAAGGATGATTGGCTGGTATTTTAATGCTGGTGTATAGCTACTACTGTAATCTCTATGAGTCAGAGGATATGTAAAAAGAGCTTCTTCAGAGGATTTTTTTTCTGAGGAAAAGTTTTCTTTTTTTTTTGTCTGTTAAGGAAACCTGTACAGTTTGATAAACTGCTTACCACCACAACAGCCTGGACTGTTGAAAGGCAGGTTGGTACCATCGATTAATGTGGTTGAATCCAAACTTTTGAGGGTTCCACCGGCTTGCCTCAGTTTTAGTGAACTTAAGCCTACTGGGGCCTCAAATCTCTCTTTGACAGACAGAAGTGAAACCCGCCCAAGTCTTCTGCTGTCGTAGCCGGTCCAACTCGAAATCGTTGTGCACTCTGAGATGCTCTCTCTTTACGATGGTTGTGAAGAGCGGTTGTCTGAGTTAACACAGACTTTCTGTCTTTTTTTTCCCCCTCTGATCTCGAGCATCAACAAGGCATTCCCATCCATGGACCTGCCACTCATTGGATGTTTTGGGTTTTTACACTATTAGAGTATCTGTAATCTGAGGAGACCAGCTCTTGTCTTTGTGAATCCCAGTGCGAGGCACCTCATCCCACCAGTATCACTGATGTCTGGTAGATGGGTACCAGTGATGTTTCCTAGGGTCTGGGCCAATTTTGTGACGTTTCCAGCCAGGATGCTTTCCAGTTCCTCTCTATCACGACATTTCACCAACATATCACTACTTCACAACATAGTTCTCTCCATAAATCGTACTATTGATAATATTGGAAAGTGTTGTCCTCTTTTTGGCTAATTTGTTGGCATCGGCTTTACATTGTCTTGGTTTGTTTGAGGCCTTACATAGAAAGATAAAAGGTTTCATCTTTTCCCATTTACATTATTATTTTTTAATGTAAATACTTTGCTTATAAAATATTTATCCAATGTTTAGACAAGTATTCAAACCACAGTAGGACAAACTGGGGTCTAAAATGCTGGGCTACATCATATTGCAGCTTTTATGTCAAAATGACAAGTATTTAAATGTAACCATTTTCCAATCAGCAATTAAATAGACTTTTAAAGAGGATCTACATTTCCAGGACCCCAATCGTAACACATACAAACAATTAGTCCAGCAATCACCTCTGATGACAGTTAAATAATGACAATTGGTGTTTATGTCTGTCTGTGTGTGTCTGCGTGTCTGTATGTGTGCTGTAGACTACCATTTAGAACAGGTCTCATCATGGCCACAGAGTTCTCTCCAGCTGGGTCAGGTGTCAGGACTCGCCGTCGACTCGGATTCCAATTTGGTCATTTTCCACAGAGGCGACCACTACTGGGGGGACAAGTAAGTCTCTCGATATGATGCCCATGATATGTCCATTTGCTGCTGATACAGGACTTCTCTGAGGTTCCCCACATTTCCTCATTGTATGCGCTTCATTAACCATGTAACAATCCAAAAAAAGTACTGCTATTTTTGTCTTTCTTGAGTTCTTGTTTTGTTTTTCAGCTCTTTTAACAGCCAGGCTAGATACCAGCAGAGGTCCCTTGGGCCTATTCAGCAGTCCACTATTTTGGTCGTGAACCCTGACAATGGCAACATCCTGAAGGCTTCTGGCAGAAACATGTAAGACCTATTGTTGGTTATAAATGAAAGTGCTGCGTAGACACAGATAGTGGCAAACATATGTTGCTTTCCCCTCATCTAGTGTGGTTTTGTACTTTCATTATTGCTGTGGACAAAAGCACCTGCCAGTTGAACAAATGTAAGACAGTGGCCTCCCATTAGCTGATCCAGCCAGGCTATTCAGGTCCCGAGGCACTAGTCTGGCCAGGCAGAACCTCCTAATCACCTGCTGCAAGGTGAGCAATGCCCGGCTGTTCTGAGCAATGTGACTGGCTCTGGGGAGAATTCCTACAAGTGTAAAGTTGTGTTAACACGGAAAGACAAATAGAGACAGACTCACACCACAAGTCACAAATGCGTGGTTTTGCTTCATTCATGTATATGCGTGAGTTTAAATAATTCAACATGAACATCATGTTCTATGACTGAGGTCAGACTCAGAGAGCCCTGCAGCTGCTGCTGCTAATTCCAACCATTGGACCACCACACCATTCACACTAGATTCTCCTCTATTTTTACTTGCAGTTGGAGTCATTATTATTTATTTTTTTACTTTTGTCTTTACATATTTGATTTATCCTACTTTTGCTTCCTAACCAATAATTTTAACTCAGCTGAGTATTAAGTAAAAAAGAACATCTAAATATGTTCTGTTAAATAGTTTCAAAGTTCCACAGCATGTATCTGTGTGTAGAAACCGTAATATTGCCTATGTAGTTTTGCCTTTAGATGATATTATTTTCAGACAGACAGATAGACCTGTCAAAGCATGAGTTCAGATTTTTTACAAATCAAAATCATGATTTTATAATTTTGACATGCTTTTGAACTGTTGTAACTAAATCCAGCAATATCTAAGTATACTTTGGATTCATACTGCTCTATGTCTGTAATTTTTCGGCTTGAGAAGTTCAGATTTTGGGGGGAGTTTTGTGTGATATTTTGATGGCAGGTGGAGTTTCAGTAACATCACTACATTGCTGTTTGGTGGATGAAAAACACGATTTACTCACAAGTTAAAAACAAGCCATCCTGTGGTCAAACACATGTGACCCGTGTGGCCACACTTGACGTTTACCGTTCTGACACTGGACGTTCTGACATTCAGAAGTTCATGACATCTGCTGTTTGGCCACCACCTGAGGGTGGCTGTCAAATTTGAATTGTACAAACTTACAGAGTCTGACACGGAACTCGGAAGAGAAGGTGTCCCCCTTTCCCTTGTTGACAAAATTTTACTCAATTTAACTTAATCCCATTGACATTCAAGAATTAAGACAAAATAGCCTGGTAGAGTTGTGTGATATATATTTAAAACTGCAGGGGAACTCTAGGGCAGGGCTGCCCAATCCTGCACTTCGAGAGCTACCATCCTACATGTTTTGTGAATCTTCCTACTCCAAAACACCTGATTCTAATGATCAACTCACAATCAAGTAACTGAAGCTTGTCAAGGGCTTGTGAATAATTGGAATCAGCTGTGTTAGAGTAGGGAGATTCACAAAACATGTAGGATAGTAGATCTTGAGGAGGAAAAAAAGGTTCCTTACTGAGGTCAGTTGAGATAGCACATGTAGTAGGCTACCAGGATACTAACATAGAGGCCAATGCCTCAGAGACTTAATTTATTCCTGACAGAATAAATAATTGAAAAATTGCATGGATTTGTGACAGAAACATGTTATGTCCTTCATTAAAACCAGAGTAAAACCACTTTCAGAGCAGTCATCGCTTGATTCACTTCTTCTAAAAAAAACATTCTCTGATGTTGCAGGTTTTACTTGCCTCATGGAATCACTACAGACAAGGAGAACAATTACTGGGTCACTGACGTGGCTCTTCATCAGGTAAGCTACAGGTGATATTCTCGCATTAGTTCACTTGATAACCACCAATAGGCATCCAGGCATTTGTGATTATTCTAGATTTGTATACATACTGAAGAGTGGAGCTTTCAGACACTAAGTTATAAATTATAAACCACATTAGTATAGCATGAAGTACATCAGTTACATCCTCAAAGTCTCCCTAAATTATTTATACTGCCCTACAAAGGCAAACCACAGTAAAGGAAAAATGGCTAAAAGAACATGTTTAGAATGATATAAATACACTTGTAGAACATTAAATTTCAGTCTTAATAGAAAAATTCATTCTTGATTAATAAAATGTTTAGTCAAAGTGTCACACTGTGTCTCTATGTTTCCAGTAAATAATTCATAAGTATTGAAGGGCTCGGGTAAATCAAGCTCTAAGTAAGATTTAAAAGCATATTTTGCTTCAGTACACAGTTGAACTTACAGACTTTGCTGACATGCAAAACAAGGACCACGCATTGCATCTAACAGCGTCCTCTTCCTGTGCACCTGTCAGGTGTTAAAAGTGAGCGGTGACGGCAGAGACACAACCCTGGTGGCCCTGGGACAAGCTTTCACGCCAGGAAGTGACAGCAGCCACTTCTGCCAGCCCACTGACGTGGCTGTGGACCCCGACACCGGAAACATCTTCGTGTCTGACGGCTACTGCAATGCCAGGATACTGAAGTTCTCCTCTGATGGCAGATACCTGTCCGAGTGGGGAGCAGGTAGTAATCTGACTGCAAACACACACGTAATGAGTATATTAATTGCCCCCCAGTTAAGAGTATTAATATGTAAATATATTGCAATGGTGGGAACACACTCATTTCTAAATTATCCTTAACTGTGGGAATATATATTTGACAACAAAAATCACAGACCTCTCGTAATAAATCCTTCTACTTTAGAAAGAACTGGTCTGTCGCTGACACAGTTAGTAAATCAGATGCTGAATCCTAAAATTACATCTGAGTATATCATAGTGTTATATCATAGCCAGTCTCAAATTATGAGATCGTCTTTAATTGATTGGTGTTCATGCTAAGGGCTTTGCAGAGTTGCCAGGTTTGTGTACATGATAAAGAGCAGCATATTGTAACCCTATTTAAATAATAGTTTTTTTTTTTTTTAAAATACTAAGACCACATAAACCACAGACAACATTATCAAATGAAGAGAATGTTATATTTATTAATCATTTCAAGTGGACATATATAGAATTAGCACGTATCACTTATGTAACATTAAAGAATGAAAAAATGAAAATGACTCGGGTCAATATTTAAACATTGTAGTGTGAATTAAGGCAACTTTAAACCTGGTTTAAACTCTCCTTTCATTCATAGTGCAACCTCAAATATTACATTACCTGGAGTTATATTAAACTAATGTTAGGTAAATCGAATAAGGCAACAATATGGGGATAGCTGACCTGATGATCTTGATCTAAACTTCAAACTCTACACGTTGTTGATCACCAGCTGCAGGTTGACAGGAGAAGTGCAGCCAAATAATTTTTGTTGATAATGAGAGCAGATTTACATTTACAAATTTTCCTCTTATGGTAAACTGTGTTTGTTCACAATTCTGTTTTTGTTGTAGCATAACTGATTTATTAATAATGCAATAGTCTGGTAAACACGTCACTGCCACTGATGTACCAGTAGACACAATCTGCACGTATTCATCCATCTTGTCTTATTTTCCTGACTGCAGGCTGGTCAGACAGGAGGAGGCGCATCCCGTTCCGCGTCCCCCACAGCTTGGTCTTTCTGCCTGACAAACAGGAAGTGTGTGTGGCCGACAGGGAAAACGGACGCATCCAGTGCTTCATAGCCGAAACCGGAGAGTTTGTCAAAGAAATAAAGAAAGACGAGTTCGGAGGCGGGGTATTTGCCATCACCTACAGTCCTGCCGGGGGTGAGTCCACTGACCCAAGCTGGCAAGGGCTTTGCATCATGTCTCTGTTACTCTCCATTTATTTTTTTATTCCCTCAGGACCGCTTGTGTGTAATTGTGATAATATTAATATAATGGACTTGTTTAAAACTGTAGCTGTAACCAGGAAAGAGAAAATCTAACAAACAATTATGAAAAGACTTTTTTTGTTTTTTGGAGCCATATTAGTGGCTGAAAGTCTTAGACTGCTGTTTTCCTTCTCAATTTGTCTCTGGTGTGTGTGTCCCAACTTACTACATAATATACCATTATAGTCTATGCCTTTTATTTAATGTTTTTAATTCAAGCATTCCCTTTATATTTTTTAATTCTCAAACCGTTTGCCTGTGTTTGTGCCTGTGTGTGTGTGTGTGTGTGTGTGTGTGTGTGTGTGTGTGTGTGTGTGTGTGTGTGTGTGTGTGTGTGTGTGTGTGTGTGTGTGTGTGTGTGTGTGTGTGTGTGTGTGTGTGTGTGTGTGTGTGTGTGTGTGTGTGTGTGTGTGTGTGTGTGTGTGTGCATGTAGACGGCTTACTTTATGCAGTAAATGGGAAATCTCAGTTTGGCCCTTCAGCTCCACTCAGAGGTTTTGCAATAAGTTATTCAACCAAGGACATTTTGGATACCTTCAGCCCAGAGAAAAAGGTACATACACACACACACACACACAGGTATAATGTACTACACACTTGGAGAAAATGAATGATACATTGGCTTAGCTTGCCCTGGACGTGGCCACAAGGGGAAAATTGTATAATATATATATATATATATATATATATATATATATATATATATATATATATATATTCATTTATTTATTTATTTTTATTTTTAAGCTTTAAACTGTATCTGTTAACAGGTATCTCATCTGTCCTTAGGATATTCTCCCAGAAGCTTTGTGGCTTGTCAAAAAATGCATTTTGCCAATTTCCAGTCTTGCCTTTTTATGATTTACTTTTAACATCGGTGCCCTTGGATACTACCTAGATCTTGAAGTTCACCTGTAAATCTCTTGGGAAATTGTTCTGAGCTCTTTGGTTACAATTTTCAGTGTTATTCAATTTGTCTTCAATTTTCCTGTTTTTCTCCATGTGTGTATGTATCATGTCATTCCAAAAATAATCTTCTGTCAGAATTGAACTGAGACTGCTGTGGTTGCATTTTATGCCTCTTTGACTATGTTAAAATATTCCAACACTTCTATTGTTAATCCATCATGCTGCTTGTGTCACCCAGGTTGCTGTGTTTTCTTTTATTTGCAGGAGTTTAAAATGCCTCATGACATTGTTGAAACCAAGGACGGCAGCGTCTTTGTTGGAGACGCAGGCAGTAAATTGGTCTTCAAGTTTACCACGGAAAGTAAGCCCCTCTTCACTAAAACCTTTGCAAATCAAACCAAACAAAGTTAATGCTTTCTTCAAAGTGTTTGTTAAAATACATATATGTGAATTGCAATGTTATTAAACTGCATTTAAAAAATCAGATAAACCTCATTTCACTTTTCAAATATGCCTGTGTTTGTCTGCTATATGATACATTAAACTAAAATTGCTGATCCAAACAACCAATGATTTATAAAGGGAAAATCTTGATAAATACCATGGGTGCCCAAACTTTTTCAAACGACTGTATTTCATCTCAATTTTCTAGAGGCTCATCGCTCTGTCAAGAAGGCTGGAATCGAGGTTCAAGAACTTGAAGGTGGGTATTGCTGAGATGTACTCATACTGTATGTTGTATTCATTAATTCATTTTGATAACGGTAACAGGGTTTGTACAAAGACTGGATCATGATCTGTGTTACGGCTAAACAATCACTCGTTAAATCAGAAGTGTCACTGTGTGTGCTCATTTTGTGTGGCCTCACAGTAATAAAAATAAATCTGCTAATTATAACATTTTTTTTGCTATGTAGAAATGGAGACATTTGTCAAAACTAAGTTGAGGCCAGAGCCTGTCATGTTGAAGACAGCAGCTGTCCAACAGAAGCAAACTGTGGTTCAACAGCCTCAACCACAGTCGGAAGACGAGAAAAAGAAGAGTGTACCCAAACCAAACAAAGAGCAGGGTGTTCTCCCAGCCATCGTCACCACCCTCCTGCTCGTCCCCTTGGTGCTGGTCATCTCCATCGGAGTCTTCATCTGCTGGAGGAAAAACAGTATGTATGAAATGAAAGCCAGAAAAGGTTCCCAAAGGTCTTATATTAAGCTTGTATTTTAATTACATTGAGAAGGGTGTGGGCCATTGTTTCTTCTGCTTATACTAGTAGAAAAAAAAAACCCTTTATCAAAGGATTTCAATGTAAGTTTAGCATGAACTTAAATGAAGTTAAATTCTGAAGTTCTTAGTCCATTGAATTTTTGAATTTGTACCAATACCTTAAAAAGACTTCAATACTAAAATATATTGAATTTTGATATCTGCTCCGTATCACATTCCTCTCAAAAGTTTGTCAACCACTAATATTTTGATTAAATGACGTAACCTGAATAAATAGTAGCGGAACTGTCATGACCCAAAGGTTCTACGTTCTAGAATCGTAGTGGCATTGTCAGGGTGGTTGCTATGTGAGCAGATATAATTTACCTCTGGAATGAACCAGTCACTAATGTGGTGAAGTTGGCTCCTTATTGGATACTGGCTTGATGTTTGGTTTTATCTAAATAAAGAGTGTAATATATAATGTCATCATACCCTGATATAATATAATATTACTGTTAATGTTAATGTTTCGGCTGTAGTTCATTAAAATCATAATGCCCTAACTACTACGGGTGAGGTTTAGGACAAGAAATAATTTATATGAACTTACCTTTAAGTACACGTGTAACACCTGAAAATATTCACTAAAATCTGACTTGAATTTACCTTGAAGAAACCCGTGGGAACTCTGGCAAATTGGTTTCATTGGGCAAAAAAAGTTTTTTTCAAAGTGGATCCCTACTAAACACATTGCAACCTTCTTTGTTCCCGTTTTATTTCATATTCCCAATATTTGTTCAGCATTCAGCTGAATACTGTTTCTGTTTTTTTTTTTTTTTTTTTTTTTTTCAGACCGACATGAGGTGAAAACTGACTCCAGCTCTGTGGGGGGAATCTTGGGAAAAATAAGAGGTAAGTTATTTATGTGATTTTAAAAAACGGGGTCAATCATAGGGATATTGAGATAGTAGAAAATGTTAGGAAAAAAAAATAAGTAGACAATGCAACATGTGATGAGCCAGGCAGAATTTGTTTTAAAACGTTAACTGAGGTTTAGCGTCATTGAGACTATTCTATTATTCTGTAGTAATCACCAGACACATGACAAGCATAAGTTTGTTAAAAATACCCCTCTAAACTTCCTTTACGTTTAGAACAGATACAACACACATAATGTGCAAACCATATGGGTGCAATGTAAAGTCAATATGGGAAAAAGTCAGTGTCAGATCATGAGCATTGACGGTGTGAGAAGGACACGCTCATCCTTGTAGCCACTGTGGACACCATTGTGTTAACGGCGTTTTATTTTTAATTTTTTTTCCCCCACCTGGGCAGGTAAAGCAGTAGGCGGTCTGAACCTCGGCAATTTCTTTGCGTCCCATAAGGGTTACAGCCGTCAGGGCTTCGATCAGCTGAGCACTGAGGGCAGCGACCAGGAGAGGAACGACGAGGAGAGCAGTGACTCGGAGAACGAGGAGTATTCCGCTCTGCCGCCTCCTCGATCCTCCTCTTAGACGCCGTGGATCCGCTCGCCAACCTTCCGCTTACATTGCCAGGACGTATGAGTGTTACTGTTGTGTTAGCTGCCAATCTTATTGTTTATATATTTAAGTATATACTGTACATAAAAATGATTTGGTATGATTTAGACAGTTTATTTAATCTTAATTTAATTTACCTGTGGTCTTGAAACATCATTGGTGACAACGATTCACAAGTGTACCTGCAAAAGGTTTGTTTTCCCCAAAAATCCACCTTCTCGAGAGACGATTCTATTTTTATTTTTTATTCCGCCCCCTGTCCATGTTTCGTGAATTTTCTTGAAATTGAAATGAGTACAGGATCAGGAAATGAAGAAAATTCTACGAAAGAAAGTTGTTTTGTATTGGAAACACGTGAAAACAGATCTAAGGTTTATGCCTGGATTTTTATTTTATTTTTTGAGACAAAAGGAAAAAGTATTACAAAAAACTTTTTAAGGGAATTTCTATGAGTTGAATGTGGTCAAGAATTTCACAGTTGATCACTCGATGTCATTGTTCATTTTTACTGGAAGCGGCCTGTAAACCTTCAGGGCTCTGTTTTAATGGCGGCGCTACGACAGTTCTGTGTTTTCCTGCCTGTGCCTGTCGTTCTGCCCACAGACAGGAAACGTGTGCAAAGAGGGTTCTGGGTAATTTGGGAGAAGTTGGGTCTGTGGACTCCATTCACTGTGATTCTGTTAACAAGAGCAAACAAGTGCATTAATAGTGAAACCATCTAGAAAAAGTAAAGAGATTTTTTTTTAAGTTAAGGGACATTTTAGTGCAAGTTTTGTTGACATGTCTAAAAATTCAATTGGTATCGTACATACCAAAATGTTGAAGGGAGATTGCCCAGTTTTTATTCAGAACAGTAACATTTGTAATGGTGTCAGTGAGAGAAAATCAAAGCTATATTTACAGTGTTCTGTCTGTGCTAATTATCCAAACACCCCGGCCACCATCTGTGTCCGGTGGCAGATTTGCGTTACTGCTCTATCCAGCCAAACGTATGGTTTCCTTAAGAAGGCAAGATGTCTCCGTTTTAATTGAGCATGTGTTGTCATCCCTTCACCGTGATGGACTCCGCTGCTCCGGCGTTAATGATAGCGGAGATTGTAACTGGGCCGAGGGTGCGTTAAATAATCACTCCACGTCATTTTCACTTCACATTGCTGCAGATATAATGGACCAAAAATAGTCTGTGCAGCCAGGAACTCACACTTTGCACTGGTCTTTGTCGCCATTAAAATAGATTCCGAAAGAAACAGGAAACTGCTCTTTACTTTGATTGTCAGCCTTTTGATTTTTGTTGTTAAGCTTTTATTTAACTCTGATTTTGGGACATCAGAAGAAGACTTATTATTATTATATTTCATTATCAGAGTAACACATTACACATAATTAACTACAGATATATTGAGATTTTACTGGGATATTGTGAATGAGTTATTTAACAGCATTAATATGCAGTATACACTCACTGAGCACTTTGTTGGGAACACCCGTGCAATTTAATGCACAATCAGAAACCGCTCTGCCATAAATTCCACTTTTACAAAGCTTCTAAACTTCCATTTTTTTGTTGATGTTGTCAGAAAGGTGCATCTTACTTTATAAATCTACTTTATATGTATTATTCAGGTCATAGTGGGTAGTATTGTTGGCGTATATTGAAGTGTTTTTTTGCCACTCATGTTTGGCAATAGAGTGCAGGGGGGGGACTAGTGCTTGGTGAGTGCATATGCAGTTTTATTTTTACTGGAAAAGTGCATCCATCCAAGCTACATGCATACTGTAGCATCATTTCAACATAAATAGTGTCCATGTTTCAGCTCTTTATCATTACGTTTGTAATTGTGTGCCTTTATTTTGCCTTTCTTCAGCACCTGCCATTACAAAATGTACCAAGGGATGAAAAGAGCTGCTGCTAGAAGAGCTTGTACTATATAGATTTTTTTTTCTTTTATTCAAGCCTACAGGAAAAGTATATTATTACATATATCTTTGTCTGTGTGTGCGTGCGTGTGTGTGTGCATGTGTGTGTGTGCGTGTGTGTGTATACACTGTCACTCAAACATTGTTCAACAGCCAAGTCTCAAGCACTGTATCGA
The DNA here is from genome assembly GCA_036785175.1 of Eupleurogrammus muticus. Classification (NCBI taxonomy): domain Eukaryota; kingdom Metazoa; phylum Chordata; class Actinopteri; order Scombriformes; family Trichiuridae; genus Eupleurogrammus; species Eupleurogrammus muticus. The sequence goes on along the minus strand of JAYKQN010000013.1, from coordinate 11,834,020 downwards.
TTAATACATAAATCTCATTATGAATTTAAATGGTTTTCTGTGAATTGTAAGGATACAATTTCCAGCAAATGAGGTTTTGCGCTTTAAATGTTCTCATGGTCTTCATCGGGCCTTTTTTCCAAAAATGCATCTCAGCATTTGAAAAAGTCCTTTTAAGGCAGACCGATCTAGTTCAATTTTTTTTTTTGCGTATTTTGAAACGAGAAGCTATGATCATGTTTTTTTTCCGTCCTCATTCCAATACCCCGGTAGAGGTATCCGATACTTTCCAAAAGAAAAAGATTGCAGCTGTCTGTTGCAAACTCAAAGTAGAACCTGAAATGATATATATAAATACATAACATAACTTCAGAATACAGGGTGCCATAGATCAAATCTACTAAATTTATATGATTCCTGAAAGTAACTTGGCGAGAGAATTTTAATAGTAGGTATTGTATGTTTAAGTGCTGATATCACAAATGCACAGTGATGTTGCTCCATAACAATTTTTAGTTGTTTATATGTTTTGTACATTTCTTTTTTTGCAAAAGAGAGCTGCCAAAATGCCATTCAAATTCTGTACTTGCCATTTAGTACATTGCTTGAGACTCAATTTTAATTTATTGGTTGATCCTACTTGATTTGATTGATAATTTAAGATGAGAATGAATGAACGTGAACGTGTGAGAATACTGAAGGAAACCCACAGCACAAGTCTTAGGTTGCCAATCAATAATCAATTATTGTCAGATCATTAAAGACTTAAAAATGTAAAGGTAATAAATGAACATGGAGGGTGAATTATGTCAATCATCTATTGAGAGTAATTATAAGTTTCATCCAGTATTCTCTGATTTAAATCATTCATTCTCTATTCTAAGGTTTCATCCAGTATTCTCAGACCTTCATCGAAAATCTGTTCCGTTTCTGTCCACATTTTCAATTTGCCATGAAGTTTGAATGATTGTAAGTGAGATGATTTACTTAATGGCATGCCATAGAAATAGCATTTCTGATGTTAGATGCCGACGTGGGCTATCTGATATTTATTGTGACACACTGGTTTTGCTGCAAAAGTACTATTTTCAGTAACAATGTTATTTGTGTAATAAAGTGTCTGCAAAGCAAAAAAAGACAAAGTGTCCTGGAGCTTGTGGGATCAGACCACTCAGGAGGTTGGTTGGATGATTTTTTCATACATCCTACAGCCTCCATCATTTGTATATTATTTCAGTTTTTAAACATTCACTCACACAGTGCTTGGGTAGTATCAATGCTGAAGTAGAGGTAAGTACAAGCAACAGAAAATATTTGTTATACTGTATGAACTTTAAGATCCTCCTTTATGAAAACGCTTTTGTTGATCTCATTCAAATTCTTGGAATTGAATATACTACTCCTTCCTCATAAAAACAGTACCTCCAATGGTTTTACACAAAAACCCACATGACACAAAAATCATGCAGTAAATCCAACTCATGTCTGTACTGCATTTAATACTAAATGATGTATGGATCATTTATTACTATACATGCAGGTGCAGTTATTGTAAGAAAAAGGATATAAATTATGTTAAATGTCGGGATCTTGGTCTACATCAGTTTTAAGATTCTGTTAATTTAGGTGATAGCGCTGGGATTTCCTCAGGGTCTGTGAACGTGTCTTGGATAAAGATGGTTACTCACAGTAGTAGTGTAAGTGCGAGGAATAAAGTAGCATCTAAACAGGCTAAAGTCTTAGTGTGTGGTTTTTGGGAGACGTTACAATATTTTAGTTATGGTGGTGCAGGACGAACTGAGACAACAAAGCTTTGAATTGCAACTAAAGTGCTGGGAGGCAACATGAGGAGGAGCCGTGATATGGAGCTTTACACCGTAACTAAAGCGCTGCTGTCGGATAGCGCTGTGATACGTAAGTCTATGGAGAATTTTTGTTTATATGAAAGATTTTTTTTTTTGTGGCATTGATGCTTTTGTTGTACACTAGCCAGAACGGAAATAATGGGAGAGAGAGGACGGGGTTAATGCACAAAGGAATCAGGGTCGGCTGCCTAAGAGCAAGGTTCTGTAAGTGCTCTACCCCTACACCACTACAGCATCCCTATGGAATTTTTACTTTTAATGATGATATGTTTTGAATAGGGGCGACACGGTGGTGCGGTGGGTAGCACTGTTGCCTCACAGCAAGAAGGTCGCAGGTTCAAGACCGCCTTGGGCCTGGGTCTGGGGCCTTTCTGTGTGGAGTTTGCATGTTCTCCCCGTGTCTGCGTGGGTTTTCCCCGGGTACTCCGGTTTCCTCCCACAACACAAAAAACATGCTCAGGTTAATTGGTAAACTCTAAATTGCCCATAGGTGTGAGTGTGAGAGTGAATGGTGTGTGAATGGTGTGTGTGCCCCACGATTGGCTGGCGACCATCTGGGGTGTATCCCTGCCTCTCGCCTTAACGCGCTGGGATAGGCTCCAGACCCCTGCGACCCCGAAAGGGAATAAGCGGGATAGACAATGGATGGATGGATGGATGTTTTGAATCTCCATCCAAAAAAAAACAACATGATTGATTGTGCTCAAAATATAAGCTGTTTCTAGTGCATTCTTGATAGTTTGTAAATGGGAAGCGACTCCCTCTGCAATCCAGTTATCCCAGGCCACGCCCCCAACCAGCAGCGTCTTCCCTGGCCTGATGACTCAGCACACTTGAAAGTCTCAACACACTGATGAGTGAAAAAAAATCAATCATATGCCAAGTACTTTATGGGCATACCATATTATTGGAACTAAGAAATTAGTTCAGCAGTGTATCAAACACCAATGAGCAATATACCAAACCACTTTCTATTTTTCCTCCAAAATCTCAGCGTATTCTCTATGCAATGGGAAATACAGTTTTTACACAAAGATGTGCTATTAAACACATTCGAACAAATTGTAGCTTTTAAAATGCATATCAACTATCACCATTTGCTGGTGGAAAGCCAGAATAAACAGGCTTCACACTGACATCACCAGTGGCTCATGGGATTAGAAGTTCTAAGCTGCTTTACGTTGGAAATAGAAACAATAAGAAGTGGAGCAGTCTGAGACGCACAGACAATGTAGACGGTGTGGAAGAGCAGCAGGCCTGCACGTCTTCTTCATATCAGACCTTCGAGGGTTTCACAGCGACTGTCGGACATTTCACCAAAAAGGTAAATGGGCTGTTTCTTTAGGTTCCTGCAGACATGTCCAACACATTATTCCCCTGTTTCAGCTAAAGCAATATTAGATGCAGCGTTTTGTTAATATGAATGACAGAAGCGATTTTTACATGCATTTCAGTAACTTGCAGATAGTTACTTTGAATGGAAGAGATTCAGAGAAAAGATAAAATGTGACCCCTTTTAATAGTAAAAGTTTGTAACATCACCATGTTCTTGTCCGGATATGATCCAACTTCTCCAAAGCAAAAACGGAGCAACATGTGCCTTTGGTAAAACTAACACAACAGTAAATTAAAAAGAAAAAAAACGATTAATGAAATAACTTTCTTGTATTTGTTTTTGCAGTTGCTTGAGGCTGAGGCGTATTCAAGAATGAGCAAGAGGGGGAGGAGAAGGAACAGCAGGAGGAAAAGCTCCAGCAGCAGCAAACGTGAGTCTGAGTTCGAGGTTAATCTCGTGCTTTGCTGAGTCACCTGATTGCAGTTTTGCCAATATTTGTTGACTTGTTGGCATCAGCCCAGGGCTAGTACTTAGCCTTACAGGTGTAAAATAAGGTCTCATTGCCCACTAGAATTGGAATAATGAACTTTCTTTATAAATAAACTGAGACTGGGCCTTAAAAACCATGTTGTTCCCCACTCTGCTTCTTGAATATATTTAGATCAGAAGGATTTTTTTTTTTATTATTATAAGGTTTGGGGGGTAAAATAAAACACATATTTTTTTTTTTTTCTAAAAGACACCTTTTTAAAATTTCAGATGTGTACTGTACTGTAATTGATATGAAACTTAATGTAAAACCATAAGAAACTGTAAAGTCCTGACATGTACTACAGTAGCAGCACAAAGTAGCTGCAGCACAAATTTGCTTTGACCTGCAAATTCATACAGATTATAATTGAAGAATTTACTCTCCAAATTGATGAAATTACAACAAAACAACACTAATGAAAATCATGCTCGTCATTTTACATAAAATGCTGCTGCTCTCGATGCCCTCCATTATAAATTGAGTGAGAGATGGAAGTTGCAAAAGCCAGACACACAAAAATGTGATGATTCAGGACTCATTAAAATGATGTGTTTATGTGCAGTGTGGACTACATAGTGTGGACTAAAGTATACAAAAAATGCCTAGCTGGGTCTCAGGCAGTTAAAGGGGTTAATAGTAATTTGTATCAAATTATTGATATATAAAAAAGAAAGCTAGCGGTGTCTTAAAATATATAGAAACATGGGCAATTTTAGCATTTGCAATATATTTATGCGAGTAATCATCTAATTAGCTGATTTAACATCTACTTTACTATATATATATATATATATATATATATATATATATATATATATATATATATATATATATATATATATATATATATATATACTGCGAAACTGTAAAAGGCATATTCATAATAGGCCTCATTTTTTTAATCCTTATTTAAGTTAACCCTAATTCTTGTTTAACTTAGCTTTGATTAAAATAACTGGGGAAACACTATGACGGCATCTGTTTGAGATGCCTTCATGTACTCTCATGGCCATAAAAGAGGTGCCACCTCCCATGGTGGAACATGGGAGATTAAACGATTTTGGTAAATATCTCAGCAGTCGGTTTGTGCAGAAGCTTAATCCACTGATCCCCCAGGCGGGGAAACACTTTGAAGAGACAGAACCATTCTAATCTATCAAAGGCTTGACACATATAAGGATAACACAGCTCTATCATTACAACCATAGACACCCCCCACCGGGGTTCCTGGGTTATTCAGAGGGTTGTGAGATAACAGGAAAGGATATATTACAGAAAAAAAAAATTCCACACAATTGTACAGACATCTGATGTACCTTTAAAGGCCTCAAAGAAAATAAAATAAGTTGTTTTCACTATTTGATGATATTTTGTGTCTGGGATTGTAACTGAGCTATAAACAAGTTTTGACTATTTATTATTAATTTGTGCATTCTGATCCATGAAAGTACTGTGATACTCCATTGGAACTGTAGTGAGGTTACCTGCAGATGTATTTTTGCTGTTTATTTCCCTTTTCACACATTTACAGTCGCCAAGCCACGTTTTTCACCTTGATCATGGCCGCAATTAACTTTTAGCATCTTTATCTATCCATCATCTGTTTTTGTTGAGTCTTTCAGTACGTTAAGAAGGTCTGTTAAAAGTGGGGCTTCAGAAGAGTTTGAGGTCTCATTGCTTCGTGTCTCCTGAAAAAATATTGACTGGATTGTTTCTGCATTTTTACTTATACAGCGGCACAGCCAGTGATCCCCGTACTATCACAGCAGCATTCTTTAATAATTTAATAATAACAAGAATATATCATGAAACAAAACTAGACTAAAACAGTCTGAAATATACCAAAAAAGACAAAACGAGACAAAATCAATGAGGTATAAATATACCTATACAATTCAAATTAAAAGAATAGAATACAATTTTACACCAGAAATACATTAAAAGTATAACTGTTGCGCTGGTAGCCTAATGACACTCAAACTGAGCCCAGTTTATGTAATTTATATATCCATTTCTATTAAATTTATTTTTTAAACTCTATTTCATAAATTGCTTGCACTTAGTTGATTGCATTGTTTTAGACTGTATTTATATTTTTTGTACCCGCAACATTCATTATTTTGAGTAGAATTTGCCTTAATATTCCAAGAGATTTCCACTTAAATAAATTAGAATGGTATACCAGAATGAATTATGTAGATTCAGTCGATCATTTATTTCCAACATCTTTAAGTTAAATCCAATCTACATAAAACTTTTAGCTATTTTTCTGTATCTCAACCTCAAACATTGAAGATAGAAATTAAATTGTGAATTACTTTTAACTGAGTTAAATTAAATTGTGTAAGAAAGGACAGTACATTTTAGAATTATTAAAAAAAATTGTAAGTATGAATCAATAACATGTTCAAATCTATTAAATAAACCAGATAAATCGTACCGTAAATGTAACATTATTTTTTTTTCAGTGTGTGAGCCTGAAGGAAGCTACCAGCAAAGTGCATTGCTCCACAATAAATTGCTCGATCGCCTTAACATCAAGTCTAATTTGTGATATGTTTCCATGTTTCTATTAAGAAATAAAAGAAATTGATGAGTAAACTCCACTTAATGTTGATTAATGCTACAATACGGAACATTACATTCTGATAAATACAATGAAAATCTCATGGTGTCTTGATTAGGTAGAAATGCAAATGTCACAAAAATCACAATTGGTAAAATATAATAAATATTATGTAGAGAAGGAGATATATCCAGTTCTATTTTAATATATTTAACAAAATATTTGTTGTTTTTTTGTTTTCAGAGAGTGTCTCAACATACATCTTTCAAAAGCAGAGAAAAAGTAACAGTGAAGGCTATAAAGATGATATTGTTGAAAAGGGTGAAACAGACAGCCTACGAAAGGAAAATATTCTGTCAGGATCTGAGGATGAGGAAACGTACAACAATGCGCCCCCCAAGGAGAAACGATACAAACAGGATTATCAGGTTAATTCATTCCCAAACCAGAGGAGCATTTATGCCAGGACGACCGAAGACAAAGAGAAAGGGGTGAAGATAGTTACGTCAGTGTCTGTTAGCGAGGTGGAAGACTCGTCCCCGAAGATTGTGTTTCAGCAGTCGCACGAGCCCTTGTCTGACGATCCCACCCACGCGGCAACACCAGTCACTAACATCATGAACATTAACTGCACCGGATCACACGTGAAACTGGAAATTCAAGAGCACAAAACCTTCGGCATCAAGACCACGGTTTTTTTCATGAATGAAACAGGGGATGGAATGGAGAGGTTTCTGAAGAGCAACTGCGAAAAGACGGAGTTTCCAAACAACGAGTCGCCTGAGCAACCGTCACAAAATTTGACCGATGACAACAGAAGTCAAAACACGGGGAATTATAGATTTATATTTGGCGGTATAAGCGAACAATCGGAATTAAAATCGGACAGTCAAACAAAACTCTGGGGCAATGCAAACTTCTGTAAATGCTGCAGCGATCACAAGCAACAGACGGCAACAGACTTTACATTTGCGAACCGTCCATCAAGCCCCCCGACGCTGTTCAATATCAAACCCCAAGCCAAGAGGAAACACTTTGGCTTCAGTAGCGATCAGTCCTGGGACATTCCTCCACCCCGACAGTTTGCAGACGTTGCGTATAACACTTTAAAGGACCTAACTCATGATCTGGCGTCCTGTAGGATTGGTGCCTGTAGCCCACCCGACATGACCTGTAATGAAGAACCCGGGTGCCCGTTTTCTGTAGAAGATCTGCATGATCAATTGTCAGAATCTGACAACTATCCAGAGTCCATGTCCATGAGGCCCTCTTTGTCGACCAACAGGTCCAGCTTCACCAACGATTTTGTCTACTGTCAAAAGAGGAAATCATGGATTAGAAACAACAGCATTGCCACCGTAGAACACAGAGCGTGTTCCATACCACAGAAAAGACGCCAGACTTTTCCTGGCCTGTCAGAGGATCCGGGCTTGTTTCAGGAGGATCTTCTGAGCAACAGCAGATATAATGAGTCTTTCGCCTCAGACACCCTCTCCTCTTTGCTCATGCGCTCGTTTCCTCCACAAACTGAGGCGATGGGAATTCAGCAACACGATGATGACAGGTTTTCCACATTTGGGACAGTAAATCATGATTCCCTAGGAACCAAAGAGAGTTCAATTGATCTTGGAGATGCACTGGATCAAAGTGCGGTAGCAGACGGTGGATATGACCAAGAAATTGGAGAAATAGAATATCACAGCCTAGATAAGCCCATTATATATCAGCTTAATCGAAGAGCTCTTTCCATACAAGTTACCCCTCCATCCTGCAGTGGCTCAGAGGAGCAAATCCAACACACTGTAACATTATTCCCGAAAGTTGAAGATGCAAGCCAAGAGGCTTCACACATGAGAGTTGGTGTATTTGAGGAAACATTCCTTGACTCAAAGTTGACACTAGGTAGTTGTATAGAAGAACATCTTCAAGCTGCTTTGGAAACCCCGTGTTCGTCCCCTCTGCAGGACATGGATGTTCAATCATTAAACTCCAACGAGGTGGAGGAAATTCAACTTAAACCATTTGATGAAGAAACGGCAAACACCACCCCGTCTTCTCCGTCACTGATGATTAAGGAGGTAAATGAACTGCAACTGGAAACAAAAAGAAAGTGTGAAGACGATTCAGAGAAACTTATAATCAAGTCGGCATCATGTCCTGTCAAAGTTTCTTCAGACACAGAAATCCATGCAAAAGAGACGCTCAGTAAAAGTGATGATAAACAGACTCCATCCAGATGTAAGTTCTAGTAATGTATAATGGTTTCAAATTAAAACTAATTTCAGGTTATAGGAATCAAATAAATCTAATGTGGTTTTTGATTCTCATTTTCTAGCTTCCTCAGAGGTCAAAGAGCATCTGAAACCTAAGGCTCATAAAGAATCTGATGGCTATGACCACTGGGCCAAGAGGCGAAATCTCTTCAAGGAGAGCAAGCAGTGGAGCTCAGCTGGAGGAAGCTCAATGACCAGCGACCCCACAGAGGAATCAGGTAACGTTGGGCTGAGCTTGGACACACCTCTAAAGCCTCATTTCCACTGTCAGAATGGTACGGTTCAGTACGGATAGGTATGGGTATGGTTTGGGTTGGTAATGGTAATCCACCGTGTAGGGAGGCCTTACACTTAGATGGATGAGGAACAGGTCCCCCAATCAAAAGGGTTACTTAAATGGTAATGTCAGTTTTGATTGTACTAGCCTGGTGAAAATGATGTCACTGTATTACAATTACCTGTTGAAGGTCTGTGTAACAAAGCTGTTTTTTCCACAATAAAACCTGTTTATTTGCTAGTGAAGAAGATGGTGTGCAGGAGTTCTTTGTTCTGCTATAGTCTGCTCACAACCGATATTGGTCTACAGTTGTGCAGAAGTTCTTCTCCTTGACTGCATTACAGTTACAATCTAACAATAATAGTTAAAAAAAAAAAAAGAAAACAGATCCTGGGTGCATTCTGAAATTTCAAAATCTGGACTCCAGTGACAACTAGACTGTGAACTTTTTGCAATTGTGTAATTGTACTGCACTGTATCAAGTACTAACCCTAACCCTGTATTTCTTTCTAGTATCGGAGGATGCTCACTCTGTTGACATGGCGATTCGAGACAAGGAAGACAGCGGCTTCTACACAGAGACTTTCCACTCTGCAGCTTGGATTTACAAAGGAGATGATGTGGATTCGGGGGCTATCCCTCCCAGCCTCAACACAAGGACCCGCGCTGTCTCAAGTAAGCTGGAGATGTGATTTGCCCAGATGCCTCTTACTTATGGTCATGTCATCTAAACGCTATGTGGCAGTATTATCCTCTGAGATAGCCAAACAAATACATCTCCTTAAAATAAATTGAACGTTCTCCTTCTTTTCAGTTCGTGAGAGGACGGTCAAGATCAGCAAAGGGACAGGCGAGTATCCCTGGGGCTTTCGGATACAGTTTTCTAAGCCGATTGTGGTCACAGAGGTCGACACAAGTAAGTAAATTTAAGTTTTAGCTCTAACTCATCCTCACTCATCATAGGCGTTGTAGTCTCTTCTGCACTGAGATGTCAGGGTTGTTCGATTTCAAGAGTGGGAAATATGGATTTGAATCTGAAGCTATGCATTTGTATTTTATGTGCATTTGGTAAAACCCTAGGGTTATGTTTAGACACCAATCCAAAGCTATGAAACAAGGTGCAAGGCACACTTTGGGGGAGGTGTCCAAGTGTTGATCGCTAGAAGCCAGCACATGGCACGGTGAAGTGCGTTCACACATCACAGAGGGATTACCTGATCTCCCGAATTAATCACACGTGTGGTTTGGACATAACAGGACCTCAACCAATTAAAGTGTTATCTCCCATCGCCTTTAAGCCAAGTTGGAGAGACTGTGTCGTGATGCAGGAGTGCACCATTCATTCAAGTGATTTTAACAATTTCACTACTGTGCAACACAACCCTAACCCTAACCAACCATAAACAAGTTCAATAAACATCCCTTTAGTGGCACAATAATAACTTAACTTATTATAAAGCCACATGGATGTTTAACAAAGGGAACAGTACAATTGGCTTGACTCGTGCATGTTGCTATTCCCCACTCAAATTATTATTGATTTTATTTTTACAACATCAGAAAAAAAAGAGCTGAGGCAACGAATTACCCGAAATTACCCACATTGTTAAATTAATGTTTAAACAACCAGTTTAGGGCCACAAATGGCGTACCCAGTATGAAATTGGAGAAATGTATACACATTTAGGTGCTTCTCACTTTGCCCAGGGTCAGATTTAATTCTCTGGTCCACTGCAAGCCAAGGCGTGCTGCATCACTCGATCAAATTATGGTCTGCCAGCCTGTCACGGGTTCATCCCAGGGCCCCAAGCACAACACCGGGGATTAAAGCAAATTGCATTTGTGGAAAACCTGTGGAATTACAAGTATGGCGTCCGTCACACGGCGCTACTGGGCCTGAGCCTAAACTGGAAGTAGCCAGCAGAGGTCTCTGGGCTCACACAATGCATGGACCTGTGGGCAGTATGCATTCAAAGTGAGAACCTTTTTCCTTTATGATCCGCTGAGCTATTTTCATAGAAATGAATGGAGTCCTTTCTTCAATGCTGTATTCAGATAATATTATACCTGTGGATGCATGGATGATAGACACAGATATAAATCGCAAACTTCTTCACTGATGTTCTACTCAAAAATGATATATATATATAAACATAGATATACATGCCTCCATATGATGTTTCTGAAATGGCAACCTTGTGTACTCCCTAATACATCCTGCTCCAGTACACACTCCATACTGCCTACTAAATGAATTCCATCATCCTTTCCATCCATTCAATAAATAATTTATTCCCATCTCCGCTGATGGTGGTCATTGTTTGAGAACGGTGGGTTATGTGAATGCAACTTCCCAGATTCATCACCGTGAAGTTGCCAAGCAACCAGAGTGCTTGCCTTTTGTTTTCCTCTCCCATTCGTTCACTGAGGCTTTTGTGTCATTGATTTTGTTAAGTGAAGGTCCTGCTCTGTGGAAAATGAATGTTCTATTTCTTCGGTCTCAGACGGGGCGGCTGAGGAAGCTGGGCTGATGGTAGGAGACTACCTCCTGGCTGTCAATGGAACTGATGTCACCAGCATTCCTCATTCTGAGGCCGCTGACCTGGCCAGGCAAGGTGAGCCGTGTCCAGGCCTGCGAACCGGTGATAGCAGTGGTCCCTCGTATACTTTCCTACTAGCCTTGATGCACAGAGTCATTCATTGATATGAATCTGATCAGAATATTTGTTCAGAAACATAGAATATAATTTTCTAATCATGTTTTGAATGAACATGGTTTTGCACAATTATGATCTGTGGATTTTAATACGTTTGCTGCTGCATTATGAAAACATCTAGCACTAATTGCAATTATTGCATTAGGCAGCTTTATTAATACTCAACTCCAAGGAGTATAAATCATACAATAAGAAGCCTTCAATTCACACAGAGAGAAAAAAGGACAATATTAAGGTTAAAAACAGTGGCATTATGAAGGCAGTTGAAATAATGTGATTCAGGTTGTACAACTCTAGTTTGCTGTTGCCATTGCTTAGGGATAGGGATTGGAAAAATGTTTGACCGTTATTCCGGTAGAATACGTGATTAGCTTCTATTGATGTGTCTCCTCCTATTTACACAATCCTCCCTTAAACTCGTATGCAGTTATGAGACCCTGGAGACACACCAATGTCCCTGGACTCCTGGCTCAGCTTGATAAATACAGCCCCTGTGTTTTTAGGGCAGAATGCGTCCGTTAATTAGTTCATTGATACTGGGTGTTTATACTTGATGTAATTTGCTTGAATCGGGTGTGATTGTTGATTTCTTAGGTCCAGATGACCTGACGTTAATCATCGGGTCAGACATCGCCCGCACTCCCAATACACCAAGACCAGCATGTCGTGGTTATCTACACAAGCGAACCCAGTCGGGTCTGATTAAAGGCTGGAGGAAGAGGTGGTTTGTGCTCACCCACGACAGCTGCCTCTACTACTACAGACACAAACGGGTGAGCAGGGACATCACCATTATGTATTAGAGTGGCTTAAAGTGACTGTCAACTTATGTAATATCATACTTTTGATATTACCTCGTGTACGTTACAGGATGAAGGCAAGCGGCCGGCTTTATCTGTAGTGAAGATGGAAGGGGCTGAGGTTGCACTGGATGTTTCACTGGGGAAACCATTTGTGTTGAAGTGCAGCCCTCCGTCTGTTAATCGGGTGTACTTCTTCTGTGCTACTTCCAACCAGGAAATAAAAAGGTAGGTTGCTGGCGTGAACATTCTAGATTGAAAGAAACATGTTTACGAGTATCTGTTTTATGTGCGTTTAAAAATTTGCACAAAAGCCAAATGAAGAGTGTGAGCAGCAGCAGTGAGAAACAGGAAGGTGTGAAAGCAGAGCAAAAAGGCAAAAGCAAAGACGGTTTCTCTTAAGAAATTTGACGGCGTTTAACATTAACAAAATGGACAGACTAAGTGAAAAACAGCCTGGAATATAATGTGAATGTTTGTCAGAGAACCATTGGCCCTCACTTGAAAGTCCTTTGCCATGTTTTACCAAGTTAGAGCTATTAGGAGGGCAAAGGTCATCCTGGCTGGCCTTCATCACCCGCTCCATGCAGAGCTTTGACTCCTGCCATGAGGCAGGACGTAAACGTTTCCTCAGAGGGCCAAATTGATTATGTACCTGAAGTCTTTTCTCCCATCTGCACATGTTTTTTTAAACAAGCTGAACTGGACTTTAGTGCTTTAAGTCTCATAGCAACTCATATGATTACGTTGGCATCGATCTTATGCTATGCATTTGTCTATTTCCTGTAAACCAAATTGGCCCTTGGTGACAACAAAGACTTTCTAATGTAATGTGTGGTTGTATTTGATAAGAACAAGCAGAGGACAGGTCTCTGCAGATTTGCTACATCATCATCCTTTGTATGTTTCAGGTGGCTGGAAGCTATGGAGAAAGCTATTCATCCAATCACACAGGTATGATATAACTCAATTACACATTAGCACGAAATTAAAAAAAATGTTGGTTTGTAACCAATATTTATCACAAGGGTGAATTAGAATGATCGCGTCAGGCTTACATTGGTCTATCACCCCGCTCTCTCTCTTTCGAGCTGACACTAATCTCTTCAATTAACTCTTGTGTTTCAGAACCATGTGTGGGTGGATGTCACCAGACACAACTCTAATCTACCCCCGCTGGCTGTCAAGGCCCCCGATTGTCTCGGATTGCTCCATAAACTGGACAAAAACAAGGACACGTGGCTGCAGCACTACTGCATTCTGAAGGACAGCTGCCTCTACTTATACAGTGGCATCCGTGCAACTCACGCGCACGGTACGGACTTGTTGCTGCTATTCAAATGCTTCAACTTCTATTTTTGTAGGTGTGCAGAATCTCAACTAAGAATAAGAGACTGAAATGTATTCACATTTTATAAATAACCAACCATGTAGTAATGTTAATTTTAATGTTAATTTGTTTATTTCACAGCTATATATATATATATATATATATATGGCATTAAAGGTCTATTGTGTAAGACTTAGATGCATCTAACAGAGCAGACTTGGCAGATGTAAAATATAATATATGTAAGTATGTTTAATTACTATATAATTTAATTAAAATATAAATATATTTTAATACATTAGAATGAACCACCAAATTGCACCACTCTTTCTACAGTAGCCCAAACGTAATCAATATAAATATAAGAAAATCAATATAAACTCACATTGTGGCATGTGTTAATACTTGAGATGCTTTTGCCAGTGAATATTTTATTAAAGTCTAAATGTCTGAACAAAGAGGTTGTAAACTGATTGGCAAACATCGTCCGTATGTTCAGGTGTGATCTACCTTCAGGGATACATGGTGCGTGAGCAGGCCTTCGGATCCAAGAAGTCCATCATCGAGCTGAAGCCTCCATCTGATGAGTTCAAGACGTTCTACCTCTGTGCTGAAAACCCCAACGAGAATAAACGGTGAGTCCGAATTTCATTGCAAGAACCTATAATCTGTTGTGGTTCTTGATTTTCCCAATATTTGTGTTCTATCTTTACCTTCATTTTGAGCTATCTTTGTTACGGCCCAGTCTATTTGCGTTGAGCTGCAGCTTACTGAGCTGTAGTCACATGTGTTGTGACTGTGCCCTTACAGCAGCTGATACCTGGGCTGACCTGTCGGCCTGGAACCAACCCACTTGTGTTAAAGTGATTGGGTCAACACGTGCACGTCAGCCTAAACCACTGTCTCACCGTGTTAACATCTTAGTCCATTTAAACGGTGGAGCTAATGCAAAACGAACATAACACAGCCGCTTGATATTTCAAGCGTTGCACCAGTGAACCGCTTTTATTGTGTTGCCAAATGTCAGTGTGTTAAAAAACGTAGTCTGCAAACCAGATACGGATGTAATCAGCACTATTTGGTCGGTGGGTTGGTTTTGATGATTAGACACAAGAACATAGGCTGTTAAATGCAGAGAGGCAATTACTGTGTACTTACTGTGTACTTACTGTGTACTGTACTTTTTTGAGACCCAACACAGTTGCTTGCAAGTTCTATTTTCAATGAAATAGTAGAAACTGACCAATATTTGTTGTTGTTAGCACTGAACTAAAATATCAAATATTGAAATCTAACATTGAACATTAAATTTACATCTGTTCACTTGTTGTTTGGTCAGGTAGTTCCTAATTTAAATTAAAAGTCATTTTTTTATTTGACATATTTGCTCACATACAGTATTATATATATATATATATATATATATATATATATATATATATATATATATATATATATATATGGCTATATTCTGTAAAATACAACATGCTATTTAGTTAAAATGATCACTTCACTTGGTTAAAAATGCTGCAAAAATGTCCAATGGAATGGCAGTATGCTGTAAAAATTTCCTGATGTTACATTCAAAGTGCCGTAAACAGTTAACAGTACAATCTGGTAGAAAAAAAATTGCATCATTATAGTCAAAATGCTCTGACATTAGGATTTTAAATGTCTGGTACAAATATCCCAGCTTTATGGTACAAACCTACTACATTATGTTGCAGGCCTCTTTGAGTGATATTCAATCAAGTTACATACTCACTCTAGTGTAACCCAGAGGATTCAGTGAGTGAGGAAATTGCTGGGTGAAGACGTCAACATAACCAATATTCGTGTCTGATATTTTTGGTTTTATTTTTGGTTTTGTTTTTTTTTGCAGATGGATCATATCAATTAAAGCTTCAATAAAGAAGTGGGTGCCTTTACATCAGGCCCTTCAGGACTACATGAATCGCCCGCCAGAAGAGACCAGAATGTGAGACATTGTGATTTCTGACAATGTATTAGCAGATGACTGCACTTTATATTTTATAATGGAGGATAATTGCACTGAGGAGAATCCTTTTTCTAGAGAGAATCGCCGTAGGCCACAGATAGTACATCCTTCACGAGTTGTCTTTCATATACAGGAAAAAAAAAAGTCAAATGATAAACCGCAAAGTGAGTGACAATTATTGGGTCTGTGGGTTTGTAACCTCCATGGGGATCAGAGTCATTTCATTGTCAGATTTGGTCAGCTTTGGCCAGATGGTGGCACTATAACTTGTAAACATGGATTCTCACTGCCCTTCTCCTCCTGACTTCCAGCTCATCTTCTCCCTTTTGTGCCATAGCCAACAGAAGATTTATGTACGGGGGATTTAAAATGCCTACAGTAAAATAAATGGTTACATGTATTTCCTTTTTATGTATGGATTTACTGTGTCAAATAAAAAGCTCCCCCCCACCCTCCTTGTTTTTGCTATGTTCCGTAGTGGCAGGTCTATGCTGCTCCCTGTTGGACACTGAAATGCAAATGATTCTCTTCACATTTTTGTCTGTGTTGTGATTAGATTTTTTAATGCGGCATGGGAAATTCACATCCTAACAAATCAAAAAAATATCTATATATATATTTCAGTTTGTAAAATGACATCATGAAATACTCATCAATGTTCACTCATGCCTACAATTCAATTTTATTTGTAATATCCCAAAATCACGAATCAAAGACTTGCCCCTATACACAAACGATGGATAAACTGACTGAAATAAAGATGTTAAGAAAATGTCTTTTAAAAATAGTATATTGAATTTTGCACAAAAGTCCCAGTTATTACAGAATACAAAGTATGTCTGAGCAAGTATGAAGTAAGAATGAGCCCTGAATTAAAAATGATACTTACAATATAGAAGTTTATTAAGTCAAATTAACAGCTGGTTTGTGCAGTGTTATGAGAAACTCATTTTGGACACAGATTTGAACAGGCCTGTATAAAGTCACTTAATCCCAAATAATTAAAGAGGAAATATAAAAGTAAATAACATAGAATATTAAAGTAATATAAGGATACAAGTATTGTAATAGATAGTGTAGATATAAATAAATGTAGCATGTTAATACAATTAAAAATACATTTAAATTGCATAATCAATATAAATGTAAAAAAAATATTTAAAAAATCAGTCCTAGTCCTCATAATGCAGATTTGTTTGAGGAAAAAAACAAAAAAACACATATCAGTACAAGGAGTTGTTAGTTTTCTCAGCTTTTTTCACAGCTGATTTCCTGAATATATGCACATATATAGGAGGAAGTAATGTGAGAGGGACATTACACCCGTTACTGGGACAGTCGTTGTCGGCGTCCTCATCTTGTGGGTGAACTTGTGAGTATTTAACACTGTTCCAGTTTTCAGATCTGCCAGTGGCATTAATCAGAAGACCTGCATGGAATGACGCCCGCGTGGAAACGTTGTCTTCATGCCAGTAGGAAGAACCATTTTCACATCGTCCAGACTCTACTACAAGACAAGGCGAGGCAAGTCTATTTTATTTGTATCGCTCAAAACCACAGATTCACCTCAGTGGGCTTCACAGTGTGTACGACAAATGATCTGGACATAAGCTACTGTTATATGTCCTTATTAATACGTTTAGGCTCCAATTCTGTTCTGTTAGGTGATTGTACTCAGAATAACTAGGATTTCCTGAGGGTCTTTGAACGCGTCTTAGAGATGCTGACACAAGCACCTAATGAGTGATTTTTCTAACCTGGCAACGTGTTAGTGTGCTGGTTTTTAGAGACGTTACTATGCGTAGGGGGGACGCAAATTGTTGTTTTTTCTTGTAGGTGAGGCGGGGGGTCGTTTGTCGTTGTGGCCTCGCCTATAAAGCAGGAAACCCTGGTTTTTATTATATTCTTTAATCTGGGTCAGTAGTGACATTTCCATCAACTACTGTTAATGGTTATACTCTGTGGTGCTGCCTTCCTCCATGTTCCTGGCTGCTGCTCTGTGTTTTGATTACCTATTTGCTTTGCCTGGAAGGATTTAATGAAATCTGCTACAAGTTCTACTATGAAAGAGCATATGTTCACAGCAGCCAGAATGAATGCGTTCCCACTAACGTTTATCCAGAAAAACTTACAGTATGTTCAGTTCGCGTTCACCCTGAACGGAAAGTGGAGTTGGGTGATGTATTTGTGTCTCACTAAGTATTCCTCTCTGAAATGTTTCTGTATGAATGTATGAATGTTTGGTTAAAATTACTTACATTTTATTATGCCAATTCGTTGCATTAATATGAATCTATCTAATTCTAGATATATTTTCAAGTTGATTGTACTTATATTTTAAAACAGACTTTTTTTTATTATTATTTTAGTAATTACAGGATAATTACTTTGAGTAGAATTTACTTTATTTAGTAGAGATTTGTACTTAAACATTAGGATGGAATTACTTGTAGACTCAAACAATGTAAAAGTTAATAATTGTAATAGCTCCCACATATTTAAGTTATATCCAATCTAATCTAATTAAATTACTTTTAACTCAGTTAAATTAGCTTGTTTTAAGAAAGTACAGTACATTTTAGAATTACTTAAAAAAACGTATGATTCACATTAAAATTTGTTAAAAAAAAAAAAAAAAAAAAAGATTAAAACGTGTAACACATACAAAGGGTCCGAATATATTTTTTGTGTATGCACTATAACTGAGATGTCAATATCAGAAATAGTCATAGTATAGTTTATAGTAGAATGACCTCCCCCTGGATTGTCAGTATCTAACCAACATCAGCAAAACTACGAGCAAACATTTTTCCTTTATAAAAGAAAAGGATGAATCTCTCCTCTTATCAGATCTGTGTCATATTCTCTTCTGCTCTAAACCTGGAGGAGATAACACCTCACACTGTCACACCCTCCCTGTTGTTCTTAGGGATGTGTATGAGTGTGAAGAGAGAGCAAACACTGATTTCAGTGAAGTAGGGAGCTGTAAGGTCACCCCACCCGTCGTCAGAGGTTAAAAAGTGACATTTTGAATTGCAAAAACAAATACAGCCTTAAGGCTTTGGAAGCTACAGAAGGTTTCAGGTTGTGGTGATTTCAGACCATAAGTCTCCTGCTTCCTGAATCCAAATATCTTCAGGTTTCACACATCCTTCAACCTGATTTTCAGGCAAACATTTCAGAGTCCTTGAAGTCTAGGCTCAACCACTTTAAAAACTAATTTACCCCCTGTCCATCAAAGCCAAATATAACAAACAAACTAACCAAAGAGAATCCCCTCCGTAGCTGCTGGCGATTTGCACAAGGGCAAAGTATGTGTGGACTGAAAGCCGTAACCTGGTGACAGTTTTCCCTCTACGTGCTTTACCTTTGCAAGGAGGTGTTTATATTTCCCCCCTACATTTGGCATTCTGTTCATCTATTAACAGGATTAGGGAAAAACTACTAGGTTGTGTTTTGTGAAACTTGGTGGTAGGATGTAGAATTATCCAAGGATGAACCCATTACATTTTGGGGGAGATCCCACTTACAATATTATGTATTATATATAATATTAACTATATTGTCTCTTTATTTAGCAACTCATTAGATACATAAAAGTGTGACTTTTTCATGGAAAACACAAAAAAACTTTTGGATGGTAGTGTATCATCTTATTATCATATTATTACAGCTAAAACAAAGAGGGTCTTACTTCATTGATTATTACCCCCGACCCCCAGCAGAGACAAAACTGCAGATCGCCCTTGTTTGAAATAAGCTTTAATCTTGTACTGTAACAGTCATTGGTTAACATCAAGTGTACATTTTCTGTTTGGCTTAAGGAAACATTAGAAGTGCAGAAGAGGTGACGTCACATACAGCATACAGTGAAACAGTTTGCACACCCTAAGATCAAATCTCTGAAAATGTAATCCTTTCAATCATATTTCAAATCATCGTTATCGAATAGAGCTCCAAGTCGAACGCTAAACTTTTCGACTCCCGGCGACTATTGAAATGGGACTTTACACCAATAGCAGGAAGTCTTTACAGCGGTTCTCAAACACAACAGCGTAAAAAGACAGCTGTCACAACGTAGGCCGCATTCTACATTAAGATAGAAATCTTTACACCTCACATTCACATTTTTTTTTCACACATTGATTCAAGTGGTTCAAGTGTTGAACATATCCAACATTTAAAAAAAAAAAAGATTTACCTAATTTAAACATAAAAGGGAGACAATGGTCCTATCTGTAAATGTATAAATAATTATATCATAGCCGCTAAGTTTAGGATTTAGGAAAGAGGGAAGATTGTTAGTTGAAGGTAAAAGTTAAACTTAAGTTGGTTGGGGGAGGGAACTTGTGAAAATTAGGTCAAAACCTGAAATATGGCTGTATCTTATATGAAATAACGCATGAAGGGACAATAGTCAGTCAGGGACAGACTCACTGTTGGTCTGTGATTATCAAACACGTATCAGATAAGGATTATGTTGGGCAGAAAAACCGAAGTGATCACCAACCCTTTTTCCTGCAGAGCCACTGCGGGTGCAGGCTTTTTTTCTTCCAACCAAGCAGTAACACACCCGACTTCAACAGTTAGTTCCAAAGCTTCTAATAACCCGCATTAGTAGAATTTCCAGAACTTCTAAGAACCGTCATAAATAGAAAGAGCGGCCCGCCAGGACCGGGGTTGGCAACCCTGTAGGTTGGATAACGCAAACTCAGCAGGCGACACACGAGCACGTCAACTAAAGGATTGAACTAATGACTACCAGTCCACTTAATGAAGACTTCAGTCGAGGAGAGCCCCAGTTGGATTTGACCGTTTCTGACTTGGATCTGACCCAGGAATACTCCGATGAACAAATTAAAGTCAGTCGATTTAAAAGAACGAAAGATTCCACTTGACACAGAAGCATAAAACAGTTCTCCCCCCCTTTAGCAAGATTAAAAATAAGCGCAGAATGAAAGAAAGAGAGCAAAAAACTAAAAAGGAGTGTACAGATTTGTTCACAGAACTGTGTGTGTGTTTCCATGGCTTACTTTATGTACAGTACTGCAGTGTTTTAATGTGAACTCCTAATCGATGCCACGTGGCCGACAACGTGTCATGGTGCACTGACGTTTCCAGAGATTATTTTTGTGGTAGATGTGTGCAACAGTGCAATCATCACATGCAGAAAAAAACAAACCTTTTTTTTTTTCCTGCATTAGAGGCATTTGAACACATCCGATCGCCCGGCTGTAAGGGGAACATACACACTTGTATATAAAAGACATCTACATACCGCTGTGCCCCTATAACCAATGTACAAAACTAGAGATGCACCAATATGGTTTTTAAAAGCCAATATTGCCAAACATATTTGCAAACGGCATTTAGCAATAAACACATGAAAAAAAAAGGTATTGAAGTGACACTCCACTCATTCATTTATCTATGTGGGTTGTGCTGGAGAGTCACTCTCCATCTGTAGTTGATGATGCTGCAGAATGTTTGTTTTATTTCCCACCATGAAGACTGGATACGACTGCTACCAACATGCATTCAACCCCTACAACAGGCAGCTTTGAAACTCATGGTCATAACTGTTGATATTAGTTTCTAATCCAATTCTCTCTCAATACAAAACCATGCCATATGAACACTGAGTCACTGATCGCTGTAATCATTCCTCCTGTCCATGCCGGCTGTGAAACGATCCCTCTTAGTTGATTAACTACGAGCCAGAGGACAAAAATTCTAGTCACATTAGCCATGGAGGATTTTCAGGGTCTTCGTGATTAATGGTCTAAGGCGCTGACCATGTATTCACAAAGTTTGTGGCTCAAGTCTGCTCAGAAACCTCTAAACTGCAAGCTGTAGTAAAAGTAGAGTAAAAGACAAGATACTTAAATGGAATTTTGAAAAATAAACAGAAGGATGAGCAGAAAGAATGACTACAGTGACCAATAGTTCCTCTTTAATGTATAAATAGCATGTATCGTTAAGAGATGCTTCATTAAATTACTAATTTTAAGTGTCACAAAAATTTCTTACACATGTCTACCTTCAATATATGTATTGATAGTTATAGCAATAAATAACAATGAAAGTATTATTTTGTCAAGTTGACAGTTGAATGCAGTGCAATACTGTGAGGGGGGGTGGAAAAAAAACAAAATCACAAAACATCCACTAACAACTCCTTACAGAAGGCAGTAAAACTGGAATGATAGCAACGTTGCGTTTTAAAGCTGACACAGTCTGTGATATGTGCGCATATCAACTGTAAGCTGATATATATCAGTGCATCTCTGACCAATACAAACACGAACAACACTGTCAATAAATAGGTTTCGCCAGTTATTGCTAAGTTTATATAATTCAATGTTTTTTTTGTTTTTTTTCCACACCTCAGCCTTTGTTACGGTGTGAGGGCTAATTTCAGAATTTCCTCCGACGTGAATGTGTACAGTGCAGGGTATAACCCCCGTTAATAATGTAACGAGATTATCAGACTTGTCTTTTTAAAGAACTGCTTATAATCTGAGTACAAAGAAACAAGAGCTAGAAATAGCACCCACATCCCCGAGAGGGTGAAAGAGGCCTAAATAACACCGTCTCTTTTGCTTTTATGTCTTGTTTCTGGCGAACATGCGCTCCCCTCGCAGGGTGAGGTGCTGCAGCTGGTACTGTAGCACCTCCGTGTCCGATGACTCTTGGATGCTGATTTTGTCCAGGTTAAGGTAGTCCAAAGACTTGGACTGGGTCCTCTTCCCCTTGAGCAGACAGAGGGGCAGCGGAGCGTGCAGAGCCCTCCCGGGCTCCCCGTGTGCCAGCGACCTGAGGAAGGTGTCGCTGGAGCTGGGCATGCGCCGCCGCCGCCGCCCATTGGCGGCGGGGATGTCGTACGGCTGGTAGTAGCGGCTTTTGGCTTTGGAGATCCTGGAGGACCGGTGGATGCCCAGGTCCACGGGCTTCGGGACAGCAGTCTGGATGGAGGCGGGCACAGCCTCGGGGAGCAAACCCGTCTCCGGGGCGCTCTCGGACCACTTGTGCGCCAGTTTGAGCAGCTCCTCGCCGGTGGTGAAGCCGACCAGATAATTTGAGTCCATATGGAGGATCTGGTATCCGGCGACGGTCCCTCTGATGGGCGAACAGGGGGTGCTGGCACAGCGAGGCCTTTCCGCTTCCGCTTTCAATGTGGATTTGATCTCAGCTGCAGGTAGAATGGAGACGTGAGCCCTTGACACTCCACTGATGTCCATTTCCATCTTTACAGACATATCCTGACTGGAGAAAGGCAGAGGAGGAAAAACACATTACTGAAGTTATCTAGAAGCAGTGGCAGCAAAAAAAATAACACCACTCCCAGCAGACAGAGCTGCATTAGATATTATTCCATTTAACTATAAGTGTTTGGAACATACTAAACACGCGATTCAAAAACTGAAACACATTACACTGCTGCTGTGCACTTATGTAGTAATCAGTAACATTTTATTTGTTCAGACATCTGAAGGGTAAGAGTATCCCTACAAATCATTAGATTTTATGTGAGCTTTTCACTCCACATGCTACATAACTCACGATAAACCCCTCTAGACCACCTGGAACCTAGTGCTGGTTCTAGAGCCAATTCTCAGTTGGTTCAAACTTCCAGTTAAGAACTTGTTTGCTTTTCCAGGCTAGAGGTGGTTAGAGAGCCACATCATGGCGTCATTGTGCATGTCTTTGTTTGTATTATTCGCTCATTCCTTTCATTCAATGAGCGGTGTCGGTAATAACAACCCTGCCCCTTTCCTATGGTGTAAGCGTATAGTAGCTTACACCATAGGATAGGATAGGTGTAGCGAATCAGCCCTGGAACGAGCTTGGTGGATAAACTCCATACTAGAATACTACATTACTTGACATGATTAGGTTAATCTGTTTCCATCCCATTGAGTCATTGTTATTTGCAGGGTTTCATGTGTGTTTCTTGATGTGTAGTAAGGGTATGTGATGTGATTGATCAGCCAGTCATAATTGTTTATTGTGGGTTTAGCACCAGCTGTGTTTTGGTAGCGTAGGGTCTGTGCATCTGAGCCCAGGTCATTTGCTTTATTCCTCATTTCTACAGCCAATCATCTGCTGTACGTCTGAACGTACGTTGGTTGCTCTCAACACTCTTAGCTTCTTTTGGCAACTTTACTGTTAAACACCTTAGTTGTTAATTAGTTATTATGTCTCTCTTATGCCATGTGTCTCCTGTTTAACAGATTGTCTGCTCCTTTATGAACATGTAACTAATGTAAATAAATATATTGCTTGCATTAGAGCTAGAGGTAGGAGTGACCGTGAACAACAAATATGCAGCATTTCATATAAAAACCAATTACAAACTCTGATAATGACTGACTGACACGTTGACCAATTCAGGCTCCAAATATACAAAGGCTAGACACGTATATAAACATATAATAATAGTCATATTTTTTTA
The DNA here is from genome assembly GCA_036785175.1 of Eupleurogrammus muticus. Taxonomy (NCBI): domain Eukaryota; kingdom Metazoa; phylum Chordata; class Actinopteri; order Scombriformes; family Trichiuridae; genus Eupleurogrammus; species Eupleurogrammus muticus. The sequence continues at coordinate 11,809,891 of JAYKQN010000013.1, read as the reverse complement.
CACTAGCACCAATGTGACCTATTCTAATTTCATATTGCATTACCAAAAAAAAGTCACAAATAAAACCAATATAATCGCAAATTTGAGCCCTGATATAAAGTCTTTAAACGTAGCATTATATATAACTGATAACATACCATGTAAAGTGATTGATTTGCCAAACGATGATATAAATTATATCATTATTATGATATATTAATTATATTGCTAAGTATAATTAAAATTATACTTAGCAACATAGCAGTACCGTTAAAATAATGAATGTAGTGACCTATTCTGTCAATGCAGCACATAGTATTAAACTTACTTATTAAGCAACAATGAATGATTGATTCGTAAAGTTATAGAACTGGACAATAAATTATGTTAAGTGGGTCAGTGACATTTCACGGTAGTCAAAAACTTTTTAAAATACAGTTTTAAAAAGCATTCGTCAGGACTCTTAAAATATGCATTTTGTGTTCATGTCGGTTTCTTGTCATTATAATGACATATGTGTATATCTCTTCTTTCACAAAGCCCATTGATACAACAAACACCGCTTATTGGAGCCTCTCTTCAACACTCTCAGACACAAACACACAGTTTAACATTTATTCACCGTGTCTGCATCACCATCATTGTTTCGGGGTCGACAGACTGATGAACTGTGATCATCATTTACTATGTTGCATCACACAGTTTTGGGTTTGTACTTACGACCTTTAAAAACTACAGACAAAACCAGTGACGTGTATGCCAGAATTTGCTTTACTGGCCCTATTTTTCTTATTTACTGCTGCATTACCACCACTCTCTCTCCCCCCCTTGTGTGATGCGAATGAGAGACAATCGGACTACATTAGTGTTAGTAAGACTCATATTACATATTAAGTAATATTAAATTTAACAGGTCAATATTAAAAATATTCTATTAAAAAATATCTATTAAAATAAAATCTTGAAAAAGATTTCTTTAAAAGGTATAAACAGATAAAGTGCATGGTTAATGCAATTACCCCTGGAGAAAATATATTCATATAGGTATACACATGCATATATACACATGCAATATATATATATATATATATCCACAGTGAATGGGACAATGATGTGGTGTTTTGTCTGTCTAAAAACCATCTGTTAAGCTGAGCACTTTTGTTACTCAGCTCAAAATGAATAGTTTTTGTGTATACAGATCAAAATAAGATTTGATTTTAGGATTTCCACATGTGTGATGGGACTAAGATCCACAAACCCCCCCTAGACCTCGACAGATCCGACAGCCTTTCTACGCGAACCTGTTGGCATCCTGGCTGTGCAGAAATCCAAAACGTAACCACACCTTGTCGTTCCAGAAACAACCATACCGGTTGTTCTGGATGGTCCACGGACAGACGTCATTGTCAATAGTTTTCACCGGAGCCGCCTTCAACCACCAAAAAAAAGGGGGAAACTGTTGAGTGTGGATTGTGAGTCAGGGATAATGTTTCTGACAGAGCCATTCTGCAGGTCAATGGAAATGTCTCTTTTTTTTCACAGTAAATCAAATAATAGAATCATTTGGTTTTGTGAATATAAAGTAAGCAGGCTTTCTGATTTCTAAATATTTCATATAATGCAAACCTTTACTTTTTTTCAAAATATATATATATATACACATAATTCGTTTGCTGTCAATATGAGCATTATTACATAGTTGGAATATGAGCACAGAGCAGATGAGAGCAGCTAGGAGCTGCAGCAGAATCCCTGTTAAAGCATGAACGCCATGGCTGCAGAAAACACTCCCAGTTCGAGTAAATCATGGATCTATAATAATATCGGCGTCATTTTCTTTATAATAACTATCATTGTCTCATTAAAAAAGAAAGAAAAAAAGCTATATAATAGCAACGTTACAGTGTAAAAAAAACAACTATTGCAATAAATCACAGGCTGAGTTCATCGTGCCCCCCCTGCTTGATGAGAAGCCTGGTGAACCTACACCGTACATAAAACCGTGGATAAAATAGGAAAATACATTCATCATGTAAAAACCGGGCAAGATGGAACCGCACAGGTGCACTGGAGCACCGATTATACGGATGGGAGTAGAGGGGGAAACGGGGGAAGGGGGGTCTACCCTCGTTAGATTTCTCCTGGTTTCATAACGTCTTCGCCGGATTAGACACGAAAAGTGACTTTTTTCTTTTTAAATGAACGCAACACAAACCTGTTCGGCTGCGGTAAAGAGCGACGTTCACCTTCCCGTCTCCGTCCGTGTGGTCTCCGGCCTCCTCCTCCGCTCTCACGCCAGTTCCGTCACTCGCGACGGAAGGAACACTTCCGGTCTCCGGCTTCTCATCGAAAAAGTAACAGGGTGCGCTTTCCGTGAGTTTCATTACCAGACGCTAAAATAAACAATCTGCTCTCCTGTTCCCGTAAGATATTTTTATTTAGTTTAGGTTTAACGGAACGCTTTGAGTGAATTCAAGTTCCTTTTATTAAGCAGTTACGCAATGCGCAGCGACGACTTTTATTGTGAAATGCAATAACGGAACAAGCGGATATAGAGACCAACGCGTTGAACTTGACAATGTGGGGAAAATATAAAGTTGCCATCTTGGTTCAGACTAGGCTCTGTTATAAAATGCTATAGGTTTCTCACAATGGATCTGTTATAATACCATAATACTATGGCAAACCATTTTAACATCATTCTGGATATGTGTCACAGATTTCAGATAGTGCAGTTTTGCCTATAGGCAACAAGAATATTTGAGATATCCACAACTATATTCTTCCTAAACACAATTGTCATTTTAAATATCCACAACTACAGTCTTCATGGGACAAATCATTTTTTCCATTCACGTGTATGGGTTTTTTTCCATTCCAGATATCAACAATTCACTTTGAGATATCCAAAACATAAATGATGGATATTTGTGAATTATGGATTCTGACGAATCATAATTCCAGTTCAAGATACCTTTAATTCACCACAATTAGCAATATCTGCATGTCCCTTTTCAGATATCTGCAATTAAGTTTCGGCAGAATGAATTTAATTTGTAGACATCTATATCTGAGTCACGAATAATCAAAATGACGTTATAGATGTCTGAAATTAGAGTTATGACTAGTCAAAATATAATTGTAGATATCTATTATCAATTTGTGAACTGAATTTGAATTTAGATATCTGAAATAAGAGATATTTGTAACAATTTTGCCTAATCAGAATGTAATTACAGATATCTTAAATTACAGTTTAATTAGTACCATTCAAGTTTTAACTAAGCAAAATGATGCTGCTGAAATGCCTCCACTTTTGGTGGCCACAGCAGTGAAGGTAGAAAGGGAACAGCATTATGGTGACAGCTAAATTAGGCCATCTACTCCGACTATTGTCCTTGTCAGGTAGATGGCCTGATTTAGCTATAACATTTTGACCATGAGTTTGATATAACTAGATGCAAGGGTCCAACAGGTATTTTTTGCAGCTTTTATTTCAGTGTTGAAATGATGTCTTTTCTGTGTCATCCAATTTTGGTCCACTGAAGAAGTTATTTTTAATCACATTTTACCAAACATCTAATATTCCATAATGGGGAGCTGCTATTTATAGTCCAAATGTGGTTGTTTGTGGACATCTTTCTAGTTTAGACATTGCTTTTACCCAGCAGAGGTCCAGCTGTGATTCAACCTGGGGCCTCGGGTCATGTTCACCTGTGCAGTATGTGCCCTGACCTCTCAGATATCTGATCACTCTGTTACACATGTGTATTTGTCTCCAGTTATCATCTGCTGCTGAACCAGTCAGTGTGGCATTGACTGTTTTTTGAATCTTTGGTTGAAATCCAAAGTCCTTGATAGAGAGCTGTCGACAGCTGTACAAAATTCTGCTGTTCTAATGAGATCAATGACCGTTTTTTTTTTAATTTTATTAACAAAAATGTTAATACAGTGTTGAGAACAATAAAACATTTTCCTTTTTGAAGAAGCTTAAAGTGTGAGCAGGTCCTGGTTGTTCTAAAACATTGTTATGCTGCTAGAGATTATGACTGCTGGGACCTCATGAGACACTCTTTAAATCTGTTTTGTTCCCAGAGTCATTCCCTGTGTTTTCTCATTCTTAGAACATGCTGCAGTACATCCACTAAAGGATCTTCTGTCTTTGGAGGGTCTGATGCTGTCCTGGTTCACCTGGAAGCTGCGATGGATGCTGTGACCTCATCCTCGACTTACACCACAAATCAGTATAATTCTGTTATTCTATTTAATATCATATTCAATTCCCTGTTTGAATGTATTGTTCCCATCTGCACATATCATCTATTGCAGCCTTTGACAGACTTATTTTTAGGTAAATATGTTTTTCTTATGGATCAAATGACTTAAGTTGTTTTTTTTTTGTAACTGACTTTATAATAATATTATATACAATATAAAGAAAAAAGGGTGTTCTGAGTTCTTACCCTCTAAAAACAAAGTTTTGGCACACTACAGACTTATTAGATAGTTTTGTTTTGCTCCATTTGAGAGGAGGCCCTGCACAGTAAACATAAAAGTGTAATGACCAAAAGTAATCAAGCAAACACATTTCATTTTATACACATCTAATAACTACCTACCAAAAAAAAAGTGACAATCAATAAACGAATAGAGAAACTAACTAAAACAAAACACTAATACAAAACAAAGTTAGGCTGATTGACTCACGTCTATGTTTGTAAGTGCCATGTGTGCAGCTTCGTTGTCTGGAACCACGCATGTTCAGATTTAACTGACATGTGAGCTCCATTTGTACAAGATTAACAAAAAGGCACTTGTGCAATGCTGCTGGCTGTTTCCTCCAAGTCCACCATCTCTACTCTGTGAATATCCAACTAATTAAATCTTCCTTGTTCCTCCAATCGTCCTCCAATTTTATTTTTATTCAAGATGTGACATGCCGGTACTGAATAGGCAATATGCTCACAGAAATGAGATGTTAAATAAAACACGGATCTATCTGTTTTGATAGAAATCATATATGAATCTGACCACATATGCCTAAACATGATATGAAATCATGTGATTTGTTCACATATCCAAGGAAAGATCAGATTTGAGACATCATGTTGTAACATTGCTAAAGTCAAATTTGCACTGTATGAATGAGTCATTAATAGTTTTTACTATTCTTCATATTTGGCCTAGTTATTTCTTTAAAAATTTGCCATATGCAGTTGCTGATTGTGAAATCTACACAAGCCAAATGTAATCGCTTAGGTGTATAAAATAAAAAAAAACTAATTTTAATAGTTTACTGGAAACAAGTATATGATAAAACTGTTGTTTTTTAAAGATAATTACAGGTAAACAGGTTTATAATGTAATTATTATTTTATCACTGAATTACTGTAAACATGTCAACAATATATCTGTTTTATGGTAACAAAAACATTTTTAAAATTCCACATTTTTTACAGCATATTTTTAAGTTTATGGCCATTATTCATTTAGGTTTCACAGTAAAGTGAAATAATGTAGAGGTTTCGTTTTTGTATCCTTTAAGTCATGTTTTTTTACAAATGAGCACCTCACCATGAGGACACATAACAAACTCTGGCTTCATTCTGTTGTGCAGTGATCAGCTGAGCTCTTGTGCTTTGCCAACATTGGAGTCACAGTGCTTTCCGGTGGACAAATCAGGAAATAGCAACACTAGCTCAAACACCTATCTGTGGCTTTCCATTAATTTCCATTAATACTTATCGGCAATTTTACTTTTTGATTCGGATTGATCTCAAATTTGCTTAAATCAGGTAATAAGTAAGCTTTTAATATCTTTTGCAGACATTATCTCTGTGTATGTGGAGATTAATACCTAATACTTTAGTTGGCCTCTGTAGAGGTGTGCTTGTCTTTGGCACAGCCCCATCCGACTCAGCAGCATCAGGATGTCTCTGTGAAATGCCTTCGTCAGGAGAGCGTAAAAAAATGGGTGTGCACAAGAGTTGAGAGGATAGAACAGCACCAGCAGCACCTGTGAAGAAACACATACATCAGCCTTCACCTTAAACAGACAAACATCTGCATTAGGGTTAAAAAAAAAAAAGCCACACCTTGGAATCTGTGACGGTGATCAACGGTTGGTGTAGCGCTGCAGATAAGCCGTAGAAGCAAATGGGGGCCAGGCACAGGAAGTTGGTGAACACAAGAACGGCCATGCGTTTGGCCATGCTGGTGTCACACCTGCTGGACTGATGCTGGGGGTTGTGCACCATGCTGTAGATGTGGAGGTAGCATAAGCACACCACTAGGAAAGCAAGGACGTTAACCATCAGGACAGAGACCACGTACGCCCACGCAGCAGTCGTCTCAGTGTCCATGGGTAAGCAGACGCTGACTTTCTCGTAGCTGCTCACTCCGATCACCGGCAGCAGCGCCAGGATCACGCACAACAACCAGCCGACGAGCATCAACACGGCTGCGTGACGCAATCTCAATTTTCTGTCGGGCCTCATTGCGTAGAAGATGGCATGCCAGCGCTGAAGGCTTATCGAAGTTAACGTGTACACAGATAGCTCGCTGGCAAACACTGATAACGTCCCCGCTAGATTGCAGCCAGTCCCCGTTTGCCAGGCAATGGCGTAGTGGTAGTAATGGGAGCGTGTGTAGATGTCGACTGATGCAATGAGTAACAGGTACATCCCCATACAAAAATCTGCAAACACCAAATGAGCCATGAGGAAGCGGGTAACCGACAGCTTCTGCCGACTGGTCAGCAGAATGAACATCACCAGGAGGTTGGCGAAGATGGCAAACAGGCTGACCACCCAGACCAGCACCCGCAGGAAGCTCTGACTCATCACGTCCTCACAAGGGTTGAAAGCGTCAGGCAGGGGGCTGCACGAGAGTCCATGAGTATCTGTGTGAAGTTCATTGCACAGTGTGAAGTCAAAGTCTTCATGGGGATGTTCTGCAGGTAACCCATCATAACCCTCATTTTGAAATAGTTCTTTTAGGCAAACGGGGCTGGTGTAGTGACTTGTGTTGCCAGCAGTTGGGAGATCTAAGCTTTCTCTCAGGTGTCCATAGATTTTCTGAGAGAAACCTGCAGAAGATTCATGTTGCTTTTGCAAAGTAGTCCTGCTCAAGTTGCAAATAGCTGCCTCCATGTGTCTTGAACACAAATGAGAAAAAATATTATTCAACCCTTTTCACAATGAAAATTATGACTTCCTTAAAGCAGCAAAAACTGTAGGATGAATCATTTTTATAATGAATCAATTCTACTAAGCATCCCTCAATGTCCCGATTAATCTAATACAATTACTGGTATTAATCTCTTAAGACATACCCCCTTTTTCAGTCTTGTTTGTAAAAATGGTATGCCCAATTTGTAAGTGGCTCAGTTCCTGTTTGTTACATGTCACATGTGTGAAAGCCCTGGCTATTAGCTATACGATTTGCATGCCCTAGTCATATCTCCCGGCCTCATGCTTCAATTGGCTCATGCCTGGTGTCAATCGATGCAAAACAAATTTAAGACCATTATTGTTGTGGTTTTTGCTTATAGAAACCAATGACTGAAGTGTAGTATTGCCATAAATTGCTCCCCCATGCCACTCATAGTACAGTGTGTCTTAAGATGTTGATACCACCAGTGTTTTCCTGGTTTGGAAAGTCCAAATATCTGCTGTGAAAATGCTTCATTAGAGAAATGACAATGACACTTATTAAGATACATGAAAATATTATACTACAAACTTGGTTATTGTATGGTAGACTTGATGATAGATTTCCTACATACAAATTTTAACTCACATCTTCCTGTTCTTAGGCTAGGAGGAACTCCAAGGCATATGTTCGGATATAAAGGCACATCTATACTTTCTTTCTGATCATGCTGTTCTTTAGGTTTTTTTAGTTGGTTGTTAGATTTAGGAAAGCTTATTTAATTTCCATTGTTTATATGGTTGCCATGAGATATTAAATAATTCTAGACTGACACAGCTGTTGTGGGTTAAATGACTACATTGTAGGCCTAATCTATTATTTGAAAGACAAACCCACAAGGAAAAGAAACTACGGTGGGAAAATATTTCCTAACCCGTTCGATTCCTCAGTTGTTTTACTTACCCACTCCATCTTTTCAACATTTTGAGACCACAGCAATGGCTTTGGAAGGTCAATTCAGCACTCTGTAAATGGAGAAATGTTCTAAAGGGGGGCAGTACTTTGAGGGCCCAAGTGTTTTTAGCCTGGAGCCTTTCAATGGTCTTCATGCCTATTGAAGGCAAAGAGCTAACTTTGGTTTCTGAGAGGTCTCTGGAAGACAGACAAAGAGTTCACATTCATTATTTTGGAAACAAAACTGTTTCTGTGTCAGCTCATCATGTGGCGCAATAAAACCTAGAGCCAAGTTACTTCTAATTTATATATAATAATTGTTTTAGTTTTCCAAAGAATTAAAAAAACACAAATTCCTCTTCTAGCCAATTCTGTATTATATACTCACAGGTAAATTGGGCCTTGCATTACCCCATAAAATGCAAATTCATCTATTCGCTCCAAATCCACATTCCTGTGTAGATACCTGGAGAATAAATAATAGATGACGTATGAGATGATTTATGTTTATTAACCTCTAAAAACGAATACATACATTCTAAGATATATCTTTGTAACACTAATATAAAATTATAACATTAAAAAATTTACTAAAACAGTCTTCCAGCCAGCAGTTTGCACAAATAGATGAATAAAGAAACCAGATAAAAACAGCAAAAAACAAATAGCATACACTTCTTCCAGTCTGCTCCCATTGAAGGCATAGTGCTGGATCTCTTTTACACCGTTGCTATTCAGCATGCTAGAAATACAGGGGAAAAGTGCATTGTGAATGAATACAGGGAGACCAAACTGTCGAATTATTTGTAGGAACTAATGTCATTATATAAGCTGATAGGATGAAATTAGCAAAAACCAATGAACCTAAACTATTGTTAACAGCAAATAAGTCAGATACACAAAAACTAGGGAGAAGCACACAAGCACGAATCCTACTTACATGGTCAGAGAATTCTTAGATATTCCCACAAAAGAATTAGCAGGTATGACTTGAATGAAGATGTTCTCCGCTATCTCTCTGTTCAAAATATATGAAGAAGAAATATGTTAAACGAGCTAAAATATTATGCATTTTATCTGACAAAGGCCATTGCAATTGAGTATACATACAAAATAAAATCTTCTCGTGTGGAGTAAATGTGCTGTAGGCCAGGAAACAAGGTGAGACCTGTGTTGATGATCCCACTGTGTTGAAACAAAAGTCACTTAGCACGGCTTAACAGAGGAATGCTGCTATATGATATTGTTTGTGTTGTTTTCTTGTGAAATTCTGACATGCTAAGACTATAACTAAGTCAATTAAATTGTACTTACAGGTACTTTAAATTAGGCAGATCCTTAAATGCCTCTGGGTCAATGTATGAGAGTGTTTTGATGGCGGTTAGTTGTCTATTGGACACACACACACACACACACACACACACATCTCATTCATATCACTTACTACGTGAAAATTGACATAAAAAGTTGGCCATAATAAAATAAATACGCAGCATGCTCTCATTTTAATTAATTAGGAACTTTTTTTTCCCTTTTTAATTCCCTGCAGATAAAATGCTCATAATACTTGAACTCACTGTAGTTTGGCCAACATATAAAAGTCAGGGCCCATATTCACAAAACATTTAACCTTCCTACTAGGAGGACTCCTCTAAATAGTACTAAATCTCTCTCCTGACTCTTAAAACTGATTAAAACTGATTAAAAGGCGTACAGCCTCTTATATGTTCCCATACATTGTAAACATAGTCTAACTTTATTAACTATAGCTCATTTTCACCAGAAATCAATAACTGCATTATGGCTCCTACAGTTTTCATCATAATATGCAGTTCAAAGCTTACATACATATGGGTGATGGAGGACAGGTTGCTGAAAGAATGCCTTTCAAGATATCTTAAAGTGTCATCATCAGAGATGTATCTGAAACACACACAAACACACACACACACAATGATATACTATCAACCAACTACTACTCTGAATCCTAATTACTTTAGGGCTTGAAAACCCCACACATCCAAAGAAATAGTTAAAAGAAAGCTTGGAAAAAAACGCAACTTTGTGTCCAGAATATTTTTTTTCTTGTCCTATATTCTAGTCTTGCTGACCCCAGGTTGGGAACTACTGATATGAAGGCAGAGTGTGTTAATTTTTTTCAGTCTAAATTTGTCAAGACTTCCACTGCATAAATATATTATATATATTTTCTATGGTTATACAATAAATGTAGTGGGTTGGATTTTTTTTCTCCTTTTTTAATAGTGTTATTACTGTATATTTCTTGGTTTAAAAGGAAACACAGTATTTGGGGAAAGAGAATCTTACATGTGAGAAATGTTGACCAAGTTGGCGAAAGCATTCTGAGGAATAGAAGAAAGTTTTGTCTCCACGAGCCACCTAAAACAGAAACACACGTTCTAGCAAGATTTTGAAGCTTTAATACAAAGAGTCTTAAACCTAAATTGAAGTTAAAAGAATTAATTACTTACACCTCCTCTGTGCTGGCATGGAAAACAGGCATGACCTCAGTTTGGAAACATGATGCACTGCGTGTATCCCAATCACACTGACAATGAGTGGGACAATACTGCAGAGGTAGAGTGGCCTCGGCATTGATGAAAATGAAAAAAAGGAGATTAAAATGAGAATCCATTAGCAGTGACTCAGTGGTAGAGGCTCCCAGGCTATGCTGCACAGTCAGACTCACAGGGGCTGTATTGTCCTGGATTCTGGCCAATGGGAATTTAGCAAGACTATACACCAGCATTTCTGGTCAAAACCTTCAAAATAAGACAGACATCTTTAATGTTTTACTTATGTAGTATAAATTACATCAGCAAGAGCAAAGCATAAAGATAAGGTAGGGTTCAGGGTTGTCTAGAAACATCTATGATCAATGATAATCTACAATCTATGTTCAAGCCATATTCAATGGAAAATATTATTTTATTTTCCAAATTAGACACAGACGAGAAGAAGGATGATACTATCGAAGAATAAGTTTGAAAAAATTATCCACTGACCGAATAATATTAGCATTGGTATACCCATCCATTCAAGTGGACACCAAGGACTCCCTTTTCCCTTCAGTGCAGGACCCAGTCACAGATTGGCTGGGTGGGAGGGTGCAGCAAGGCGATGATGAAACACACAAGCAACTTTGTTGATAACCATGGATCCAACGTGGCAGCAGGTGGTGATTTATCTTTTGATGCAGCCTCAGAAGTTCTAAGTAACTGAGGCCAGCAATTCCTATAGAAAAGTGGAAGCTGAGTGTGTGACACAGAGAAGCACTACTACTACTACTACAGAGACAGAGAGAGGCATCTGAACACAGCTGGATGAACGAGACCGTGGCCTCGATAATACAGAAAGTTACTGTAATTTTTTTTAAAGCTTCTGTACCCTGTTTACAGTTCTGTGTGTTTTACTATAAAATAAAACAAACATTTAAATACTGTGATTTCATTTTGGTTTACAGTGGATGTTGTTTAACTGGAGTGAACTAAAAAAAAGTCTTTCAATAATCATTTAGATAACATTACATTACTTACAGTTTTACAGTGCTTGATTTTACAGTATTGGTCAAGTAAGAAATGACCTTTGTAGTAGTAGTAGTATAACATTTTAAGAGCAACATAGGTAGACATAGCATAGTATTCACCCATCGCCACCCAAAGCCACCATGTGGCGATGGGTAAACATTATACTATGTCGCTTGAAAAAAGGTCATACTATATGGCTCAAAAAAGGTCATGCAATGGGGCCAGCTGTAGCTCAGAGGTAGAGTGGTAGAGCCCCAGTTGGGAGAATGGTGGTTCAGTTCCTGATTCCTCCAGGTTGTGTCTTTGGATAAGATAGTTAACAGGCCTCTGATGGCGTGTGACTATGTAGTTTCCTGATATGCAGTCTTGATCTACGTAATAGAGTGTGACCCTTTTTTATCTACATACTATAGTATGAACTTTTTTGAGCGACATAGTATAGTATGACCTATTTTGAGCGACATAGTATATTATGACCTTTTTTGAGCGACATAGTATAGTATGACCTATTTTGAGTGATATAGTATAGTATGACCTATTTTGAGAATAAAAATTTATGCATTTTAGGATATTAATCTAAAATGTATAATTTACTGCCTTTTGTGTAACATTTTCTAAAATATATAGTGCCCAGTTGCCTTAATTATTTGTTTCTTTTTAGGAGAGACTATATATTTGCAGTTTATATATGTGCAGTACCATAGATATACCTGCACAAATCTAAGCAAGAAGTGGCTGTAGCTTAGAGGTAGAGTAATTTTCCAGTGGCTGGTGGTCAGGTGGTTCGATTCCTGGCTTGTCCACTTTAAATTATTGTTGTGTTGTAAGACCTATTTTGAGTGACATAGTATAGTATGACGTATTTTGAGCGTCATAGCATAGTATGATGTAATTTGAACGACATACTATAGTATGACGTATTTTGAATGACATAGTATAGTATGACCTTTTTTGAGCGACATACTATAGTATGACCTATTTTGAGTGACATAGTATAGTATGACCTATTTTGAGCGTCATAGTATAGTATGATGTAATTTGAACAACATACTATAGTATGACGTATTTTGAATGACATAGTATAGTATGACCTTTTTTGAGCGACATACTATAGTATGACCTATTTTGAGTGACATAGTATACTATGACCTATTTTGAGCGTCATAGTATAGTATGATGTAATTTGAGCGACATAGTATAGTATGACCTTTTTTGAGCGACATTGTATAGTATGACCTTTTTTGAGCGACATACTATAGTATGACCTTTTTTGAGCGACATCGTATATTATAACCTTTTTTGAGCGACATAGTATAGTATGACCTATTTTGAGCGACATAGTATAGTATGACCTATTTTGAGCGACATAGTATGGTATGACCTTTTTTGAGCGACATACTATAGTATGACCTTTTTTGAGCGACATCGTATATTATAACCTTTTTTGAGCGACATAGTATAGTATGACCTATTTTGAGCGAAATAGTATAGTATGACCTATTTTGAGCGACATAGTATGGTATGACCTTTTTTGAGCGACATAGTATGGTATGACCTTTTTTGAGCGACATAGTATAGTATGAACTATTTTGAGCGACATACTATAGTATGACCTTTTTTGAGCGACATAGTATAGTATGACCTTTTTTGAGAGACATAGTATAGTATGACCTTTTTTGAGAGACATACTATAGTATGACCTTTTTTGAGCGACATACTATGGTATGACCTTTTTTGAGCGACATAGTATAGTATGACCTTTTTTGAGCGACATAATATACTATGACCTTTTTTGAGAGACATACTATAGTATGACCTTTTTTGAGCGACATTGTATAGTATGACCTTTTTTGAGAGACATACTATAGTATGACCTTTTTTGAGCGACATAGTATAGTATGACCTTTTTTGAGAGACATACTATAGTATGACCTTTTTTGAGCGACATAGTATAGTATGACGTATTTTGAGCGTCATAGCATAGTATGATGTAATTTGAGCGACATACTATAGTATGACGTATTTTGAGTGACATAGTATAGTATGACCTTTTTTGAGCGACATAGTATAGTATGACGTATTTTGAGCAACATACTATAGTATGACCTATTTTGAGCGACATAGTATTTTATGACCTTTTTTAGGTGACATAGTATAGTATGACCTTTTTTGAGCGACATACTATAGTATGACCTATTTTGAGCGTCATAGTATTTTATGACCTTTTTTAGGTGACATAGTATAGTATGACCTATTTTGAGCAACATACTATAGTATGACCTATTTTGAGCGACATAGTATTTTATGACCTTTTTTAGGTGACATAGTATAGTATGACCTATTTTGAGCGACATACTATAGTATGACCTATTTTGAGCAACATACTATAGTATGACCTATTTTGGGTGACATAGTATAGTATGACCTTTTTTAGGTGACATAGTATAGTATGACCTTTTTTGAGCGACATAGTATAGTATAACCTTTTTTAGGTGACATAGTATAGTATGACCTTTTTTGGGTGACATAGTATAGTATGACCTTTTTTAGGTGACATAGTATAGTATGACCTTTTTTGAGCGACATACTATAGTATGACCTATTTTGAGCGACATAGTATTTTATGACCTTTTTAAGGTGACATAGTATAGTATGACCTTTTTTGAGCGACATACTATAGTATGACCTATTTTGAGTGACATAGTATAGTATGACCTTTTTTGAGCGACATAGTATAGTATGACGTATTTTGAGCGTAATAGTATAGTATGATGTGATTTGAGCGACATACTATAGTATGACCTTTTTTGAGCGACATACTATAGTATGACCTTTTTTGAGCGACATACTATAGTATGACCTTTTTTGAGCGACATACTATAGTATGACCTTTTTTGAGCGACATCGTATAGTATGACCTATTTTGAGCAACATAGTATTTTATGACCTTTTTTAGGTGACATAGTATAGTATGACCTATTTTGAGCAACATACTATAGTATGACCTATTTTGGGTGACATAGTATAGTATGACCTTTTTTAGGTGACATAGTATAGTATGACCTTTTTTGAGCGACATAGTATAGTATGACCTTTTTTAGGTGACATAGTATAGTATGACCTTTTTTAGGTGACATAGTATAGTATGACCTTTTTTGAGCGACATACTATAGTATGACCTATTTTGAGCGACATAGTATTTTATGACCTTTTTAAGGTGACATAGTATAGTATGACCTTTTTTGAGCGTTCAGAGTTGGATATGGTAAACATCGAGTTGGCTTACCAACAGTACTACCATGACCTGTGCATTGAGAAAGATCAGGAGATTGAGATCCTAAAACAGCACATCCAGACCCTTGCTACACAAGACATGCTGCCTGAACAACTGGTTTTGGAGGATTCCAACAACTTTCAGCTCGAAGACGAGCAGATCGGAAGTGCCTGGGCACCGAATTTGACCCAAGAGCAGTTCATGATCGAGCTCCATGAGGTGAATGATACCTTTGTGAATCAAACTGAATTTTTCGACCTGAATGTCATGGAAGTGGATCCCCAGACCAAGTTCACCAGTAACAACAAGAAAACTAGGAGAATTGACAATCTCCGCACAGAGTTAGCCTACAACAAAAACCTGTGCATCGAGAAAGATCAAGAGATCTGGATGCTGAAACAGCAAATCGAGGTTCTCATTACAAATGGGGCGACATGCGAATGGAGCCAAGCACAATTCATGGCTGATCAGCAACAATCTGAAGTCCAGTACCAACAAAATCCAGAAATTCTGAACTACGAATACCCAATGTACGTTCCTGAGGACCAACAGAATCAGGAAATTGTCAACCACGAATACCCAATGTACGTTCCTGAGTACGAGCAGTATCAGGAAATTGTCAACCACGAATACCCAATGTACGTTCCTGAGTACGAGCAGTATCAGGAAATTGTCAACCACGAATACCCAATGTACGTTCCTGAGTACGAGCAGTATCAGGAAATTGTCAACCACGAATACCCAATGTACATTCCTGAGGACCAACAGAATCAGGAAATTGTCATCCACGAATACCCAATGTACCAAGTTGGACATGAGGAGTTTGTGGTGGCAAATGAATTGACCCAAGTTCAATTCATTGCTGAGCAGCAACAACCTGGAGCTGAGTATGAACAAAACGTGGAAATTTTGAACTCCGAATATCCACAGGTATTGAGCCAGGATCAAATCATGGCTGAGCTCCAGGCAGAGAGAGACACCAACAAAGAACTCAGGGACAAGTTCCAGGAGTTACAAGTCGCACACGAGGAGTTAAAAGTTGCAAATAAATTGAGCCAGGAACAAGTTATGGCTGAGCAGAAACAAATTGGAGATGAGTTTCACAAACTTCTGGACTTTATGGAACACGAACACCAGAAGCTCCAAGTTAACCATGAGAATTATAAGGCGGCGCACAAATTGAGAAAGGAAATGTTGGTGGCTCAGCTCAAGAGAGAGAAAGAAAAAGGCAAAGAACAGAACAGCAAATTTCAGAATTTGCAACAGCTTCATGAGGAGTTAAAGGAGGAACATGCATTGAGCCAAAGAAAGAACCAAGCATGCCACAAAACACTCGAACTAGAAATGGTCTTACAGAGCAAGAAGCTTCAAGAGATTCAAAAGCTTCATGAGGACCTAAAGGTGGCACACAAAGTAAGCCAGGAAAAAGCCATGGCTGACCTTCAGACGGAGAAGGACACAATTGCCAGACAGCACTCTGAGTTTCAGAAGCTCCATGTTTTACATGAGGAGTTAAAAGTAGCACACAAATTGAGCCAAGACAAACTCACGGCTGACCTCCAGTCAGAGAAGCAGTCAAACGTCTTACAGAACGACAAACTCCAGAAGCTTGAACGGCTTCATGAGGACTTGAAGGAAAAATATAACGTGGGGCAGGACAAATACCTGTCTTACCTCCAGAAGGCAAAAAACACAATTGCCTTGCAGAGCAACAAATTTGACGAGCTTCAAGTTTCCCATGAGGAGTTAAAGATGAGCCAGAACAGACTAATGGCTGAGCTCCAGACGGAGAGAGACAGAAACACCTCACAGAACAACGAGATTCAGAAGCTTCAAGATTCAATTGAGGAGTTGAAACTGGCACACGAATTGAGCCAGCAGCAGCTAATGAGCGAGCTCCTGTTGGAGAAAGAAAAGAACCGTCAAGAAGAACAGCAGCAAGACACAGACACAGAAAAAGAAGACATCGAGGACATTGAACATGCAAACCCTGAACTCCCACATGAAGATGAAGTGTCTGAGGACACAAACCCACACAAAAAGGCTTCAAGCTGGAAGAGAGTCCGACATGCGTTGGGGCTGAAAAAACCACAACGCTGGAAGAAAAAAAGCGATCCCTAACTCAACACAAACCCCGAAGTCCCAGATGCTAATGAAGTGTCTGAGGACACAAAAAAAAAAAAAAAAAAAAAAAAAAGTTTAAAACTGAAAGAAAATCCAACATGCGTTGGAGCTAAAAAAAAAAAAAAAAACCCTTTACAAACTTACCTCTCCTTTTTTCCCACTTTCCTCTTCCCCTAATCCAGGGATGAGCCATCCTAGTCCTTCAAGGCTCGCTTTTGGTTCAACCAAGCGTTTTACACCCAGTTTTACTAATCTAGCATTGGTGGAATTAGGGTGTGGAACTGCTTGGCACAAAAGCCTGCACCCACAGGACCAGGGTGGCCTACTCTTAACCTCCTCTTTTCTACTTTCCCCTACCAACCTTCTCTTTCCTACTTTCCTATCCCCTCTCCCTGTGCTGTGACCTTGTCGTGGTGGAGAGGCTTGAGTGCTTCTAGGATTCTGAGAGTGAAGCTGGGAGGAGCGTTCAGCTCCTGGCAGGTTTTCCCCAGACCAGACTGATCTCAGATGAGGAGCATGACCAACGTCAGCACACTGGCCTCCAGGTTGGAGGTTTGGCGTGGCGCTAACAGCACCACCTGCAAAAACTGGTATTGTCAAAGAAACTACAATGAGCAAATGAATTGACACTAGGCCCATAGTAGACTGTGGCGACCCAGACAGAAATGTTTGATAACCATATCTTGGTTATCACTGAACCGTTAGCATTTAATCTAGTGTCATTAGAAAGCTTGTTTATTTTCCCTTAACAATGGTGTCCTACAATAAAATCAACATCATAACTCATACATTCTCATGCTCTGAAAATCTTCTTGCTCCTAATAATGTTTTAGGTAAACATTTTCCTAACAACATATAAACATATGGATCCCCTGCCGGTTTTTATGTACTTGTTCATGTTGTAGCTATATGATTTTTAACTTGAATTTAGTTTTATATCAATTAAATAAAAAAAAAAATAAAAAAAACATGAAAGTATTAACATTATTACATCAACTCATCAAATAATGTTTGAGACTTAAATGGAGGTCTAAATCAATAATCCGTTTAATATTCAACCATGCATTTCATTTGGTCACCTGAATTACTTTTTAAAATGTATAAACCTGACCATGACACCTACATATTTACTTTTTTAAACAATGATATTTTAATCATTACATGTATGAATTTTTTGCACTAAATCACTGAGCTCCTTAAATCAGCTTTTACAAATGTTGCCTGTGTGTGTATTTGATTTTTTTTACCTGTGGCCAAGTGATTAGAACACCTGATTCTGATCATTTGGAAGGGAAAATGGGTCCCACAGACCCAAAAACCTTACATGGTGTTAAGGGATAGTCCTGTCTTCATTGATACGAATCAACAGTGATATTATTAATATGTCATAAAATGGTACAGTAGAAAACAGATGAGCCTCTATTTGATGTATTCATTGTTTTTTCATTACATGAACCAGTGAAAAAAAAAGTGATAAAACGGGGAAATGACTCAATGTGAACATTGACCTTTCAATTAGTTTCAGTATAACATGGGATTTGTTTGTTGCAGCAGTCCTTTACATGTGAATCATATATTTCATTGGAACAAATTAAATGTAATTTGAGAGTAAACAGATAGAGTACAACATCAATACATTAGAAGATTGTCACACACACTTATACTCACACAAACTAAGAATTAATTACTCTCAGACACATAGTTGTACTCACACATACCTACAATCATCTCCATCATAATCACACATACATACTTATAAACACACACACACACACGTGGAGTGTAGAACATCAGTAATTCTCTATGTATCTTCGCAGCTATTGATAAATATCAAGTCTACCTAAAATTAGATGAAGTAAAATGAAAACTTCTGAACATCCTCTTCAGGTGTCTGGTAAATGCAAAGTGCAAAATACAAATTACGTTCTGAGTTCAGCCCCAGCAGAACCCGTCCTGTCACTCAACAGCTCCAGACTCCAAACTACCAAAAAAAAAAAAAAGTTCTCTGACATCTAATTTATACAACATTAGTCATTATGTGCAAAAACAGTAATTGAATAATATAGAAATTAAACAAAAGATGTTTTTAGTTTGTCCTCTGGGTTTATGTCTCAGTCCACTCATCATTCAATAACCTATACACACATGTATACACATACTTATACTCGCTCATGTACTAATACTTACTAATAATCACACACACACACACATATACATACTTATATTCAAACATGCGCATTTTCCAAGTATTTGTTCACCTGCCTTGACTCACATATGAACTGAAGCTCCATCCCATTCCTAACCCATAGGGTTCCATAGGATGTGGGTCCACCTTTTGCAGCCATTACAGCGTCAACTCTGCCATGAAGGCTGTCCACAAGGTTGCAGAGTGTGTTCATATATGTCATTGTTTGTTTTTTCGTTATATGAACCAGTAAAAAAGTGAGAAAATGGGGAAACGACTCATCTCTACTCATCAATGTGAACATTGACCTTGCTGCAGTCTTCCTCTCCTTTGACCTCCTGTTTTATGACTTCTTCACATCGTCTAAACCCTGTCTCCACTCTTCATTTCTGAGATTCTATGAAGGACTATCTGCTATATATATATATATATATATATATATAAAATAAAGAGTGATTTGTCTATTACAATCAGTCCTCTGGAGTTCCCCAGGGTTCAGTTCTTAGCCCCCTCGTCATTTATTATTTTGTACATTTCGCAAAAAAGAACGAGATGAACAGCCTGTGAGGGCTTGAAATGTTTTTTTTTTAAGTATAAAAAGTTGTCGTACTATTGGGTGTTTTTCCTTAAACTACCAAAAATACAAATACAACATTAGTCATTATGTGCAAAAAAAGTAATTGAATAATACAGAAATTTCTATAATAATATAGAAAATATAGAAACGTTTTTAGTTTGTCCTCATCATTCAGTAACCTATACACACATGTATACACATACTTATACTCACTCATCTACTAATACTTACTAATAATCACACACACATATATACATACTTATATTCAAACATAAACATTTCCCAAGTATTTGTTCACCTGCCTTGACTCACATATAAACTGAAGCTCCATCCCATTGCTAACCCATAGGGTTCCATAGGATGTGGGCCCTCCTTTTGCAGCTATTACAGCGTCAACTCTTCCATGAAGGCTGTCCACAAGGTTGCAGTGTGCGTTCGTATATGTCATTGTTTGTTTTTTCGTTATCTGAACCAGTAAAAAAGTGATAAAATGGGGAAACGACTCATCCCTACTCATCATTGTAAACATTGACCTTTCAATTAGTTTCAGTATAATATTTTTTTGTTTGTTGCAGCAGTCCTTTACATGTGAATCACATGTTTCATTCAAAAATTCATAGAATCAAATTAAATGTAATTTGAAAGTAAACAGGTACAGTACAACATCAATACATTAGAAGATTGCATCATTCTTTCTTCATTTGATTGGCAGTCTTAGAACTGTTTGTGATGTGATGTCATTGATGACATCACATATCCGTGTGATTACATGTCACTGATGACATCACATCATTGTGTGATGTCACAGGGGTTTGACATGATACTTTGCAACATTGTTTCAATTCTGAGCCTATATAAGTCCACTGTTCAGCACATCAAACCTCATATCGCAGAAGCCAGCAAACGCTCGCAGACGCACTCGGACACACGTACACCAGTGATAGATTTTATCTGTTATTTGGAAATCAACATCACCTGTGTAATTACCACCGCCCTTTGTGAACATCAAGCAAAGAAAATGCAGTGTGTAATGGAAATCGATATGGCTCTTGAGGCAAAACCCATCAGTCCCAACAAGAGAACCAGGAGAATGGAGACACTTCGCACAGCATTGGATGAGGCCAAACAACAGCTGGCCTCCCAATATGACCACAAGGACCTGTGCATGAAGAAAGATCAAGAGATCAAGCTGCTGAAGGAGCAACTTGAGGCTCTCACGGTAGAGGGCAAGGAGGAAGGAAAGTACACCTTTGAAAACAAAATCGTACTTTCTGACTACCTGCCAAAGGAAATGTATCTGACCAAGGTGATCGATCGTGATCCTTGGTCCGATTATTTCACCAACAATGGCAAGAAAACCAGAAGACTGGACAAACTTCGTTCAGAGTTGGATATGGTAAACATCGAGTTGACTTACCAACAGTACTACCATGACCTGTGCATTGAGAAAGATCAGGAGATTGAGATCCTAACACAGCACATCCAGACCCTTGCTACACAAGACATGCTGCCTGAACAACTGGTTTTGGAGGATTCCAACAACTTTCAGCTCGAAGACGAGCAGATCGGAAGTGCCTGGGCACCGAATTTGACCCAAGAGCAGTTCATGATCGAGCTCCATGAGGTGAATGATACCTTTGTGAATCAAACTGAATTTTTCGACCTGAATGTCATGGAAGTGGATCCCCAGACCAAGTTCACCAGTAACAACAAGAAAACTAGGAGAATTGACAATCTCCGCACAGAGTTAGCCTACAACAAAAACCTGTGCATCGAGAAAGATCAAGAGATCTGGATGCTGAAACAGCAAATCGAGGTTCTCATGACAAATGGGGCGACATGCGAATGGAGCCAAGCACAATTCATGGCTGATCAGCAACAATCTGAAGTCCAGTACCAACAAAATCCAGAAATTCTGAACTACGAATACCCAATGTACGTTCCTGAGGACCAACAGAATCAGGAAATTGTCAACCACGAATACCCAATGTACGTTCCTGAGTACGAGCAGTATCAGGAAATTGTCAACCACGAATACCCAATGTACGTTCCTGAGTACGAGCAGTATCAGGAAATTGTCAACCACGAATACCCAATGTACGTTCCTGAGTACGAGCAGTATCAGGAAATTGTCAACCACGAATACCCAATGTACATTCCTGAGGACCAACAGAATCAGGAAATTGTCATCCACGAATACCCAATGTACCAAGTTGGACATGAGGAGTTTGTGGTGGCAAATGAATTGACCCAAGTTCAATTCATTGCTGAGCAGCAACAACCTGGAGCTGAGTATGAACAAAACGTGGAAATTTTGAACTCCGAATATCCACAGGTATTGAGCCAGGATCAAATCATGGCTGAGCTCCAGGCAGAGAGAGACACCAACAAAGAACTCAGGGACAAGTTCCAGGAGTTACAAGTCGCACACGAGGAGTTAAAAGTTGCAAATAAATTGAGCCAGGAACAAGTTATGGCTGAGCAGAAACAAATTGGAGATGAGTTTCACAAACTTCTGGACTTTATGGAACACGAACACCAGAAGCTCCAAGTTAACCATGAGAATTATAAGGCGGCGCACAAATTGAGAAAGGAAATGTTGGTGGCTCAGCTCAAGAGAGAGAAAGAAAAAGGCAAAGAACAGAACAGCAAATTTCAGAATTTGCAACAGCTTCATGAGGAGTTAAAGGAGGAACATGCATTGAGCCAAAGAAAGAACCAAGCATGCCACAAAACACTCGAACTAGAAATGGTCTTACAGAGCAAGAAGCTTCAAGAGATTCAAAAGCTTCATGAGGACCTAAAGGTGGCACACAAAGTAAGCCAGGAAAAAGCCATGGCTGACCTTCAGACGGAGAAGGACACAATTGCCAGACAGCACTCTGAGTTTCAGAAGCTCCATGTTTTACATGAGGAGTCAAAAGTAGCACACAAATTGAGCCAAGACAAACTCACGGCTGACCTCCAGTCAGAGAAGCAGTCAAACGTCTTACAGAACGACAAACTCCAGAAGCTTGAACGGCTTCATGAGGACTTGAAGGAAAAATATAACGTGGGGCAGGACAAATACCTGTCTTACCTCCAGAAGGCAAAAAACACAATTGCCTTGCAGAGCAACAAATTTGACGAGCTTCAAGTTTCCCATGAGGAGTTAAAGATGAGCCAGAACAGACTAATGGCTGAGCTCCAGACGGAGAGAGACAGAAACACCTCACAGAACAACGAGATTCAGAAGCTTCAAGATTCAATTGAGGAGTTGAAACTGGCACACGAATTGAGCCAGCAGCAGCTAATGAGCGAGCTCCTGTTGGAGAAAGAAAAGAACCGTCAAGAAGAACAGCAGCAAGACACAGACACAGAAAAAGAAGACATCGAGGACATTGAACATGCAAACCCTGAACTCCCACATGAAGATGAAGTGTCTGAGGACACAAACCCACACAAAAAGGCTTCAAGCTGGAAGAGAGTCCGACATGCGTTGGGGCTGAAAAAACCACAACGCTGGAAGAAAAAAAGCGATCCCTAACTCAACACAAACCCCGAAGTCCCAGATGCTAATGAAGTGTCTGAGGACACAAAAAAAAAAAAAAAAAAAAAAAAAGTTTAAAACTGAAAGAAAATCCAACATGCGTTGGAGCTAAAAAAAAAAAAAAAAAAAAAAACCCTTTACAAACTTACCTCTCCTTTTTTCCCACTTTCCTCTTCCCCTAATCCAGGGATGAGCCATCCTAGTCCTTCAAGGCTCGCTTTTGGTTCAACCAAGCGTTTTACACCCAGTTTTACTAATCTAGCATTGGTGGAATTAGGGTGTGGAACTGCTTGGCACAAAAGCCTGCACCCACAGGACCAGGGTGGCCTACTCTTAACCTCCTCTTTTCTACTTTCCCCTACCAACCTTCTCTTTCCTACTTTCCTATCCCCTCTCCCTGTGCTGTGACCTTGTCGTGGTGGAGAGGCTTGAGTGCTTCTAGGATTCTGAGAGTGAAGCTGGGAGGAGCGTTCAGCTCCTGGCAGGTTTTCCCCAGACCAGACTGATCTCAGATGAGGAGCATGACCAACGTCAGCACACTGGCCTCCAGGTTGGAGGTTTGGCGTGGCGCTAACAGCACCACCTGCAAAAACTGGTATTGTCAAAGAAACTACAATGAGCAAATGAATTGACACTAGGCCCATAGTAGACTGTGGCGACCCAGACAGAAATGTTTGATAACCATATCTTGGTTATCACTGAACCGTTAGCATTTAATCTAGTGTCATTAGAAAGCTTGTTTATTTTCCCTTAACAATGGTGTCCTACAATAAAATCAACATCATAACTCATACATTCTCATGCTCTGAAAATCTTCTTGCTCCTAATAATGTTTTAGGTAAACATTTTCCTAACAACATATAAACATATGGATCCCCTGCCGGTTTTTATGTACTTGTTCATGTTGTAGCTATATGATTTTTAACTTGAATTTAGTTTTATATCAATTAAATAAAAAAAAAAATAAAAAAACATGAAAGTATTAACATTATTACATCAACTCATCAAATAATGTTTGAGACTTAAATGGAGGTCTAAATCAATAATCCGTTTAATATTCAACCATGCATTTCATTTGGTCACCTGAATTACTTTTTAAAATGTATAAACCTGACCATGACACCTACATATTTACTTTTTTAAACAATGATATTTTAATCATTACATGTATGAATTTTTTGCACTAAATCACTGAGCTCCTTAAATCAGCTTTTACAAATGTTGCCTGTGTGTGTATTTGATTTTTTTTACCTGTGGCCAAGTGATTAGAACACCTGATTCTGATCATTTGGAAGGGAAAATGGGTCCCACAGACCCAAAAACCTTACATGGTGTTAAGGGATAGTCCTGTCTTCATTGATACGAATCAACAGTGATATTATTAATATGTCATAAAATGGTACAGTAGAAAACAGATGAGCCTCTATTTGATGTATTCATTGTTTTTTCATTACATGAACCAGTGAAAAAAAAAGTGATAAAACGGGGAAATGACTCAATGTGAACATTGACCTTTCAATTAGTTTCAGTATAACATGGGATTTGTTTGTTGCAGCAGTCCTTTACATGTGAATCATATATTTCATTGGAACAAATTAAATGTAATTTGAGAGTAAACAGATAGAGTACAACATCAATACATTAGAAGATTGTCACACACACTTATACTCACACAAACTAAGAATTAATTACTCTCAGACACATAGTTGTACTCACACATACCTACAATCATCTCCATCATAATCACACATACATACTTATAAACACACACACACACACGTGGAGTGTAGAACATCAGTAATTCTCTATGTATCTTCGCAGCTATTGATAAATATCAAGTCTACCTAAAATTAGATGAAGTAAAATGAAAACTTCTGAACATCCTCTTCAGGTGTCTGGTAAATGCAAAGTGCAAAATACAAATTACGTTCTGAGTTCAGCCCCAGCAGAACCCGTCCTGTCACTCAACAGCTCCAGACTCCAAACTACCAAAAAAAAAAAAAAAGTTCTCTGACATCTAATTTATACAACATTAGTCATTATGTGCAAAAACAGTAATTGAATAATATAGAAATTAAACAAAAGATGTTTTTAGTTTGTCCTCTGGGTTTATGTCTCAGTCCACTCATCATTCAATAACCTATACACACATGTATACACATACTTATACTCGCTCATGTACTAATACTTACTAATAATCACACACACACACACATATACATACTTATATTCAAACATGCGCATTTTCCAAGTATTTGTTCACCTGCCTTGACTCACATATGAACTGAAGCTCCATCCCATTCCTAACCCATAGGGTTCCATAGGATGTGGGTCCACCTTTTGCAGCCATTACAGCGTCAACTCTGCCATGAAGGCTGTCCACAAGGTTGCAGAGTGTGTTCATATATGTCATTGTTTGTTTTTTCGTTATATGAACCAGTAAAAAAGTGAGAAAATGGGGAAACGACTCATCTCTACTCATCAATGTGAACATTGACCTTGCTGCAGTCTTCCTCTCCTTTGACCTCCTGTTTTATGACTTCTTCACATCGTCTAAACCCTGTCTCCACTCTTCATTTCTGAGATTCTATGAAGGACTATCTGCTATATATATATATATATATATAAAATAAAGAGTGATTTATCTATTACAATCAGTCCTCTGGAGTTCCCCAGGGTTCAGTTCTTAGCCCCCTCGTCATTTATTATTTTGTACATTTCGCAAAAAAGAACGAGATGAACAGCCTGTGAGGGCTTGAAATGTTTTTTTTTTAAGTATAAAAAGTTGTCGTACTATTGGGTGTTTTTCCTTAAACTACCAAAAATACAAATACAACATTAGTCATTATGTGCAAAAAAAGTAATTGAATAATACAGAAATTTCTATAATAATATAGAAAATATAGAAACGTTTTTAGTTTGTCCTCATCATTCAGTAACCTATACACACATGTATACACATACTTATACTCACTCATCTACTAATACTTACTAATAATCACACACACATATATACATACTTATATTCAAACATAAACATTTTCCAAGTATTTGTTCACCTGCCTTGACTCACATATAAACTGAAGCTCCATCCCATTGCTAACCCATAGGGTTCCATAGGATGTGGGTCCCCCTTTTGCAGCTATTACAGCGTCAACTCTTCCATGAAGGCTGTCCACAAGGTTGCAGTGTGCGTTCGTATATGTCATTGTTTGTTTTTTCGTTATCTGAACCAGTAAAAAAGTGATAAAATGGGGAAACGACTCATCCCTACTCATCATTGTAAACATTGACCTTTCAATTAGTTTCAGTATAATATTTTTTTGTTTGTTGCAGCAGTCCTTTACATGTGAATCACATGTTTCATTCAAAAATTCATAGAATCAAATTAAATGTAATTTGAAAGTAAACAGGTACAGTACAACATCAATACATTAGAAGATTGCATCATTCTTTCTTCATTTGATTGGCAGTCTTAGAACTGTTTGTGATGTGATGTCATTGATGACATCACATATCCGTGTGATTACATGTCACTGATGACATCACATCATTGTGTGATGTCACAGGGGTTTGACATGATACTTTGCAACATTGTTTCAATTCTGAGCCTATATAAGTCCACTGTTCAGCACATCAAACCTCATATCGCAGAAGCCAGCAAACGCTCGCAGACGCACTCGGACACACGTACACCAGTGATAGATTTTATCTGTTATTTGGAAAACAACATCACCTGTGTAATTACCACCGCCCTTTGTGAACATCAAGCAAAGAAAATGCAGTGTGTAATGGAAATCGATATGGCTCTTGAGGCAAAACCCATCAGTCCCAACAAGAGAACCAGGAGAATGGAGACACTTCGCACAGCATTGGATGAGGCCAAACAACAGCTGGCCTCCCAATATGACCACAAGGACCTGTGCATGAAGAAAGATCAAGAGATCAAGCTGCTGAAGGAGCAACTTGAGGCTCTCACGGTAGAGGGCAAGGAGGAAGGAAAGTACACCTTTGAAAACAAAATCGTACTTTCTGACTACCTGCCAAAGGAAATGTATCTGACCAAGGTGATCGATCGTGATCCTTGGTCCGATTATTTCACCAACAATGGCAAGAAAACCAGAAGACTGGACAAACTTCGTTCAGAGTTGGATATGGTAAACATCGAGTTGGCTTACCAACAGTACTACCATGACCTGTGCATTGAGAAAGATCAGGAGATTGAGATCCTAACACAGCACATCCAGACCCTTGCTACACAAGACATGCTGCCTGAACAACTGGTTTTGGAGGATTCCAACAACTTTCAGCTCGAAGACGAGCAGATCGGAAGTGCCTGGGCACCGAATTTGACCCAAGAGCAGTTCATGATCGAGCTCCATGAGGTGAATGATACCTTTGTGAATCAAACTGAATTTTTCGACCTGAATGTCATGGAAGTGGATCCCCAGACCAAGTTCACCAGTAACAACAAGAAAACTAGGAGAATTGACAATCTCCGCACAGAGTTAGCCTACAACAAAAACCTGTGCATCGAGAAAGATCAAGAGATCTGGATGCTGAAACAGCAAATCGAGGTTCTCATGACAAATGGGGCGACATGCGAATGGAGCCAAGCACAATTCATGGCTGATCAGCAACAATCTGAAGTCCAGTACCAACAAAATCCAGAAATTCTGAACTACGAATACCCAATGTACGTTCCTGAGGACCAACAGAATCAGGAAATTGTCAACCACGAATACCCAATGTACGTTCCTGAGTACGAGCAGTATCAGGAAATTGTCAACCACGAATACCCAATGTACGTTCCTGAGTACGAGCAGTATCAGGAAATTGTCAACCACGAATACCCAATGTACGTTCCTGAGTACGAGCAGTATCAGGAAATTGTCAACCACGAATACCCAATGTACATTCCTGAGGACCAACAGAATCAGGAAATTGTCATCCACGAATACCCAATGTACCAAGTTGGACATGAGGAGTTTGTGGTGGCAAATGAATTGACCCAAGTTCAATTCATTGCTGAGCAGCAACAACCTGGAGCTGAGTATGAACAAAACGTGGAAATTTTGAACTCCGAATATCCACAGGTATTGAGCCAGGATCAAATCATGGCTGAGCTCCAGGCAGAGAGAGACACCAACAAAGAACTCAGGGACAAGTTCCAGGAGTTACAAGTCGCACACGAGGAGTTAAAAGTTGCAAATAAATTGAGCCAGGAACAAGTTATGGCTGAGCAGAAACAAATTGGAGATGAGTTTCACAAACTTCTGGACTTTATGGAACACGAACACCAGAAGCTCCAAGTTAACCATGAGAATTATAAGGCGGCGCACAAATTGAGAAAGGAAATGTTGGTGGCTCAGCTCAAGAGAGAGAAAGAAAAAGGCAAAGAACAGAACAGCAAATTTCAGAATTTGCAACAGCTTCATGAGGAGTTAAAGGAGGAACATGCATTGAGCCAAAGAAAGAACCAAGCATGCCACAAAACACTCGAACTAGAAATGGTCTTACAGAGCAAGAAGCTTCAAGAGATTCAAAAGCTTCATGAGGACCTAAAGGTGGCACACAAAGTAAGCCAGGAAAAAGCCATGGCTGACCTTCAGACGGAGAAGGACACAATTGCCAGACAGCACTCTGAGTTTCAGAAGCTCCATGTTTTACATGAGGAGTTAAAAGTAGCACACAAATTGAGCCAAGACAAACTCACGGCTGACCTCCAGTCAGAGAAGCAGTCAAACGTCTTACAGAACGACAAACTCCAGAAGCTTGAACGGCTTCATGAGGACTTGAAGGAAAAATATAACGTGGGGCAGGACAAATACCTGTCTTACCTCCAGAAGGCAAAAAACACAATTGCCTTGCAGAGCAACAAATTTGACGAGCTTCAAGTTTCCCATGAGGAGTTAAAGATGAGCCAGAACAGACTAATGGCTGAGCTCCAGACGGAGAGAGACAGAAACACCTCACAGAACAACGAGATTCAGAAGCTTCAAGATTCAATTGAGGAGTTGAAACTGGCACACGAATTGAGCCAGCAGCAGCTAATGAGCGAGCTCCTGTTGGAGAAAGAAAAGAACCGTCAAGAAGAACAGCAGCAAGACACAGACACAGAAAAAGAAGACATCGAGGACATTGAACATGCAAACCCTGAACTCCCACATGAAGATGAAGTGTCTGAGGACACAAACCCACACAAAAAGGCTTCAAGCTGGAAGAGAGTCCGACATGCGTTGGGGCTGAAAAAACCACAACGCTGGAAGAAAAAAA
The DNA here is from genome assembly GCA_036785175.1 of Eupleurogrammus muticus. NCBI lineage: Eukaryota > Metazoa > Chordata > Actinopteri > Scombriformes > Trichiuridae > Eupleurogrammus > Eupleurogrammus muticus. Next base: position 11,780,293 of record JAYKQN010000013.1, on the reverse strand, counting down.
GCGATCCCTAACTCAACACAAACCCCGAAGTCCCAGATGCTAATGAAGTGTCTGAGGACACAAAAAAAAAAAAAAAAAAAAAAAAAGTTTAAAACTGAAAGAAAATCCAACATGCGTTGGAGCTAAAAAAAAAAAAAAAAAAAAAAAAAAAAAAAAAAAAAAAACCCTTTACAAACTTACCTCTCCTTTTTTCCCACTTTCCTCTTCCCCTAATCCAGGGATGAGCCATCCTAGTCCTTCAAGGCTCGCTTTTGGTTCAACCAAGCGTTTTACACCCAGTTTTACTAATCTAGCATTGGTGGAATTAGGGTGTGGAACTGCTTGGCACAAAAGCCTGCACCCACAGGACCAGGGTGGCCTACTCTTAACCTCCTCTTTTCTACTTTCCCCTACCAACCTTCTCTTTCCTACTTTCCTATCCCCTCTCCCTGTGCTGTGACCTTGTCGTGGTGGAGAGGCTTGAGTGCTTCTAGGATTCTGAGAGTGAAGCTGGGAGGAGCGTTCAGCTCCTGGCAGGTTTTCCCCAGACCAGACTGATCTCAGATGAGGAGCATGACCAACGTCAGCACACTGGCCTCCAGGTTGGAGGTTTGGCGTGGCGCTAACAGCACCACCTGCAAAAACTGGTATTGTCAAAGAAACTACAATGAGCAAATGAATTGACACTAGGCCCATAGTAGACTGTGGCGACCCAGACAGAAATGTTTGATAACCATATCTTGGTTATCACTGAACCGTTAGCATTTAATCTAGTGTCATTAGAAAGCTTGTTTATTTTCCCTTAACAATGGTGTCCTACAATAAAATCAACATCATAACTCATACATTCTCATGCTCTGAAAATCTTCTTGCTCCTAATAATGTTTTAGGTAAACATTTTCCTAACAACATATAAACATATGGATCCCCTGCCGGTTTTTATGTACTTGTTCATGTTGTAGCTATATGATTTTTAACTTGAATTTAGTTTTATATCAATTAAATAAAAAAAAAAAATAAAAAAAACATGAAAGTATTAACATTATTACATCAACTCATCAAATAATGTTTGAGACTTAAATGGAGGTCTAAATCAATAATCCGTTTAATATTCAACCATGCATTTCATTTGGTCACCTGAATTACTTTTTAAAATGTATAAACCTGACCATGACACCTACATATTTACTTTTTTAAACAATGATATTTTAATCATTACATGTATGAATTTTTTGCACTAAATCACTGAGCTCCTTAAATCAGCTTTTACAAATGTTGCCTGTGTGTGTATTTGATTTTTTTTACCTGTGGCCAAGTGATTAGAACACCTGATTCTGATCATTTGGAAGGGAAAATGGGTCCCACAGACCCAAAAACCTTACATGGTGTTAAGGGATAGTCCTGTCTTCATTGATACGAATCAACAGTGATATTATTAATATGTCATAAAATGGTACAGTAGAAAACAGATGAGCCTCTATTTGATGTATTCATTGTTTTTTCATTACATGAACCAGTGAAAAAAAAAGTGATAAAACGGGGAAATGACTCAATGTGAACATTGACCTTTCAATTAGTTTCAGTATAACATGGGATTTGTTTGTTGCAGCAGTCCTTTACATGTGAATCATATATTTCATTGGAACAAATTAAATGTAATTTGAGAGTAAACAGATAGAGTACAACATCAATACATTAGAAGATTGTCACACACACTTATACTCACACAAACTAAGAATTAATTACTCTCAGACACATAGTTGTACTCACACATACCTACAATCATCTCCATCATAATCACACATACATACTTATAAACACACACACACACATGTGGAGTGTAGAACATCAGTAATTCTCTATGTATCTTCGCAGCTATTGATAAATATCAAGTCTACCTAAAATTAGATGAAGTAAAATGAAAACTTCTGAACATCCTCTTCAGGTGTCTGGTAAATGCAAAGTGCAAAATACAAATTACGTTCTGAGTTCAGCCCCAGCAGAACCCGTCCTGTCACTCAACAGCTCCAGACTCCAAACTACCAAAAAAAAAAAAAAAGTTCTCTGACATCTAATTTATACAACATTAGTCATTATGTGCAAAAACAGTAATTGAATAATATAGAAATTAAACAAAAGATGTTTTTAGTTTGTCCTCTGGGTTTATGTCTCAGTCCACTCATCATTCAATAACCTATACACACATGTATACACATACTTATACTCGCTCATGTACTAATACTTACTAATAATCACACACACACACACATATACATACTTATATTCAAACATGCGCATTTTCCAAGTATTTGTTCACCTGCCTTGACTCACATATGAACTGAAGCTCCATCCCATTCCTAACCCATAGGGTTCCATAGGATGTGGGTCCACCTTTTGCAGCCATTACAGCGTCAACTCTGCCATGAAGGCTGTCCACAAGGTTGCAGAGTGTGTTCATATATGTCATTGTTTGTTTTTTCGTTATATGAACCAGTAAAAAAGTGAGAAAATGGGGAAACGACTCATCTCTACTCATCAATGTGAACATTGACCTTGCTGCAGTCTTCCTCTCCTTTGACCTCCTGTTTTATGACTTCTTCACATCGTCTAAACCCTGTCTCCACTCTTCATTTCTGAGATTCTATGAAGGACTATCTGCTATATATATATATATATATATAAAATAAAGAGTGATTTATCTATTACAATCAGTCCTCTGGAGTTCCCCAGGGTTCAGTTCTTAGCCCCCTCGTCATTTATTATTTTGTACATTTCGCAAAAAAGAACGAGATGAACAGCCTGTGAGGGCTTGAAATGTTTTTTTTTTAAGTATAAAAAGTTGTCGTACTATTGGGTGTTTTTCCTTAAACTACCAAAAATACAAATACAACATTAGTCATTATGTGCAAAAAAAGTAATTGAATAATACAGAAATTTCTATAATAATATAGAAAATATAGAAACGTTTTTAGTTTGTCCTCATCATTCAGTAACCTATACACACATGTATACACATACTTATACTCACTCATCTACTAATACTTACTAATAATCACACACACATATATACATACTTATATTCAAACATAAACATTTTCCAAGTATTTGTTCACCTGCCTTGACTCACATATAAACTGAAGCTCCATCCCATTGCTAACCCATAGGGTTCCATAGGATGTGGGTCCCCCTTTTGCAGCTATTACAGCGTCAACTCTTCCATGAAGGCTGTCCACAAGGTTGCAGTGTGCGTTCGTATATGTCATTGTTTGTTTTTTCGTTATCTGAACCAGTAAAAAAGTGATAAAATGGGGAAACGACTCATCCCTACTCATCATTGTAAACATTGACCTTTCAATTAGTTTCAGTATAATATTTTTTTGTTTGTTGCAGCAGTCCTTTACATGTGAATCACATGTTTCATTCAAAAATTCATAGAATCAAATTAAATGTAATTTGAAAGTAAACAGGTACAGTACAACATCAATACATTAGAAGATTGCATCATTCTTTCTTCATTTGATTGGCAGTCTTAGAACTGTTTGTGATGTGATGTCATTGATGACATCACATATCCGTGTGATTACATGTCACTGATGACATCACATCATTGTGTGATGTCACAGGGGTTTGACATGATACTTTGCAACATTGTTTCAATTCTGAGCCTATATAAGTCCACTGTTCAGCACATCAAACCTCATATCGCAGAAGCCAGCAAACGCTCGCAGACGCACTCGGACACACGTACACCAGTGATAGATTTTATCTGTTATTTGGAAAACAACATCACCTGTGTAATTACCACCGCCCTTTGTGAACATCAAGCAAAGAAAATGCAGTGTGTAATGGAAATCGATATGGCTCTTGAGGCAAAACCCATCAGTCCCAACAAGAGAACCAGGAGAATGGAGACACTTCGCACAGCATTGGATGAGGCCAAACAACAGCTGGCCTCCCAATATGACCACAAGGACCTGTGCATGAAGAAAGATCAAGAGATCAAGCTGCTGAAGGAGCAACTTGAGGCTCTCACGGTAGAGGGCAAGGAGGAAGGAAAGTACACCTTTGAAAACAAAATCGTACTTTCTGACTACCTGCCAAAGGAAATGTATCTGACCAAGGTGATCGATCGTGATCCTTGGTCCGATTATTTCACCAACAATGGCAAGAAAACCAGAAGACTGGACAAACTTCGTTCAGAGTTGGATATGGTAAACATCGAGTTGGCTTACCAACAGTACTACCATGACCTGTGCATTGAGAAAGATCAGGAGATTGAGATCCTAACACAGCACATCCAGACCCTTGCTACACAAGATATGCTGCCTGAACAACTGGTTTTGGAGGATTCCAACAACTTTCAGCTCGAAGACGAGCAGATCGGAAGTGCCTGGGCACCGAATTTGACCCAAGAGCAGTTCATGATCGAGCTCCATGAGGTGAATGATACCTTTGTGAATCAAACTGAATTTTTTGACCTGAATGTCATGGAAGTGGATCCCCAGACCAAGTTCACCAGTAACAACAAGAAAACTAGGAGAATTGACAATCTCCGCACAGAGTTAGCCTACAACAAAAACCTGTGCATCGAGAAAGATCAAGAGATCTGGATGCTGAAACAGCAAATCGAGGTTCTCATGACAAATGGGGCGACATGCGAATGGAGCCAAGCACAATTCATGGCTGATCAGCAACAATCTGAAGTCCAGTACCAACAAAATCCAGAAATTCTGAACTACGAATACCCAATGTACGTTCCTGAGGACCAACAGAATCAGGAAATTGTCAACCACGAATACCCAATGTACGTTCCTGAGTACGAGCAGTATCAGGAAATTGTCAACCACGAATACCCAATGTACGTTCCTGAGTACGAGCAGTATCAGGAAATTGTCAACCACGAATACCCAATGTACGTTCCTGAGTACGAGCAGTATCAGGAAATTGTCAACCACGAATACCCAATGTACATTCCTGAGGACCAACAGAATCAGGAAATTGTCATCCACGAATACCCAATGTACCAAGTTGGACATGAGGAGTTTGTGGTGGCAAATGAATTGACCCAAGTTCAATTCATTGCTGAGCAGCAACAACCTGGAGCTGAGTATGAACAAAACGTGGAAATTTTGAACTCCGAATATCCACAGGTATTGAGCCAGGATCAAATCATGGCTGAGCTCCAGGCAGAGAGAGACACCAACAAAGAACTCAGGGACAAGTTCCAGGAGTTACAAGTCGCACACGAGGAGTTAAAAGTTGCAAATAAATTGAGCCAGGAACAAGTTATGGCTGAGCAGAAACAAATTGGAGATGAGTTTCACAAACTTCTGGACTTTATGGAACACGAACACCAGAAGCTCCAAGTTAACCATGAGAATTATAAGGCGGCGCACAAATTGAGAAAGGAAATGTTGGTGGCTCAGCTCAAGAGAGAGAAAGAAAAAGGCAAAGAACAGAACAGCAAATTTCAGAATTTGCAACAGCTTCATGAGGAGTTAAAGGAGGAACATGCATTGAGCCAAAGAAAGAACCAAGCATGCCACAAAACACTCGAACTAGAAATGGTCTTACAGAGCAAGAAGCTTCAAGAGATTCAAAAGCTTCATGAGGACCTAAAGGTGGCACACAAAGTAAGCCAGGAAAAAGCCATGGCTGACCTTCAGACGGAGAAGGACACAATTGCCAGACAGCACTCTGAGTTTCAGAAGCTCCATGTTTTACATGAGGAGTTAAAAGTAGCACACAAATTGAGCCAAGACAAACTCACGGCTGACCTCCAGTCAGAGAAGCAGTCAAACGTCTTACAGAACGACAAACTCCAGAAGCTTGAACGGCTTCATGAGGACTTGAAGGAAAAATATAACGTGGGGCAGGACAAATACCTGTCTTACCTCCAGAAGGCAAAAAACACAATTGCCTTGCAGAGCAACAAATTTGACGAGCTTCAAGTTTCCCATGAGGAGTTAAAGATGAGCCAGAACAGACTAATGGCTGAGCTCCAGACGGAGAGAGACAGAAACACCTCACAGAACAACGAGATTCAGAAGCTTCAAGATTCAATTGAGGAGTTGAAACTGGCACACGAATTGAGCCAGCAGCAGCTAATGAGCGAGCTCCTGTTGGAGAAAGAAAAGAACCGTCAAGAAGAACAGCAGCAAGACACAGACACAGAAAAAGAAGACATCGAGGACATTGAACATGCAAACCCTGAACTCCCACATGAAGATGAAGTGTCTGAGGACACAAACCCACACAAAAAGGCTTCAAGCTGGAAGAGAGTCCGACATGCGTTGGGGCTGAAAAAACCACAACGCTGGAAGAAAAAAAGCGATCCCTAACTCAACACAAACCCCGAAGTCCCAGATGCTAATGAAGTGTCTGAGGACACAAAAAAAAAAAAAAAAAAAAAAAAAGTTTAAAACTGAAAGAAAATCCAACATGCGTTGGAGCTAAAAAAAAAAAAAAAAAAAAAAAAACCCTTTACAAACTTACCTCTCCTTTTTTCCCACTTTCCTCTTCCCCTAATCCAGGGATGAGCCATCCTAGTCCTTCAAGGCTCGCTTTTGGTTCAACCAAGCGTTTTACACCCAGTTTTACTAATCTAGCATTGGTGGAATTAGGGTGTGGAACTGCTTGGCACAAAAGCCTGCACCCACAGGACCAGGGTGGCCTACTCTTAACCTCCTCTTTTCTACTTTCCCCTACCAACCTTCTCTTTCCTACTTTCCTATCCCCTCTCCCTGTGCTGTGACCTTGTCGTGGTGGAGAGGCTTGAGTGCTTCTAGGATTCTGAGAGTGAAGCTGGGAGGAGCGTTCAGCTCCTGGCAGGTTTTCCCCAGACCAGACTGATCTCAGATGAGGAGCATGACCAACGTCAGCACACTGGCCTCCAGGTTGGAGGTTTGGCGTGGCGCTAACAGCACCACCTGCAAAAACTGGTATTGTCAAAGAAACTACAATGAGCAAATGAATTGACACTAGGCCCATAGTAGACTGTGGCCACCCAGACAGAAATGTTTGATAACCATATCTTGGTTATCACTGAACCGTTAGCATTTAATCTAGTGTCATTAGAAAGCTTGTTTATTTTCCCTTAACAATGGTGTCCTACAATAAAATCAACATCATAACTCATACATTCTCATGCTCTGAAAATCTTCTTGCTCCTAATAATGTTTTAGGTAAACATTTTCCTAACAACATATAAACATATGGATCCCCTGCCGGTTTTTATGTACTTGTTCATGTTGTAGCTATATGATTTTTAACTTGAATTTAGTTTTATATCAATTAAATAAAAAAAAAAAATAAAAAAAACATGAAAGTATTAACATTATTACATCAACTCATCAAATAATGTTTGAGACTTAAATGGAGGTCTAAATCAATAATCCGTTTAATATTCAACCATGCATTTCATTTGGTCACCTGAATTACTTTTTAAAATGTATAAACCTGACCATGACACCTACATATTTACTTTTTTAAACAATGATATTTTAATCATTACATGTATGAATTTTGTGCACTAAATCACTGAGCTCCTTAAATCAGCTTTTACAAATGTTGCCTGTGTGTGTATTTGATTTTTTTTACCTGTGGCCAAGTGATTAGAACACCTGATTCTGATCATTTGGAAGGGAAAATGGGTCCCACAGACCCAAAAACCTTACATGGTGTTAAGGGATAGTCCTGTCTTCATTGATACGAATCAACAGTGATATTATTAATATGTCATAAAATGGTACAGTAGAAAACAGATGAGCCTCTATTTGATGTATTCATTGTTTTTTCATTACATGAACCAGTGAAAAAAAAAGTGATAAAACGGGGAAATGACTCAATGTGAACATTGACCTTTCAATTAGTTTCAGTATAACATGGGATTTGTTTGTTGCAGCAGTCCTTTACATGTGAATCATATATTTCATTGGAACAAATTAAATGTAATTTGAGAGTAAACAGATAGAGTACAACATCAATACATTAGAAGATTGTCACACACACTTATACTCACACAAACTAAGAATTAATTACTCTCAGACACATAGTTGTACTCACACATACCTACAATCATCTCCATCATAATCACACATACATACTTATAAACACACACACACACACGTGGAGTGTAGAACATCAGTAATTCTCTATGTATCTTCGCAGCTATTGATAAATATCAAGTCTACCTAAAATTAGATGAAGTAAAATGAAAACTTCTGAACATCCTCTTCAGGTGTCTGGTAAATGCAAAGTGCAAAATACAAATTACGTTCTGAGTTCAGCCCCAGCAGAACCCATCCTGTCACTCAACAGCTCCAGACTCCAAACTACCAAAAAAAAAAAAAAAGTTCTCTGACATCTAATTTATACAACATTAGTCATTATGTGCAAAAACAGTAATTGAATAATATAGAAATTAAACAAAAGATGTTTTTAGTTTGTCCTCTGGGTTTATGTCTCAGTCCACTCATCATTCAATAACCTATACACACATGTATACACATACTTATACTCGCTCATGTACTAATACTTACTAATAATCACACACACACACACATATACATACTTATATTCAAACATGCGCATTTTCCAAGTATTTGTTCACCTGCCTTGACTCACATATGAACTGAAGCTCCATCCCATTCCTAACCCATAGGGTTCCATAGGATGTGGGTCCACCTTTTGCAGCCATTACAGCGTCAACTCTGCCATGAAGGCTGTCCACAAGGTTGCAGAGTGTGTTCATATATGTCATTGTTTGTTTTTTCGTTATATGAACCAGTAAAAAAGTGAGAAAATGGGGAAACGACTCATCTCTACTCATCAATGTGAACATTGACCTTGCTGCAGTCTTCCTCTCCTTTGACCTCCTGTTTTATGACTTCTTCACATCGTCTAAACCCTGTCTCCACTCTTCATTTCTGAGATTCTATGAAGGACTATCTGCTATATATATATATATATATATATATATAAAATAAAGAGTGATTTATCTATTACAATCAGTCCTCTGGAGTTCCCCAGGGTTCAGTTCTTAGCCCCCTCGTCATTTATTATTTTGTACATTTCGCAAAAAAGAACGAGATGAACAGCCTGTGAGGGCTTGAAATGTTTTTTTTTTAAGTATAAAAAGTTGTCGTACTATTGGGTGTTTTTCCTTAAACTACCAAAAATACAAATACAACATTAGTCATTATGTGCAAAAAAAGTAATTGAATAATACAGAAATTTCTATAATAATATAGAAAATATAGAAACGTTTTTAGTTTGTCCTCATCATTCAGTAACCTATACACACATGTATACACATACTTATACTCACTCATCTACTAATACTTACTAATAATCACACACACATATATACATACTTATATTCAAACATAAACATTTTCCAAGTATTTGTTCACCTGCCTTGACTCACATATAAACTGAAGCTCCATCCCATTGCTAACCCATAGGGTTCCATAGGATGTGGGTCCCCCTTTTGCAGCTATTACAGCGTCAACTCTTCCATGAAGGCTGTCCACAAGGTTGCAGTGTGCGTTCGTATATGTCATTGTTTGTTTTTTCGTTATCTGAACCAGTAAAAAAGTGATAAAATGGGGAAACGACTCATCCCTACTCATCATTGTAAACATTGACCTTTCAATTAGTTTCAGTATAATATTTTTTTGTTTGTTGCAGCAGTCCTTTACATGTGAATCACATGTTTCATTCAAAAATTCATAGAATCAAATTAAATGTAATTTGAAAGTAAACAGGTACAGTACAACATCAATACATTAGAAGATTGCATCATTCTTTCTTCATTTGATTGGCAGTCTTAGAACTGTTTGTGATGTGATGTCATTGATGACATCACATATCCGTGTGATTACATGTCACTGATGACATCACATCATTGTGTGATGTCACAGGGGTTTGACATGATACTTTGCAACATTGTTTCAATTCTGAGCCTATATAAGTCCACTGTTCAGCACATCAAACCTCATATCGCAGAAGCCAGCAAACGCTCGCAGACGCACTCGGACACACGTACACCAGTGATAGATTTTATCTGTTATTTGGAAACCAACATCACCTGTGTAATTACCACCGCCCTTTGTGAACATCAAGCAAAGAAAATGCAGTGTGTAATGGAAATCGATATGGCTCTTGAGGCAAAACCCATCAGTCCCAACAAGAGAACCAGGAGAATGGAGACACTTCGCACAGCATTGGATGAGGCCAAACAACAGCTGGCCTCCCAATATGACCACAAGGACCTGTGCATGAAGAAAGATCAAGAGATCAAGCTGCTGAAGGAGCAACTTGAGGCTCTCACGGTAGAGGGCAAGGAGGAAGGAAAGTACACCTTTGAAAACAAAATCGTACTTTCTGACTACCTGCCAAAGGAAATGTATCTGACCAAGGTGATCGATCGTGATCCTTGGTCCGATTATTTCACCAACAATGGCAAGAAAACCAGAAGACTGGACAAACTTCGTTCAGAGTTGGATATGGTAAACATCGAGTTGGCTTACCAACAGTACTACCATGACCTGTGCATTGAGAAAGATCAGGAGATTGAGATCCTAACACAGCACATCCAGACCCTTGCTACACAAGACATGCTGCCTGAACAACTGGTTTTGGAGGATTCCAACAACTTTCAGCTTGAAGACGAGCAGATCGGAAGTGCCTGGGCACCGAATTTGACCCAAGAGCAGTTCATGATCGAGCTCCATGAGGTGAATGATACCTTTGTGAATCAAACTGAATTTTTCGACCTGAATGTCATGGAAGTGGATCCCCAGACCAAGTTCACCAGTAACAACAAGAAAACTAGGAGAATTGACAATCTCCGCACAGAGTTAGCCTACAACAAAAACCTGTGCATCGAGAAAGATCAAGAGATCTGGATGCTGAAACAGCAAATCGAGGTTCTCATGACAAATGGGGCGACATGCGTATGGAGCCAAGCACAATTCATGGCTGATCAGCAACAATCTGAAGTCCAGTACCAACAAAATCCAGAAATTCTGAACTACGAATACCCAATGTACGTTCCTGAGTACGAGCAGTATCAGGAAATTGTCAACCACGAATACCCAATGTACGTTCCTGAGTACGAGCAGTATCAGGAAATTGTCAACCACGAATACCCAATGTACATTCCTGAGTACGAGCAATATCAAGAAATTGTCAACCACGAATACCCAATGTACGTTCCTGAGTACGAGCAGTATCAGGAAATTGTCAACCACGAATACCCAATGTACATTCCTGAGTACGAGCAATATCAAGAAATTGTCAACCACGAATACCCAATGTACGTTCCTGAGGACCAACAGAATCAGGAAATTGTCGACCACGAATACCCAATGTACCAAGTTGGACATGAGGAGTTTGTGGTGGCAAATGAATTGACCCAAGTTCAATTCATTGCTGAGCAGCAACAACCTGGAGCTGAGTATGAACAAAACGTGGAAATTTTGAACTCCGAATATCCACAGGTATTGAGCCAGGATCAAATCATGGCTGAGCTCCAGGCAGAGAGAGACACCAACAAAGAACTCAGGGACAAGTTCCAGGAGTTACAAGTCGCACACGAGGAGTTAAAAGTTGCAAATAAATTGAGCCAGGAACAAGTTATGGCTGAGCAGAAACAAATTGGAGATGAGTTTCACAAACTTCTGGACTTTATGGAACACGAACACCAGAAGCTCCAAGTTAACCATGAGAATTATAAGGCGGCGCACAAATTGAGAAAGGAAATGTTGGTGGCTCAGCTCAAGAGAGAGAAAGAAAAAGGCAAAGAACAGAACAGCAAATTTCAGAATTTGCAACAGCTTCATGAGGAGTTAAAGGAGGAACATGCATTGAGCCAAAGAAAGAACCAAGCATGCCACAAAACACTCGAACTAGAAATGGTCTTACAGAGCAAGAAGCTTCAAGAGATTCAAAAGCTTCATGAGGACCTAAAGGTGGCACACAAAGTAAGCCAGGAAAAAGCCATGGCTGACCTTCAGACGGAGAAGGACACAATTGCCAGACAGCACTCTGAGTTTCAGAAGCTCCATGTTTTACATGAGGAGTTAAAAGTAGCACACAAATTGAGCCAAGACAAACTCACGGCTGACCTCCAGTCAGAGAAGCAGTCAAACGTCTTACAGAACGACAAACTCCAGAAGCTTGAACAGCTTCATGAGGACTTGAAGGAAAAATATAACGTGGGGCAGGACAAATACCTGTCTTACCTCCAGAAGGCAAAAAACACAATTGCCTTGCAGAGCAACAAATTTGACGAGCTTCAAGTTTCCCATGAGGAGTTAAAGATGAGCCAGAACAGACTAATGGCTGAGCTCCAGACGGAGAGAGACAGAAACACCTCACAGAACAACGAGATTCAGAAGCTTCAAGATTCAATTGAGGAGTTGAAACTGGCACACGAATTGAGCCAGCAGCAGCTAATGAGCGAGCTCCTGTTGGAGAAAGAAAAGAACCGTCAAGAAGAACAGCAGCAAGACACAGACACAGAAAAAGAAGACATCGAGGACATTGAACATGCAAACCCTGAACTCCCACATGAAGATGAAGTGTCTGAGGACACAAACCCACACAAAAAGACTTCAAGCTGGAAAAGAGTCCGACATGCGTTGGGGCTGAAAAAACCACAACGCTGGAAGAAAAAAAGCGATCCCTAACTCAACACAAACCCCGAAGTCCCAGATGCTAATGAGGTGTCTGAGGACACAAAAAAAAAAAAAAAAAAAAAGTTTAAAACTGAAAGAAAATCCAACATGCGTTGGAGCTAAAAAAAAAAAAACAAAAAAAAAGAAAATCCAACATGCGTTGGAGCTAAAAAAAAAAAAAAAAAAAAAAACACAAAAAAAAAAAAAACCCTTTACAAACTTACCTCTCCTTTTTCCCACTTTCCTCTTCCCCTAATCCAGGGATGAGCCATCCTAGTCCTTCAAGGCTCGCTTTTGGTTCAACCAAGCGTTTTACACCCAGTTTTACTAATCTAGCATTGGTGGAATTAGGGTGTGGAACTGCTTGGCACAAAAGCCTGCACCCACAGGACCAGGGTGGCCTACTCTTAACCTCCTCTTTTCCACTTTCCCCTAACAACTTTCTCTTTCCTACTTTCCTATCCCCTCTCCCTGTGCTGTGACCTTGTCGTGGTGGAGAGGCTTGAGTGCTTCTAGGATTCTGAGAGTGAAGCTGGGAGGAGCGTTCAGCTCCTGGCAGGTTTTCCCCAGACCAGACTGGTCTCAGATGAGGAGCATGACCAACGTCAGCACACTGGCCTCCAGGTTGGAGGTTTGGCGTGGCGCTAACAGCACCACCTGCAAAAACTGGTATTGTCAAAGAAACTACAATGAGCAAATGAATTGACATCAGGCCCATAGTAGACTGTGGCCACCCAGACAGAAAAATAATCAGCGCCGTTCAGAAATCGCTGAACCGAAGTTGCAGTGAAGAAGGAAAAAAAAAAAACCTCTTCAATAATCAAAAAAATTCTTCCTCACAATGTTAAAAATCTCCTGAGGCTGATACGTAATTCTGAGACATCATGGTGTTTAGTTTTCTTAATTTACTTGTTTCTAGCTGTTATTTATTTTATCTATACTCGAAGGCAACAGCTGTATCTGCACTTTAACATCGAGGGACACTATTAAAAAGATGCTGTTCAAACATCTATATATATACATATATAAAATGTTCAAATAGACAAAACAAGGATTCTCCTTTCACAATCTGGATGTTACAGAGCATAAACATATTTGTTCTTTGTTGAGGAACAACATTTAGCATTTGTCTCTTTTCCGTTTTTTGGATGAATTCTGAAATCAGATTCTTGTCATTTTGTTGTTTTTTTTGCAAACACATGATGCTCAGTTTTCTATCATGTCAGCTAATGTTTCCTTTATTGCATCTGTATATTATTATAGATGCTGAATATATCATGTTTTTTAAATATTTTCACTACTCTTTAGAGAAGATTTTGGACCCAATTGTGTTTCTATTCTTTTATTTTATGTTCTATTCAGATGATGATTGCAGGAAAGATGCACACACACACACACACACACACACACACACACACACACAGGGATAAAAGTAGTAACTTACCTGTGCTGCTGTTGCTCTGAATGTGCAGAATGAGGAGCAGACGTTTCCTGTGTGATTCTCCTTCCAGCGTCTGACGGCTGCTGTTTTACAGAGAGAGAGAGACACACAGAGACACAGAGAGAGAAACAGGGGAGGTGACAGTGAACCAATGAGGCGCCAGAGTCCAAACAGGATTACTGATCTGGACTCGACGATGACATTTGATCCTGAGGTGATTAACTCGTTGGTGCTGATAAAACCTCTGGATTATTATTGATCTGACAGCTGTTTGGTTGGTTATAGTGTAGAAAATAATCAGCATTGATCATTAAAAAACTGGAGCTGGTGGAAGTGGAAGCTTTTTTCCAGCTCAAAAACAGACGTGATTGAGCCCAGAAATACACTGTGTGTTGGTTTGTATTTAAACCAACTGATTTGGTCAAATCTATTAAAACTGGCCTGACTTTAGTTCAACAAATTTGGTCCAAATTAAGTCAAACAATCAACATCACCATGAGTATTTATTTTGATGGTATTTATTTGGACCAAAAAAGCTAATTATCATTACTTAAAATCTGTTTTTTGTCTAATTTTAGTAGTAAAAAATCAAAAAATCAAGTGGAAAATGTTATTATGACGCCTTTTTTTTAGGTTTATAAGTGGGTTCAGTCTGATTTGGTCCAAATTAAGTCATAAAAAGACGTTAAAACTGGCATTAAACTGAGTTTAGTCTCAACTTAGCCCAAAAATAGACGTTGAATTTGCTTTTAGTCCGTCTGATTTGGTCCAAATTTGAGCCAATAAATAGATATATTGGGCTGTCCATCCATCCATTTTCTATCCCGCTTATTCCCTTTCGGGGTCTGCTGGAGCCTATCCCAGCGCATTTTATGGCGAGAGGCAGGGGGATACACCCCAGATGGTCGCCAGCCAATCGTGGGGCACACACACCATTCACACACCCACTCACACCTATGGGCAATTTAGATTTGCCAATTAACCTGAGCATGTTTTGTATTGTGGGAGGAAACCGGAGTACCCGGTGAAAACCCACGCAGACACGGGGAGAACATGCAAACTCCACACAGAAAGGTCCCAGACCCAGGCCCCAAGGCGGTCTTGAACCTGCGACCTTCTTGCTGTGAGGCAACAGTGCTACCCACTGCTCCACCGTGTCGCCCATATTGGGCTGTGTTTAGTCCAAATCAATTAAAACTGGAACAGACTTTATTTTGTCTAATTTAGTCCAAAAAAGAGACTTTAATTATTTAGCTGCTTTTAGTCCGTCTGATTTGGTCCAAATTTAGTCAAACAGGCAACATGAACATGAGTATTTAGGTCACACGTGTCAAACTCTGGCCCGCGGGCCAAATTTGGCCCGCCGTGTAATTTCATTTGGCCCGTGGGGCAATATCAAATTAACATTAGAGCTGGCCCGCCGGTATTATACAGCGGTGGTGTTGCTTTAACACCTCATTCACCGCGAATACTACAAATCCCATAATGCTCTGCGGTTGTTTTGGCGCGCCAGCTTGGTGTCAGATTTCTAGCAAGCAGTGTTCTTTCCAAACGTGCTGCGGCCCAATACTACAACTAGGTGTCATTGTTTTACCGCTACCAAAAATGACGAAAAGGAAGGGAGAAAACAGAACTTTTCGGGACAGGTGGGAGACAGAATATATGTTTACGTATCTGAAAGACAGACCTGTTTGTCTTGTTTGTGGAGCCAACGTGTCGTTACCTAAGGAGTACAACCTTAGGCGACACTATGAAACGAAACATCAGGACAAGTACAAGGACCTGGACACGACTCAAAGGAGCCAGAAAGTAGAGGAGATGAAGAGAGGGTTGATTTCACAACAAAATATGTTCAAAAAAGCCACAGCACAAAACGAGGCTGCTGTAAAGGCAAGTTGTATTGTGGCAGAAGAAATCGCCAAATCAACCCGATCCTTTAATGAGGGAGAATTTATTAAAAAGATAATGCTGAAAGTTTGTGACCAAGTGTGCCCAGAGAAAAAACAGGCATTTTCAAACGTAAGCCTGAGCAGGAACACAATAGCGGAGCGCATATGTGATCTTGCCACCAATCTGCATGACCAGCTGATGGAAAAGGGGAAAGATTTTGTTTCTTTTTCCCTCGCTGTGGACGAGAGCACTGACGCGTCTGATACTGCGCAGCTGTCAGTCTTCATCCGCGGTGTTGACTCAAAAATGTCTGTTACGGAGGAGCTTTTGGGATTTAAATCCATGCATGGCACAACCACAGGGAAGGACATTTTTGAGGAGGTTTGCAAATGTGTAACTGAAATAAACCTGCCGTGGGATAAACTCGTGGGATTAACCACTGATGGTGCGCCAGCGATGAGTGGTAAAAAGAATGGGCTGGTGGGCAGGATGCGTGAAAAAATGCAGGAAGAGAACTGTGCAGGTGAGCTATCGGTTTATCACTGCATTTTACATCAAGAGTCACTGTGTGCTAAAGCCCTAAAGATGGAACATGTTATGACCACAGTAACACAAGTTGTTAACTTTATAAGAGCCAAAGGTCTGAATCACCGCGAGTTTAAGTCTTTTCTGGAAGAGATTGGTTCGGAACACACAGACGTGCCGTATCACACAGAGGTGAGATGGTTAAGCCGCGGAAAAGTACTGAACAGATTTTTCGAGCTGCGTGAAGAAATATGTCAGTTTCTGCAAAGCAAAGGGAAGGACACAGCAGAACTCCAGGAGCAAAAGTTTATGTGTGAGCTGGCCTTTCTGTCTGACATCGCAAGCCATCTTGATGCGCTGAACCTGCAGCTACAGGGGCGGGGCCGCATCATCACCGAGATGTACTCGTCAGTGAAAGCTTTTAAAGCTAAACTCTGCCTGTGGGAGAATCAGCTGCTGCAAGGAAACCTTGGCCATTTCCCCTGTTGCCAAACCATAAATACGCAGATCTCTACCGCCGTGTGCGCACAGTTTGCTGAAAAACTCAGTGTACTCGGCGCTGAGTTTAACCGGCGATTTGGCGACTTTGATGGTCAGAAATGGAGATTTGAACTGCTTAGTAATCCCTTCGCAGTCGATGTGGAAAAAGCACCAACTAATATTCAAATGGAGCTGATTGAACTCCAGTGTGATGACACGCTGAAGTCAAAGTATGATGCTGTTGGCGCCGCACAGTTTCCACAATACATCCCTGACACAATGCCTCAGCTCCGCACCCAAGCTGCTCAATTGCTCTCCATGTTCGGCAGCACTTACCTATGTGAGCAACTTTTCTCCTCAATGAAGATGACGAAAACATCTCACAGGGCACGTCTCACTGATGAACACCTTCGTTCGATAATGAAGGTTGCCTCAGCTCAAAGCCTGAGCCCCGACACTGATGAACTAGCATCCAAGAAAAGATGCCAGGTGTCTGGCTTGAACACACCATGTTAGATCAGTGTGTCGCAAACTGAACAGTAAAAAGGCCTGAATGATTGATTTATGTATTAGCCAGTGGAAAAAGTTAATGTTGATATTTAGCAAATTGAAAAGAGGCATTCATTTCTTATTTAAATTTTATTTAATATGCCATTGTTGTTTCTTCGTTTGTTCTTTGACAGTTGATTTTGCACTATTAAGTTAAGTTAAGCTATAAGCATGGCTTGTTCCATATTCAGTTAAAGCAAATCAGTGTAGCAAACTGAGCAAAAACATTTTATTCATGTTCTCTTCTCTTGCTACTTCAAGGCTTGAATGTTTGATTCATTCATTATTGTTATTTTGTTTTCAAATGTATTTATTAGCCTGTGGAAAAAAGTTTATTTTGATATTTACCTCAGAAGACTGCAAATAGAAAAGAGGCATTCAATTTTTATATTGAAACATGAAACTCGGGTTTGCATGTCATTATAAAGTTATATAAGCCTTGCTTGTTCAATTTTCAATGCAAACCTTGTTTGGGTGCCTATTAAAAAGGTAATTTTTTTCAACCTTGGCCCGCGGCTTTGTTCAGTTTTAAATTTTGGCCCACTCATTATTTGAGTTTGACACCCCTGATTTAGGTCGATGTTACTAAGCTAATTCATCATACTTAAAATCTTGTTTTTTTACCTAATTTTAGTAGTAATCATGTCAGCAGTTGGCAAAAGATCAAGTGCAAAATGTAATAAACACCTAATTTTTTTTTAGGTTGAGCCGATGCTTTAAAAGTGGGCTGAGTTCAGCCTGATTTGGTCCAAATTAAGTAAAAAAAGACGTTGTATTTTGGTCCAAAATTGAGCCCAGAAATAGACTGTATATTGGGTTGTATTTAGTCAAACTAAAAACTAAAACTGGCCTGACTTTTATCTGTTGTCTGATTTTGCCCCAAAATATAAACACATTTACCTGGATATGCTCTGTCAATTCTTATGGAGAAAACTGGGACATATTTGATATTAAAACGATCCAGCATCCAAAGCCTGCTGATGCATTTTAGGTTCCTCATCGTTTTCATAGTTTTTATAACTTCTTCCCTTTTTTCCAAGGATGCTGCTGCATTTCCAGCTCAGCCAAAGACAAACTTCTTTATGTTTTCTCCACATGCCGTTGGAATGTAATTGCGATAATTACGATACAGTATAGCTAAATAACTTGATGGTAGGTTGGCTGCTGCACAGAGCTTCCTGCTTTAATAATAAAGGAACTTTGTGAAAGGTCTCTATTCAGAACATGCCGTCCTGAACTCACCTCCACATGTGAGTGTTTGCCATCATTTCACTGTCCACAATCCTTCGCTGCATTAAAGCTTTTAAATTGCACTGTTATTAACACTTGCTTGTCTGCAAACGGCAAAGCGGCGTCTGCAGGTTTCATGCATTTCTGTTTACTGGATGGAGAAATGAGCTTTTTTTCGTTGTGCTGGAGGAGCTGCAGCTTCACAGCTTTTCTCCACCTTTTCCCGTCGCCTTCACCTCAACCTGGACTGTCAAACAGTCATTTGGCTTCTGCAAACACAGAGATCACACTTGTTGGACACAGAAACCACTCAACTCAGCTGCTTCCAAGGATAAAAACACAAAAAAAACACACATGATCAAAGCAGGAAAGAAAAAAAAAACCTCCTTCCAGCGTCTGAAGACAAAGATCAGAGCGACTTCGACCACCCGAACAATTTCAACGCACGGCGCAATAAATAGAAACACTACATATTCTTTTGAAACCCCGGGGGCTGGAAAATAAGCAAGACACCAGGAAACAAGAAAAAAAAGAACATCAATTTACTCCTCGAGGCGGAGGCAGAAATCTATGCCCGGCCACATCATTATCGTGGGTCTGAGGAACGGTAGCGACATGCCCGCCTGTCCAGAGACGAGCTCCTGTTTCTGCAGGGATCAGACACAGACAGAATCAGAAAAACACACCAGCTGCAAGGCCTCATCTGCATGAATGAGATTATTAACCCCCCACCGCCAAGCAATATGCATCACTTCACCTTCGGTTTTATAAAAAAGAAATCTGTTTTTTACAGTTAGGCGTGAAAAGGAGGATTTTATTTTTTTTGAAGGAACTACAATTTATGAGGTCACATATTTGACATGTGAGCGTCACTATCTCACAGCTGGAGGTTTAACTTTTTTAAGAATTATCGAACATTTCCACCAAATACAAAATTAAACTCACTGACTCTCTGAAGTTAATCATTAGAATGTAGAGGAGCATAAGTAAAGTATGCATTTTACTTAATTTAAGTAAGTAAAAGTAAAACTACATTATAACAATTCTACAAGCAGAGAACACAACACTAACTAATACATATTTATAATATATATATATATTTTTTTTTTTACTTGTTTTTTTTTTACATTTATTTAAATTGTTCTAATATCCTGAAATAGATTTGTTGGCACATGGCAACAATATGCAAATACGGAAAAGTCCTATTTGCGTACATAGCATAAATTATATATAAAAAATACATAAAAACTATATAAAAACTACAATTTAAATGTCGGAAAAATTATATATATTCCTGACAAACACAATGAGGAGGCAGTTTTTTATGCAGGATTTTTTTTTGTTTGAGATCAATTTCCGAAATATAAGGAGGAGAATGTATAGATAATTGCCACAGAGTGTAGAGGAGTATAAGTAAAATTATGCATTTTACTTAAAAAGTAAGTAAAAGTAAAACTACATTATAACAATTATACAAGCAGAGAACACACCACTAACTACAACATATTTATCATAGTTTATTTATTTATTTTTACATTTTTTTTTACATTTAATTGAATTTTTCTATTATAAGTGTTTTTTTTTTTTTATAATATGGTGAAATAGATTTTTTGGCATACGGCAACAATATGCAAATATGGAAAAAGTCCTATTGACATACATAGTATACAACTATATATAAAATACATAAAAACTAAAATTTATATGTTTGAAAAATTATACATATTCCTGACAAACACAATGAGGAGGCAGTTTTTTATGCAGGATTTTTTTTGTTTGAGATCAATTTCCATAATATAAGGAAGAGAAAGTATAGATAATTGTGAGTATAAGTAAGAGTATGCTTTTTACTTAATTAAAGTAAGTCAAAGTAAAACGACATAATAAAAATTCTACAAGCAGAGAACACACCACTAACTACAACATATTTATAATTTATGGAAAAGTCCTATTGACGTACATAGTATACAACTATATATAAAATACATAAAAACTAAAATTTAAATGTACAATTTTTTTTTTATATATTCCTGGTTGGTTGGAAATTGCAAAAAACACAATCAGGAGGCAGGATTTTTATGCAAGATTTTTTTTTTTGTTTGAGATCAATTTCCCAAATATAAGGAGGAGAATGTATAGATAATTGCCACAGAGTGTAGAGGAGTATAAGTAAAATTATGCATTTTACTTAATTAAAGTAAGTAAAAGTAAAACCACATTATAACAAGTGACATAGTATAGTATGACCTTTTTTGAGCGACATAGTATAGTATGACGTATTTTGAGCGTAATAGTATAGTATGATGTGATTTGAGCGACATACTATAGTATGACCTTTTTTGAGCGACATACTATAGTATGACCTTTTTTGAGCGACATACTATAGTATGACCTTTTTTGAGCGACATCGTATGGTATGACCTTTTTTGAGCGAAATAGTATAGTATGACCTTTTTTGAGCGAAATAGTATAGTATGACCTATTTTGAGCGACATAGTATAGTATGACCTATTTTGAGCGACATAGTATTTTATGACCTTTTTTAGGTGACATAGTATAGTATGACCTTTTTTAGGTGACATAGTATAGTATGACCTTTTTTAGGTGACATAGTATAGTATGACCTTTTTTGGGTGACATAGTATAGTATGACCTTTTTTGAGCGACATACTATAGTATGACCTATTTTGAGCGACATAGTATTTTATGACCTTTTTAAGGTGACATAGTATAGTATGACCTTTTTTGAGCGACATAGTATAGTATGACCTTTTTTAGGTGACATAGTATAGTATGACCTTTTTTGGGTGACATAGTATAGTATGACCTTTTTTGAGCGACATACTATAGTATGACCTATTTTGAGCGACATAGTATTTTATGACCTTTTTAAGGTGACATAGTATAGTATGACCTTTTTTGAGCGACATACTATAGTATGACCTATTTTGAGTGACATAGTATAGTATGACCTTTTTTGAGCGACATAGTATAGTATGACGTATTTTGAGCGTAATAGTATAGTATGATGTGATTTGAGCGACATACTATAGTATGACCTTTTTTGAGCGACATACTATAGTATGACCTTTTTTGAGCGACATACTATAGTATGACCTTTTTTGAGCGACATCGTATGGTATGACCTTTTTTGAGCGAAATAGTATAGTGTGACCTATTTTGAGCGACATAGTATGGTATGACCTTTTTTGAGCGACATAGTATAGTATGACCTTTTTTGAGCGACATACTATAGTATGACCTTTTTTGAGCGACATGGTATATTATAACCTTTTTTGAGCGAAATAGTATAGTATGACCTATTTTGAGCAACATAGTATAGTATGACCTATTTTGAGCGACATAGTATTTTATGACCTTTTTTGAGCGACATAGTATAGTATGACCTATTTTGAGCGACATAGTATAGTATGACCTTTTTTGGGTGACATAGTATAGTATGACCTTTTTTAGGTGACATAGTATAGTATGACCTTTTTTGAGCGACATAATATACTATGATCTTTTTTGAGAGACATACTATTGTATGACCTTTTTTGAGAGACATAGTATAGTATGACCTTTTTTGAGCGACATAATATACTATGACCTTTTTTGAGAGACATAATATAGTATGACCTTTTTTGAGAGACATAGTATAGTGTGACCTATTTTGAGCGACATAGTATGGTATGACCTTTTTTGAGCGACATAGTATAGTATGACCTTTTTTTAGCGACATACTATAGTATGACCTTTTTTGAGCGACATGGTATATTATGACCTTTTTTGAGCGAAATAGTATAGTATGACCTATTTTGAGCGACATAGTATGGTATGACCTTTTTTGAGCGACATAGTATAGTATGACCTTTTTTTAGCGACATACTATAGTATGACCTTTTTTGAGCGACATGGTATATTATGACCTTTTTTGAGCGAAATAGTATAGTATGACCTATTTTGAGCGAAATAGTATAGTATGACCTATTTTGAGCGACATAGTATAGTATGACCTATTTTGAGCGACATAGTATAGTATGACCTTTTTTGAGCGACATAATATACTATGACCTTTTTTGAGAGACATACTATTGTATGACCTTTTTTGAGCGACATAATATACTATGACCTTTTTTGAGAGACATAATATAGTATGACCTTTTTTGAGAGACATAGTATAGTATGACCTTTTTTGAGCGACATAATAATCCTCATGAGATGCCCTGGGCTTCTTTTTCTTCTTCTATCTGTGATACTGTTGTACCACTACTGTACTTTTAAATCTGCTGTGGTTCCGGAGTCCTGCCCTGTGTTTTCTCTTTCACAGAGCATGCTGCAGTACAGCCACTGAGGGATCTACGGATGTTGGAGGGTCTGAGGCTGCCTTGGTGAAACCTGAAAGCTATGATGGATCCTGCTCCTCATCCTCCACTTCTACCAACATTCATTACATTTCTGTTTGTTTGTAATATTCAAATTTCTCTGTAATGTTCTCCACCTGCACACATCATCTACTGCACGCCTGTCCGTCCTGGAAGAGGGATTCCTCCTCTGTTACTCTTCCTGAGGGTTCTTCCGTTTTTTCTCCCTGTTAAAGGGTTTTTTTAGGGAGTTTTACCTTGTACGATGTGAGGGTCTAAGGACAGGGGATGTTGTGTTGCTTTTGTACACAATGTAAAGCCCTTTGGGGCAAATCTGATTTGTGATTCTGGGCTATACAAATAAATTGAATTGAATTGAATAATATACTATGACCTTTTTTGAGCGACATACTATAGTATGACCTTTTTTGAGAGACATAGTATAGTATGACCTTTTTTGAGCGACATACTATAGTATGACCTTTTTTGAGCGACATAGTATAGTATGACACTCTACATGACCTATTTTGAGAATAAAAATTAATGCATTTCAGGATATTAATCCATCCATCCATCCATTGTCTATCCCGCTTATTCCCTTTCGGGGTCGCAGGGGTCTGCTGGAGCCTATCCCAGCGCGTTAAGGCGAGAGGCAGGGATACACCCCAGATGGTCGCCAGCCAATCGTGGGGCACACACACCATTCACACACCATTCACTCTCACACTCACACCTATGGGCAATTTAGAGTTTACCAATTAACCTGAGCATGTTTTTTGTATTGTGGGAGGAAACCGGAGTACCCGGTGAAAACCCACGCAGACACGGGGAGAACATGCAAACTCCACACAGAAAGGCCCCAGACCCAGGCCCAAGGCGGTCTTGAACCTGCGACCTTCTTGCTGTGAGGCAACAGTGCTACCCACCGCACCACCGTGTCGCCCGGATATTAATCTAAAATGTATAATTTACTGCCTTTTGTGTAACATTTTCTAAAATATATAGTGCCCAGTTGCCTTAATTATTTGTTTCTTTTTAGGGGAGACTATATATTTGCAGTTTATATATGTTCAGTATCATAGATATACCTGCACAAATCACAAAGCAAGAAGTGGCTGTAGCTTAGAGGTAGAGTAATTGTCCAGTGACTGGTGGTCAGGTGGTTCGATTCCTGGCTTGTCCAGTTGGATTATTGTTGTGTTGTAAGACCTATTTTGAGTGACATAGTATAGTATGACGTATTTTGAGCGTCATAGCATAGTATGTGGTAATTTGAACGACATACTATAGTATGACGTATTTTGAATGACATAGTATAGTATGACCTTTTTTGAGCGACATAGTATAGTATGACCTATTTTGAGTGACATAGTATAGTATGACCTATTTTGAGCGACATACTATAGTATGACCTATTTTGAGTGACATAGTATAGTATGACCTTTTTTGAGCGACATAGTATAATATGACCTATTTTGAGCAACATACTACAGTATGACCTTTTTTGAACGACATAGTGTGAAACGGTAAATGGCCTGCATTTGTACAGCGCTTTTCTATTCTTTTACAACTATTCAAAGCTTTACAAAACAAAATACCAATTGTGAGTGTCTCTATATTGCCACACAGTGGTAACATACAGACTGCACATCAGGAAACACTCATACACCATCGGAGGTAAATTAGGGCTAAGTATCTTTTCCAAAGGACACGATAAACACCTCAAAGTAGTCAGTAATTGACCCCAATGGACGACTGCTCTACCTCTAACTACAGCTGCCCCCAAGCATGGCCTTTTTTGGGTGACATAGTATCATTTGACCTTTTTTAAGGAACATGCTCATTTGAACCTGAGTTGCATGTCTGTGTGAGCCCACTCCTTTTTTTTTTTTTTTTTTTTTTTACCGTGGTACTACTTTCGTTGCTGTTGACAACAGGAGGTGACTTAACACCTGTGGATTGTGGGTGTAATTTCTCTCTCTCTCTGCCAGCAGAGGGAGACAGAAATCCTGCACTGCAACTTTAGATTTATTACATTTTTTTTTAGATTCAATTATTCCAATTTACAACTGCAATTATTTAACTAGTTCATGAGGTTAGACACCAATAAAGACAGTTCCAAAATTTGATCCTTTACATTCAATAAGTATAAGTTTTACCCATTTATTTACCTGTGTAACCAAGGTTATTTCCTATAAATGAAATTTATCAATATGCAGAGAGAATTGGTAGACGCTATAATCTAATGATGTTTCCTAACTGTATTACAGGCAAGTCCAGGCAGACACGACAGACATCTGGACAAACACCAGCATGCAACTCCTATAGTGTTTAGAGTGAAAAAAAAGTCAGATAAGACTTATAGAATGGCATCGTTGAAACTAAGCTGGCATTTTTTCGAAAGAGGAAAGTACTAACAGAGATGAAGGACAACTCTCTTAAAAGAACAGACTTTAACCAAATAAGACTTTAAGAGGAACTTAGATGCATTTATCGATGGGATAAAAGACTTTTTAGGTCCATCAAGGAATTAATTTTAAGTATGTAGAAGAGTGACCCCATATTTAATTTAGTGCAATTTGTATTTATTTTTATTCATGGTAAAAGTTATTTCTGTTGAAATGAAATAGGGCTACTGAAGATAATCAAAGAAATGTGAAGAAATCTCTCAGGAAATGAACCTGAATGTAAAACTTTCATGGATATTCTTGTGTGGGTTTGCAATTTTATTTTCTCCGTTGTGGATTCTGAGTTTGTACTAAACCTAAAATCTGAGGTCAGAAGGGTTCGATAAAATTCATTTCAGGGAGAGAATTTCTAATAATGTTTCCTGAAGAACAAGATGCCACCTTGTTGTTTGCCTTGAGATTAAAACACACCTTCATTAAAATAAATATCTATAGGATCAAGTATTTTTAAATTCCCAGATTGTTACACCCCTATTCCCTTTTTTTTGCTTTTTACATACATTAAAAACAAATTAGAGTTTAAATTGGGAAGAATAATAAAATATGTACAAAACTAAATAGTACTGAAGCTTGAAAAACAAAGTGAGAAATAAATTTGGGTGTTTGAAAGTCTGATCTTTAGCATCTTTCTCTCATGTGTTTATGACTTAAAAACAGATTTTTGCCAGGACAATCTTTCTAAATTCCTTTTTCCCCAACTGTGAAACAAATTGAAAAGTTTGCCAAGGACATTTTTTCAACCAGCACAACTACCACAGGTTCTAAATAGGACTAAAAACACTTGTGTTTTCTTCCAGGTGAGTTTTAATTTTCTTCATGCATTCTAAACACAAAGTACATATGTTGTGTGTTAGCAAGGTAATAAACACAAATATGAACAGAAAAAAATGAAGGAGCTGAGAAAGCTTATCCTGGCAAAAAAAAAATCATATTAAATTATCTTAAGTCATAAAGACAGAATAACAACAGCAAGACAACAATTCAATCAAACTAAAAAAATGGATCACCGTGTTTTTTTCTTCTCAATAGCCTGTCAAGACATTCATACATTTGTATAAAACATTCTCAGAAACAAACGAAATAAACAAAAAAAAAATCAATGCTCTCAAATTACAGAATTTAGGCACATGAATGAATAGAAAATAAATGCAAACAAATGTGTTAAACAGTTTTCAAAGATAATAAATCCACCCATCTCCAGTCAGAATAAAAACACAGCAGCAGCATCTTCAGCAGCTTATTTAGATTACATTATGCACAGATTTTATCATTTGAGAGTAAAAGTTATTATTAATATTTCTTTAAACTGGAAAGCACTGCTTTGTTTCAAAATGTGTTAATCACTTTACAATACATTGCATTATTATTGTCTCTTCTTTTGTTCTCTTCTACATGTTCTCTTACAAATAGCACTTTGTAAATAGTTACAAATACGTTTCTCTTAAACATTTTCACATACTCGTCTTTTCACACAATTCTCCGTTTTACAAATGTTCACACATGATCAGATGCGAAACATGATAAATCGTCTTTATTATTACAGCTGTACAAGAATCATTTTAAAGCTGTAGTCATCGTGTTCTAAAGGGGTGAGGCAGAGGCAGAAGACGGGAAAATGGTGTTTAGTCGGAAATATTTTGACACTGTGAGGCACAAAACACAAAACTGTATTAATATTTTATAAGAAACAACAGTGCTGAAGGTTTTCAATGTGTATTTACAGAATTTAAAGACACCCTTCATGCCAAAAAGTAACGCATTGTTGGTTATGTTAAGTGACAAAATATCCAAGTAGCTATTTCTTAATTAGCACTAGTGATTCAGAGCATTTAGATTATTTGACATATTCTAAATGATATTGGTTAAAAAATAAATATATAAACAGCAAATCAGGACTGTATTAAGCAACAATTCAAATAAACAAATAAATAATAAATAATGAATTTGAATTAAAAAAAAAATACAGTTTTACATACATTAACTATGGGGCAGCCAAGTCAATATACTGACTGCTGATTCTACATACATATGTTCTAAGAAACTATGATTACAAAGGCCAATAATGCTTATGCAGAATCATAGAGAAACAGTATTATTTCTTCATTCTTGCATCTAGAAGTGGCAATGGCATTTTTTTTAAACACATTAACTGTGGTAATTCATGTTTGCAGACATTTTCAAACAATTTCTTCTTAAATCACACACACAATTACACTGCACATGTGAACAGAAGTTGTGGTCTCTAAAAAAAAACTATTATCAGAGATAGATTATGACTGAACAAATTAAATCATTAAACCAGCATGTTAATGTATGGTGCAATTTTTTTTCCCCAAATTGCATTACTCACAAAACACAGGGATGCCTTTACCAAGGACACGATTACCCATATATTCAGTGTTCCATTTCTTACTTTTGTAGACATTTAAATTTAAAGATGCAATCAGTAAATCATTCTGGTGAAGTGATCGGAACGTTTTCTTGGAGGAATAGAGAATTGCACGTCTAGTTCTGTCTGGTTGTATGTTCTCAGGGAGAACACCTTCCAGCAAAGGACCAAATGAAAGATACTCTAACTTGACACAGAGCCAATACTTATTATTATTACTGTTTAATTTTTTTTTTTTTTTTTACTTTTGTTATCATTACTGAACAATTTCAAGCAGACAGAGAAGTGTTCCTCTTTCTATCCCATTGCATCAAAATCATATTTATGTTGCTTTCCTTTAGGTAAACTTCCATTTGTATCCATAATATAAAATAATGCATTGCAGTGATAATACAAAACTTAGAGAAGATTGTAAAATTAAAAATAAGATCCTTTTATTTAACCAACACTGCTATGGATAATATCATTATTTTTACTAAATATATTGAGGCTCTGAGGCATACAACATAATTTGAGATGAATTATTTTATGTTTTAACAGATTTTCCAGTTGCAGCCCGAGTGTTTCTTAGTTCAGAGTCTGGTTGTTTTATTTATTAAGTTTAAGTATTGGCTTGGACCCGTTTTTAAAGGTTCTGGACTGAAAAAAACTCACATGGAGCATCGGTATTGTAGCACCGATTCTACTGATTGCATCTTCATATTCTTTCACCAGCAGGGTATCAGCTTACACAGGTTATCTATAGTGTAGTTAATGATCTCTCATCAAATACAGATAATAATTCATCTTTTATTCATAAACATCCAGGTGTTTTTTTTTGTTTTTTTTTTGGTCTTTTTTTTTTAGTATTGTATTTCCAGAAAAAAAAAGATTTCAGTGAGACAGCCTGTAATGAGTACAAAGGTCATCAGGTCAAATTGCCAGAGAGGAATCCACATACACTGCTTGTTATTCCGTCACAGCATTTAAGGATGTTGCATGCACCTTGAATGCATAAGATTTAGTATCAAACTGTCATGTCAGTGGGCACTTCATACTACAGGACGTTAAAGGCAGCCAGCAAGTTATTTTTGATTGTTAACCAGAAGAATAAGATGGTGGATATATGGCCCAGTATGCAATGCTGCAGCTCCTTTAAAGCATACCAAACAGAAAGGCACTGTTGATATTTTTTTTTCTGCGCTGAAATACACTGAATCTTTGCTACATACTAGTGTATGGCACTTTACCTACAAGACATGAACACATTTGTACACTTTTTTTTTGTTTTTTTTTCTATAAAACTCTTTATTCACTACTTCACTAAAATAAAAGTTCTGTTTTTCTATTTATCTTCAAAAGTCTTTACACAACAAATAATTTATAGAAAATAAAGGTTTAATAGTGACTATTCCTTTCCCCATACCACCCCCCCACCCCTAAACATAAATGATTCTCAGCTATTTCTTCTCACTTTACACAGCTACTGGATCTGGTTTAGTGGTGGCACTGGATGACTTGACTGGCAGGTCATCGTTCGGTGATGCTGGGTTAGTCCTGCTGCTGTCCATCACCCTGAGCAACAGGGCCGTAGTGCTATCTGTGGTGAGGAAGGGCGTGTGTTCGCTCTCCAGTACGCTGCCACCACAGGACCCCGCGTCATGCAACACATGGCCATTGGCGACGCCCGCT
The DNA here is from genome assembly GCA_036785175.1 of Eupleurogrammus muticus. Lineage (NCBI taxonomy): Eukaryota > Metazoa > Chordata > Actinopteri > Scombriformes > Trichiuridae > Eupleurogrammus > Eupleurogrammus muticus. The sequence goes on along the minus strand of JAYKQN010000013.1, from coordinate 11,750,624 downwards.
CTCCTGCTGCTGCAGTCATTGATAATGTTATTCGTGGTCACTAACTTCTCTGGCGATGTGATCTGGTAGTTACCGTTCTCCGCGGACAGCGGGCTGGGCGGTGGGCTGTGCGCCACATGGCCATGGTTGTAGTGCGCGGAGGTCCTCTTCTGTTCGTCTCGGCTCGAGGCCTTGCACGGCCGACGTGTGTTTGACAGCAGCAGGGGGCGCTCCTCCTCGCCGGAGGGGCTCAGGGCCACCGAGGGGACGGAGATGGCCAGGCTGGACAGGGGGGCTGACATCTCTGATGGAGGAGACCTTGGACTTACAGGAGAGCCGCGGGACTCCGGAGACAGTTGAGTCGGGGGTGTCACGGCAGATACATACCTGCAACAGAGGCACACGTCACACATCTAGCTTGTGCAATGTTTCATATAAAAGATTAAAAAAAAAAAAAAAAAAAAAAAAAAAAGGTACAAATCTAAAATCAAATTGTTTAAATCAAACAAAAAAACAAATACATTAACTAAAACAAAGTCAGGGTTAAATTGGCATTCATATTAGGCAGCAACAATGTAAAAGGTACTGCAGGGGACAAGATATTAATTATTATCATTATCATTATTATCATATATAGATCTACACATATGCTGCATGAGAGGCAGGGCACAACCAAAACAGCTCCAGTCTATCACACATGGATGGATAAGAAGGTCTAGGTGTTATATACATATAACAATATATATAATATAATAGTATATACATTATATAGTGTCACATGCTCATCCACAGAAATGCACATAGCAAATCATAAGAACATGGGAGACACTCACTGAGATTCATCTCAAAACCACAAATGTATCTTGTCAGGGATATCACAACTTCAAATGAAACCCAGGAAATGTGTACGTATGACTTGGGGCCTTTTAAGTTCAGTTGTGACAAGTGATTTTGTCACAGCACAGCGTGCACAAGGCTGAGTTCACAGTGTCAGCAGCTTTGTACCTGACAGACATTAATAGGTCAAATACCACAGAGTAAAAAATATTCCAGACAGGCGTATTTCTATCTAAATTTTCATTAATGCCAACCCTCTCTTTCCTCTTAGGCTTTTGGCCACACCTGAGCCCAGTGTGCCAGCGCTCTGCATTTCGTGTAGTTTTCTACACCACGCATCATTGCACCTACACATTCCCACTCATACACTCTCTCTCTCTCTCTTTAATAAAATGCGGATCTTACCACACACAGAGGTGTTGCAAGGACAGGAGCTCAAAAGGGGGGGACGACATCAGTCCATACAAATGACATCATGATGAAACCCCATACCTGGAATCCCCCTAACGGGACCGCCTACCAGCTGTTAGTGACTAGTGACTAAAGGGGACCTCCCAATGATAGCAGACATTCATCAATAGTACTTGGCTCTCTTGCCTAAGGCCTCCACAGTGTCTATAAACGTCCCTGACTACACATGCTAATGTTAATTTAGCTTCCTTCCCAATAAATCATTTGGTAATTTGCTTTTGCTTTTTTCTTCTTTTTTCATGGCCTTGGGGCCCAATTCTTGAAAACACTGGATACAAGGGAGGGCTCCTACCGACATTACCGTACCGTCACAGGTTGTCATTTATCATTTTTGATTGGTTTGCCAAGCTTTGAAGAAGGTCAATTAGGACGTATCTCATAGGAGGGGAACATGGGCTGCAAATTAATGTAAAAAGCCATCTTTTACTAAAGACTCTGTTGTCTCTTCATGTGTTGATGAAAACAAAGTCACGTCTCCTGAATCCAAATTACACATCACTCTCAGTCCAGCCAAACTAAACGTTCCTATGTATGTTTTATTCCCCAAAAGCCAACCCACTGGAGACATCCTGTCTCCAACTGGGCAAGAATCACCTTGTGGATAACTTGATAAATACAGCATATGGCTTTTAACCTTTGGCCTGGGTTTAATCTTTGCCTGAAGGAGAATATCTTCTGAAGGAGGACATCTGTATGGAAATTAACGCCTGCATCTTTTCTTGCTCTTGCAATCAAGTCAGTTTGTAGCTGATAATAGTAAACTGTAATTTGTTTCGCATGTCTGTGTGATATATAATTACTACATTACTTTGCCAATGGTGATCATACAATGACACAATATGTTAACAGAATGAATACTATTAGCCTAATTAACTCCTCCTACTGTGCTTCCTCTGCTCTGACTGTCAGAGCTGGTGTCACGTTTCATTGGGGGGGGGTCATGCGCGTGCACGGACATCGATCGAAGCAGACAAACGCGTCCTCTTCTCTGACTGCTTCGATGCAGTTGCAACAGCAGCAAAAAAAAAAGTAAGGTCACACAAAAGGTCATACCCTTCTGGAGCAGAGAGAAACGCTGCTGCTAACACATCATGTGGGTGTACCCGAGTACGGTCTTGCAGGAAGGATTCCAGAGTTTATGCTTTTATTTATTTTGCACAGTCTAACAAGGTATAATTGAAGGGGAAATATACAATATAAATTATATTATTTAGTTATATTGAACAGTATAAAGTTACAGAGCTACATTTGTTGAATTGTTAGTTGTGGAACAATGACGGTTGCTATAACCTGTAATAGCCTATGGAATTATAGGGTTGGGGTTTGTGCATTTTTTTTTAAATAACTAGCATTTTTCTTTTCCTTTTTGCAGTTTTTGTGGGTTTGTAAGACTCTGCTTCGGCTTTGTTTCTGTGATTGCATCATTTTTGTCCTGCAGCATTTTTGTTTTGTTTTATGCGTTTCTGGTTTTGTATCATTTCTGCGTTTGCAGTTTTATGCGGTTTCCAACTCTTCCATGCATTTAACTCACAATCATATTTTGCTCAAATGGTAATTCGTGAGTCTCTACACATGTTTTGGTGGCTGGTGATTTAGTCCCAGTAAGTTCTGAGAGGTATCACTGAGGTAAATTAATACTTTAACAGCAGTAGAGAGAATCCAGGTAGCCATAGCTGACAACAGCTTGTTGATGGCGCTGCCAAACTCTGTAGAAAATTGTAAAGATGAAATGTTTTGTAACACAAACATAGTGACAGATGTGGTATTTCTTCATATTTTCCTATATATACACTATAGTATACTACTATTTGTAACCCACTTTAAATAAAAAGTGAATATATATTTTGATAATATATTTAATTGCTTATTTATTGGAAAGGCTGTGGCTCAGGAGATAGAGTCGCTTGTCCACTACTTACAGGGTTTGTGTTTGATTCCCTGGCTCTTTCTTTCTTGTCAATGTGTTTATGTGTCATTGAGTGAGAGACTGAAACTCTACTTGCCCCGAATTTCAGCATGTGGCATGAGGCAGAAATTGTGAAGTGCATTGGTCTGACTATATGAGCAGTCCATTAACCATAATGTTTGGGCCACAATAGTGAAGCTTTTAATGAACAACGGCATCAGTATATTTAGGCGTTAAAGGGTGATGTATCGGTTGTGTGTGTGTGTGTGTGTGTGTGTTCTGAGCTATTTTCAAACTGTGTGCATCTGAAAGTCTGGGTCACAAACTGGGTTCTCAGTTTGTGACGCAAAGTTAAAATTAATCAGTGAATTACCTCATACGTTAAGGCAAGTCCCTGTTGGAGATGGGTGTGTCTCTACTTAAGTCTCTGGTGCCACCGGTGGCATTCAGACGACCCCTGCGGCCCTGTATGGCACCCTGGCTACTCTCCGCCAGTGACATCATCGAGACAGACTCAGTGTCAGACAGAACACTGTTGCTCCAGTCATTACTCCAGCTGCAGAGACAGGGAGGGGGGCATTTACATGGAGACAGGTTTCAGACAGGCCTCTTAACAAGGACATAAATGTACCGTGGGTCAGATTTGGCTATCCTAACCTTTTGCTGCGCTTCATTCAATTTCACTCACAGTCTGCAATGAATTCAAGGTCTGATTTGCCAATGCAGCGGTTAATAAATATTAATAACACTGATGGATGAGACAGCATAGTAATCCTGTTAAGACTTTAGAGTCAAAGAAGACTTGATGCTTAGGCGTGGCATGGTTCCTAGTACTGCAAAAAAAATCCTGCTTCACCATGTAGTGCAGCTGATGAAAGCAATGAAAGCCCATTGTTGTGGCTGGGTGACCTTTTCCAAATGAGCCGATTTGTTCTATCATAGCACTGACCATGCATCATTTGAGACCAAACAACCACACCTGTATAATACAAAACATTTTTACTGACAGACCCAGCGTGTACACACAGAACACCAGAGATCACACACCTTCTAACTTTGATCCAAACCAAACCAAATGATCAGATTCTTGAACATATGCTTACAGTGGCAAACCACCTAAGGAAAACACTTAGTCATTCGTTGTTGGTGGAGGCTAGGTGCCCCCACCTCCACCACCTACCAGTCGCTCCACTAAACACACAGAAGAGGCGTGCTACACCCGCTGCAGATCCAGATGGTCACTGGGAAGTGACGCCCTCTAGTGACCATAGTAATTCTGACTCAGGAAAGTGATGCCGTTAAAAAGAGCATCAGAAGTGCAATTTAGCATTTTTGGAAGGGCACTCTGGAGGCTGGTTTATTGTGTTTTATCCATGTGAAGAGGTACCACTTGAAGTGCATTTCCTCCACTAGAAGGACATCCAAGGAAGGCCGCCCCAAAGGGCACTTTGTCAAGATCTCTTGCACAGTGCAATATCAAGATTGATCTACCCTCTTATACTCAGATTTTTTTTCAAACATGGCGGTCATTGAATTCCTTGTCATTGTTTAATGACTGACCAGTTACCCATGTTACCTCTAAATTACCTCTCTGGAGTAACATGAACTGATTCAAATCAAATTGACCAAATTGAGAACATAGAATTAAAGTCCTTCCTCACCTTTGGCCGGTGATCTGGGTGAGTGTGGTGGGTTCATGCGTAGATGCGGCATATTTGCTTGTGGAGAAGGTAGTTTCTGTCTCCTTCTCGGCTGCATGATGCATTGTCATCCCATTACATTGCTTTGGAAAAAAACAAACGAGAGCAGACAGACGGTTGAATGAAAGACGCGAGCGCAACACGTGCAACAGGTTTTTGATACCAACGAGTACCAGCATACATTGATAAGCTGCAAATCTTGAAGAGGCAAGTTAGAAATCTGACGTCCTCTGGCTGAGCTCGCCAGGTTGTTCCTCTTGTTCCTCAGGTTCTGCCTCAGACGGTCGTGGAGCTTCTTCCTGTGCTTCCTGTTTGTGAAGACAAAACTAGGTTGTGAGGGAGTCTGGATCACTACTGGGCAAAATATCAGAGGAGAGAGAGGGGAGATACATATAACCCAAAGTTCATCTATTGTTACTATGTCTTGATTGAAGTAATGATCATTAAATATTCTCATTGAGGTCAGTACAAAATATACTCCATGATATTGTTATAGCGCCCAAAAGCGCCAGCCTATGCCCCGTATCGTTGTACCAACAGCTACGACAAATCATTCACTGTTCTGTCTCCACTTGTTATAACATTCTGCATTCTTGTTGAAGCCAAAGCTAAATGCTTAGTTAAAGACTCTGTTGCACAATAGATCATTTTCACAGCAGACAAACTTGACTTATCAAAGCAGGAACAGCACAGGTGCCGTTATGGAGCCATTAAGGATGGCTTCATTCTAGTAATTGCATTGTCATGTCAGTGCTAGTCACTTAAATGGAATGCAGCCATTATTATTGTTATAATTTACATTTTTGACAAGTTAGAATATATGCTGTGAAAAATGGTCTTTTAATAACTGTGTCTGAATCTGAATGTCCGGACCTTGGGAGTGTTGAGAGTGCCGATGGCTGTTCAAATCTGCAATTCATCAAGTCCACAAGGAGCCTAAAAATAACTTTCTGCAGACTTCCAAAGACTTTGCTTGCAATATTACCCCCAATCCTGCAGAAATAGGCTATATATGTTAAGTATTAATACATACACATGATCATTATTACTTCTAAGCCTGTGTAGACATGGTGAGCTTTGCACAGGTGGTCACTCCTCATGTAGATAGGAATGGCTCAATCTAAAGTAAAACAATTCTCATTTAGATAGAATTATATACTAATTAAATTATTCTGTTTTTGCCAAGTCTGTTCCCGCTAGATGCTGGTAAATGTCATCATTATGCCTTCAATAACTTTATGATTTGTTTATTTTAATCAGCTAAAGTGGACTTTTTTTTCTCTACAATGTGAGGACTGGAGGTGAATATAATATTAGCGATGTTTAGCAGTTCATGTAAAGAGAAAACGTCTTTCTGTCTAGATTTGAGAGCTGCACATACAAAAACCATTAGGAGCCATTCAGAGACACGCTTTGAAATGAGTTACGGGATCAGGATTTTTAATTTATCTCTATAGAAACAAGGACGGCTGACATCCCATCATTTTTATGGCCTCACGGCCCGGCACCCTCGCAGAGGTAACATGAGGACGTTGAAGACGTCACAGGATATACGACAGCCATCTTCAAGGGTACAGGCCGTGTGGATATTTGGATTATGCCTGAGATTTATCATGCCTGGCTTTCTACTAGACACCCAAAATTCCAGATTTGGCTCCTTTGGCTTTCAAAAGTTATAATATGGCGTATATGTATTGTTTAATTGAAATCCCAATAATTAGATATAGAGTTCACGTTGGAGGACTTTTGTAACTCGGGGGCACTATTGGGCGCTATAATAAAAATCAGGGAGTCTAACCATTAAGTTATGAATCAAACATAAAAATGTGACATCAATTACTTTGTTTTGCAGTAGGCAACCACACACATGATTCCAACGACTAGGAGTGCAATGCAGATTCCTGATATTGTTAAAATACGTTTCTGATACAGCTCCTCAGCTTCTGAAAAAGAGGACAGTCCATTCTTAACACTTCAGGTCTACAACACACACAAACACACATACACATACATGAAGACCATTCCAACCATAATCTAAAACAATAAGAAAAGGCTGTGTGAGGAATTAGAATATAAAAAATATTCACAGCAAGTAACAGTCCGAGTTTTCTACGGAAGTGTAATGCATTTTTCATTCATTACTGCACAAAAGCTTTATTTTGTAAATTTAGAAGAACAGAGCAAATGTATGTTTTCCTATGTGAATGCATTACACTTCCATAATTTGCTGCTTAATGATTGAAACCGACTGAGCCCTCATTCCTCAGTTTTCAGAATTTGCCAGATGCCATAATAACGGCCCTTCTTTCTTCTGAATTAGCCGGTCTGTCAAATCTGAGATAACCCAGATTACATCGCTATGACGACATCAGGGTTATTTTCTCAGACTTGAAATTTTCTTCTTGTAGACTACAGGTAAACTGAGCTTCATGTGGAAATCAGTGGTGTGCCCCTTTACAATAATGATCAGATATTGTGTTATTTTGCTCATGCTCAGACTGAGAGAGCCCGGCCAATACACAGGACGTACTTGCAGGTATATTTGTGTCAGTGTATAAAGTCAATGTCAGCTGGTTTTAGCTCTTATACAGTCCTGTATTGGCTGGGTTTTATTCAGCAGTCAGACTAATGGCACCAACATGCAATGCACCAAATCCAGATGTCCACCATAATGCAATATGTGCAGTTTTATACAACCGAGTACTATTATAATGCTTCTCTTTATCGTCCTTTAAGACCCTTGAACATGATCTATTCGACTTCACCTCACCAGGCACTAAAAATACAAACACCTGCACCCACAGCCTACAGAGGGACATGGCCTGTCGTACGTTAATATATAACATGAACTCTCCGTTGTGAAATCACATCCATTGCCCCGTTTTTCCACTTTTACCCATAGTTCATCACTGCTGTCTGAGTTTGAAGTCTGCATCGCTGAGTTATGCTTTTTCTTTTACTCTGTTATTTATTGATCTTAGCCCACCTAAGACCAGACTCAGTGATAAACATTGTTTTCATCCTTCTTCATATCGATTATTTCCGGGCCTTTTTCCAACGATAAAGTGCGAGGCAGTCCTTATTTCAGTTTGTTTTTCCTTTCGACCAAGATTTACTAGACCAGCATTAGTATTTGTAAAAGCAAAGAAGGTGGGGATTGTTCTATTTCCCCCCCCCCCAACAGCTACACATGGTTCATTTTTTGTTTATGCATTAGAGATATAAGATCGGATGGCAGACAACAGAGCTGATATAAGGAAGAGGGGATGTAAAGAATAGTTGCAAACATGCATCTGGAGTAGGTGGAAAACAGAAAGCAGGAAATGGCTGGTGTCAGCAGGGGAGTAAAGCTGCTCTAGTGTTTCATGCTGAACACCGGTCGTAACGGAAAATGCAGGAAGGGATGTGGATGTAACATAAAACATCACAAATGTTCAAACTCTCTGTCAATCTCTCTCTTATTTTTGGTGATGTGAACAGTTGTATGTTCATGTATGGGGAGAAAACGAGTAGAAGGTTTGATCTCGAGGAGGAAGGAACAGTTCATACTTGTAAATGCATTTTCATTATGTTCTACCCATGCAGAAATGTGACACAAAAAGAAAATTGCATTTTTTCAGAGGAAGTAATATGTCTCATGTAACTTTTTCAAAATTGAAAGAGAAATAGTCAGATTATGCTTGATGGATTAACACAGTCACAATACACCAATCTCTGTATAAAGTTCTTACATCTATCTTTAAACGTATTGGAAACCTGATTTGCAATTGTATTTAAAAAGACCCATAATCACAAACGTTTTCTTACAGTTTCTGACAACAGGGTAGTATGGGTATTTCTGTTAGATGCAAATAAAACAACAATTCATCCTCTTTGGAATGAACCCATTGATTAGCCTATTCAATGGGTTTGATCAGTGGCTTTCTAGATATGGATCCTACTACACTCGCTGCAGGTGCATATCAAGTCCACTGTGTACTATGCAGTTATAAAATAGTGATGTTTTATGGTCTGACTATTACTTGGTTTTGGTTAAGAAAAGACCATAGCGTGGTTTAAAATCACTTCCAACATGTGTAAATGTCACCTAATTTCCAACTACCCTCCCTACCAATCTCCTCTGCTAAGGAAATGGTCTAATATGTAGGTCATCTGAACTGTGTCACTTACGCGGGTCAGAACTATGGCCCCTTAGATGAGGCTGCTCACCTATGGCCGTCTGAACCTACTGGCCGGCACACTATAAGGAGTGATAACACAGATGCTGGCGACAGTTGAGGAACCCAAGATGAATGTTTAATGATTGGTGTCCAATGCCAACATTCATAAAAAGTCTCACTTTGGGTCACAGTATATTGCAGGGAGCAACCAGGGGTGGCCAGCATGGAAATCACACACACACACACACACACACACACACACACACACCGACACACATCCAAGCACACTGCACTGTAAGAGATGAATGAATTTAATAATGCCAACCATTGCATCAGCTGTAGCTATAGAAAAAACTAGAACCAGCCTATTAATGTTAAATGATTACAGTTTTATGCTCTCTATCTGGGCCTTCTGCTCTCTTTTCTTCTCCTGAAGATGACACAATTTAAGAAGAGGAAACGGTTAATGGCAGTTCATGACATTCTGGCAGGAGTATTACACCGAGGGTCCTGTTTCTGTGGCGGTGCAACAACAACCATTGCATGCAGTGCTCAGGACACTTTCCTGACCTTGAAATGTGCTTTGCTCTTCAGTTATTACGACACGCAGCACTGCAGTCTCAGGCAGCACTGAGCAAGCTATTGGTGTTTAGGTAAAATTGGGTTTAGATGTTAAAAATAGATGAAGCTCCAGTGATACTTTATATAACAAATTTAATACAAAGTAGCTCCATGATGAACACTATGTTATTGATTGGACACGACTGCCTCAAATGACTCTCTTGAAATTTTCCTCAAACCTTGCGATTATCACCCCGCCTCTGCTTGACCTTGATTCTTTCTCTCATCCCTTCATCCCTTGACCCCCTTCCCCCATCCGTTCATCCCGTCTGAACCCTTCAATCCATCTGTCCTACATCATTGCAGATTTCCTCCTTTCACAATCTTCATTAAACCTTTTTAAATCCACACTTGTTCCTTGCATCTATCTCTCCATCTATCTATCTTGTTAAAAGGTTTGCTCTGATCTAGATCACAGATACTTACTTTCATGTAGCCCTACACCTAGCTCTTAGGCCCTTTTTCTAACGTAATACCTGCTTCCGTTTAAATGAGAGAAGAAAGCCTGGTAGCACTTTTAAAGGGGACACTTTGGCTGAACTGAAGTGAGTGAACATGCACAGACAAACACACATTACTACCACACCCAGATGTTTTTACAAGGTAGGATTGTGCAACGGCGTCAAGCATGTTTGCTGCGTACCAACAGCCCTTCAAAAGAGGATCTTTGTCGGCTACTCTAAACCCGGGGTGCACACTGAGTATTGTGGACAGATCTTTGCATTGTATGTCTGTGGTATTAACATGCAACTCCGAATGCATGCCAAGGTGTTCCGATCATACTTCCCAGCTCTGTACGCGAATAAACATGTAATGTCAATGACGTGGGCTCGGGCTTTTATTGCATTTACAATAACAGAACAGAATTTACAGCCAGTCAATACGTGTACATGCACAGTTAAATCGAGCTATAGTAAAAGCTTGGTTATTCCATCCACTCAAACTACCACCCCTTATCAAAGCCTACATGCGTGGATGGTAAATCGATTTATCGAAGAAGTCATGGCGCCTCCGCTACGATAGGTGGTGATATACACCCATTAGCTTGCACTGTAATCTTTTATGACAGCAAACGTTTTATATAGTTTATAGCTTCCATGCTGGAGCTTGGGAGGGGACCTCTAGTGCATGCACAGATCACCCTATCCAGCTCCAGTTTCAATGTACTTTGAAAGTCTAGTTTCAGTCAGACTAGCGCAACAATTTGATTTTCTAGGTGTCAAGTAAACATTCTGATTGTCTGTCTCTCCCTGGATCTCCCATCACATTTCAGCACAGTGAGAGTCTATACAATATGTTTCTGTAATTTCTGGGCAAACTAAGATTAGCGCAGACTACTGACCGGTTCAGTAGGCAGTCATTTAAATGCTCAAACTAGTATCAGATCTGGTCATAGCAATCAAGTCTCTAAGGCCCTTTTGGTTGCATGCACACCTGCTATTAGAGCTTTCCACTTGTGATTGGATCATCCAGGACACTACAGGTCCACAACACTGATGTCTGTGGTCATGAAGTCCTTCGAGAGACTGGTGTTGCCCCAAATGAAGAACATCACAGGTCCCCTGACAGAGTCCCTGTACCTTGCCTACCAGGGAAACAGGTCAGTGGATCAGTCAACAACCAGACACTCAGGTTGCTGTTCCCAATGCTTTTATCCCTCTAACCCAATGACTGCACTTCAGGGGACCCACCTATTCAAACTCATGCAATTTGCAGAAGGAAAAAATAGCTGTCATCAGCCAGACTACTGCAGGGAACAGATGGCCCTGTGACATGGGTACAACCTGGAACTGAATACTCTGAAAACTGAGGATTTTCAGTTTTTTTTCAAACAGCAGATGATGCACTTCAGGTCTTGGGGCAGATAAAATAATCATTTCAGGTTATTTTAGAATTCACGTTGTCAATGATAGCCTTGAATCTCTGTTTTAGCCACACCCCTGACCTTATTCTGACTTATGGGATTGAACTACTCATCACCTGACAAGAATATATTCCTTAGATGTCTCACCAATACACTGTGCTATATATAAATTCAAGGAAGTGATTCCTTAAGTATTTAATTCACTGCCCTGCCTCACCACAGCTGAGGACTTGTGTTGTACAAACTGTAATGTAGAATAAAGAATGTGTCATTTTTAACTAATTCAATTTAGTTGTGAATGCCATCAGACATCCTTGTGTTCAGGAGTTGCTATGCAACCATGGTACACACATCAGAAAGAGGTCGGGAAACCAAGAACATCTTCCATGTGATTATCAGGTATCGTCATACCACACCATTTCTAAAGACAACCACACCTACAGCAAATAAGGAAAAGTAGGGTAAAAGCAGCAAAAACTTATATCTGCAGCTGTAGAAATGTCTGCATGCAAATAAAGAGGCCTTTTTTATTGCTTTTGTGCATTTGAGGTTTTATATTACAAACTTTGCACTAATTTTCCCTTGACTATCAAACAAGTTCAGTTTGACAGGAGAAATTTGGTTTTCTGCAGCTTAATAACAGCCCAGTGTCAAGATGAAAACATTTTACATTTCTGCAAGCTACAGATAGGCCGAGGGTTGATATACAGTAGGTTGGGGTGAAACTAAATATGACTGTAATAAACTGTGTAGGATTGTTGTTGAAACATACTAATGTATGTGACATGATGAGAATCAATTTGCCTAAATGTTAGTTTAACAATGTTGCAGGAAAGCAACACGTGTTTGAAGGCTACATTTAAGCATACAGAAGGGATAAATCGGAACACTGACAAATATGATTCCTCCAGTTTAAAAATGTAGATGTGCACATATTTTGCATTAGAAATTAAATAAAATGTACAAGTTGAAAAAACAAAACAATCCATAGACACAAACTCCAACATGCAAAAGAAACGGGCCGCACAAAGTCACAAATCTACGGAAAAACACACACACACAAGCACAAGAACAGCTAATTGAGCATGCTCCAGATCAAGAACAGATATAAGAGGAAATAGACATACTGTAAAAGCTGGCCATTACATAGTTTTGGCAGCGATCACCAGTAAATTCATTTGGACACCTGGGTGGGAAACAAAAGAGACAGGCGAAAAGAGAGGAGGATGTTAGTTTAGCAAGAGCTGTGAAAGACCCACGACAGTCATCACTGGTGTTGGCAGGAAGGGCTTATCTAGACCAATATGTCTAGTTAGAGTCTGTGAGCCTGAGTTCAGACCTTCTGACATTGAATTAAGATCTTCAATTTAGGGAGATTATATGGGAAACATTTGTATTTTGTGCAAGCACTCTATGAAGCTCTATAGGTTTGAATACCCTCTAAGCAACAGACTGAAATTTGCATGTACGTAAATGGCCACTCAGGATAGTTTCCGATTGCAGTAAAATGCTATATAAAAGATGTCATGAAACCACCCAAAAAGCAACACAGGCCCACATGCATGGCAGTCTTAAAGCGTGGCAATCAGAGAGAGCCTTACGGGCTCCCAGTGATGGCTCTGTTAGTCCTGATGTGGCATTGAGCCCCGCCAGTGATCCCCCGGGTCTCCTGTTAACGTGAGACATGATTCTGTTCTCATTTGGTCTTGAAACATCCCAATCATTGAAGCTTTACCAACCATACAGTGGTCAGTTTAGCATTGGACCAGTGGGGAAAAAAAGTTATCCTATGTTTTGGTATCAGAGGAAGAGACTGTATTAATGGTCAGAGGGGATGAGGTGAGGCTGAATGGGAAGAGTAGTGGTACGAAGGATGTCATATCTCCAGAAAAGACTTCAACCTGAGATGAAGGCAGTTCACTGCTCTGAACAGCATGGAAGGAGTGTGATGAGATGTAAAGTACATGCAAATTTCTACTCCGCAAAGTGGAGGATCCACCTGAACCCATAGAACTAGGGATACAGCAGAAAGCTTATCACCAGAGTGTTTTGATTATCACGGCATGTAAAAGTGATTTATCCGCCATTTCTTGGAGAAAGTATGACAGGGGTGAAACACCAGCAATGACATGTGGGATTTGAGTACAGTTGTGTTCACATACGTTTTGGGTTTGAGACTTTCTTAAGCACAGCTTGTTCACATCGGTGCCCAGTGAATCCCGCCAAGCACCTGGTTGATGGGTAGAAAAGGAAAAGAGATACACAGCACTGACATGTTACACACACAAGACATCTGGACACGCACACGCACACACATAAAGAAATACTGTCCTTTTAATTACCTGTACGCCTCCTGTGTACTGTCACACAACACTGAAGGATTGAGAATACATACAACTCTGAATAACCAATGACATTGGATGATCCTATAAAACCTGGGATGATGTTAAATAGAAAAGTAAACGTCCAATTCCAACATTCATTAAATCCTCACATTACATAAGAGCTGTGCATGGCAACTATGGCATGGTTAAAATAAAATAAAGATCAGGCAGGAAATACTTTATTAATATTGAGCAGGTTTAACAGCTGTCCAAACCATTACTGTACTTACCACCTCAGTACATAAAGCATATAAAGCATATAAGCAGATGCAGAATCATCTAACATAAAAAAAACTAGGGATACTGGGCCAGTTATGTTCCCAAGCTCAAATCAATAGTGATTCAACTTTCAAAAGTATTCCAATATAGCTTTGCAAATTTCTTCAGTGAATCCAAAGTCCTCTAACCATCACTGTCATCTCAGCCACAAGCAGTTCATAAAATCCTTCGTCATCCCAAAAAGACGGACCCTATATTCCAGTGTGAGGTTTATTTATAGCTACATTACAGGCTAAATAACAGAATTTTCCGCATCTCTCTGTCAGAGATTTTTTCCAGTAAGTGATCCCAGCGTTTGATTTTAAGACTAAGATAAGACTACTCTTGCACAGTAGTTCAGTACATTGAAATGTCTTTGGCCGGCAAGTGGATCTTCTCTCTTCCCTCAGTACTCCAGTGACCCTCGTTCCTTGCATTATAGCGCACATTCATTGGTGGCTACAGTGATGCTGCTGAACCAGCCCGATGGCTCCAGTGTTGCGACGATACACTCATGAAGCCCAGTAAATGGAGGTTTGGAAAAGTTCGGAAATATCAGAGCTCTGTCTTCTCAAACCTCAATACACTGGTGTGTAGGGGTACAGAAAATCCCACGTCATGGCCTTGAAACTCATATTACTCCAGCTACTTGGAGATACATGAGATTTCTGCGGCCAACTTTGGGCAAGAAGGTGATTGTCACGATCTTTACTCTCCATCGTACCTCAAGGACAAATCAAATGAACCCATAAAAATTATACCAAGTATGTTTAGATCTTCTAAATGATTTATTCCCATCTGTTTGATGGGTTGTTTCCTCTTCCCCCGCGGGGTAAGAAACAAGATGAGTCACTTTCTCTGTGGGAACACGTCGTCTGCAGAAGTCTTCAGAGCAGACCCCAGGAGGCTGCTTTGATTGTGGCTCTTACGCAGACTTCTGCTTCAGTGGTCATTCTAAATAGGCTTGTCCTCCTCTATACTTTAGAGTATCTGAGGACACTCTGGAGATATCTTTTGGCGAGTTGAGGTCAATGAGACGAGGCGATCAGCTGGAAGACCTCACATACAACGACTATGGAGAGCAGGGTTATGCATGCACGGATGTTGTATACATATCGGTTACAACAATTAATTAACTTCACCCTCTTAAGACACAATGCACTGTGAGCTGAACCGGGGAGTGGTGGGGGTGATGGTGGGGGGGTCATTTACGCCAATACTACGCTTCAGCCTGTTGGTTTCTATGCTCAAATAACACAACACTTATGATCTTGAGGTTGTATCACATCGATTGACACAATGCCCGAGCCAATTGAATCATTGGGAGATAGCCAGCCTGAATGGATGATGGACACAAGCACGGCCCAATGGAAATTTTCCATGTAGAGACCATTGAAATCTGATAGCCAATAGCCAGCTAATTGCTTCACGTTAGTTTCAGGAACTTTTCAGCTCATCATTTCAAAAAGTTAAAAGACAGTATTACTTGCATTAGCTTAGTTATAAAGGTTGAAGGCTGAATTTAATTCGATTCTACAAAGTAATCAAACAAATTTTAATTTGATTTGATTTGTTGAAGGCTGAATTTAATTAGATTCTACAAAGTAATCAAACTAATTTAAATTTGATCGTTAGATTCAACACTGAATTTAGACTTGAGAAAAATGCAATCCAACCTGAACCCTGACCACACTTTTTGAAGTGTTTTGTGAATGAAGTGAATTTGAACTGTTTGGATAATCTTGAACTGATTTAGTTCTGGTGACAATTTTACTAAGTTACTAATGACTTATATATAGGCCTGTGTATTGTCTTATTCAATGGAATATATTCCTCAAGTCTCGGTCTGTTTAGTATTGGCCTTGAGATGATGTCATATGCAGAGCTCTGAATGATCTGTAGTGGCCTTTAAATAAATTGGCCTTTTACAATAGTACTTACTCTATATTTTCATCATAATCAAAATGTGTTTGATTCTTCTACATTTCTATGTTTTGCTGTAATTGTTCTTCTACAATAAAATCTTATATTTGTCATTTTTCATTCAAAGTTTCACCGTATTTTCTGATCAGGATGCTTCAGTTAAATCTTGTTTTTCTCAGAGCAGCTTCCCCAGTAATTGATGCCATTACTGGAATTTATAGAGGATATCATGACTGCATCACACGGTAACATTCAGTCAGATCGTGGCTTCCTGTCTACGTCCGTACCTGCAGAGAAACTTTGTGCTGCCGGGCATGATTTCAAGGGTGAAGCACTCTCCTCCATTAACACAGTAGTTCTTCTGGCTGTCGCTGCAGCGCGTCACATGACTGGAGGTCTTCGCTGTGGTGGTGCTGGTGGCGGCTGCAGAACACATTAGTGACGTATTAGTACATGATTAACACAGACATAGTACGCATTTTCAATGTGAAAGCAGTTTTTTTTGTGACACATGGTTGTGCTGGGTGATTTAATTCCATTGGGTGTACCACCAAAAAGTAGTTTTCAGGGTTGCTATTGGTAGCTTTTTGAAATACATATATAATTTTTTATTCTAAATAGAATTAAATGTGAAATTTCACTTACAATTTACTTGTAATTATAATGAATTATATTTGACAACACTGTAAGCCCTTTCTGCTTCTTAAATAATTTATTGACTTCTAATTCTTTTTAAATTCTTTTAAGGACCAGAGGTGTTTTGAAAGCTTCATCTGAAACAGCAACCAGACAACAGCAAGTCAGAATAGATTCTATTATGTATTTCTGTAGATGGCTGGAGTTTTAGTATGAAGAGTGAAAATATAACAAGCATCATCACAAGTGTTTCAGAGCCGCCTTTCAAGCCTGTCGACAGAGAGCACTTTGACAGCACTTCATTCAACGTTTTATTTTTACAGCAGGACTTAACTATGGTAGAAATCATGCATAATCAAAGGTGAAGATGTGTCTTTAGATTCTTAAAGTAAAATAATCATATAGCAGTCCATATGTGCACAAGTTGTTTTTCAAAAATTGCATAAATGCAAATAAAAAAAACTTTGTTTGTAGTGGGACAGCATCAAAATCAGTTCCAAAGATTTCCAAAGGAAAGAAAGTTATGAGGAATTGTTGAATATGAAGTTAGAAATGTATTTTCCCTGCAGAGCCTCCCAGACTCAAATGGAACAGCAGCCAGATTCTTAATCCCAGCAAAAACTTGTGTTGGTAGAAAGAGAAATGACTACAGAGACTAGAATAGTAGATGTTTCAGTCACTAGATTAAGTGTCTGAGCCAGTGAAAGGAGCTCAGACTTCAACTGGTGACCGAGTGCAGCCGCAGTGGCCGATACATCTTTGCTGTTCTTGGCAGAACAGCGCCGCTCCAAACGTAATGAGAGAGTTATCTGACACAGCAGATGTGACGGGAGGGACATTCAGATCAGAAACCGCTATCCCTCGAGATAAAATCCAATCTAAATTATCACTGCAGTGAGTCAGCTCACTAATGAGAGAATCCAGAGGCACCAAGAATTAGAATAGCACCTGGATGTGGTCGTGTTTTATAGATCGGTGTAAAAATCAGGTGAGCAGGAGGGCCACTCACAATCTAAGGTGCTTAAAATTAATCAAAAAAAAATTTCAAATGAATTCAGGAAAAGTGTCCAATATCTGACCTTTAATACAGAGTGAATGACATTCTGTAGCTACATACAGAGCTTTGTTCCTGCTACTTTTATATTTTTCAATTATATTTTATGTTACATAGTGGGACATCATATGGCTACAGTGTGTTGCTATACAACTTTTAAGTTTGAGTTGATCCTTGTTTTAAATCATCTGGTTTCAGCTTCTTAGATGTGATGATTTATTGACGATAAACTGATTGAATATTTGGGTTTTGGACTGTTCTGGTCTGCAGAACCAGATTTTAAATTGTCATTTTGGACTGTTTAATGGAAGTTTTTCACTATATTCTGTAATTTTTATGGACAAATCAATGCAACATTGAATCAAGACAATAATCAGTAGCATAACCGGTAGATAATGCAACATACATCAAGAGGGGTCCCATGAAGACGTTGCGTTATTTGAAGGGGTCAGAGGACATAAACGTTGAAAACCGCTAAACCCCTGATTGACTATAGAATTCACCTAAACAGCATGATTTTGGACAGCAGTGTATCAGCAGTGACATGGCTGACAACATCTGACACTTCTTCATGTCTATTCTAAATCAGCATCATAGAAGCATGAGCAACATTGACCACATCAACTACGTGTGTCCTTTCTTTTCCTTGTTCATTTAAGTTGACTCACTTAATGACCGACTGTGGCTATGTCACAAGATTAGGGAATATCTATTCTTAAAAAGGAAGGAGAACGCCTCAAGGGGGTGGACGGCTCAGTGAGTAGAGTGGTGCCAACATGTTCTGCACCTCAGCATTACACAGCACATTTCATTACTGCGTCTGCCTCAGATTACTGTCACAGATAAAGGAGACCAGAAAAGAGACTATGTAGCTGAAATGCACTTTAATATAGAACAAAAAAAGCTGATCAGGACCTGCTCTGACTGCATATGAACACTTTGATATACTTCTTTAATATGCAAATGGGGTTTACATTCAAATATGCAAGTCTGCAAACATATTCATTTCTTAATTATGTGTTTGTGATGTGCATATTTGTTTTATAATATTAGTGAGATATTACAAGTGATGATAAGTGTAAAACAGCAGCCTCCTATGAGCAGCACATGTTGTTTGGCACCAGTTTGGTGTCTGCAGTGCAGTGGGGTGTGTCAGAGGTGCCACAGTTACCAAGCCTGCGCGAAGCAAGAGCAGCACTTTTTGTCCTGATCATCAATGGAGTGCAGGGAGGAATGCGGATTTCCCTGCTTTGTTTTTTTTTTTTTGCCAGTAGGTCGGAAATATTAAACCGGTGAGCTGGTGACACCGTGCCGGATTCATTTCTCTGTTGTTCAGGCTCTTCGCATGTGCAGCGTAATGATTCTGCTGCAGAGGAAGGTGTTTCTGTCAAGTGTCGTCAAGGACAAACCATGATGCACTGCACCAGCAGCAGTGGCGGCCTTAAACATCTGGGGGGCCGCTTTAAGGCCAGTGAAAACGAAATCTATAAACTCATAATCAGTTTGAAATAGGTGTGTTAATCTGGCTATGGTGGGATTTTATAAAATGCATATAGCATATGTACTTTAGTCGGTTTGAAATCAGACTGAGCTGGACTTGTCAAAGTCAAATTAAAGCATTAGATAATGTGCAACTTTGAACAATTAAAAGATAGTGAGAGACAAAAGAAAATCTGTATCCTATTCTCAGCAGGGACAGATTCAGATTCAGTTTTTCACAAGGTGACAGAAAAGTCAACAGATACACACGTGTGTATATATCTACTGCCACATTAACACGTGAGCTCTGCATGTAAAAGTACATTGTTGGGGCTAGTATGACATCTTTCATAACATTAACATAACAATTTCATAGGTTTGATGTATATTTTTGGTTCCTGTCATTAAGGAAAACTTAATAGTAGTCTATAATATATATACAATACAAATACAGTCTTCCGATGCATACTACTTACCACAATATGTACACATTCTAGAAAGTGGGTGAATTATTTAGTGAATGCATGTCAGCAAGGAGCCTTTGGGAGAGCCACTGAGCAGCAGGAATGTCTGCATGATTACCTGTGATGCTGCAGACACATCTGTCAGTGCAGCGAAGGGGCTTCAGCCTAAACAGAACGAGTTTGATCTAATCGCTAACAAAGCAGAATAAAAGAAGAAGATAAGTCAACAATCAATATTCAAATTTACCTTTGCACAAAGTGCATTCTAAATCATGCAGCACGGCCTGTTATTATTTCAGGAGTGTAGAAGATTCACTGATAGACGAATGAGGAGTTGTTATACCTGTTCAGATATTTTTTCCTGTATTTATTGGAATGCTCTACCTGCTACAGGTGGTATTCTGAATTTGAAAAGTTTAGATATAGAGTTGCAACTTTAAAGCGTATGTGCTGAATTGTTTTTTGATTGAAGGATGCACAGTCTCCCCATTCACAGCCAATCTGAGGAGAGTCTCATTAATATTAAACACAAAACGACCTGTTCTTTCTCAAGCTTCAAAGACAGGCTTGATTACTATAAAATATCAATATAAAAAAATATATTGAGGTGAAAACTTTAAATAAAGCACAGAAAAAGTGTAAAATACCTGACCTTTAATAAATAAAGAATGCTTAGCTAAATCTAGAGTACAGAGTGGACTCACAGCAAATCTCTATAACCAGTCGGTGTTGTGTGATTTAGGTCTGTGGAACACATATCACTTCAACATTATCATTTTCTCTTGATTACTTGAATTAAAATTAAAACATTTATATTGCATTGATCATGTTAGTGTCATACAACAGTGTTTACAAGAACAAAACTGGTGCATGATTTGGTTTGCATGGTTTTAGCAACGAAGGATTGGGAGATGGGAGATTTGTACAAAAAAAAAACTGTAACTTTCATTAAAAATAACTGGATGTAATCTAGGAATCACTAGATTACTGCACAACAACAAAGTGGTCCTTTTTCCTGGTCAGAAACCTTCAGTTTACTGCTGTGATGATGTCATACACCACGGTGCAGCGATGACAGCAGACAATGGGCGGAGTTAACATGCAGGTTTAAAACACCTGGGGGATTGTGGGAATGTGAAGGTCTCAACAGCTTCCTTTGTTCTCCCCCGAACAAAGAACATTTGTTCTGTCACCACCGCCAGATAGTAATCTGGACACTTCAGAAACCTTTTAAGATGTTTTTTCTTTTTTTTTTAACCGCCCATGTCCCCTTAGGCCCCTTCGAACAAAGGACTTAGGAAGACATCTGGAAACCGTTCATTCTCCACTTAAGGCAGTGTCTCAACATGAATTAGGTACCAGATCCAATTTTAATGTACTACATGTTCTATTAAGGGAGACATTGCTCCATCATTTATTGAATTTCAATTAAAACATTTTCTGTCAATGTTATGAAGGGTTTTATTATTATTATTATAACTGATTTCTTTCGATTTTAAGTTTTGCTCCATAATGATTTTTTTTTTAAAGCTCACACAATTAAAACTATTATTTAAAACAAAATAATAGTTCCAGGTTCCACTGAGACGCAGTTGTTGGATCATGTGGCAAGGGAGGGGACACGCCCTCGTCCTACTGCGGCTGAACGGAGGACGCCGCCACTAGAGGGAGAGGAGCTGCTCTGTGCCTGTGCCAGGGCCGCTCTCCCCCTGCAGTGGCCTCCCTGGGTTATGCTTTCCGAAAAAGCTCTCAGTCCCTGCGTAGTCCCTTTCACATTTCACAAGGATAACTTTCACAATGTAACCTTGCAACAACAAAAAAAAAAAAAAAGTGATGAATCACTCATCCACTCTGCGTTCGACTCTCATTAAACACTGTGACGCCTGCACGGTTACCCAAGGTCAAGACAATGAAACATTATGACAGGTTATTATGGTATGTGTTGGGCAAGAAGGAAAAAACACCTCCTCACCTCATTACTTTATTGTGTTCCCTCACCTGATCTACTTGGAATATGACTAATCCATGCAGTCTTGTTCCTGCATTTAGGCACACATGAAACTGGATTTGTCATTTCTGACGGATCTAGCTTCGTTCCTTTCGGGCATTTGACGATATCAAATAGTTAAGATAAGGCAGGAAATACGATGAGTAAGAGAAAGCCAGCCTGATTCCAACCAAGGATGGTGCACGACTCGCTATGACTCACTTTGTCAGGCTTCATAAGCGTTAGTATCAACTGTGGAAGGAATATGAAGCTTCTTTATGCCAACAATGTAAAGTATTCCATAACAAGTAAAATCATATTTAATTTCACATAATAACGAAACCCCAGTCCAAGCTCACTGAAAATCCTCTATTTATCTTGAACAAATGATGTGTAAACTTCAGAAGCTTTCAATGCACAAACACAGAGAATGGACTGGATTTTTTATTATAATAATAACAATAATTATGTTCTAATAAATTCGACTTTGACTAATCATCACATTTACATATACATACATACTGCAACATAACCAGTAACCATTATCGCCAGATGTATGTAAAACAAATGATGATATTGTTTTGAGCTTAATTTATTGTTGAAAGGTTTAAAAAAAAAAAAAAAAAAAAAAAAAAAGATATGTTTCAGCATCACACAGTCTATGAACAAAGGGTGAATCAGTACATCTTGACACACCTTTAAGTGCATTTCTACACCACTTACTTAGCAGACGGTTTGCATATCATGTTGAGTTACAGTTTAAAAGGATTTTATGCACCAAGTCTGTAATCACTTTTTTCATCTTTCAAAAAGAAAGAATTCGTTCCAATATATAGTTTTCCTAGATTTTTTTTTTCATTGGGACCTCTACTCACTTAAAAGGAGAAGAGGAAACGTGTGGAGAATTTTACATGCTGACCCAGATCTGCCAGAACTGGGTCAGCATGTAAAAGTGTTGCATTGATGAATAATAAATATGATAAAATACTTAAAATGCAGAAATTCAGCATGTATTATAATAATAAAAATTATTATAAAAAATATATATCAGCAATGCAGTAAATTCTGACAGAGAGACATACCTCATAACTCTTGGATTTTTCCATCATTGCTGGCAATGCTCTACATGCATAATTTCAAATGGAATTTTATAATTGAAATGTTGGTAGTGGCTAATTACTTCATTTGTGACCTCTCAAAGTTACCTATTTTTTCAACCAACTTTTCATGTACTGCCACAAGAAGCAGACAAATCATCTGAACTGCTGTTGCCTTCGAGCCCAAAATGATATCTGTAGGCACGGCGCTCCTAAAATATTTAGTTAGGCCTAGTATGGGTTTGGAAAGCTGAAAGCAAGAGAGAGAAAAATAGAGAAAGCGAGGTCAAGACTTGCGTAAAAAAAACCCAACAAACTCTTAAATATTTTAATAGACAAAAGATAAAAAAGTTTTTTTTGCAGCGTGGGACACAGTTCATCGAGGGTCATGGTCTAATTCAAATGTAGTGAAATCAAACTAAATCTTGCCATTTTACTTTCTACAATAATCAGTAATAATATGTTTATAATAGTTATATTAAGTGTCTTTTATTTATAGATATAATATGATATAATATAACATAGCAGGGGGACAATCTTGATTAAACAGACGTAACAATGACACACAGAATCTGCAAACAGTTTCAGTTTCTCTTATAGTCTGACTGGAATTGACCAATCACGTTTAAGACGCCTCTGGACCTAAGGGAGTCTGTTGCAGCAAATGCAAAGGAATATAGAAAGTGGCCCCCAGAGCTAATCCATCATGTCTTTAATGTGTATATATGCTGTGATTTTCCTAAAATGACTGATGCTACAGTCTCTCTCTCTATTTAGCTGCTCACCTTTTTTTATAGTAACAGCAATTTTTAACATAGGAAGAAAAACGAATTATTATTATATTAATAAGTGGTGCAACACATTGCTGCTCTTGATACATGTTAATCTCCTCTGGTGTTCAAAAAGAGCTCAGGAAAAACTGATTTATATTTGGAGTCAAATCTACATGTGCAAAGACATCAAAGCACTGCTTTGACCATTTTTTAAAATTAACTTGTATATTATTATTATTACAATTTATACATTACAATTTGCTCGATATAACTGGTCAGGAAACAAATCAACTAATCTGTTACCAGTTGCAGGCTGTAAAATGTTAATAAGGGAAATGAACCAATTAAAACAAAAATGTGCGTGGAGCTGCAGAGGTGGTGATAATTCAGCGTAGATCCATCACTATGAGCAGCACTATCCACGCTACACACAGTCATCTGAGCCATTGTTAATGTGAACTATTGATCAATGCAGCTTTTAACTACCAAACCGTAAAGTGCTGCAAATTGGCTCCTCCTCCACCACCGAGTACACATGTTACTCAGTCAGTAGTAACATCAGATCCTACCTGCACTGCTCTCATTATCAAAGGAACCTATATGTGTAGAATGTGAAAGTGACTGCAATGTACAGTACTTCTGAGAATGCAGTACCAGGAAGTACATACATACCTGTATGTAACTATTCACTGCATAATAACACTCAGTGTTTCATTAGTCACTTTTGGGGGGTTTTAAGTGGTGAAAATCAGTAACATTATCATATACAATCAATTACATCTTCAAAACATTAAAGCATTTGCCAGTCCTGAAAACAAGCTATTTAATTATTGTGTCTATAGCCTAATTGATTAACTGACTAGCCAACCAATAAATCAATCAAACAATTATAACCATCGATAAATCACTCCCTTGTTACAGTGTGATACAATATATATTATGTTTATATATATTTAAAATACTAATACTGAGATCACACTATATTATCAGGTTGTCTGTTCCACATACAAGGACTGAACTGAGAATTAAAGCTTATTGGTTCCCCCATTTTTGCCCCATTATTTATTGTAGGAGGAGGACCATGAATTTTCCACGTCATTCAGGGAGGCTTGAGCCATATATATATTTGTTGGCAGACATTCACAAGCTAAAGAGGCAATATATTCCTTCACCGTTTATACATTGTTTATGGGTCCATCATGTCTGCTCTGTTCTTTCAGCAATGAACAGATTTTAATTGTCTAATTGTGATAGGCATTATTAACTATCGGCTGTCCTCCTACTTTTGAAGAAACTAGATATTTATCTCCAACCTAATAATTTTATCAATCATTTTCAACCAAGTAAACTGAACTGATTTCTGTCATGAATAACAATCGGATCTTTAAAAGGTTTCTATCTTGATTATGCACCAATGACAGGACTGGGATGGCACTTTTAATGCCTGAATTGTCCTTGACCTCAGCTCAGCATTTGACACAGTTTTTATATAATTTAGTAATATCAAAATGATATTCACATGACTATATGCTTGATAAATTAAATTCTGTCGTCATCACATCTCTTTTTCTCTCTTATCCCTTAAAACATGAGTAACTTCTTGGTCTCTGATCCCTTCAAAATAAATTCTACCAGTTAAGTTACTGGTTATTACCTTGATTCATCGGTTAATGACTTTGTCCATTAAATATTAAAAAATTGTGAAACAATTCAAGTCAAAATCTTCAAATATCATCTACAAGAAAGGTTGTGTCTGACTAACAGTCCAAAACCCACATTTTCCACCAACAAAACCAAGCAAATATCACATCTGACAAGCTGAAACCAGCTAATTCATTAACAATATTGCTTAAAAAATTATGATTAATAAATTATCAAAATAGTTGGTGATTAATGGTCTGTTGCCCGACTAATTGATGAATTGCAGTTCTAGAAATACTTATTTAGTTTTATCTGAATAACTTTAATGGTCTTGATAAGGTCAAATAAAGAAATCCATTAGAAATTAAGCAAAAAAAAAATTCCTTCCAAGATTCCAGACCCTACAGGTTGGGAATGGATGGATTGTGCCACGACTTGTCAAAAAAATAATAATTTGTATTTTAAAAAAGGGTGAGCACCTAATGCAGAATGGTTCCTGTGTAGCGGCCTGGACGAGGCCACAGAGAGCAGGCGGCCACGTGCTTCCTCCCTGACGCACGGCGTCGCACAAAACGCTCCCTTACACCTTCTAGCAAAGAGCTTCTCAGGGGAGTAATAATAACGAGGAAAGTTCAAGGTCTCGGCGCGCTTCAAACAAAGTGCTTTGTTGATCGTCCACGGCGTCTGAAACCCCCCCTCCCTGTGTTTCCAGTGGCAGACTTTGGGGGGGGGTTGGGTGGTCTGCATCTAACTGACCACACGGCCATCACTGCCGCCTTTAGACCGGCTTTAATGCACAGCGTAATAAATCACGCCACGATGTGACTACAACGGAAAGCCTCGGGCAGACCGGCGGTATTAGCGCGTTGTTTTCTCCCTGCGGCAGAGAGGGATGAGAGGGCATCAATTAGCCTCCAGCCCGCTCTGACCTTGAAATGGAGCGCAGGCAGCGGAACAGGAAGTCTCCCCGTACCACAGCCCTGGAGTTACAGTTTGTGTCATGCATCATTTATTGATTTTCACTTTTTCAGATGACTGGAAATGTGCAGCCAGCTTCAGGCCACATTTTAGGTACATTTTCCACATTGTGGGAGGTCTAGAAACATCCATTTGTGGTACAATTAGAGTACTTCAGGAACACAGGGGTCATTCACTCGCTGTGGATATGAAACGGAACGGAGGAGAACACACCTATCTGTGCAGCAACATTTCCGAGGCTTAAGTCACGGGCCTCCCTGCTACACTCTGCAAGTCACAACGTGTCTGCTTACAGGCGAAGGAGTCCTGAAAGCAGATACTTCCTGGCACAGCTGACGAAACAGCGTTCGTCAAAATCAATGGTAAAGCAGACAGAAACCCTCTTTTGAAAAGGTTCACTTTGTCGATTATGAAGAATACAGGTTTAGGGGCTTAGCGTTCCCTGCTCATTTGTATAATCTATGTCACGATTTCGCCATGTATGGAACAAATGATGAAAAAAAAAAAAACCTGTGAAGTGTCGGGTACTTACAGATTGTTGGGATGAAGATGTCATTTAGTTCCTGTGTTGTCTGAGGGCGGGGGGTCTGCTTTGGGACAGTGGGACGCTCAGCGTTGAATTTCAGCGTGACGGAGGCGTCGGACTGAGTCACTGACGGCGACGGGGGCACGTACGGCCCTTGTGTGGATTTCTCCTCTATCAAAACCTCAGGACGTCCCGGGGTTATGGCGTCAGCGGTGGAGGCGGCAGACGGAGACGGATGGGTTACTGACACGGTGACTCCCAGCATGGGGTCAACCGATATGACAATCGGGTCCTGTCCGATGGGTTTAGGATCGAGGTGGGTGGGAGGTTCATACTCGAAGATCTTATCCACAAAGACCCATTTGAGGCCAGCTGTGCAGAGGGCTAAGCTGAGCAGGCAGGCCAGGATGGGCAGAATGCAGATTTTCTCGGAGTGCAGGCAATTGTTAATCTGTTCCATCTCCACGCACACGCAGCAGGTCCCCGGCAAGGCCACAATCCCCAGAGCCCCCGAGTGCTCCCCGTCGCCGCCGCCGCCTCCTGCTCCTTCCTCCACGGTTCCCTCCGTGCCCTCCTCCCCGCTGTCGCCAGCTGCCTCCGTCTCCTCCGGTTTCTCCTTGGGGACTTGTCCACTATCA
This sequence comes from Eupleurogrammus muticus, assembly GCA_036785175.1. Lineage (NCBI taxonomy): Eukaryota > Metazoa > Chordata > Actinopteri > Scombriformes > Trichiuridae > Eupleurogrammus > Eupleurogrammus muticus. The sequence continues at coordinate 11,723,248 of JAYKQN010000013.1, read as the reverse complement.
ACAGTAGATCCAGTGGGGGAGGCCGATCCAGGGGAGGGAGCCGGCCCTGCAGTGGAGTCCTCCATTCCCTCAGTCATCCTTTCCACGTGCCGGGATGAGGGATCTCTGGACACCTCAACTATTAACTCTGAGCATCACGCGGTGGCTGACTGCCACCGGTCCCCTCAAGGATGCTTTCCATCGTGGGGGGCTGCAGAGGACTGAGAGCTGGGATGGTAGTAAAAAAAAAAAAAAAAACCCTCTTCAGAGTGAGTCTAACCTTGTTAACAGTCTGGGAGGTCTCTAGACAGCCGTCTGCGCATGAGGGAAAGAAGGTCCTTACTCATGCTTTTTCTCAAAGAAACACACTCAGGAGTCTAAAAATAGAATCGTCAAATTCACTGCAGGGCAGAAGCAGAACAAGATTTTTTGCTTTAGGCTCCTTTTTTTTTTAAATGTTCTGCATGGTCTGATCGGTGGAGTGCCGGGATAGCGGCGGCTCACTCACCTGAGCACTTGGGCTGAGGAGGCGGCGGGGACGTGACGGGCCGGCTGCGGCTGCAGCAGCTGTAGTGCAGAGGACAGGACGGCCGAGCACTGCAGTGGCGGCAGGAGGGACATGCTGTCTTGTCTGTGGAGCTCCGAGCGGCCGAAAGGCTGAATCATCAGGGAGCGGCAGGTGTCCTTCCCCTTCAGCACGGCCACAGAAACAGATGAGTAAGGGGAAAGAGGGGGGAAGAAAAAAAAAAGAGAATCCGAGAGAGAGAGAGAGAGAGAGAGAGAGAGAGGGAGAGGGAGGGAGGGAGGGGGTTTGCAGCAGCACAGAAGGGCAGAGAAGACGGGATACTCCCCTTTCTCTCCTCTCACCCCTCCTCTCGCAATCTTTCTCCTCAACCAAGTGGCGAGCAGGGCAGCCTCCGGGCCTCCTCCCTCTCTGCCTCCTCTTCCTGTCTGCCTGTGTGTGTGTGTGTGTGTGTCCGCGCTGCTCCCGATCCCGGCACAAAGCATCCAGCTAAGCAAGTTCCCTACTTAATCCAATTAGAGCTCATGTCAGCGAATCACAGGCGGGCAAACTGCTGTAGCCACCTCCTCTGGCACCACTCCCCATTGATTATGCTAAAGGGTGTGTGTTTTTTTTTTATCAAGGGGAAGGAGCTGGGGAAGCAGACATATGATCCGTCCCAGGAGGATGCAGCCATTGTGCTCTACTCTTCTCAAGTATCTGCATTCATTAGTGTTCTAACACAGATGATAATGATAATGAACAAGTCAACTGCACATCTGGGTATACATAAATATAAATATGCCTTGTGTATATATACATATATACACATATATATAAATATATTTTATTTATTTTTTTTGTAAATAAATCTTACCTACACACATATATTCTAACTTAAATTAACTGTATATCATGTCAGTCAATACCTTCGAAACAATCGGTCATTTTCCCAACATTTCTTGTGGCATCAACTTAATCAGATCTAATACAGAGGAAATTAGGGATATTGATCTCAAAAACTGACACTTCCCCTAATAGCATGCGAGTGTGACAGAAAGCCCCCGCACCGCCAATAACGCCATTAAGTCCCCAACCCCCAATCCCCGGGCAAAGACAAGGAGCAGGAGCTTAAACGAGATGAAGACGGCCAGAAAAAGGTCAGGTCAGCGGCACGCTGAACACTGACACCGCTGTGACCCTTTCCAATCCTCAGACAGAATTAATACCAGTAATGGTATCTGTGGAAGAGGACTTCCTGTCAGGGCCCCGGATTAGGGACCTCTGCATATTGATTAACATCTCGGCTTTTTCATCTTCTTTAAGCACTGCTTTGCTTTATGAGAAATCACTTATGACAAGAGCGACCAAAGCATGTGCACTAATGCTTTTTAACACCACGGGGGGAGACGTACATAGTAGTTGTGTTTGAAAAATTTATGGCTCTACAATAAGTGGGAACATGTACATGTATTTAGAGAAAAACAAAGCTAGATTTAGAGGCAATACATGTAAATTTAACTAGTCATTTATTATAAAAAAAAAAAAGTTGTTGTGGTCTATACAACAAGAATAACTGAAATTTCTATATTGAGTTATCTTGGAATATTTCACTTCTAATGAATAGTTTTTTGTACAATTCAAAACACTGAAATTAAATAATCTTAAGGCATCAACATCCGCTGAGGGTGGAAGGAAGTGAAAGTTTTATACGTACATATAATGACATGTTTCATTGCTGCTATCGACGAGGCTGCATCATGCGGCGCTGGCATCAGTTTCATTATCTACGAAGAGATTCTGTGCTGAATCACCTATGGTTAGGTTATACTACTCCCTAGCACAGCGGTTTTCAACCTGGGGTCGGGACCCCCGCAAGGGGTCACTGGAGAGGTTGTGAGAGGACAAGACAGGATACGGACATGGCCCATATGCTGGGCTTCTTTCCTTCTAATTTCTGCTTTATTTATTGAGGATTTCTTAATTTTACCTTCTCAATCTTTTGACATATTCAAATAAGAATAAATAAGTCCTCTTTATAGGGCTGTAAGGTTAGTAAATTCATCATTCAATCAACAAATGATGAATCTGCAACTATTTTTGATAATGGAACAATTATTTTACACAAAAGGAAAAACAAAGTCGGCTGCTCAGCTGTGAGAAATATTGCTTCTTCTTTGTTGAACATAATGATAAACTGACTACCTTTGGGTTTTGGATTGTTAGTCCGTCACAGACATATTACAACCTGGGTTTTATTTTGATAGATTTTCTAGCAATAGCTTTCTACTCAGAAAATCAACAACTGACATTCAAGAATTTTATCAAAATGTTACCATTTGTTTTCTTTTCTATGCATGTTTCTGTCCAAACTGTCTGACTGAGATTCATTTTTAGTGATCTCATCCTAGTTTCACAATGAGACTATTGAGTCAGAGCACATTATCAATGACAGGAGTAACGACAAATACAGTTTTCATAATCTGATACAATGGTTTATTTCCATGAACCTCTTCCCTTTGTCTATCCTTCCTTTAGTAAAATACAGAATACTGGGCACAGGCTCTAGAAAATGGGCATCAAGTAAATATGCCAAACAGGTAAAGGAACACTGCTCAAAAATTAAAAGACTGTGGCAAACCTTCTGTCAAAGAAATACATACTTCTAACATGTCTCTCGTGCCATTAGAGAAAGGCTTCAAAACATACAGAAGGTTTACACCAAAGTTAGTAAAATGATTCCCTTGAGTCAGCAACAAAAAACATGATCATAAAACCCAGCTGTAAAGCCTCATATATATTTAAACATGTAAAAGTTCAATAAAAATTCTAGATTTAAAGTTTGATAAAATGCTGTTTGATTCTACATAAAAGTAGAATACACTCGCTCGCAATTCTGCCCTCATGCTTCGAGCGTTCCTGACAGATCGCGGCTGATGTTACATCATGGGTGAGACACAGTTGCGATAGTTCGCAGCGCATCTCTGTGACTTGGCTGGGCAAGTCTGGGATCAGCCCGGGCAGGAATAATCAACAGTACTGTGTAGCAAGATTAAATCATAAAAAAATACCACTGGCTGAATGGCCGGAAGAAAATAAAAAGATAATAGATTCCTGTTTTTCCCCCTGAAACATAAACCTTTACAAAGCATCCTTCTGTTACAGTAAGTGTGTGTGATATTCAATCTTATACCAAGGCCACAGACAATCAATGAGTGGCCGGAGGCTTCCGTGGTTTATTATTTTTGGTAGCCATGACATATACAAAGTGTGCTTCCGAAACAAGAATGCGCTCTATTCTGAAATCTCCGTCACGTCTCTGAATCCCGCTTGTGTGCACGGTTAAGAGCGGAACTGAGCCAGAAAGTTGGCGATGCCCAGCAGGATCAGGAAACTGTGGAAGAGCGCCGACGGCCAGCGGAGCAACCCCTGCCGTTTCAGGGAGATCATGTGGATTACCGCGGGGAAGACAAACACTAAAATAACGCCACACGTTGCTCCAGAAAAGCTGCGAAGGAACACAAGAATCAACATGAGCACCACAACAGGTTCACTCGCAGAGCACAGCTTCAGATCACATTAAAAGCAGAAAAGCAACGGTCAGACTCATGTTTGATTAATGACTGTCATATAGTTTGAGTGAATATACCGTATAATTGATCCAATATTGGGATAAAACTTGGCCACCAGGACACCAGCTCCAACAATGAGGACATTCAGTGCCAGGACATGGAAGAAACTAAAGAGACAAATGTACAATATACTGAGAGACCGATGTATTGTATTGTACTTAAAGAAGATTGTGTAAATAATCTTTCAAAAACATCATTCCAAATTCCCACAAACTGCAAATTCATTAAAGTCCAACTTTCAGATACTTTAAGGCTTTTGATGCTTGTACATGATAACGTTCACTTTTCTGCATGAATATCACAAAGATTAAACTGATCAAAATGAATTTCAAATATAAAGAAAGAGTAATAATCATAATCACTTTAACAGATCATCTTTGTGAAGATATATATTAGACAATCTTAGCTTATAATAAAAATATCAGTGAAGAAATTTCTTAGAAATGTTTGACGTTATTTACAGTTGCATAGTTTGTCCACCAGAGAGTGCTCACGGCTTTATTCTGACTTTAATATCTATTGGGTGGTGTATCTCGTCAACAATGACAAAAAAGACTGAAATGAGCTGGTAAAGATGGAGGAATGATCCAGGCAAATCTGTGACTGACAAATATAGATCAGAGGAAGAACAAACTGACATTTCAGACTTAAAAATCATTAAAAAAAAATTTAACATCTGCTTGAAGCAGATTGTTGTAAAAACTTTTTTAAAAAGTGGCTCCAGATGTGCTAATTTATCCAGGAATATGCAGGAATCTTATTTTCTGGAAGCACCCATTGCTTCATTACATGTGTCTAAGGGAGGAGACATGATAAGGCACACTCTCCTTAATATTAACAGAGTTGAACACAAAATCCAAGATGCAGATTGTTTGGAAACTTTCTGTGTCATTCATTAGGACACTGGAAGTGTCAGAATGAATACTGTTATACTTTCACGCAGTGACAAGCTCAGATCTGAATTTCATTAACAGTAATAAAGTATGTACTAACATTAAGAAACAATCCAACCTGCTTCCACAGAATTAAAGTGGCTGAAACATAAGAACGTGCTTGGCTGAATACAGAATACAAAATGCAAATGCAGTTAATACTTTTTCCACTATTCTTTTTAATATTGCATGAATAGAATGCATTTTAGATGTTTTCTTTTTTTTTTTTTCCAAAGAAACATCTCTGAAAAGGGCGGCGAGTGGCGCAATAGGTAGAGTGGCTTTGAGCCATGGCTCAAATCCCACATTGCTCTTTACTGCAGGTCATTCCCCCTCTCTCTGCCTCCCACCTTCTTCAATGTTGATGAAGGAAAAAAAGCCAAAAAATATACAAAAAAAAAAGTCTCCAGTAAGCACACATCCAAGTAATACTGTACGGCAAAACTCTGCCAACACAGAAGTGATGCAAAACAAAAAAATGCAGAAAAACAAAAAGATGAAAAAGAAAATGCTGCAAATTACAAACATGCAAATTACAAACATGCATCATACAACTGCAAGAGAAATGCTGTGAATTCATTCCATAGATTAACACACATACAAATACGGCACAGTCAAAGTGACAATCTGTTCCTGTTGCCAAGGAAACATGACGATCTGCTCTGTTCAGACCCAAGTAAAAACAAAAACACGTTTAATGTGAACACTGGAGCTTAAAAATAAAACAAAAGCGATCATTCACACATAATCAGCAGTCCCCAGTGGTGACTGACCACTTTACTTATGGCTCTTCAAGTCAAGATATTCAAGATGTGGTGCCGACTGGCTGTGAAAATGAATGTTTCATTTTTAAATTCCAGGGTTTCCATTGAAACGGCTTTCGCTCAGGTCTAAAAGGCACAGAGTAAAACATAAACGGAGTGTCATTTTTCCATGGCAACGGAACGGGTCGACACTTTGACTGTGACTTGCTGCTGTTTTTGTGCTTCACCTTCTTTGTGATTATGTTTGCTTGGCGCTGTCTTTTGAAAACTTTTTCGACTTTCCAAAGATATCCAACACAGAGTGGGCATGCTGCGACAAGCTTAGCTGCTGCAGCCGTCTCTGTCTCTCCAGTACTCAGCATATTTGGCCTTGCTTTAACTCATTTTTTGTACTATTCAGCCAAATACATTCAGTTACCGAATATTCAGTGCATCCCTATTAAAAAAAAAAAAAAGTGAAGTGCGGATATCCTTCAACATTACACACCTGGGGTAATGATTGCCGAAGATCTGACCCATCATCTGGACCCGAACCAAGTATCCCAGCAGGGGATAGACTGTGATCATCTGGAACAATAGAAAGGTTCGAGCCACAAACACCAGCACGTCACCGCTGGGGAAGTTATCCAAGAAGTTCTGGAGGAAAGAGGACGGAAGTTTGTTTGTTTGAGTGAGTTAATGAGTGAGTGGATTATTTCCAGGATATTTGTTAATTTGAGTCACTTTACAAGTTTTAAGGACATGTGGGAATCCTGTAAATCTGCACTAGGATTCAAAAGTTTGGGGTCACTTATAAAAGTATTTTTTAAAGATAAGCACTCTTGACCACAAACTATTGAATGGTAGTGTATCACAATGATGTAGTTCCTCTTTTACAAAAATGTCATCATGTATTAGATTTTCAGCAGACTTTTAAATATAAGTAGACTGAAACACATGTGTGTGAAATACAGGATCACAAAGTGGGACCACATTAAAAATCACTCATTCTTCGTCATAGGTTGACTGATCCAGGATCACAAAGATTACAGATTCACGTTTATATGGCAAACAAAGCAATATCTTACTGGTTCAATACAATCTTTCTCGAGGGGGGGTGAAGGAAAGGCGGCAAAGATCAACACTCCCACGTACAGATAGGTCATCCCTACCAGAAGATAAGCCACAGACAGGTCCCGCACCTGAAATCAGCAAAACACATTCACATTCACCTCCATCCCTGACAATGCATTATCTGAACTAATCCAGTGCAGTTGATGCATACTGAATGTTTGCAGTGTGTGTATAGCTCTGCAGATGTATGGGTGCATAAGGCTCACGTTGTTCTCTTGGTGCATGTTGCTCTTCATTAATGTGATGACGCAGTTGTGAATGAAGAAGGCCAAAGTCAGCACACCGGTTAGCTGAGGGAAGAGCAGTCGAAACTCTGGAGGACAGAAACAATGTCATCCAGCATTTACAGCACTACTTACACAAAGATCATTTCTCTGCTGTGAATGCAGTATCTATTCATTTAAAATATTAGTTACACAATTACTATTGCAATTAGTTACAATTACACTGTGGACTCTTTTTCCTACGAGACAGCTTTGTTAATAACACATTTTTCTATTATTCTAATTATAGCACAAACACAATTTATGTTATACCACATAGTTGGATGGAAAAGAATTAGAATTTCTTTTTGATCAGATCAGATAAATAACATTAAGGTCATTATTTACTTCAAGCCAGAGGTTTATTGCAGGAAAAGATATTTGTTTTAAAGTACTGACACTTAAGAAAATTTGTTGATGTGCCAAACGATTCAGTATCTCATTGTTTGTAAAATCCATCCTAAAATACAATTTAACAAACTCCCCCACAGCCACCATTTTAACAATAGTCTATAAAAAGCAACAGGTTTGAATATTAAACCTTAATTTTTGTAACTAATGACCAAGGTGTCACTTCAAATATATGAGTGGGTGTTCTCAACTTAGAAAAACTTGTAGGCTGCATGAACCTGTCAGAACCACAACCTTTTATTTGTATGTATTATAGCAGCTAGTAACCAGTTAAGAGACAAATTTATCTACGGCCTTGACTTCAATCATATATAAATGGACTATAGAATGTCTAAAAGGTACATCTGACTTGCTGGGGGAAGACAGGTTTACCTGGAACATAGAACTGGGGTGTGTCAAACCAGTGGAACTCCAGGTGGAAGCCGAGGCGAAAAGCTTTGTAAGTGACCAAAAAAAGCAAGTAGAGGACTGATATGGTGCCTGGACAGGAAAGAATGATACAACACTGGATGAATGAATAATGCAGCACACGTTTTATTCAGAATTAAAAATATTCACAATATTCACAAGCACTACCTCATCCTCCAGTTCTCACTATCTTACCCAAGAAGGTGAACCTTGCAAAGAAGGACGCTGAGCGGAAGCAGAGCAGCGGCAGCAGCAGGATGATGAGGTAGAGAGGGATGGTGTTGGTTTTGCTCCACCAGTGTCCAAAAGAGCTGAAGTCAGAGGTGTCGTTTCCACTGTTACCAAAGTATTGTGTGCTGATGGTGTAGTTCCCTCCAGGGTCAGTGTTTGGGTATGGACAGATGACTGTAGAAGAAATAAAAGTGCTTTTACAGAAATTATCCATACATAAACAAAAAAGGTGAGTAGTAGTAGTTACCTAGTAAATTTAAAACTGAGATATTATGATAGCAAAAACAAGTCTGAAGAACTACTATCATAGACTCCATTATTGATTATGGAATTTCCAATAACCAATTGGATAAAGACAAAATGATTTTCTTGCTTCATCATAAGAAGACTAGTAGTGCCCGTAGGAAGTTTTTATTCCTATAGAACAACGGAAGCTTAAGTCAATTTTTCATGTTTGGCCAAATGAGGTTGTGTTGGTCAGTTACATTGTCTTAATAGACAAATTGTACATTAGGTAAGACACAGACATACATTGAGATAAGGAGCAAATATAGTTATTGAAGAAAAAGGCTACAAATTATGTTGAACATCCGGTCCTCAATCTTTCTATTATTTCTTAAATTGTTTTGACAGGCCAAATATAACTGCACTTATGATAAATCTCCTTTTCCTGTATAGTGTAATGACCTGGGCATGTTACTATTGTATTGGTTTATAAAGAAATGAGTTCAGGCAGTAGCCTGCGTTAGTGTGAGGAAAAAAGGTGCAGCTAAACCACCTAATGTCTTCGCATCTGGTTTTGGAGAGATGTTACAATACTTTTATTATGTTGTCTGCATGATCTATGCAGAAAGAAAGGTTGCTTTTCTATTTTTTTTATTTTAAAAAGACATATCAACCCAAAATAAACCTTAGTTGGGGGCATGAAGGCCTATAGTGTGACTTACCTCTATCTGAGCCGTTGGTTCCATACTCTGAATCTGACATGTTGACATTGTGAACAGTGTCTATACACAAGAAAACAAACCATCAGATCAAAGCAGAAAGCATCTCTTGCATAAAGACATTTTAAAAGGTGCAACCACTAATAACTTACTACCAGTCATGAACAAAATAACTAATCTATAAGCAGTTCAGAGTTCTCCAACTATTTTGCATGTGTTTTTTTTCTACAGAAGAAGTGAATATCAGTGCTACATTTGAAAGGTTTGACGTCTGGACTATAACAAATGCTATTACCAATGTGTTGTTACATCACATACATATATACATGTAGCAGCTAATACTTTGCCTTTGTTTCATCAATCGACCAACTGGAACTACATCATTATGTGATGCTTCATTTCTGGTACTAGGGAGAGAGCATTGGCTTACTGTATATAAACTGTCCGCTGTTGTAGAGGAAGTTGGACATGAGGACCCAGTAAACCACCATGGCTCCAATAAGCGACACCATTGAGAAGACCAGGCTGAGCCACTGGCCACACTTGCCAAAGTAGTGCTTACAAACATCAGGAAACTCCCATTCTGATGTATCTATGTAGGCTGACAGGACACAAAGAAAGGCTGATGTGAGCACTGAATATTTGGTTCTGCTTGGTACATTAAAATTGAAGGAAAGCCAAAAATTCCATGGTGTCGAATCTTCGATCACCAAGAAGTTAAATGACCGTTTTAATACAGTAACACTTTAACTCACTACTAATTTAAATAATCTGTCCTAGTTTTGGATGCAGTTATGGTGCTTTGGTATTTTGTTACCATGTGAACCCAGATCTTGCAGCTCTGGTTGTTGTTGTTACCATAGCAACAGCTGCCTAATCAATAAATAGTTGTAGCATTTAGAGGCGTTTACCACACCAACACAAAAGCAATATATTATTTTAATATATATATATAACCTGAGCAGTCAATCTATTTATTTGTTTCTCTGCAGAATAAAACTTAAGTTGTTTAATCGATTAGTAAAATATCCTAATTCAAATTATTGGGCATCTAATTTGATACTATTAATCTTGTTTTTTGTTTTTTTTTAACTTTTTTTTTTACTTAAAGTCCCCATAACAGTAAACTCTTTTCTAACATTTCATGAATTAAATTGTGCAGTGTCGAGCAAACAGAGAGCAACATGATCCTTTTTCATGAAGATGTTAAGGCTTAAATTCAGGTGCACTGAAAAGTCCAGAAATTTCTGTATCTGTAAGATCTTCCATTCCTGGATGCCCTGGAGTCTGTACTTGTTATCACCTGTAGATGATGGGAGGGAGCTGGTTATAACTAGTGAAGTGATCAGAAGTGCTGCTGGACTTACGTATTGCTTTTGTTGATTTGAGGACGATGTAACAACAGTAGAGCATCAGCAGGCCTGTGAGGATGAGGATGATGATCCCCAGAGTGAAACCAGCCTAAAATGACATAGATGACAGACTATTCAAGATATTTTTTGTCCTGTAATGGTGAATCTAAAACACATACCGTATGCTATTCTGCAAGCCAAAAAGGTCAAAACAAAGCTTCAAATGTGTAAAAGAATCACCTGCTTTATACCCCAAGGTATGCTGAGTATGGATGTGCCCATCATTGTGTTCCATATAGCAAATCTGCAAGAAGTGAAAATCAAAGTTATAATCACAACAGTCATTATCTTCAGTGTGAAGAGCATTGTGATGATGGAAGGGCTTACATGGTGATGATACTGGGGTTTTTAGAGGAGTGGTCACTGCCTGCAACCTTGAAAGCTGTCCCAAGTGGGCTGTAAATGTATATTTCCCCTGGCTGGGGAATAACATGGTTTGGAGGACTCTAGAGAAAAAAACACCCAGAAACAAAATTATTTTTTTGTATAGCCAAAAAACACAAATTCACCTGAGAGGCTCTACAGTTTGTACAACAATATAACACCATCCGCCTTGTGACCCTCGCATCATAGATAATGTGTGTACAGGATAGAGTACAATGTGTTAGAACAGAGAAGAAATTACAGAACACAGCATTAAAGATTAAATCTTTGCAGACGGATGAGCATTTAATAAATAAAGAAAATAGGAAGTATAACTTCAACTTAAAATCTATATAATCAATACTATTCAACACCATAAAAGACCCATGTGATGATGAGAAATTAAGTAAATTAAGAAAAACAGGTGATGCACAATTCAACACAATCTATCCATCTATTTTATCCAAACTACATTGAAATTATAAGTAAAACATGATGTACAACACAACTATATTGTTATATTTTTACAACCCCCGTTAATATTTGAACTAACTGGGAAGTAATTGGACCCACCAGCAGCCTGTCAGAGGAGCCTGTTAGTTTGCTGTAGTAATGGACTCTGCTGTTGAGGATTGCAGCCTCAGCAGACACTCTTTCCTGCGGGTCATCATCTACGATGTTCCTGGGCTCCACATAGAAAGGCCTGGGAGAGAAGACAATCAGGCAAAAAACATGTAACTTCAGAGTCCCTTATTCCAAAGCTTGACTGTCTCAAATCCATCCCAATATCACCAACAACTGCGACAAACGTCTTGTTCACTACTTCCCCGCTTCTGGCGAATCTCCTTTCTCCCAATATGTTGCCATATTTGCGCTCCCAGAAGACCATACCCATAATAAGACTATTTATCTCCAATCAATCTGACATTTTAGCCTTTACTTCCTGTTTGCTGGAAGTAAACCAAACCTCCCTTTACCATTCAGTGGCACAATGACACCATGTATTTTATAAAGCTGAAGAAGATCAAATATTCTGTGAAAAATAACTGATAACTATATAACAAGTGGCTTCTATTTTTTAAATTACTTCACCCTCTACCTTCTGACTTACTTAAGTTTTTATTATAAATATTATATATTAATTTACTTATTAGTCCTTTTTTGAGTTGGGGTTTATTCAGTTTTTTTGTTACTGTGGTTAAAAAATTCCTAGGAGGTGCTTTGTTTAGCTCTCTTCTGCCTTAGCTCTCCATCCATCAAGTTCATACAGTACTGTGTAATAATAGCACGAAAGAAAATCCTAGAAATATTGCAATTGCAAAAATATCAAACATCTGCTGACTGTTTATGTCACCCAGGGCTCTGGCAAGAAGTGACATGCAACTTTCAATATTTGGAGATATATATTAGAAATATATTTTCTATAGAAACAGATGCTTAATATTTTAGAATAACAAATAAAATAATTACATCACTAAAGTTGCATTATATAATCATAATTACAAAACACAAACAATTCCAAACACATCTCCTTTTTTCCTCATCTTGAGATTCTAAACAAACATCTATGTGACCTGCTGGAAGGGAAGGACTGCAATGCTGTATGTGCTGGAAAGCTAGTTGGCCACTGTGAAATACCTAACTGGATTAAAATTCACACACACTGTTAGTGCAGTTGGGATGCTAAGGTAGTGCCAAAAACACACACACACACACACACACACACACACACAGACACACAAACACACACACAGACACACAGTTTGAGAAGTATTTGTTTGTCAAACAGATTCCAGGAAGCCTAACTAGTAGAAAACACCTCGTTTATTATCTAACAAACGCTATCAGAAGAAAGACACATGCATGGTCTAGGTCAGCTCAGCTGACCAGGGTCCAAATTTTGTTTGGGTAGACAGTGTATTGATTTTTGTTTGTTTTTTACATATCAACATGACAAAGAACATGACATTACAGAGAACATGAAGAGGAAAAAAAACCATAAACATAAAATGATTAAATCTCACTTGGGTATTGGTCCTTTTTCATCAGTTCTCACTCTTGTAAAAGGATTTAATGACAATAATCCAATAATAATGTATATGTCAGAGCCAAGAAATAAAATTTCAGTCTTTGTATCCTAATGGAAAAAATACATTAAACCAACTGTTAATCCACAGCTGACCATAGACAAGATGGTCCCAAACTCCAACTACATACAGACTATAAAGTATGAAGATGTTTTTACAGGACGGGATGGATGTTTTTTAGTTGTTGCTTTGCTTCAATTATTATTAATATTTTTTTCTATATTAGGATCAGAAAGCCCTAGGTAAATTGCAATGCAATACTATCATGAGTGTCCATATTAACAATAATATCACAATATCAAAAATTCTGCAATAATCAATTAAATGTGAGGCAATTAATCTATGACACGTATTAATATAAACATGTGTGACTAAAGATGAAAAAATATCCCTAAAAGCGGTAATTCTATATTTATTTAGTGCAGTGAGGTGTCACTCAGTTTCACAGAATTTAACAACAGATACAAAAAATGTAATCAAATCTTAGCTTAGTGACTCTTACATACACTGCAAATGAAATTACTAATTTATTTCACAAATTGCAAATTTCCAATTACATGTGGTGTCATCTCAATGTGAAATAGCCATAAACTGGCAAAAGGCCACACTTTCAGGAAAATAATAAAAATGTTGATATTTGGGGGCACCCTGTGGCCTAATGACTAACTGCAACATTGACGGTGGAGGACTTGTGTTGCATGTAGTTCCTCTTTCTCTCTGCCTAGTTTCCTGTCTCTAGTCTGTGTCAAATAAAGTTGGAAAAAAAGTTTGACATTATTTTTTCCCGTTAATGATGTATTTTTGGTTTCTTTTCTCATTCTGTTGATCAAATAAATCTGAAATATAAAATGTAACCAAAATATATATATTCCATCATGTGTTTTGTATGGTCTGGACTTATTTATTGAGATATTCCGGGTACCCTGGGTGTGTCAGTGAATTCCTCTCATATATCACATAGGACAGACTTATTATTCTTTGTCATGGGAACACAGTGCTGGTAAGTCCTTTATTTTGATGGGTGTAGTGTTAAAGCATCACCTACCTTTTACCCTTGACGTCCAGAGAGTCTGTGGAGCCTCTGTAGCTCTCTGCAGTCTGTCCTGAGCTCAGCAGAGGCCTGCAGTCGTCCTCCATGATACCTCTGACTTTCAGCTAGATCCTCTCAACTCTCATCACCTGACTGGGAGAGAATATGTCATAAAAAGTCACAGAGCAGCCATAAAAACGTAATTTGCGGAGTGGTTCACTGCAACCGTGTTTGGCCGACATTGGAGTAAACCGCTTTCAAAAGCCGGCTGTGCCGTTTCTGATTTGTGCTTTTCCTACCTTCCACGTGGCGGTCGTTTCCCACTTACTTCAGCAATTACCACTTAAAGAATCAATGACCACTTCCTTTGGAGTGTACTATTGAATAGTAATTGTCATGTTAAAATGGCTTTGGCATCTTAAAAAAATTGGATATTGTTGTGTCATAGAAGTAGAGTAAATAAACAGCAGAAGAAAAATAACACAGATAGAGGGCCCTGTTTACAGTACACTGTCCATGTGCTAAAACACAGGCTATTTTTCCACCAGCGCAAGAATCAATTTCACACCCAGCGCCTGTGTCATGTAGGTAGCAATGACAGCGTGTTCCTGTGGAGAATAGCTGAGAGGTGCTCTCGCAGGATGTGGTGCCATTTACGTTACAAAATTACAGATAAGCCACCTACTCTTACATTGCTGATAGTTGTACGTCTGCCATGATATGGATTTTTCTGTGTTATCAATTTTATGTAAGCACTGCGATTGCTGAATATGAAGAATAAAACAATCTACATACAATGATAGTGGTTGCTGCCATGCAAGGCAGTTTTTATTAGGAAATATTGTATGATAAACCCTTTGTTTGGTAGATTTGGGTATCCAAATTATTGAAGTTGTTGCATAGATTTGAATAGTGGAAAACATCTCATCATAGAGCCTGAAACGTATTGGTAACAAAGATCCAATAAAAACAATTGATGCTAACCCTTTCAAACCCGTCTCATTAGTATTGCCCTTGAGGACTTTGTCGTATTTTTATTCCCATACAGAAGGTCTTTCCTCTACAGGTCAAAAGGTCAGGATCATCCAACAGGAAGTTGTTTACTCAGGGGCTCTTTAGATAGACAGGTTCAAACCCCAGGTTTCTGCAGCGAGTGAGATGGGATTTTAAATGAGTTCAGTACAAAAACCTGTAGTTTTAAACTACAAATATGATGTTACAATAAAAACTGCGCTCTGTAGCAGCATCCAGTAGAACTCACGGACTGGATTTTCGTAAAAAAAAATACATCACGTGACAACAAAAACTAAGTCAAAATAAACTAATTAAAACAACAGTTTCAAGCTGCTGACTCAGCTGCGTTATTAAGAGGTGATGAGTTGAATTGTACAATATCGCCGTGAAAACGGAGGCGGCCTCGTGAATCACGTCAAAGTGATAGAAAGGTGCTTTCGGAACGAGACGTTAACTATTTCACGACGAAAACACACGCGCGCGACACGACAACGCCACACCTCACTTTCACGTTAAATGTCACGTTAGAGAACCCGTTCTCCCTCTCTGCTCGTTCCGACGCGATTTAACGTCAAGCAGCAAAGATATTTAGCTTCCTACCAGAGTGTGCGGTGAAGCGCCTCTTCCTGAGTCCTCAGCTCATCTCACGGTCGCCGTGTCAGCAGGAGGACTGACCGCGACACGAAAACACAGACGTCAACAGCGCACGGCGGCGGAGGATTCCCTTCCCTTCACCGGTGCCCGTCCGCGGGGCTAACGGGGAGCATAACGCTCGAACCGGAGCGGACAGGGAGAAGCTGTCTGCGCAGCAGCGAGCTGTTAACGGGGTGTAAGACGGAGCAGGAGGTGGGGTGGCGGGGACCGGTAATTTTCACCGTCGGGTGACAGACAGCAGTCCGCCGGTTGTCGTTGTTTGTGGCGGTCTACTTCTTCTTCCGCAGAGCTGCTGGCGAACCGGGTTAGCGGCGCATTACCGCCACTGGCTGACTGGAGTGTGGAACAGGAAGAGCTCGTGCAGAAAACCAGACAAAATAAGGAAATAAATAAAATGTTTAGAAATAAATAAAAATAATAAAAATACGATATACTATCCTACCTAGCTCAGTTCTCAGATATGTGAAATAAATAAATGAAATAAATAAATATATGATTAATTAATGTTGACTTAAATTCATGTGTGAGTCAAGGCATGCGAGTGATTCCCTTTGGCAATATAGTGTGTATTAACTCATTAACATAAACTAGTGTTGTCCTATTTAAATAAAGGCCTAAGTCATTTTTGCCTGAATCATCTCTTGATGATGCTGACACATCTGGTAAAAATTACCTTAAACTTGAAGTGAAAGGATCATACTCTTTATGCTCTACAGGGCAATGTCTATTTTACCAAGGCCATTTTATTTCAATTTTTTTGTCCAAGTCAGGATAAAACACCTTGAACTGTGAAATTTAACACACTTTCTTGTTTTGTTTTTTTTTACCAGTGAGTGACAAGGTTATCATAAAGGCTACAAATAATACATTCAATATGTAGACAGATATAAAGAAAAAAAGTCAAATAAACGTGTTGGTTCCCATTGAGTGTCATCACGTCAATGAAAATTTCACATCTCAGGTTTTATAAAAAGTGGGTAAAACTGGATGTTGGAAATGGGTAATGTTTATTTAAAAAAAAAAACAGGAAAAGAATGACATGGGAAAGTGATGGAAAAGGGAACTGCCTCTTGGCCAATTTGCAATGCACATATGGTATGTCCACAGTCAATACATATATATATATTTAGAAAATGCTACAAAGGCCACAAGCTCTGTGTCCTTTCTGGAATTACAAGCCTGATAATACTCATCAAGAGGCTGTTGATAAGGCTGCGGGAACATAGACAGTACGGGTGCACTGTTGCATTGAAAAGATAAATATTGGGTTTGTTTCTCTGAGTAATCAAGGCTTTGCATTGTTCTCCTCTTTCCTGGAAAAGATTTCAAAGCTTCCTAGGGTCTAATGGTGTTTCTCAGTAAATGCAAATTAATAAACAGCAAAATCACGGTCATAATTTTTTAAACAAAAAGGAGAGGAAAAAAATGTTGATAATTAAACACATAACAGAATCCACAAAGGTATGATGTGCTACCTTTATGCATTTCAAGAATTATTTCACAGTTTGATAATCTATTCATGAATAGTATTTCTCACAATATAATATAGTTTCAGTAAATACTATTTATGAATAGATTATCAAACGGTGAAATAATTCTTGCAATGCATAAAGGTAGCTCATCATACCTTTGTGGAAGGAAATGAGCTGATGGGATTACATTTCACTGTGATTAAACTGTTATCAAATGTGACAAAATAAAGGTCAAATCACTTGCTTGCCTGCTTGCTTGATATTGCCCTACCTCTGCACCTTATTGAAATCATTGAACCTTCTTCTCCTATACTCCAGTTAAAGTAATTTCAGTAATTTGCACATCATTGTATTTTTTAACATGTTACTCAAATGGCACGTTTGTTGGGGGCTACATTCAGTGGCAGATATATCCACATTTAGTTCTCTAATGTGTATTTCTGGCAGCAGAACAGTGTGTCTGCAGGACATGGTGAAATAAACTATTGTACGTGTGTGTTCCTGGTGATAAAGAAGCATGTCTGGGTCACTGATGTGGAATCAGATACGCTATATCGCCAAAAGCATTCACTCACCTGCCTTAACTCACATATGAATCAAAGGGACATTCCAAGTTAAGATAAGTGTCGCTCTCCTGGCGACTGCTAGTCCAGACTTGCTATCAGATCGCCAGATGGAGAAACGGGACAGACGGGATGGAGAACTCCAGCCTCCACTGTTCTACGGTCCAGTGGTGACGTGCTTAAATCTCTGCACTCAACACTATGCATTGCACTTGGTGATGCATCTTGGATGCAGCGGCTTGGCCATGGAAACCCATTGTTCTTGAGGTAATCTCTTTGGATGACATGGAGGTGATTGAAGTAACAGATGGGTAAGTGAATACTTTTGGCAATGTAGTGTAAGTAATATTATATTAATAGTTAATTGCATGTTTGGATCCAAACATGAGATTTGATTAAATAAAACAAAATTCTGCTGAATATTAAAAGGAAAGCCTTGCCTTTAACAGCTATTTATCCATCTGTATCATTCTGGTGTGAGTTACTGAGACATGAATCCCCAAAGAATGTTTGGGAGTGAGTGGCATGGTTTTCAGTGTTTCAACTTCTATGTATTTTTTTTTTACTTATCTAGAATTTTCAAGCTGATGTTCTGTGTGAATCCAACAGATGGCTGTGTGTCACAACCGGCTGCAGAAACCTCCAAAAGCTCCAAAACTCTGCAAATCATCCCCAAAACGATTTAGATGGATCGATACCTCTACAGGTATTAAAATTCATCATCTGGGACTAACATCTTTTTTTGCCCCATCCTTCCTTCCTCACTCGGTTATTAATACTTTAACAAAGTGATGTAAAACAAATGGCAATTTCATCTGGCCATCACATCATTATGACTTAATGACCCGAGAAGGAGCATTCATTTAATATTCTACACCATAATTTATACACCAACTGGAGGCCTAAAATAGAAAACAAACAGCTTTGTTGATAATCCTGTAAAACATTTAATGAACAACATAAAAAGAAAAATGATCAATACAACCATAACATATACATTTTTCTTTTTCCAAATTCTTTTTCCAGCATCAATCGGCACAAAGTTTTCCAAACTCAAGTAACTTTTCACCTCTCAAAGACTATATTGATGTTCGCTGTCCTATAATTCTGTTACATAAAACATTATTTAAACACATAAAACATCTTGAATAATTAAGAGTATAAAACAATGTCATTAGATTGTCTATAGATCTTTTTAGACCTTTATCACAAAGGCAGTGTAACTGTAAATAGACATGACATTTCCTTCGACTATTGTGTCTTTTGGTAAAAATAGAAACCAACACATGACTGACTGCTTTTTAAGGTTTTGACCTTCATGGTAATCATGGATTTTTTTTCCCATATTTGATCATGCTTTGCTCCGGTTTCGGCTCGATCCTGGTTGTGGTTGGTCTGAGTGCTGTGGAAGCTGGTATAATGATGATATTTACAGTTACACTTCACCGTTTGTGATCAGGTAGGATATCTGCCACCTACCCTGCATTCCATTTCAAGTCTTAAGTTGGAAATTCGCAGCTGACAGATTGTTAGTTACAACCTTTTTTTTTCTATACTGTGTGTTCCAGTGGCGTACAGCTCAGATAAACCAGGGAAGAACATGGACAACGCGTGAACTTTCCTTGTCCAGGTTAAAACGCTACTTCCCAAACAAACGAGTCACGAGTTAATCGAAGGGGGGGGATAATCAACAGAAACTGTGCTCGCAGGGCGCCGACGCGTCGCATCTGAAGCCAGAGTTCCAACTTTGGAGGGCTGTCGCATTTTAACAAATAGAAAGTTGGAATTTCCAAATATCCGACATCTTTGGGAAGCAGCACTATTTGAGAACAGCAGTAGGACATCAATTTTCTCTTCTTTTTTTATTTCTCTCCCTACTTTTTGATAGTTCCTTGGCATGCATTCAGCTGGGGTCCGTAGAAGCACCTTTATATAATGTAACATAGCACCATTTTTTCATATAGTTTTCCTATTATACTGGGACCCAACCATTGGCATGCATACACTCTAAAAACGTTGTTTTTCTTGATTAACCATTTCTAAACGTAGCATCATTTTTCAAACATTACAAGGCAGGTAATGAATATTCATACAGTACTTTACATGTAGAAGATGAACTAATACAGTACACATTAAAGAAAGTGCTAGAGTACAAAACTTCCTTGTTTTTTAGTCTTACTCTACAGGACTATTATAGGACACACCAATGTATTACATTACATTTACCTAAATATACACCTTTTCACATTTTTCATTTTTCACTTCAGTTCGTTTGCAAATGATTACCAAACATGTACATGTCTACGTTTCCCCACTCCAAAACTCTGATAGTGAACAGAAGGCAAAAAACAAAACAGCAAAACCAGAACGTCTTCTTCAGTAGGCATACATTCACATCACTCTACCTGCACAACCACAAAGATACACGTACACTTTATGAAAGGTGAGGTCCCACCTCTTTATATTTGAATACTCAGTGTTGTTCAATGATCATTTTATCATCCCGGATTGCGTCTACGGCATCCGAATTTAGAGCAACTATACCCTACGAGAACTAGTTCTGTGTTGGCTTCGAGCAGTTTGGACTTTTTGAATCATTCCTGTCTGCTAGAACGAAAGCACATGGATGAACAACAAAGCAACGATACAGTCAAATTGCAAAAAGGTGCTTTAAGGCGTCAGGGTTGGAAACATTGGATCTTTGTTAACAGTCCAGATCTCCTTTTTTTTTTCGTCAGAGTCCGGTAGCCCTCCTCCTGCAGCTCTCTGCTAACTGACCACTCTTTTGTCATACAGTTGCTCTCATCGACTTAAAGCACCACACCAGCTGTTTATGTGTATTGTATTTAAAGTAACAACCCGAGATCTGTCTTCTAAATATCAAACGCTCGACTCAACCGTTGGTAGTTTCTTCAGAAGAGCGGCTGTGGTCAGATTATGGCAAATGTTGCGCCCCTGTTCTTCCTGTGATGGCTTTTTTTTAGCTGTTATAGAAATAGCAAAACTGAGAACAGCAAAAAAAAGTCAAAGGAGAAAGTTTGATTATTGGAACCGAACAACAAAATTGGCATAAGCACATCATCACTTATATGGTCAAACTGAATCTTAAGAAAGTGATGTTGATTATGGGGTTGATGAGATTAAGCTCAACTTTACGTCATTAAAAGGCTTTTTTTCTAGTAGTAGACGTAGAATCCATCGTCACAGAAGTGAAGGTGACCACAGCTGCTGTTCTGATCCATGAAGAATCTAGAAATGGTGTGAGATACTAGATTAAAATTACACTCTTTTGCAGTACTGTAATTTGGTTTCAATTGGTCAATATGCCAAAAACTGTAACGCCTTACGGCTCTTATCTTGTAATCATTTAGACTTTTCTGCACAATATAATTTGTTATGACTTATTTGGGAACATGGAGAGGGTTACTCTCTGGAAAAAAGTACAAAAGTACAAGTGAAATGCTGCAAACAACCCCTCATTGCACAGGAAAACTGGGTATATATGTGTGTGTGTGTGTGTGTGTGTGTGTGTGTGTGTGTGTGTGTGTGTGTGTGTGTGCGCGCACAGCTACGGTGAAGCACAGCATGTCAGAGCCGAAGCAGGAAGTGGGTCTGTTCATCGGGACAGATGGGACGCTGCGGTTGTCCGGGCAACCGCAGCGTAAACATGATCGATCACTCTGAGTTTGTGTGTTTTCCTTTTGGTCTTCGGCAGCCTGTCAAATATTTGAGCAGATTCTTTCTGATTCACGTGATTGGAAACAGCTCGTTTTTGTTGCATTATTGAGTTTTTCTATGTGGCTGCAGGCCGGAAGATAAAGATAACGTTGCCACGGAAATGGGAATGTGGTGAACACACAAACTGTAGGTGAGATCACGTCCTGGGATTCTCAGACATCAGGGGTTTAAGATCACAACCTTTGGAATGCAAGAGTTTACCGAATCCACCTAATTATCATTCATAACATCTATTTATAATTGAGGTTGGGAGTCGAGCTTGAAACAGCTCAGCAGTAAAATAAGGTTTTACATGAGTTGTTGGTAATGGAATGCGTAAAAAAAAAGTAGTATCACTTTAAGAAAAACCAAGAATTAACCATGAATGTATATAAAATCCCTAATTGTTTGCAAATAGGACATGAACATTATTATACAAACAGAGGAAGCATTTGCATACATAGATTTTGGAAGAAGAAAAGTGAGGGTTCATTTAGGTTTTTAGGTAAAGTGCTTGATTTTTTTGAAACAGGGTCACTAATTTTACTAATTATTTTTTTTTATTCTTTTCGGCTTCACCGTACACTGCAGTAGAAACTACTGAATAATTTATTTAAAAGATTGTAACACATGCACAGCTAGCCATGTTGTGGGATACACTTATTGGCCAGTTGTGGTGTTCTACAACCTATAATTTCTGAATAGACCATAGATGTGCCCACGGGGGAAGGAGGTGGTCCCCCCCCTAAATGCCCCCTAATTGTTAAAAAAAACACACCCTGAAGTGCCATTTCGAATGTCTAATTGTGCACAAAATTGCCATTTTAAATGTCTAATTGTGCACTAAAGTGTCTTTGTAAATTTCTAAAGTGCACTAAAGTGCCCTTTTTAAACGTATAAACATGCTCTAAAGTGCCCTCTTAAAACATTGCTACTGCAATGACTTTCATGTTGGACCATGCTTTTTTTTTGGTCCATATATCTTGAGCCAAAACTGTATCTCACAGAACCAATCAGCATTATTTGGCGCTGACCTGATGTTAAAATGCAACAGAACACAGAACATGTCTGATCACTGCCCTTTAAAAAGAACCGGTGCACACCTCTGTAATAGACTGTTTCTTGTTCTAATCAACCATAGAATCTAACAGACTATTTTCATTTAGTAGAAGCAATGCAATCGATTTCGAATCAATACTTTGTAGTAGCTGTATAATAATGATCAGTGAGCAAAAACTTCCTGTGATGCTCCGTTGGGGGGTTATTTTGCAAGAAAGATCCACTGAACGTTGCCCATGATCCATTATGACACAATAGTTAGAATATTTAGGAAAATATTACAGAACAACACTCACTCTGAATTTAAAAGGATGGGGACACATTGGCTATGAATTTCTTTCTGGCCAGCATCTGTACAACCACCTCAGCTTGTTTTCTTGCCAAACAATTCACTTTCATCGCGTCCACGGGATGAAAATCTGCACCTTAGATTTTGTGCTCATTTCACAAAACTCAGTGAGACTCCACAGCACGCCTGACAACGAACCGTTCAACTTTTGCAATAATACACACAGGATGAGGGTCGGGAACCGACAAAGCATGATAGGAATTCCGTTCCGACTGCAGCTTATCAGATTCTAACCAGCCGGGATCTATGATTGTCACTTTAAACCAAAGGCATGGATACAAATGGTCCCTTTACGTCTTTTTACTGATTACAAAGCAGCAGAACAAAAGTGCAGCTTTTTATTTAAAGTGCTTTCTGGAGTGATATTTGGAAAATCAAAAGACAGATGACCATTTACACCTTTTTTTTAAGGAATTCCATCCCAGAACCAAAACAACTTGACTTCATATTTTGGCAGAGGAAAGATTCAATCTAAGAAAAGTTGCCTCTTGAGCCAAATTCACTGAATTAAATCAGTATAGAGTATGTATTCTAATTCCATCTTAGTTTTTTTTTTAAATAAATTGTGCTTTGAATTATACTTTTTACACTGCTTTATATAACTTTAGCCATTTTGTATGAAAATAAAACAACTCATTGAATATAATCCACTCCCTACAGCAGACAAACAGCAGTGCAACAAACACACCCAACCCAACTAATCCTGTGCTTTTCATAAAGGCATCATTTCCCTTCTCTACAGAGACAAGTCATTTCAGCACACCTCAGCCTCGCTAAAGCTGAGGGCGGACAGCAGTCGAGCTGCAAACGACTGCGGATTTCCACCGAGACGCAGTGAGACGCGCGGAGCCCGAGTCAGACGCTGCCGTGATGTGGAGCAGACACAGAGCGCCAGCACCGGTCGAAAGAACGCTTCTTCGAACTGGACGTGGACTGGAGATGTATGACAGGACCCCCTTTTCATGCAGGCTTCGGTTCCCTTTGATAGCTGCACATTTTATTTTCATAAATTTGACATCTCTAAAATGTCTTTTTTGCTTTAATTTGAACACAGGAAAAAAATCCAAGTTTATTCCAATTTAATTTTTTACTCCATGTGATAACTGTATTGTTATAACTGTATTTACTTATGTCTAATTTGTAAACAATCGACATCATCTTCTGGGCTGCAGATTCCACACATGAAATGTACTAAATAAAGTTTTGTATATCGGAGACACGTGTTGTATAGATTTTTGCACGTGATAGAATATCTGCTCTGGACCGTGCTATTTCCTGCTGCAGAAAATTATAGATTTTGAAAAGTGCCTTTTAAAAAAAATGCATCAGGCAGCAGAATACTATTTCAGTTAGATCTGCTTGAACATGTGTGCAGTTGTCTCATGGAGGGACATTTGGTTTCCATTCGGGCCAACATTCAATCAAGACGATTGAGACATGGCCGCGGATAACGATGGACACTATAAATACCCACCGCCGCGCACAATCACAGATTTTCTGGCATTGATACGGTCCGTGAAAGTGCCCCTTCCTTCCTGTTTGTTCCAATTGACTGGCTTCAAGACACAATGACTGGCTCAACACTGGCGCTCAGGTCAAAGTCTGAATCGGGCTCTTTGTCATTAGTTGACGACTCCCCTTTCATGCAGGTCAAATACAGGATACACAAGAGCTCAATATACAGCAAACTGCCATTCAAGCTCTACTAGAGAAGCAGCATCTTATAGATTTTTAGCGACTCTCAGCCAACAAGAACATACAAGTAAGACGTCGTCATTTCCTTATCAGTAGACAGTAGATAAAATATCACGGTTCTGCAGAGACGAGCGCGTCGCTGCAAAGGTTTTTTTGTGTTTTTTCTTTTAAAGCCCTGTTTGAGCAGGATGTGGAGCCCTTTCTATGCTACCGCTCATTTCTCCACCCGGCCGTCGCACGGCGATGAGCAGCGAGGGGGGTCGATCCCCGATCCCCCGGCCTCCGCTCGCCTGTTCGTGTCATGTCAGAGATCCGAGCTGCCCGACGTCAACTTCCCACGCGACGAGCAGACACGTTTTCCGTATAGCACCACGAATCGTTTGAGTTTCAAAAGCAATTCAGAAATCAAATAAATCTTTCGTTTTTCTTCCCTACACATAGAAGGCATTGTTTTTTTTTTGAGATTCTGATCTAACATGTGATACGTGTGAAATCAAATAATTATCAGTGCATGTGTAAAAGACAGAGTCTAAGAGGGGTGTGTAGTAAAATAATATAAAATATGATTCTCAATGTTTCAAGTATTCACAAGTTTTGTTTTTTTTGTTATGTTTTCTTTAAAGGCATCACTATGTTTACTTTCTAAGTGCCTGTAAGTCTGGCCTCGATTGACTATTAAAAAAAACAAAATCCAATAAATACTATGTGCTAAATCATACATTGTGTGTACTTAAGGACTCTAGTGGTTCCCCACCTGAGGGGTTGCAAGATAAAGTACAAGATCCTTGACATAAATAGAAAAGCAGTGAAATTATAGTTCTGTGATTCGTTTTTTTCGGGATTTTGCTCTAAATGTAGCTTCTTTCTGAAAAAAAATGAATGAAAAGGAGAAACTCCTCTTTGGCAAACTGTTCACAACTCGTAGATATGTGCAGCCTGTGGTGGTGGTGGGGGGTCAAATAGAAGTAGTAAAAGTTTGAGCAGTAGGCTTGACACCTCGTTCTATGGGGGGAAGTATTTCAGTCGTTTTTTTCCTGGAACTCAACGAAGAATGAAAAAAAAAAAAAAAGACAGACACACTTCCATTTTTAAACGTTAACAGTCTAAACTGGTGAAACTGAGCCACGGCGTCTTTGTTACAGGCCTCCCGTGTCAGCGTGTGGCACTGTGTAGCACTGCCTACGCAGCAGTGCAGGAGCTGAGGGAGGAGGACGCAACGAGGACGCCGCTGCACGGCCCGGCGTGGATCATCCCCTCCACGCTCAGCGCAACTCAGCAGATAGAGCGGCCTAAATCTGAGCTGGTAGGCGATAACCGTGATATAGTACAAACAACGCCACTACGGAACGTATGCACACACACACACACACACACACACAAGTATCCTTACGAGTAACAAACCCCGGCACAGGTCTTTTTTCAGACTGCAGCGTCTGTTTTTCTCCTTGACTGTCGATGGCGAGAAACGTCCCCATGATGATTTATTCATAGGGTGATCTGTTCTAGTGGGGGGGGGGATGCCACAAAGTCAATTACTTTTCAAGTGCTGTGTAGTTGAGGCTTCAAAGCAGGTAACAAATCAAATATCACTATTTTGAGTGTGACTCAGCTCAATAAAAACACACACACACACACACACACACACACACACAAAGTGCCATTGTCGGGTAGAACGATAAAGGTGATGTATTGCACTATGCAGGAGAATCTACTGATTCATTTTGTCAGACTTTGTTATCCGATGTGAGAGTGTTTGGTTTCATACAGACACACAGCAACTATGGCGGAACGACGCATCGCTGTGTGTGTGTGTGTGTGTGTGTGTATGTGTGTGTGTGTGTGTGTGTGTATGTGTGTGTGTGCTGCAGCAGGTCCAGTCTGGAAATGAACACCAGGCCACCACATAGCACTGTGTGTCCTGATGCTCCTCTGAAGGACTGGACTCCATCGCTGCTGCCGACACCACAGGTTTCACTTCTCCTCTCGTCTCCACGGCGGCGAGGTGAGCAGCCAATCAGCACATCGCTCCGCTTCAGACGCCGCTAGACTACTCACGTGCACATATGTGACAGACCAAACAGCGCTGCTCACTCACAGTGGTTTTTGTTCATGTGAAAGTGTGTGTGTGTGTGTTTGTGTGTGTGTACCGCAGTATTATTTCTAAAGGTGGCCATAGTAACTGATTGGAAGTCTGATGATGAACATCTAGTTTAAAAAAAAAACAATCGCCATATTTGGACCAAGACATAATCTTATTTTAGCTGTTTTTCACACTACTTGTACTATAGTGTGTGTTTGTGTGTGTGTGTGTGTGTGTGTGTGTGTGTGGGTGGGTGGGTGGGTGGTACTTACAGTAAATCCCTATCTGGGCCACCAGAGGCCCCCAAAACAAGCAAATCCCACATGAGGTCCTATTTTGAGTGTCAACTTTGAATATAAACGTACCTATGGTTATTATTATTATTATTATTAAAATCATATAATTTTTCTGTTTGTGCAATTCGTTAATTTTTCCACTTCCATTCATAAAAACTATACTATACATGTTAAGGTAATTCTTTCTACATATCTTTACTTAGCCATGATTGACAGTTTTTTCTGCACTTTTTGTGCCAACTATGTGAAACTATTCACCAATATGCTTTTTTTCTCTAGGGGGGGGTGGCATTAAAGTGGCTTTGTAGCTTCATAATATCACCTTTCTATGTTTTTTTAGAATTCTTACATTTACAGTGCACGCTTACATTTTTAAGGTGAGGGGTGGTGTGGGATGGGGTTAAATTCTCCTCAGGCCCTGGTTAAATCGCACTGAGAGGACAAGGAAATGGGTGGAAGGGGATGGGTCAGGCTATGGGGGGGGTGACTTCTTGGCAGGTTTCGTTGACCAGCCCTTGTGAATGAAGGACACTGCATCTGTAGCGTGGCGCCGCAGAGGGACGCGCGCGGCACACCGGAGAAAAGGTTGGAACAGGACCCCCCCCCTCCTCCCCGCAAAAACACACACACACACACACGTGTGGGAACCCCACCGCCAAGGTCAGTCCTCCTGCTCCTCGCTGTCCTCCCGCGCGTCTGTCCTCTTCTCCTTGTGGCAGGAGAAGATGCGCCGCATCTCCTCCTCGTACCTGATGAAATTCTCCCCGAACCTCGCCCAGGCTTTCAGGGGCACCGTGATGGTGTTCCTGTACGGCTGCCGCACCTCGCTGATCTTTAAAAACACGCCGTACCGGTTGGAGCCCACGTCGAAGTAGAAGCGCTTGTTGTCCACGCGGAAGGACGCCGCCTCCGGCAGCTCGGGGCTGTCGTCGTGGTTCCGGGAGCCGCCGCGGCCGCGATCGTCGCCGCCTCCGCCGCTCACTCCGTCCTCGTCGCCGTAGTCTTCGATGAGCTGCGACAGCGCGTCTCTGAACTCGATGAGCCCCTGCGCGGGCAGCACGATGGTCTGCTCGATGCCCTGGCCGTAGTAGCCCATGGTGCCGTGTCCCTTGCTGACGGTCTGCCGTATGCGCAGGAAGCGACCCCTCTGGTTCTCCTTCAGGTCCAGAAAGTACTTTCGGTTGTCCCGCTCGATGAACTCGCTCTTGAGCACGCGGTGCGCGTGGTCGTCGGACGCCGCGGAGCCGGTGGGCGACAGCGCGGCGTGCTGCCGCTCCGGCGCTCGCCTGCGGACGTCGTGTCCGCGGCCCTGCTGGCCGTTGCTGCCTCCTCCGCCTCCTCCTCCTCCTCCGTGCTGCTGCTGCTCCTCCAGCTGCAGAGGAGCCGCCAGGCCCCCCCCTGCCAGGCCCCCCCGCAGCCCGATCCGGGCGTAATAATCTATGAAGTCTCCCAGGCAGTAGCGGAGAGCCGGAGCCATCGACATGGACAGCGTCAGCTTGCTCTTCCTGATGTTGTCGTGGCGGCCTCTGCCGATCCACACCTCGGCGATCTTCAGGAAGCGCCCGCGCACGCTCTGCTTCACGTCCAGGTAGAAGCGTTTCTTCTGGATGTCGACGCGTTTGGACGCTAACTCCTGGATGTCACTGCCCTGCTGCTGCTGCTGCTGCTGCTGCTGCTGGGATCCGGTCTGCACATACTGCTGAGGATACGAGGGTCTCGATAAAGAATCTGATGCAATCTTACCCTTGCCTCTTTCCATCCCTCTGCAACATCCATCAGCCATCATGATTTATATTCCGCCACTAGCCAGCGCAGGACAAAGCGGCTCCACTCATCCCAGTGGTGCGATCGGCAGACGAATTCGGCGAGCTTCTATTCATGCAGCCGGCTGGGGCTGGAGACAAGTTAGCGAGATGCGCGAATGACCTGAAAATGGCAGCTAGTTTGGAGTCATCAGCTGATCGAGTTTCGAGTGTCCCCGCATAAAGGTCAAGCTCGAGTATTTAAGCCATTTCCACCGCAAACTTCCATCGCCTTCCCATCACCTATTTGCCTCACAGCTACCCCCTTTTTTCACTGAAGGGAGCGAGGGAAGCAGCCAACCTGAAATGGGAGGAGGCGTCCAATACTACATGAACCCGTTGAACCCAGCCCCCCCGTCCTGAGAATACCTCAGTTAAAGAGACACGAATTACACAGTCACTGTAGAGGCTGCACACAGGACACACTACGCTGTTCGGCTGCAGCGATTCTGCACGGAAATAATGCAAAGCTGCAACGTTTTTTTTCTTTTTTTTTTACATGACAGGCATTCATGAAGGAGTCCGATCCTCATGCATGGTCCTATGTTTGACATGTTGTCTCATGACCTGCAGAAAAAAAACAAAAATGCTCACAAGTCACATATAGGGTCATTATAGTGAGTAGTCTGTCGTCATGAATCACAGTGTTAATCATAATTAACATATAATAAGTCTAACCCACACCATTATGCACAGTGAAGCTCAAACATCCAGCTGTAGAAACAAGAAGAAAAAACACGTTTGAGTAGGGGGGAGACTTTGAAATGCACGTGTGTGAACAAGGTGGACAATAGGAGAACAGATGTGGCTCAGTGGAAATACACTTACAGCTACAAGGTGGAGGTTGAATGCCAATAATCCAATAAATATCTGACCAGCAGCCTGAGAGGTCTGTCACATGATGCTGTTAAATGGAAATGATGACAGATGTATGCACCATAACATAAGCATCACAGAGCTTGTGTTACAGCTAGAACGTACATTTATTAATGGGCAATTTTGTAGTTCTTGTATTTCCATGTTATGATACCACTAAATTTCAGAGGGAAATATTATCACTTCTACTCCACTACATTTGACAGCTGTAGTTACTTTTCAGATTCAGATTCGACACAATGTATAATATAACAAGCATTAAAATTCAACATATAGGTAAAGATGATGACCAGAACAGATTGTTCCTCTTACCTCTCCCATTTCCCACTCTGCTGTATCTGCTGGCCCTTTGGAGGAGCCTGACCCCTAGGTTGGAAACCACTGGACAAAACAAGCTAACTTGCAGCTGCAACAGGAACATGCTGCATACACACTGTTACTTTAGCTACATCAAGCTAATCATACTACTGTTCCCTGAACATTTATGTGGAATGTGTTGAGGATGAAGTGCAGTTGGAAGTTGCAGTGTCTGATTATAATTTTGAGGGCAGCAGGTTCAATTTAACCTTCAGAACCTCCTCCCCAAGGACTTGCAGAGCTGCATCATTCAAAATCATCAGATTCCACAGAAAATACAAAATGAGAGTTTGATGAAAAGGTCCCCTAAGCAAAACCACTACTTTAATAGACAAATTTTGATCCATTTTTTTAGATTTTTTTAGCAACCTTCCATGTAGAGGCACAAGAATTTCAGCTGACAACACATTAGTTAAAACATTTATTTCATAATGATATTTTCATTTAATTTACAGTGTTCCAGCACAAAGAAAGCCTTAACAGTTGTCGTCAGTTGAGGAAATACTTTACCGCTTCCACAGCTCTCCTGGAAAGTTAGTGAGACCACTGCAATCAGTCAACGATTGTCCCGGTCTTCCACGCAACGTCACTTACACTGCTGAGATTCGGTCTGAATCCGATCACGGTGAGTGACCACAATGTCCTCCAAGATAATTACACAAAGCTGTGTCGCCATGTCAGAAAATATCAGAAAACTATTGATTTGTTTCAGCTGGCTCAATCAGTTGATGACACCAACACAGGCCTGCAGCTGGACATGCGTTCAGAGTGATGGGAAACGCTAGGCGTGAGTGTGATCACAGGGTTTGTAGTGAGGTGTAGAATCATGACAGTACATTCAATGCTGTGACGCTTGCTCTGAAAACGCAGTATCCACAATGAACGCTGGGTATTGTAAAAACACTGAAATCAAGTCCTAAACAGAATCAGTTCTGCTCAGTTTCTATAGAGGAAATGAAACAAATAACAGTGGAGTGATCCGTGTGAATCAAAAAGACATACGCTGAATTACATTTGCTCCTTCTTGCTCAAAGGCAGTAAGAGTAGATTTAGTTTTAAATGAACATATACTGGCATCTCAACAGCTGAATGTATAAGTCAGTGTGAACGTGTCTAAGTCGATTACATTCATATGCGGTGTCTATATACACTTTGAGCTGAAAGTATTTATGCCCAGGTAACCATCTGTAACATCACACCAGAGGCTGCTACAGGAGGACGCTGGTCAAACTGGGCTGCTGGGAGAGAAACCTGACAGATAGCTTCATCCCGGGGCTGTTGACTGTAGCGTCCATCACTCTCGGGCTGTGTGGTTCATGCTGTACATGTCGTGTACAAGTTAAGGAAACACTTTGAAATGCATCATGTCACATTCACTGCTCAAAGCACGTTTAGAGCATGATGGTACTATAAAGATATGGCTGTGTATTTTTTGACGTGAATGCAAAGCTGGCACTTCAATGTAATGTCCCAATGCACCCTGGACTATTTAGTTATACTTGGTTAAGAGCAAAAATAAAACTAGTTTAGTCTTCTTCACTGCCCAAAAGGCTTGAAATGATAAGAAAGGCACAGCATCCTTCACAGAGATTGAACGAGTCGGGTCTGTCTGTGTTCTTACTGTGGCCTGTAGCCACCCAGCTGAGGCATGTAGCTTGAACCTGGTACAGACTGGCCATCTGTAGGTGACGCATGCTCGTAGTCCTCGTCCAGAGAACAGAAGTCCAGAGACTCCAGAACCTCCTGCTGCTCCATCTCCAGCTGGTTGAAGTCATTGGGGTCAGTGGTTCCCTGGTTCCCCGCCGTGTGTGTGAAGCAGGACCGCTGCGAGAAACGCTGGGACTGTCTGCTTCCCTCCTGCACGGACACGTCTGGGTTCTCCTCGGAATCCAGCAGGGGCTGCGTAGACTCGGACCGTGAAAAAATGGCCTGCTGAGGCTGGGAGCTCGGGTTCTGGCCCTTGTAACCGTTGGAGGCCACCACGGAGGAGTACTGCACGGTGCTGGCCGTGGTGTCGGCGATGTCGCCGCCCTCGTCGCTGTCGGACACGCTCTGGCGAGGTGAGGACATGCAGGAGGAGCCTCCGATGCCACTGCTGTGCTCCTCGGACAGGTACTTGTCCTTCTTCAGTGGCAGACCAGGCTTGTCCTCCTCAAACACAGACTTCCCGTCACACACGTCCATATCGAGCACACTGATGCCAGACAGACAGTGCTCCTTTGGTGTCTCTGCCTGTAGAGGATGAGTGCAAGAGAAATTATGACTCAAACAATAAGAGTTTATACTATATTGTAAATTTCTCATAGAAATATAGTAGGCTACAAAGTCAAGAAGGACCATGTCACCCCGTGCAGTGGTGTGACACACTGATGTGTTTTTAATGGAGCTCTATGGCACCGAGAGAGAGAATACGATATATCAGGCTTTGAAAACACACAATTCTTGGATGAGTTCATTGTTGGTTTGGCTCCAAACGTGAGATTTGTTGACTGTAAAAATCACCACCAGACTTCTGCTTCAGGACAAACTCCTACTGTTATTCATAACCTGCGAGGCTCAGGAGCTAATCAGCTTCAGCTTCCTTATTGATTATTTGTTTTTATGAAGCCAACAGAAAAAGAGCTCTATTACTCAGCAGGATTACACAAAAAAGGGCAGGTGGCACAACATTATCAACAAGTAATGAAGCATTTACATTTACACTCATAACAATTACTTCACCCTGCCTGGAATATAAGATTTAAAACATGATCTTCTTCCCATTGATATGAATAATGGTGTCGGACAAAACAAAACAAAATAATATACAGCAGCACAATATCATCTTTACAACGATCAAGTAGAATTATCTCCTGTCTGAGTGGACAGTTATTAAAAAATACATTCTAAGGTACTCTGAACAAGACTCTTTCAACTGCTGCAGCTGAGCCACCGAGTGGTTGAAAGTGAGGTTGCAGTGGTCAATGTAATGAATGGAATGAAAAGCTGGAGTTGGAAAACACAAGAGTTTTGCAAAACCAGCACAGATACAGAAATGTCTGAATTTGCTGTTACTATCTCTTGATATGTATTCTACACCACGTGTTGTTACTCATGTGCGTCCGTACTTTCAAAGGATGGTCAGGAGACCAGTTCCCGATGGTGCTCTCTCCAGGGTTTGGGATCTGAGGCCAGCAGTTCTTCTTCAGCCTGTAAGAAAGTGAATAATCTGAATAAACTATAATTCACAATGTATCTAAACAATGGGGTATTACAGGAGTGACTAGTTCCAGCTGTGGACTGCCCTGTGGCTTGATAGTCCAAATCGCCTACTTCAGTTATTTTACTATTTGAGCACATCTGAGAGGAAAAGCGTTTCCAGCTGTTCTTAACAGCCACAGTTAAAAAAAGAGGTACAGAGGGACACAATATTTTCAAATACACAAATAAAGGCCCCAGCTTCAACCAATGGACTAAAAGCAACAATATTTGTAGGTATTAAAGCAGAACTTACACATCTTTTTTGTAGATGCACAGCAGCATGGTCATGAGGACGAAAAAAAAGAAGCTCAGGCTCACTCCTACTACGATGAGCTCAATCTCTCCGGGTGCTGAAGGGAAACGCATGTTTAGAGAAGACAACATTTCTACAGCCAACGAGTGGAAATACAACCTTCAGTCAGAGCTGCTCAGCTGTTGTTCAGTTGCTGCAATACATCCAACTACAACGGGAGGAATCTCAGTCTGTACGCCTGTGTCTTGCATATTTTGAGAACCATTCTTCTTAAATTCACAACCATTCTTCTCACAGATAATGGGTTGCATTTCTGCAGACTCAAGTATGTTCAGTGTTGAAATTGGTGAAATTTGCCCAGATGGTGGCTTTAAAATATGTATAATGTATATTTAATGTGTCTGGATGGCACAACCTTCAGTCAGTGATGTAGCAGAAGAGCTTTATTTTTTTATCCTGCATCAGTTATCAGTTTTCTGCAAAAGATTGTGTTTCGAGTGCTGTTTGTTTTGCATGTGCTGTGTGTTAGTTTTGATAGGTTGTTTCATGAGAATATATATTTCTCATACTATTATGAACAGGTTCTCAAAATAATAGCTTTTTTTCCCATAATATTCTGTACTTTATCCACAGATTTGTGCTTTATTATATTATTTCACAATCAACCAGTCACTAGGAAGCAGGAAGTGATGGAATATTAACAGCTGAGCATGATCTAGAAAATGTCACTTGGACTTACCATATTTCAGAGTGGTAAACGAGTGCTTAAAACCATCATGTGAGCCTTGGATGGTTGAAGCCCTGATCCAAGTGTCATACTTGGTGTTGCCAGACAAAAACCTCAGAGTGTAAGAGGTGATGTTTGCAGGCACTGTCTTTTCTACAAATTAGCAAAACAGAAATCGGCAAGTTAAGAATGGCAGCTCTGATTAAGTCAGAAAAAAAAAATATAAAAAGTGAAGTCAAATAAGGACACAGTCTGATAGGTACATACCATGGTATTCAGTCCCACTCGTATAGAATATTGTGTAGTTTGTGATGAAGCCTCGCCGTCTGTCTTGGGGAATCTCCCTCCACATCAGATCGGCTTCGTTATGTCCTGGTTTAACATTCAGTCGATCGGGGCCTTCCAACGGAGCTGCAACCACAACAGCAACATCGTGGGTGCTAATAATATCACTGAATTTAAATATGGACTGAGTTCACAGATATGTATCAGGTGTATTCATACACATGTGATAATGTCATTTACAACAAGAATGTATAAGTTAGAGAGAAGTAATGATTAGAGCGGTTTATTTGGACTCCTCGTCACACGTATCATCTACCAATTAATTTGGATTTATTGTCTGGAAATAGTGAAAAATATTACAAATGTATTTTTGTGTTTGACTAATAATCCAAAGCAGACATACAAACTCTGGAGAAGTGAATAAGGTGACAACATACAAATACAGGTGACAAAATATAAAAAACATATTCCTTTCAAATACTCTGGTTGACATGAAAAGGGAACTGTAGCCAAAAGATGCCAAGTTAGCAGTTATGTCAATGATATGCACTTAATCATTATCATCAAATAAAATCAATAAATTATCACATGATAGGAACAGAAACCAGATGACTATTTATAATTTTGCTACAAAATTAAATAAAGAACCAGTTATTCATTCGTCGTTTATCATTTCATCTAAAAAAAAAAAAAAGAGACTTATGTTTATATTTCATTTAAACATGTTCTAGAGGCTCAAGGAGGTAAAACAAGAAATAAAGCAGAATTAAGGGAAGGACTTAATTTGAGGAATAAGGAACTTGCAGACTCACCTCCTTGCTCCAGAAAAGCTTGCTTACTTATTGGCTTTCCTACCCAGCCAGAGTATACTGGATACACAGATATGTTGTAGCAAACATACTTCTCAAGGTCGCCTGGTGGAGATGCAATGTTAAATGAAATGTTAGTTTGCAGTAAATATCAGTAAAGTGACACAAAGACACATGTAGGAATGAAAGGTGTCTGTAATAAGTTTGTAGTTCTTTCATACAGAGCAGCTGCACAGGATTCACTTCACAGGTTTTCAAAAACAGAAGTGAAACCTCAGCAGTTTTGCTCACTCTCTCTTGTTATAACCGTGCAGACTTTTCTAATCTGCCTTACTATGACAACAAATACAGACTTGATGTTGGCTGTAACACACACATACGTGTGCATTCAGCATTGGTAAAGGCACAGCAAAACATGGAGAAAAAAAAGAGCTGAAAATTAAACATTTGAACTGTCACCACTAGGGTGCACTGAATTATCATTGCAGTAACATGTACATGGCCAGCTCTTTCTCAATAGCTTTAATGCTTCTCATCCCCAAGTGCCTTACACAGCAGGTGGTTGAATTTTAGGAATAAAGATTACCTTTGATGGCAGTGTGTCTGGTGCTTCTGTTTTCCCTCTGCCAGTCAATCTCACCGCGGCTGATCCACTCCACCACATACTCTGACACAGCCATGCTGTTGAGGGGTTTCCACTCCACCCACAGCTGACCCCCACGGGGCTCAACCATCAGCTCCTTTACTGGGGCGAGTTCTGTAAAACAACACACAAATCTGTAAACATCAAATCTGAATTTCCTGGCTACTCTCTGCTTGATAAGTGAGGCATGAAATACTCTATATAACCAGGTTTAAAAGATTGAATTTTGAGGACAGAGGAATTTCATGTGATAAATATATCTGACAATGCAGTCTTTTTTTTTTTTTTTTTTTTACATTCGCTGACAACTTAAACCCATAAATATGTACCATGTGCATTCTCACGGATGCCTAATGACGCTTCAGGAGACTGCCCCACGGAGTTGAAGGCGATGACGTGCACTTTAACAGACTTCTTTTCAGTCATGGACATCTCTTTAAGGACAGTGTATTTTCCCTGGCTGCTATCTTCCTGGGACCTGTTGACTGGGATACTCCTCCACTCTGAGCTTCCATTCTTGACTTTATCCTTTTGGGCTTGAATCTTCATGTTAAATCCTGTTATTCTTCCATTGGCAAGCACAGGATCCTGGCATGACAAAGTCACAAACAGAACGTTCCATATCAGCATCAGCACAGAAGTATAGCATAACCAAATGTTGAGCAGGAAAACAACAAAAACAGCTTGGTCTGTTGTTCTACAAAACTCTATGTACTCTGTATTAATGTATGATTTTTTCAATCAACACAATATAGGTAACATGAGGATGTGGATACCCTGGATGAATGTTTATAGGCATTTAGTATTTCATGTAACATTTGTATAAACAAAAGCATGTCTTGAGCTCTCATTTTATACAATTAAGAAGTCTTTGCTAACAAACAACAAAGAGATGCAGTGACTGTACATGCAAGTCCAGTCATTACTGCATACTGAGCTTTCAGGTTTATGCAATATTACAAGTGACAAAGCTGGGTGGTTCCTGGGTGTACCAGTGATTCACACATTCATACAGTAGTTTTAGGTGCTCTACACGTAAGAAAAATATAAAAATAAATTGGACAACAGATGTTTGTGCTCTTATAAGAAGTTCCGATTTAAGCTATTTTTATGCAGAATACATAAAGTAAATCATTAATGATATTTATGCCATTGTGTAAATGCTCTTTTCTGATTGGCCACCAGCAATAAACCTGTTTAATGCATATGTAGTGCAGCTCAAGTCTGATTGCCCGTTATAAATGAAAACTTTTTTGTTTTGGTTCTATAATGGCCTGCAAAATTCAGTAAAGATTATTATTAGTATTGTGAGTATTTCAGTACCTTGCAAATAAACTGCACTCGTTGTTCACCTAAGGCTGTAATTTTCCATAAATCCGGTTTACTTCTTGGTCCTATACAGAAGGAAAAGAACAGGAAACCGATTAGTCAAACACTTTTGATTTGTTTTTGACACACTATTGTGTGATTATGATCTGACAATCATAAATAGATTATAAGCTTAAAATATTGTGTAATTATAATCAGTAATAGGATAATATAAGTGTATTTATACACACAATTATGAATTCCAGAGTTAATTATTACATACTTAAATATGTCCCATGTTGTAGAATGTTTTAGTTATTTTTATGCCATGATTGCAAGAAGCAGGTTTTCTGTAAATATTGTCTCAGTTTAAAAAAAACCTTGAATCTAGAGAAATGCACTCAGCCAATATTCAGAAAGTGAATATCAATCATAGGAGAGGCTCATTAATATTAATGAGACAGACACAAAACGACCAGTTCTTTCGATCGTTCCAGACAGAAGCTTGAGAGGTGAGATGCAAAACTATATTGAGATGAATTTTGGTACTTAAAACGTCATACACGTCTTGTTAGGGATGTCAAAACTTTAAATGAAACCCAGGAACAGTGTAGAATATGGGAAAATGTATTTCCTGTCCACATGACTGATGATTACAGCTCAAACAGTAACTGCTTCATCAGCAAATATTTGGACGGTTCAGAGCGCCACAATATATGCACACATCACCATGGACCTGCAGGCAAGAGACGGAGTAGGTTTATGTGTGTGATTTTTCTGTAACCTGGTGTCATTTTCAGCCAATTTACAAAAAGGTAAAGACAGTGAACATCTACACGCAATAGCACTATGCTGTGATGTGATGCAGCTTTTCTCTAATCTGAGTGTGAACATTTATAACATATCAGTCCTGCTGCATTCACATGCTGGAGGGATTTAGTGACAAAAAGAAGCTTTTCATACAGTTTAAAGCAACTGTGGGCATCATATAATGTAAGAACCACCCCCATTCATTTATAGATCAATATAAATTCCCTTGCGTTATCAAACAGTTTCTGTATCAATTTTGCTTTCATAGTTTAATTGAAAAAAACATTTATACCTGGTACTGCAGCAAGATTACAACAAATATTTAGTGGAGGGTTTACATGCCAAAAATCCCTCTCAATATACTGCTTCTCTTTGGAGTTCTAGAAAGAAATGGTTGATTTATGCTTGTCTCATTAGTATTAATGAGTCTCTCTTTTTATTGGCTGATTTGAATGCCTCTGAATATGGGTGGTGACAGTATAGTTGTGACATCACTACTTCACAGACATCACAGAAGCTTGTAAGGCCCAATTACTATTATGGGGTGTGTGCATTTCTCTGGAGATTAAGCATTTATGGAATATAGGACATTATTTACGTAAAATCTAAAACCTTGTTATAAGTAAAAAGCAATTAATAATTAAACTCTAAAATATGGGACCATAAAATAGTCTCATCTGGTAGCCAAAATACTCACGGTCCTCTGGTGTCCTCTTGGTAGCGTTGCTACTCCACTCACTCCAGTAGCCATGGCCCTCTTTCGCATTTTTGCAGCGCACCTGAGTTACATAGACCGTGTCTGGTCGAAGATTCTGGAGTCTAAAGGACTGAATGTCCTTACCAGTGTCCACAAGAGGTACCTAAATGACAATAAACATCTTTTTTATTGATTTTTTTCCCAGCTAATAATCATAAACAGCACACATTAAAATGAACAAAATTACACAAATAAAGGGAGAACAAAACAAAAATGAAGATAAACACTTATTGCCATCTTTTAGGTGTATCAGCTGGTGCACTAACATTATGATCATTATTTCCATTTTTTTATTATTGCTTGGTGTGATAAACATGGTAGAACAATACATAAACATACTTACGTAAGTCCAACTCTCGGATCCAAATGCGCAGAATCTGATTTGATAGGTTAACCTTGCATATTCTTTAGCGATGGGTTGAATCCAGTTTACAAGCAGTGTGGTGGGAAAACTCTTCTCTGAAATGACTTTGACATCTGATGGAGGATTTGTTTTGACTACAAAAAAAAAAGGATTTGTTTTAATTGCAACAGGCTGTCAGTAACCTAGAAAATGGGGATAAACACACTGGAATGATATTTCAGCAGCATTGTAACTAACGTTATTCACATTACTAGAAGTACAAAGCACATTGCAAACCTTACTCATACAATGCTTCAACATTTGACTTACCGAACCAGCTGGCTTCTTCTCTCAGATGAGCAGACTCCACTGTTCCCAGTCTGTTATGTGCCTCCACCCAGATGTCCAGCGGCATATAGTCAGGGAAAGCATCCATGGTTATCTGAACACGGTTTTCAGTCGTTGAGTTATTATAAGTCTGAGCGCTGTTGAAAAGAAATTTGAATTATTTAGAGGAAACAATATGCAAATGACACACATCAGCCACTCTCAGACATGACACCTGTAACACGGCTGGTTTTTATTGATCTGTTGATCTGGAGCAAAAGAAGATGGCTTGAAAAAGAGGATCTGTGTGAGTTCTATTGGTAGCAGTATACACTTCAACAGCCCTACACTATGAAAGGAAAATGTTACTCAACATTAATACTCAAAGGGATAGTTCAACATTAAACATCACACATCATTAGCAATAACGTTACATTATTATCTCATAGCGTGGTAAATGTAGATGTCACAACTCGTTCACCACAATGTGTAGGAGTTGCTAGATTGTGTATTTGCCGAGTTTGATGAGGGGAAATCAAAATTATTATTAGCCGCCATTACTATGGGAATCATGTAAATGTGTGAACTTTCAAAAATGTTGGTACTCTTTATTTACTATATTTCTTCATATGTAATGACCCTGTCTGATATAGAAGGAAAGATCTGGCATGGCAGAACAATGGGGATGCTAAGTCAGAGGAAATAAATATATTCTATGACTCACTGCACATCTCTGATATCGGCCATGCTGTCTGTGTAATCTGCCATGCATTCACAGACAGCACCTAACCTCTACTGCAAAGGAGAACCATTTACTGACCACATGTTCCCATTAGGTGTGGAGATTGCCATGTGAGAAAAGTAGACCACATATACTGCAGTTGTTTACGCTTTGAACCAGGGAAGAGTTTAATTGCAGTGTCTAATCTAGTCTGATTGTTCATGTGACTAACAGAAATAAGCCTTAAGATGACCTTTAAGTGTTGAATTATTAGACAGATACATGTTAGGTTTATAAGAAACAACAAATGATGAACAACTGAAAATATGAAGTCATCAAGTCCATGCATTCTCCCAACTTCTTTAATAACCAGCTTGTTGTAAAAAAATACAATAAAAAATAAATAGTTTGGTTGATTCAATTGAATGAGGCTAGAATGATCCAAAGATAAGAGATTTTGCCAAAATCAAGTTTCTTTCAAACTAACGGGGCTGGGGTGCATAACCACGTAGGAATAAGGGTGTACTCACGTGACTATTTTGACATGCAGTGTGTATTCGATAGGTACATGTTTGGCTTGATGTCCTACTGGGTCCCACATACAGCTGATAGTTGGTGAGATGTACGTTTTCTCCTGGACGGCAATACAAGTCAGATTCTCAGGCTTCTGCACTCGATCTGATATATGGGACAAACAAAAACACAACTGAAACCTCTGTTGTATAACTCACAGGAAATTATAGATCCAGTGACAAATGCAGGCATCAATGTATATTTCCAGTAATTGTTAGGTTATAGGTTTAAAGTGTTCAAAATGCCTTTTTAAGTCACAATCTTTTCATATTTTATAATAATATATCCCAAAACAATACATAACATTCTCTTTGTAGACACATATGCAAGCATACATCAATAAATCGATCAGGGCTGCAAATAATGAGCCGAATAAACTATTGATTTATTTTTAAAAACAATTAATCGATTAGTTGTTTGATTTCCCCAAAGCGTATGATGCAAATTAAAACATCTTTTACCAATGCTAATATAGAAGACTAAAGTCACATACACATAAAATTGTGAAAAATCTGAATATTAAAAAAAAAAAAAAAAAAAACTCACAGCCTTTTGTAAGTAAGATCCCATGGATAAATTTGGCATTATTCAGGGAAACGTAGGATGATACTTTCTTGGAGAGGCAAAGTAACCATTCCTGTTCTTCACCAGTGACAAGGATAGTCACATTAAGAGCGGATTCATTGATCTTGGTGTACTGTTCCTTGGGTATAGTAGTCTTTGACAGGTTCCAGTAGAGATCATCTGCTGTGACTTCATTTGTGTTTAAGATCACACATGTAGCTGTGAAGTTGGTCCCAATCTCGAGCACCGGAGACTGTGGTGTTATAACTAAATGGTGATTTTCTGAGGACCAAACAAAACAAAACTTAAATTCAATGTTCAGAACAAAACAAAACACAAAACAAAAAACATCTCCACCAGGTTGTCAATAAATGTGTGTGTTAACATTCACCCACTGTGACTCAGGTTCTAACAATGTTGCTGTGTTTCTTTATGATATATGTGTATACATATGCATTATTGGATTTAAAATTAAAAGATTTTTTTTTATTCATTCACACAAAAATTGAACTAAGAGTTGGTTGAAGCAACTGTGATCATCTGCTCTGAGTTTGTGGATTCAGAGATGAGAGTTATGTTCAGTTTGTTAAACCTGAATCTTAATGTACCTTTGAGGAGCATGCAGAGCAAGAGAAAATATGTTGTCTTGTGATATCAAGTAAACAGTCATACTAAATATAGCGTTAAAGGTTCCACATCATTTAAATGTCCCAGTTAAAAAGGCATGTTAATAGGCCAGCACACACAATAATATACACAATAGGATTGCCCTTTAATTAAGGCGTCTGAAGTCGGGAATGCAATATATCTGAGTACTTCCTTTTGTCATATGATAACACACTAAAAGGTATGTTCTAATTTAAACAATATATATTAAAAGATACAAATTTTGGGAAAAGGGGACATGCAACACTGGTCCCCTGGCAAGGAGTTGTAATTTGGATTCTGTGACCACCTTAATGCAGTGGATAATAAATAATACAATGGATTATTACTAGTTTTGGCAATTTTTAAGTCATGGACATTGTGGTATATAGTAGATAGAATTTCTTCCTATATATGATCTTATCCAGAAGAGATTGCCTTCGACAATTCCC
Source organism: Eupleurogrammus muticus (assembly GCA_036785175.1). Lineage (NCBI taxonomy): Eukaryota > Metazoa > Chordata > Actinopteri > Scombriformes > Trichiuridae > Eupleurogrammus > Eupleurogrammus muticus. Next base: position 11,680,786 of record JAYKQN010000013.1, on the reverse strand, counting down.
AATCTAAACGCATAGGTTAATATTCTTATAAGTTACTTCTCGTGTGTTTGTGCTGAATACGACACAACATCGCTGTCAAAGACTGAAATGTGATGTGTACTGACCAGCTCCAGCAGCAGGGAGAGCGGGGACGAGGCAGGCCGCCACCCCCAGCAGCAGCAGCCGCACAGACACCATGATGAACACCATCTGCAACACAACACGTACCGTCACTTCTGGCTAAAACACCGCGAACACCACCAACTCTTCAACAAGTGGCGTAATTCAACATCCATGCTAGCTTATCGTCTCTTTATAACGCGTCTATGGAAACATTAGGAGGTGACGGTAAGACGTCCAAACATTAATTTGTTGGAATTTTATCTAATGGCAGCCATCACGATTTGCTGTCAAGTTATTTAAAATAATGAAGTAGTTAAGAACGTAGCATGTAACGTCGCACGGCGTTAACAGACAATTAAATATTTAGCATTAGCTCTCACATTGTCGTCCAACGCCATATTGTTTCCGCAACGCAAATGAAGATGCTGTTGCTGTTACTCACCTAACTGGCGTCGACGTTAGTCCCCGTATAACGTTTACCGAATCGGCGCTATTCTTCTCATGACAAAAATAATAACGACTATCACACCGCGGTTAATAAAACTCTTGCTTCGCGTCCATGGATAACCGTGTCAAGTACGTGCTGCCGAATCTGTGGCGAGACCGCCCATTTCCCGTTAAAGCGAATGTTATGTCGCAACAAATTTGCGGTGCGGCGCCATTTTTGCAAGATCTCCACAAGATAATGATGGACCGCAACGCCTTGCGCAGAGCGTCCATCTGGCTACTACACGTATTAGACATTTGATGTAATGTTCAGCGAAGAAATGCTGTTGACTGATTGGTGGAAGAAACTGCCTGTCAAGCACTTTTAGACCAATGAAACGCGTCCGAGTTTGATCCTCCCCTCAAAGTGCTGCCATGACTGTTATTTTCCAGTATGTCTCCGCCCTTAGCGCACGCGCGTGTCCGTAAAAGTTCACGACCCCCTTGGCACGGAAATATCAATGAAATAGAAAAAACAGAATGTGCTGGGAAAAGGTGAACATGTGGAAGAAGGAAGATTCATGAATATTGTTATTACTTAAAAGCATACAAATGAAACATGTTTTCATACGTTTAATGTTCAAAATGAGATGTTTACCAATATAGACAAATACACTCTCATTCGAGCATGTACATATTTATATATAAACTAGACAAAAACATGTAGCAAAAGATTCCTTCAAGTCAACCTGCCTCAATTAGCAAAATTTCCTAAACAATAATTTCAAAATGTAACAATAGATACAGAGTTCATTCAGAAAATATACATACATTAAAGGCAATAGTCTTTTAAAAGGTTTGTCGAAAATACAGGATTCCGATAAGTATGTTGATGATCTTGATGCAGCAAAAACATAATATTCATCAGTCGGCAGGAAAGGTTGCACATCGAAAACTGAAAATATTGTTATTTGATCGATCTAGTGTTGAAAAAAAGAGCAATAAAACACTAAACAGGCATTCATTTCTTCTCAAGGATCAGCATGTGTCTCCTTGATTTTGAAGCAATCCACAACAAGCCTGGTCATGCTGGCACAAACCACATTCTCTCCATATTGAGTACAAAGTAAAAACAGGACACAGCAAGGTAAAAGCAGGCTGTTACACTAGAAGGTGGAAACACTCATCAATGCCCTGCAGATTTGTCTGTAGACCTGATCTGATTTCACACTGAGATCTGAAAATGGAACAAATTTGTTTCGAGCAGAGAGGGAGTGAAGAGAGGTTCTTCCTGTTTGGGGCCACTTTAAAATCTAGAGAGCTATTCTTAAAAAGGGAATCAAAATGAACTTCAACCTCCTTAGCTGAATCTCACCACAGAGGAGTGTGGGGACAGATGTTCATAATGATCAGAATGATTCTTACCTCTATTCTTCAGCAGAAAATAATGCACCATGACATTTTGATGATTCTGTTAATAATGTATCAGATGATCCCACTGAAGTAGAAGCTCTGACTCCCAGTCACCCGTTGACAATAAAATGTAAACCTGTGCTGACATTAGGACTTTGTGAAACAAGTCCTCATTTGGAAAAGCTGGATATGAGTGTACTTTTCCTTTTCTTTTTAGCTTATGTTGATGATCTGCCCAGATGTTTGAATGCCTGCAACACCAGTTGTAAGAGGGTGACAGATTAGTAAATCACCACCATCATGTACACAGATGACCTGGTTACCCTTAGTCCACGTAGTGTTGGTCTCCAGGATCTCCTCATAATATGCACCGAATATGGCATGATCACATTATTTATAACCCCAATAAAAGTAGGTTTCAATCAGTCAAACGAAAGGAGACAAGGATTTAAACCAGAGGCATTATCATATTATAAGACAACACAATTGCCTCTCCATTCATATTATGTGTTAGAATAAGTATAACTAATATTTCCTTAAGTACTTTACTAGATTTTTTAAAAATATACCAATATATAAATTAGTGTATATTTGCTTTTAGTGCCTAAATTATATGCTGATGCAAAACATGGAAAATCATCACAGAGTCTAGAGACCACTATTTGCTATTTTATTTTTTTATTTATTCATTTTATGGAATTTTCAAAGATTGGAATCTATGATTTTGTGTTGCTATGTGATTATTAAACATACATGAGGGAAACAACAAAAAAGACAAGGCAAAATATGGGAAAATGGAAACTTCCCTGTTTCCAGCAATCCTTTTGGCCAATCTTCAATAGATTTTGGAGTTAACAAGGTGTGCTTGAACGCACATGTCCTCATTAGCTTTAAGCTTATTTGCTTTCTCATTTCTCAATAAATCCTGCACGTCTGTGCAAGCTCTTGAGGGGCCACAGAAAATGAGGTTCCAGGACAGAATCGGCCTGCGGGCCTTGTTTGAAACACCTGATCTAAACTTTCCTGATTCTAAATTGTGCAATAACACTCTTAAGAGTAAGAAATACAGTAAAGTGCCTTAGTCATTTTATCTCAGATATGATATATATATATATATCTGATCATGAGGACATTTACAGACGTGTGCCACAGGATGTAAGCACAGGCAAACGTCTTGCCCACAGTTTCAGCATGTGCACAAAAGGTGTCAAGACTCTATAGAGCATAGTGCACAGCGCTTTACACTCACTTGTGGTCTAGCTACAGAAAGCCTGCAAAAAATTCAGCTAACACATAATGGCACCATGAGAATCCTGCTCAAAAAATCCAGATGGTGCAGTGGTTGCTGGGTCAGTACATTTTACATAGAGGCATTACCAACCCTGTGAAAAGCTGCATTGACTACACACTACACATCTAAACTCATGGAGCACTGGTGTAAAAGCCTTTATTGTAAATGTATTTTAAATAGAAAGCTTCTCAATTACTTTTATTTTCAAGAAGGTGAGAAGGTGAAACTCGTGTCTATCATTTTATGTTCTTTGTATCTTTGTCTGAAATAAAATAAATAATAATAATGATTTGAAAATCTGCATCCATAAAACAACCATGCAATGAGAAGACATACATCGAACACGTGTGGAAATGTTATTTATTATTTGAGAAATGCAATTTGTCAGTCGTTTTCTCTTTTTTTAACAATATATAAAGCCTTCATTCAAAGCTAGATGTCAGTATTACAGCTCCCAGCACTTAATTACTGGAATCTTTTAGCATTGAAATGAGTCTTTTATTTCTTTTAGTGTGTTTTATCAGTAACTGAATGAAACTAATAATTAAATGGTGCCTTTTACCTCAGTCAAAATCATTTTGTGTTGTACTAAAGGATCACACTTTTGCCAATACAGAAGTAGTTCATTTTATACAGTATGAAAACATTTGCCAACCTGTGTGTTGTTTGAGGAAATAAAAGTTGAATCGGGTTAAGTGTTAAGTCTAAAATACACAGTTTGTGGTCTGATTGGAAGCCCCTATTTGACATTTATTTTAATGTGACCACTGACTAGAACAAAAAAAGGGAAAAATATTCATATGATTGTTTCCTAATGTGTCTACACTATGGTAAAGATTGAAACATTGAAACTACAAGAAGGATTAAGGACAAGATCACAGTCTGAAGTAAAACAAACAGTTGAGTCTGAACTTCCCAAATCTGAATGCAAATGATATGAGGCCTTTTGCAAAACAAATATGTAATGGTGTTACTTTTTTCTTCTCACACAAGAATCAGGCCCCAACGACACAAATCTTGATTTTTTTTTTATCCACACACTTCTCTAGCCAATTTGGCCTCTGGAATTGCAATGCAAAAAAAGGTCACAGTTATAGATTTACAACTGAACCATTGAATACAGTTAATCTGTGAAGAATACTCACATACACTAATGTGTTACAATTAAAAAAGGAGTGTTTCTGTTACAATGAGTTTCCACCTGTGAGGGGTGTACAGCAGCTGTGCTGGGAGCTTTGGCCGGGACATTAAACCTTTTTCGTGTTTCATTTGTTTCTTTCGGGCTGCCGTTCAGTGTCTCCTCCGCGGAGGTCTTTATAGATTGTTGAGCTCCAGAAGGGTTTGGTCCAGCACCTGGTGCATTTCCAGGTTTTCTTCTTTGGCTTGGGCCACTTTCTCTGGAGGGGGAGATAAGTCACAGGTGAGCTTCCGTATACGACCTCTACAGCAGTGGTTCCCCTCCTTTCTAAGCCAGTAGGCCCTTAAAACAGAAAAGTCTAGCTGGGACTTCTCATCATAATGTTGCACTGACTACCACTGGTATTGGAGCATCAAAGAAATAAAAAATATATATAAAAGTACCTTCAACACTACATTATGTTATTAAATATGGTTTGTATTACCTCCTTATATTTCCTAGTAAAAAATATGTAAGTTGTCAATCATTATAGTGGGGCTAGTAGTCTGAAACAAATGCAAACATTTTCAAAATGTGAAAACTTCTCCATGATGTAGGAACAAACCACCTACCAAATATCTGGAAATCTGTGTGCAGGTTTACCAAGGAGAACTGCTGCTGTGTGAAGGGCAAAGCCGATCACAGCAGATATTGATCTCATTCAGGTTCATTCTGCTTATCACACTTCGTATTGAATTAACTGATAATTAAAATTATGCAACTCATGGTTATTATTTATGATAGAATGCTCATTTTACTCTTAATGCCTAAAACCTTTGCAAACTACCATAAGTTGAACAGTAAGTCAATAAAAAGGAATCCCATTTTTCTTGGCCATGTTAAATTAGGAATATTTTTTGGAAGCTCACTAATTGAATAATTTTCTAATAATGAGTTTAGATACCAGTTCAGATACATCATTTCTATCAGGCAACTTTCTAGGTAATTACAAACCAATATAATATAGTGTTAAATGGGTTATTTTGCTCAGCTGCTTGTACTTATTTAATGAAACAGTGTTTTTACAGCAGTTCTAAAAGCATGAACTGGAATCCCCACATCAATACGTAAAACACAGCATCCAGAAATTGTCTTTTTGTAGACTTTTCACTACCATGATTTTCAGTACTAGTGTGGTCCGTTCAAAATGTGCCTTTTCAGACGACTTGACCTATGATTTGCTGCTCGATTCTTTTTTAGGAACCACCCAGACAACAGTAGTTACACGTTGTTGTTCCAGTGGCGTATCGGACAAAGAGAGATTCGATATTTCAGTACAGAACAGCTTCAGTTTCAATTCCCCTATAGAAAGAAGGCCTCCTTCCGCTCTGGTGTTGAAACATTTGCAATCCACAAATGCACATACAAAGGTAAAGAGCTTTGTCATGTACCGTACAGCAGGAGCCGAGCCTGGATGTGAGGAAAGTACTGATCAGACTTTCAGCAGTAAAAGGAGAATGATGGGTGAAGACAAGCTGTTTTTTCCAAGTGGGAAAGGGTGTAATATATATTTATTTTATATCCTCCTGAGACCCAGCAATTCATTGTAGACCTCTGTAGGGGATGCTTGTTTTTGGCCTGTATCTCATACACCAAACTTGCTATTACAGTAGGTTAATTCCTGTTGGGCTTTGCAGAGGACATCCTGGGCTTTTCAATGTGGGACATTTGTGGGGGTGGGATCTTGACTAAATTTGTTCCTGGTTCAAAAACCAGAAAAAGAAATTCCAAAACTTTTTTTTTTTCTCTCTCTGGGTCTCAGGAGGATATGTGGTCTTTATTTTGTAAATATAAAGAGTATGGTCTAGAGCTGCTCTATGTTGTAGTGTCATGTGATAACTTAACTGTTAGGATTTGGCGCTATATGATAATTGACTTTAAATTTTCTAAATGGTGACATGGCATGCAAATGTATATAATAAAAATGTTTTCTTTTAATGGTTTTAAAGCTGCATTTCAGTACAGTGATGCAATCTTCAGAATTTTACAGACTATTCTGTTTGATAAAATGTAACAAGGTACCATAAAACTACCTGTTGGAACACAAATTACTATATATATATATATATATATATATATATATATATATATATATATATATATATATATTTTTTTTTTTTTAAATAATAAATATATTTTCAAATCTGAACTGAAGTGCACACATACCATCTTATAATGCTGTTTGTGTGATTAGAATTAAATTATTAATGTTACAGACCCTCCGAAGGAGGAATTTAGATGTATATTGAAAACGCATGTTTCCAACTATGCGATGGTGTACTACTACGTATACACTGCTTATTGATGGTGAACAGAGGAAGTAAATGAAAGAGAAAGAAGGCAAGAGCAGAGAAAGACAGAAAAGTCAAGAGAGCTTTAATACATTTATTACAGAGGAGAGAGGGGAGACAAGTTTGACATGAAGATTTAAATAAAGAGACGACACACAGAAGTGACTAAACCCCTCTACGGCCCAACACCACCACTTGCTGCAGGCCGGGTCGGGGCACATTAACGTGACGTTTTCTAGACTCTTCTTGGCCAACAGTACCACTGTGGAATGGAGCGAAACAGCAGCAGGCAGAAGAGATCAGACAGGACGGAGGAGCAGAGAGGAAGACAGAGAGCGTCTACAGTGTAGTCATGTCGTTGAGGGCCAGGTCCAGCTCCTCGCTGAGGGCCTTGCCCTTCAGCTTCTGTGCATACACCTCATCTGATGGAGGACACACACACACACACACACACACACACAAACAGATAACAGACCGAGACGACAGACACACCCAGCGGAAACAGATTGCGGTGAGAGGACAGGAAACAGAAGTAAAATGTATTTAGAAAAAAGAAAAGATTCAGTTTCATAATGACCAAGATTTGCTTGAGTAGAATTCACGCCAGTTGTTACCGCAGCTCATCGAGCGCAGAGTAACGACAGCCACAGCAAACATGTTTCATTCATTATCCATGGACTGAACACACCATGCTGTGTTATCCTTCCAACACTTCCATGTTCAACACATGCCACGAACATTTTCACCACTAAAACTATCTTATTCACATCAACTTTTCAAACCCAGTCAAAACAATCCTTATTATCATAATTCGCCATTGATACAAAAGTACAGAAGTATGAAAGTTGAAGTAGTCATACAATATGGCCGACAACAGATCTACTCAGACGTCTGTGGAGGATTTTATCTCGCTGTGCAGGACTGTGAGCCACAGCCAAAGCACTCCTTCATTTTTTTTATTCACAATCAAATATTCCAAAAGCTGTAACCACTGTACGCTTCCTTCGTTTTTCCTTAACTGTGATGTCTGTGCTTCAACTACTATTTGCCCATTTGTTTGCTTTCATAAAACTGAAGTTTTCTGATTTTGTTTCATGTGAATCTTTAATTTGAGCCTTAATCTTTGCGCACTATTTGTTAAAAGGGTATAGTATATCTTTCCTATCGGTGTACTCACATTAATGTAGTACAGTAGGATATAATCATGAACAGTACACTTAACCCCAATGAGAAAATGTATCCTGACTCTGAGAAACAAAATTAAAGTTTTACATCCAACTTTGAAATTTAACTTCAATACCAGCTGCCACTTGAGAGAACCCAAGAACGTGACTGATTTTATACACACTGTTTTTTTTGCTCCAAGTGTGTGATGCATGGAACAATTTTTCTATAACCCCTACTTATTTAGGGTAAAAAAAAAAACATGAAAGTTGCATGATACGGGACCTTTAAGGGAGGGTTTCAAGTTGAGTGACAAGGGTCCCTAAACATTCGAGACAGTCACGAAATATAAGTGATTGTCCCGAAATGTGTGTCATTCTTTTGACATTCTGCAATGATTCATTCATTCAAATCAACATGGCCGCTGGAGCAGAACCCCAACACACCGCTAAAAAGTATAAATGATCCATGCAGGTACTGGGAGGAGTGGGTGGGGATGTACCCATGGATTGCTAAAGCTATAAATGATGACACGAAAGCAATTATGTAAAGTGTATAGAAATTATGTTTTAAGCGGGTTCCCCCACCCATCCTGAATTTTAGCACAATTTAATCTGGCCACCCAGGTTTTGGGTCTTTTTTTTAAACTATTGCAACACATAATCTATTACAGACCTTTTATTACAGTGTTATACACTGTGAGTCTGTGGTATTGTTACATCACTCATCAATATTATGAAATAAATATAAACCTATCACCAAATGACTAATGAGTCATTTTATCTTATCCTTCCAATCACCATTGTCAGTTCACTTCCAACGGTAGAAGTGGGATCAGTCAAGTTGCTTGTTACTGTGAGGTTATTCGCTGCAGGACAGAAAGCAGGCACGAGCGACAGGTGGAAGTGAATTACCTTCCAAATCGTCGATGGTCTTCTCCAGCTTGGCCACAGACCGTTCTGCAAACTCTGCACGGGTCTCAGCCTGGAACACACACAGCGCAGCGCTGACACACTCTCTGTTCATTTGGTTCATAAAAATGATAAATGCAGAACAATAATTATGCAACAGGTATGGGAATGTAGAAATTTCACCTCTTTAAGTTTGTCAGTAAGAACTTTAATTTCCTCCTCGTATTTGTCCTCCTTTTGCGAGTACTGAAATCCAAAAAGGAAAAAGGTATTAATTCAGATACAAATGCTGCTATTAGCTACTAAAAAGGGGACATACTGTGGATACATGGTGCTTCTTAGCTGTACTACATTAGGAGATTATTTTTTATTAATTTACAAAAGACGAGTAGAATAACTTGTGCATAATTGGGTCTGAAATACATAATGACACAATGAAACATTTATTGGCGTTTTTCTATATTTCTACCCAAGTTGATAGAAAATATCTGCTTATAGAAGTTAAATTTTTACTTTATATCCTACAAATCTAAGAATCTACAATTTACTCCATTTACTTTGGCTATATTATCTGAATTGATATGAATATCCTAAGATAAGAAAATGAACTCTTGTGACAATATAATGACATATATAAACCAAGGTCTTGAGGGAACTGAAATAAAATTAAATAAACTCATTATCAGAGGGAAATTATGTCAATTAAATGTACTAAGGTATGGCTTCTTTCACAGCAGTTTTATGTCACTGCAGCAGGTTGAGGAGGAATGTTAAATTACAATAGAACATCAGCATATACACAGTCTGATTGGCTCGTTCGGAGGCAGGACGCTCCTTTAGCTCCTTCTGTACCTTATCAGACTGGGCCTCCAGTGACTTCAAGTTGTTGGTGACATTTTTCAACTCTTCCTCAAGGTCACCTGATTTACTGAGCAATGCGATCGAAGAGGAAAAGCAAGAGGAGAAGAAGAAAAAAAAAAGGCAATGATTGGAAAGGCAGGAGAGCAGAAGAGATTAAACCCTGACCCCCAAACATGTTCCTGCCCGTCTCACTCAGGGACAGAAGATTGATATCTGTCTTGTTGCAGAACTGACTGATTTCTGTTCAGGCGATCAACAGCTTCAGCGTAACGCTAGGACAAATGTAGGCAGCTGGTAATAGGAGTCCTAATACTAACCTGGGTGGAGGGCAGATTACAGCCTGATTTTTATATAGATGAATTAAAAATTAAAGTGTAAGTCTCTTGTTGCTCCATATTTTCTTATTGTCATCAAATCCAATGTAAAAAAAAAAAAAACATTAACATGAACTGGGTGTGTCTCTCGATACTTTCTGATTTCTCTAGTCATTTCAAGGCCATTGTTTCCTATTGAAGACAAATGTGTGGTTGCCATTGCTTGTCAAATGCAGGTATTGTTGGAGGCAGTTCATCACTATGTTATTGGCCTATTACATTTTTAAAAGGGCAAAATGCATTACATTATCAGCTGCTACATAGGAATGGTAACTAATAATTATTGTTATGTGATAGATTATTATAATGTTTAAAAAAAGCTGCATTGTAGTTTATATACACATGTTCAAATGTTTGGGGTCACTTACAAGTCCTTATTTGTTAAAGAAAAGCACTGTTTTTTTCAATGAAGATAACATTAAACTAATCAGTAATGCACTCTATACATTTGTAATGTGGTAAATGACTATTTTCTGGGTGACCCCAAACTTTTGAAAAGGTAGTGTGCCCCTTAAACAATGACCATATATTTATGTGCTTTATTGACAAGAAGAAAAACACGGAACACCACCAGACTTATCCTTTAAGTTGCGCTCGGGGAGCACGCGTAAGGTCAGAGAGAGCGAGTGCAGGTTAGACAGAGGACAGAGAGAGAGGAGGGGTGGACAGGCTGCAGGTCGGAGGAGCACAAGGCAGGTCAGGTCGTACAGTGAGTACCTCTTCCTCTCCGCACATCATGGACTTCATATTTTGGTCCATTAGTCGGAGCTCCTCCTCCAGCTCCCTCACTCGCCTGCAGGGGGGGGTTAGTCCACACAGCCAGGGCGCCGGGTGTGAGGGAGGACAGTGGGTGGGGGGGGGGCAGTCATAACACAACACAAGTCCCATACAGGCGGTGGTGATGTATTGAGGCATGCATTACATGGAAACACATGGAAAGAGAACACAGAACACTCATCTAGTGGCCTGAACTACTAAGCGTGATCACGGTGTCAGCCGCCTGTCATTGGGCCACTCAGGTTTCCTGGTATCACGAAGGTGGCCCTGATAACACTCAAAAAATATATTGAAAAAAACTGTTTTTAACTTTTTTCTAGAGTAGGCTAGGACAGATTTAATACATTTAAATATATATATATATTTTTGACAGCAGTTCATCATCTCATGGAAAATACTCACTATTTATATACAATATATAATAATGCCAACATCAATTTTGGAAATTTAGAAAAATTTTATAATAATAATTAAACTTCTATTGTAGTTATGTGATTATATCATTTACATTTCACCCTGCCAGCATAAGTCATTAGGTATCACTATTAATTCTCATATCATATGCATTACTTCATTCATTGTGATGAAGATAAAAATGTCGCTTGGAGGTAATTATCACACTTCTTTCGCCTGACAACCCAAAGTCAAGGGTAAGGTTGAGGATACTCGAAACTAGGTCCGACCACATGGCCTTTAGGAAAAGAAGAAGAAAAAAATTTTAAATCTGAATCCATTTTCTTTAAATGTTACCCCCTGAAGCCATGCTTCCAGACTACAGGAATGGCTATACACCTGTGTTTGACAAATCACCATCCAATAACGTTGAATGTGACACTTACAATGATTGGATGGACATTCAATCCTGCAAATCTCACAGGTTACTAGTTTTTAGAATTTAATTAATTGGATGAAATCTAGGTGAGAAGGGGAATTTAAGCAACATGATTAAATAAAAAATACTCTAGATGAACATAATCCAGTTCACCTTTAACAGACGCAGCTGAGAGCCAGCTTCATGATACCAGTCATCTAGGACGGCCATAGTGAGGCTTAGTGAAGCCAGATAAACTCAAAGAGAGCCAGACGAAGCTGAACTTTATTTGCGGTCCAAGCCTCTGGTCTCTATGTGATTAATGCATTTGTTATTTTTTTTACAGATGGTGATTCACACATGGCTACATGGGCCTAGGGTAGAACAGCTTGCACTAGAAATTATTAGCAAATCACCAGAAAATAAACTGAAAGTGAGGATTTGCTGCTTTTCTGTTTCATATCATATGATTTCTTGGATTGTGGACTATTAATTAAATGAAATAAAATATTTGACATTAACAAATAACAAAAAGGTTGCAGTTGTTAAGAAACTGTCCATTAAACACTTAACATTGCATCATATCACAGTTCACACTTGGGTTATTAAATTATTAAAGCTAATCAATGACAAAGTGAATGTGCGAGATCACATGTGGTCATAGCAGAGATCACATGATCTCTTCTATGACAACATAAATAATGTACAGAGGGTGCAGGTGTTGACTTACGCCTCGGCCACCTCAGCACGCTCCTCTGAACGCTCCAGATCTCCCTCAAGGATCACCAGTTTACGTGCAACCTGCAGACATTCAACGCAGACTGAACCTGAATCCTCCCAACGAACAGGATAACTCTGCCATTACACTAACCTTCAGCATTTAGTAACTACAGCTCTCTGGGTAAAAGTTCCCTACTACATGCCAGGTATACAAAAGTTCTAAACTTTGAGGTCACTTAGAAATGTCCTTATCTTTGAAAGAAAAGCACTGTTTTTTCAGTAAGGATAACATTCGACTAATCAGAAGTCCACTCTATACATTGTTAATGTGGCAAATGACTATTCTTGCCCTCAAATGTCTGGTTTTTAATGCAAAATCTTCCCTGCAAAATTGTATTTAGGCTACGTTATTTGATCAAAAATAATAGTGCTTGACAAAATAACACTAAACTTTTGAGGAGAAAGCGATACAGAGAAGTTGCACACATATATTTAAGACCCAGATATCAATATACATGACTTTTTTCTATTCCTTGTGTTGTTCAGAGTAGATGGCAGACTGGAAACAACATGATGATTCAGTTCCTGATTGTAAGTCACTGACTTTCCAGTGTGTGTACACACCATGTTCAGTAAATCAAAACCTGTTGAGAGCGAGTGTGTAGTTTTTGATCGCGGTGAAAACCAGCGAGTCTCCCACCTCTTCATATTTGCGGTCAGCCTCCTCAGCGATGTGTTTTGCCTCCTTCAGCTGCATCTCCTGGATCTCCATTTTCTCCTCGTCCTTTGTTGCTCTGTTCTCAATGACCTTCATCCCTCTGAAACGACATACATTTTTCTACATCAAAGTCCTGATCGTTGTGAAATTCATCGAAGATAAAGCTGCTCCATCTGAACACAGCTGTCACTGTTTTGTGGTGTTTTTAAGTTTATCATTTTTTCTTTGGCTCAGTAGGAAGAAAATAATCCTATCTTGACTATCTAAACTATGTTGGTGGTGCTGCAAAACTTCTGCATTTCTTTTTAAATCTATCTTCAGAAATTCAGTAGATCGCTGTCTGTCTTACCTTAATGACTAATACTTAATGTCCTGTGACTAATACTTGACTGTCAGGATGGGCCTGCCTTGGTTGAAGGTCAGGGCAATAAATTTTAGGAACAGCAACATAAGTAAACTACTATGTAATACCCATCGACTCATTCCTAGAACTCTGTTCTCTCTGCAAATATCTGTTTTTTTCTACTCTACCTCATATATTAAACACCTATGTAAAATCATTTATTATAGAGTTTAACAGCATCCACCAACTGCAGTAAAATTACAGTAAAATAAATGAATGCTTCTCAAAAGGAGATAAACTAGAGAAACTGGGCATTCTAATCTGAATGAAGGGAGGATTAATGTACAGCAGCATTAGTTTATCTATGTGTACCTGACAAAAAAACTGACAAGTGGGTGGCTATGAATTAGTCTTATTGAGTAAAGGCCAGATTATTAACAGTTACACTGTGATAAGTTGATTATTATGTGGTAATAGCCTGAAATGTTCACAGTCTAACCACTCCCCTAAATTAAGACCCTGTCTTGTAGAGGGGCTGGTCAAAATAGTTTTAACCCTTTAATATTTTATGTACGTTCATGGTGTGTTTTTTTTATTAAAAGGATCAGGATTTCACAATGCTTTCTAAGGTTGTGGGTAAAATCAACTAACGTTTGCCCTGAAGCCCCCTGGTGGGTCAATCCAACTCTGCAACTAATTGAAACAATCATTCATCATCACCACCATCAGTGATACATTATATAAAATAACAAAACTATCTTCGACCAAAACGATACTATGAGATGCAGTTTGGAGTTTTTTTTTTTACATCAAAGTTAGACTTCAGGTGGACTGAAGTGAAGCTATTCACCTCTCACTCTCATCTGCAGCTTTCTCAGCCTCCTCCAGCTTCTGCAGAGCAGTAGCCAATCTCTCCTGAGCTCGGTCCAACTCCTCCTCCACCAGCTGGATACGCCTGTTTAGAGAAGCCACCTCTGCCTCGGCCTGCAGGAACACACACACACACACACACACACACACACACACACATACACACACACACACACACACACACAAATCCAATACATGATTCATTTCATTTCATTTCATTTTCTATACCCGCTTATTCCTCATTAGGGTCGCAGGGGTCTGCTGGAGCCTATCCCAGCGCATTATGGCGAGAGGCAGGGATACACCCCAGATGGTCGCCAGCCAATCGTGGGGCACACACACACCATTCACTCACACACTCACACCTACGGGCAATTTAGAGTTGCCAATTAACCTGAGCATGTTTTTGGACTGTGGGAGGAAGCCGGAGTACCCGGTGAGAACCCACGCAGACACGGGGAGAACATGCAAACTCCACACAGAAAGGTCCCAGACCCAGGACCAAGTAGGTCTTGAACCTGTGACCTTCTTGCTGTGAGGCAACAGCGCTACCCACTGCTCCACCATGTCGCCCCCCAATACATGATAATAATGAAAAAACATATCTTGAGGCACAAAGTAACATAGTACTTGCATTATGTTTATTGATGAGGCTAGTACCGTTACCCAGGTGACTGATATGTGTAGATAACATCAGCAATGTGTCACCTGAGACGCTGCATTCATCACACAGCTCTGACTCATGGCTACTTTATCGCGGAGAGTAAATGTAGACAAAAGGTGAAAAAGAAAAGCAACAAACACAGACAGCAATAAAGACCAGTAACTACGCTAGCACAAGAGACGCGATGATGTCAGTGTCGTAGAAAACACATTTCACATTCTTGCGTCTAAGATTCAGCACAACAAAGTCTCCATTAGATGGTGAGTAACAACACGCAACAGGTTCTTTGTGGCGTTCACTTGAAGGCGTCGTGGTGGAATTGGTTTGATATTGGATATGTGACACACAGTCGACGGCTTCAAGTACACTCATTTAACTTGTGATGTATATGTCAGATTATTGTGACGTCTTCATAGTCATCCAAGGGCTCAAAATGTCAGACGATTTTATGTCAGACGAATTATTTAAACAATAATTATGAGCTGTTTATGTATTTTTGTGAATTCAACACTCATTTAACTTGTAATGTATATCTCAGATTCTTTTCAAACAATGTGTGGCCTTCATTATCCTCCAGGGTATATATCACAAGATAGTAAATATTTTTTTATATGACTTAATTTATTGAAAATGAAAAAAAGTGCATTTTTTGTGAATTTTTGCCTCGAATATCCAATATAAAATCAAGAACATCCGAATAGCACGTGAATGCAGCATCAGTTAGTAAAGTTACTGCTACTTCCGGTCACTTCTGACAAGGTGAAGGTTACCTGCAACGCTAATATGTGACTCGTTTTTTATTTTGCTACTTTTGCATTTTGTTTACTTATTTCAAACACAAAATCCTACTGAGAGGAGTTAATTCGTGAGTTCTCGTCGCTTTCGCTTGTCGCAGGTCGACCGTCGGTTCGGTCCACCTGGCGCGTGGCCGCGCGGGGGGGAACGTTACCCGCTCTCTGGCCTGCCTCTCCATGTCCGCCTCCTGCTGCAGCATCTCGGCCCGGTCCTCCGCCTCGTCCGCCACATGCTGCAGCGTCTGGATCTTCCGTCTCACCGAGTCGACGGACGTTAGAGCCGCCATGCCAGGCCGTTGAGGAGTCAGCCCGTGTTGTCGCCGCGTTGCCGTGGCAACGGCGTTAGCGGTCGGGAGTCACCGGGATGCGGCTCTTCCGGTTACGATTTCAAAATAAAGCACTTGGGCAAATGCCGACTGTTATGTGATGTAACCCTAAAAACGTGCTATCAACGAGTTTTATATTAAAATGTTGACGTTTTATTTTCTTTTTCAGTTCTTTAGACATTCTGTGTAAAGAAAAATCGCAGAAAATTGTGATTTTTGTAAAAAACAATTATGCAAATTGACTTTTAAATGACAAGAAGCTAACGTAAACACAACATGTACATTTGGAGAGATCAGACAACTGTTCCTTTAAACTTTATTTTAACCTTTTTTTCACTTTCTTTCAGGGTATCAAAAAAAATTAAATTAAATTTTGCTCACACACTTCATGCACTGGTGTGGAAGGGGGCCCACTGACATCAAGAGTGTACAGGGCCCCATGATTTTGGTGCTACGCCCCTGCAGTGGACTGTAAACGGCGTGGCTCGTCCCGTTGCATGAACAACCTAAATCTGTTTGCGAATAGAACAAATGTTCATGCTGAAGCCGAACATCACCTCGCAGACGCCTGCAAGTAGAGGGAGCATAAACAAATTCATGCATTGCTCCAATTCTTTTCCCATGTTTGGTAATGTCGTAGTAGTAGGAATCTCCGCTCAATACAAATAAAACGAGGAGTCACTCTTCCCTGCAGTTGCTCTGAGATTCACCACTATAATTGGTCAGAAATGCGATGACTCATAAATCATAGCATATAATACCACATACCATATAAGAAATTTTTTATACTAAAAGTTCCAGATATTTAAACAGGGATTATACTATGATTGCAATTCCCTGTATGTTATTCACCCTCTCTGCCTGCATTTATCATTTCTCAGATGTCCACTATCAAATTAGTTTGGAAATGGCAAAGAAAAAAATAGATTAAATAGAAAAACTTGAATGCCAATCTTTTAGGCTTTTAAATGCTGAGACTGTCGTTACTATTAATACACTGATCAAACACTTCAGTGGTGACACTGACCTCTGAGAAGCAGAAATGAGAGCAGCGTGACATAACAATAATAAACTTGTAGTTTAGAGCGCTGCCTCAAACTGATTTTGAGTCTGGAGACCATGAGGAAAATATAAATGTGTTTCATAGACAGCGATAGCAAGAAGGCAATAACAATAATTTTGGTAAAAGACTGAACCTACTACCATAAAGCAATAGCTTAAAATATTAAGAGATTTATACTATGGAAAATGTGACCCCTGTTATCCAGGGTGGAGTGAAAAGAATGGTTTTTGTATGAAAAAGGTTATTTTCTGGTTGTTTTACATATGTTTCATTGTAAAGCACAAATAAACACACCCACACCTCCTCACAACCCTGCAGGAAGCTGCTGAACTGCTGGAATTTTTGGCGAACGCAGCCTTATATGTAAAGAGGTGTATGAGCGCTGCTAAGACAAAGTTTACTTTGCTTCGCCATCATCATCATATTACGATTATTAATCTAACACAGCCACAAATAGACATGCTGTCTTATCACTATGCCTCCTGCAAACAGCTGTGTTCACAAAAGCTCCCGTCCACATGGGGCCGCTAAAGTCAACGCATCGTCAGCGCTCCCTTGTTCTAACTTTACGTTGGACACATTGCTTGGCCGTGGAAAACAATCACAGCAGCATTTTCTTCCACCTCAAGGCTTAATTTAAGCTACCTGGTATGTCAGGCAACACAAAAAATGAATACAAAATGAATAAATGAAATTTTTGTCCTTGGGGATATATATATATAAATATATATATTTGTATATGTGGTTAATAGTTAACACTTGTTCCAAACGAGGACTCAAGAAACCGAATCCTGTCGGGCCAGGTCAAGCCCTCCAGATTGGTCAGAATGGATGGCTTCAAACCTCAAAGGTGCTGACAGGCTTTATGATATGTTAGTAGAATCCGATACTGCACATGACATGATTTAATACTGCAGCTGTCAGCAGTGACGCTGCTCGTCATCGTCAGTTTTCCACCGGAACCAATGGGAGGCGGAGATTTAGCTTTGAATTAAACGGCTGTGATTTACGAACGCGTACGAGACGAGGGGCGGCGTGAAGTTGGGTCGACTGAAACAAACCTGGCCTGTGCATGAGAAGACTATCGCTGCCGGTTTATTGCACTAATAATACGTCTGGAGGTCTAAATTTACTGCGCAGCCTGGTGTTAGTTTCTAAACAGTTTGAGTTGTGATATATGAAACATTTCGGAATGACAGCACAGCCAAGTCACCAATATGTGTGTGTGTGTGTGTGTGTGTGTGTGTGTGTGTGTGTGTGTGGGGGGGGGATCAAATGTGACTGCACTAAGTACAATAGGTTAATATGGTCTTAATATAGTTTCCTCCCTGCAGTAAGGTGACCCCCTGGCTGCCATCAGCCCCCCCCACTCACATCTGTGGCCTTCTTCTCTGCCTGCTCCAGCTTCTCCTGGGCATCCTTCAGCGACTCAGAGTATTTGTCCAGCTCATCCTCCACTCCTTTCAGCTTCTTCTGCAGGCCAAGGAGCTCCTCCTCGAGCTACAGGACACACAAACACACAACATGTCAGAGAGTTGGAAAGCTTTTTGACACATACTGTACATCTAGTTCTGTCACTTTTGTCTTCTGAGCAATGGAATGAAAAGTCACTGTGACTTTTAAAAGTGCCCATAGGATGATTCCTAATAGTTCCTCCAGGAAATATTTTAATATTGCAACAGAAGACAAATCAGGGTTTAAGGCTTGCCTCAAAGCAATTAATCCCCCTTCCCTTAGTCTTGTCCCTTCGCAGACATGATGCATTGACGAAGACGACAAAGCTTTCTGCATCATATATGCATCATATTCAGCAAACCAATGTATGTTACGCACCAAACTCACACCAATTTATCCACCAGAAATCTTAATGTATGTCACATTGAAATTTGATGTGCATATTTCTTCCACAGAAAATGACCATTTTTATGGCAGCCATATTGACATGAAATATCAGGTGCCTCTAATGATATTAATTCAGGCTGCATTGGAGCAGAGCATCCCACCCCGACTCTGATTGATCCTAGAGGGATCTTATTTAGCAGCATTACTACTGTTTCATGGCAATATGGCTGCCGTGAAAAAGGTCCATTGGCAGATGGTCATGAAATCTACTGGGTACAGAGGATAAACGCCATGCTAAGGTGACCCCTCCCCATTTTGAACTCAAGGCTATTGTTATCGACCAATAAATTCCCTGCGTTTGTTTCATCGAGGTGCTTCGAGGAACTATAAAAAGACAATTGTGATGCGGCTCGACGACAATGTCCCCCGGACAAATGTCCTTTCTATATCGCTCCCGATGGTCCCTTCCAGCCCGTAGCCATGTAAGGCCCGTCGGTCACAAATAGCTGCGGAGAAGTCCTGATCCCACAGCCAGCAGCGTTGTGGCAACTCCAAAAACCCGACAGCCTTGACTGTCTTTCTGTGCCGGGCAACAATTCAAAGAAGGTGGGGGGGTCTTTAGAGGGAATACAGAAATAGACACACTGGTATTATATGTCCCCCCCCGGCACAAGTGATTGTGCAGGCATTGTGATACTGTAGCTATGAGCCGGGTCCTCTGGGAACAATTGCTATGTGGACAGTTGCATGGTTAAATAGTTGGTATCTATTCATAGATCGCTACCTGATCTGGACAATTGCACTGTGGTGAAAAGGCAGCGGACCTCCATAAACGAATATGTCGCTGGGCTCTGCAGCTTAAACAATACTTCATGCCTAATTTCTTAGGTCACAGCTGGAAAACTGCAGCTGGATTTGGCAGGAGGAGAATTGGAAACAAACAATGGTTGACTGTGTATATACTGATGACACAGCATGTTCCAAATGTAATGGATCTTGATATAATCACTGGATACAATGGGATACAATGTGTTTTAAGTGTTTTTCTGTATTAAATCTTGTCAAATTTCAACACATGAGTTATAACACAAACAAAAGCACCATTAAAAAATTAACAGATTAATATTTTTTACTATGAGTCAATATATAAGTGAGTCAGTCAAGTGCCCTCTAAACCCCTTGATGAGTTGTGGATTTGACCACACCTGTTCAGGTTGCAAATTCAGATGTTGAATCACTTGTGTATTTTGGGCTCTTCATATGAATTAGTTGTGAAATTGAACATCTACATTTAGTGTATCATACAACTAACAAGGTACAAGACAAGACAAGTTTTCTTTGTCTGATCTGATCTCACTTTTTCCCGTTTGAATAATTCTTTTTTTATCAGAAATATACACAGACAGAAGCTATCCAAAGCCCTGCTGTACGTGCTCATGTTTTGAACAACCAAACTACATATTGCACAATTATTGAAATACAACCAAACTATCAGTATCAGTATTAAATTTCTCACTTTAATCAATGACTCGAGCATCATATGATCCTCTTTTCAATATAAGTTCCATCCATTCATAAGATACAAAGAGGATGTATTTTTGGCCTAGTCAAGGCAAGTCAAATAACCCAAAATCAGCTTAGGGGACATAAGACCAGTACAGCAACACAAAATCACCTCACATCAAATATGGGAAAAAAAAGGAAAAATGAAACAAACCTCAAGAAGAGCAACAAAGAAGGAATCCCTCTTCCAGGAACAATAGACTTGATACTGGTTCCATTAAACTTTGTTTCCCTCTCCTGATCAATAATGTCTTATCTGTGTATCCTTAATATATTTAAAAGATTTTAACCACTTTTTATCGCTCAGATCACACAATGTAATTTGAATGTAGTGTCTTGGATACATTACAATTCTTATATTAAGAGGATTACAGATGATTTGTTCCAATAGTTCTTATATCTGCAAATTATGGTGTCCTACAAGGTTCCATACTAGGCCTCATTTTAATTTCAATTAAGTATTGGTTGTGTTCTTGTGTTCTGTTTTTTTTTTTTTTTAAGATTTAATATTATCTTATTTTCTGTCAACTGATGATATAAATCTCAAGTTTTTTTTAACATTAGCTCACTTTAGCTATAATAAGCAACTGACCATTGGTGGCTGGTTAATATAACGATATCAGATCAATATTGATCATCTTAGATTCAAGATATTGTAATATGATGATGTAAGTGATGCCTTTTCCTGGAAATTTCACAATACAGATATATAGGCCTGTGGTCAAAAAGTAAGTAATATATAATTTGGCTCATATTTCACAGCTCATTTCATTTGTAAGAATATGAAGGGGGCCCTCTTCTTTCATAATCCTACACTATAAAGGTCTTCATGATTTTATTTCTGAAATCTTCACGTGGCTTATGAACGCATTCATGCCTGAATTTGTCTTTTGTGGGGGATAATTCTCATGATTGAGGATCTTCTTTTGATTCTCTATATTGTTCTTTGACTTCACTTGTGATATTTCAGTTGCTCTATTAAAAGGCCCTTCACCAGAGCTGCGACGGTTGGTCTATTAATCTAACTCTATTTTGATCATTTGAATCGTTTTTAGGAAGAAAATATAAAACTCTTTTGTTCCAGCTTCTCAAATCAAATCTGATTATTTCCCTTTTTTTGAGTCTTCTCTAATAGTAAAACTGATGATTTTTGGTACTGCGGACTTTTGATCTTGACATGGACATTTTAGGTTGAATCTTCAGCTTTGGGGAAAAAGTGATAATTTTACTTATTATTCACTCATTTTATGAGTGAATAACGACTAATCAATTCAACAATTGATGGATCAATTGACTATTAAAAGTGTCTGGGTGTGTATTTTGGATATATAAAATGATCATTGCTATTCTCCTCCTTAATAATATCCCACTTGTTAATAAGTGACTGAAGTGCAGCTCCATCTCCCCCCACCTGCTTGCATTTGTCCTCCGCTCCCTTCTTGTCCCCCTCGGCTTGCTCTGCCCGGTCTATGGCGTTCTCCTTATCCAGCTTCAGCATCTGCATTTTCTTCTTGATGGCCTCCATGTTTCCTCAAAGGGGTTGCGTTCGCTTATCCGGACAGACAGAAAGAGTGAAAGAGGGGAGAGATGAGCCGGCGTGGGACGCTGCTGCTGCTGCTGCTGCTGCTGCTGATCGTGTGAGCGGCTGTGAGGATGGAAGCGGCTGCACGCGCCGCGCCGCTTTTTCTCAGCGCGGAGACGTTGTCCTTATTTAGGCAGCGAGACGTCCGGGGCCGGCGCGCGCGCGCTCGTGACGTGTGTCTTTCTGCGCGAATAAATCAGCGTGTCCGCGATATTACCATATTAAAAAAAAAGAAAAAGTTTTAACTGACTGGATCGGTGTCCACCTGGAGAGGTGGAACTAGAACGGGATGGAACCTGAAGGAGAAAAAGGCGAAGTGTTCACATCCTTTACTGAAGTACAAGTTGGGAGGGTTTCTTTTAGAGCGGATTAAGCTACAGATTGCCGAATATTCAATGTCATTTATCTCATTGGGTTAACTCAAAAAAAGGCTACTGTTCTAAATACATTTGGAATACTAAATCAATGCTATTTTTTTTATCGTAATAACCTTATTAGTCTTCAGAGGAAAGTCAATTCAAGTCATCAAAAGGTATGTCAAATTTAGTTTGAGAAGCATGCAAGAATAATACTGTAAACCTTTGCTGTGAAATCTGCAGTTATTTAATAGAATAGAATAGAATAGATAGAATAGATAAACTATTGATCCCACAACGGGGAAATGTGTGTGTTACTGCAGCGTTACAGATAAAGAAAAAGAAAAATAAAGTTGAAGAAGATAAAAAAACTTAAAAAAAAAACTTAAAAAAAAATGTGGAGCAAAGTGATGTTACTGTAAATAACTCTTATCACAGTAGATTTCTGTATATCTTATAATAAATCACAGTGGTTGAAGTATTACTGCAGTAAATCACTGTAGTCAAAGTTACTGTATTATAATGCAGTTCATCATTCAATACTGTAAATATAACTGGAATAACAGTTAATATTGTAAATACAGCTAAAAACACTATATTTTATTGTCTTCTTTCACAATAAAGACACTATACTGTAAACCGAAGTACAGTACTTCTACTGTAAAAGTACAGTAACTTTCTAGGTAATTGCTGCCAGTTCGTCACTGTAAATTTGAAGGTTCATCACTTCCGTGTATTCTCTCCTCTGAAACCTACGTCCACTGGCTCAAACGGAAGCAAATCCAGTTATCCCTTAGAGTACAAAATATTTAATATATTGTATTCATGTGAAGAAGAGAAAGTAACGTCCACATTTTCAAAGAAAACTGGCTTTATTGAATATAAATCTCTGTTACAGTGCCCGTCGGGTGGTTCTGCTGAACACCAGCATTACATTTACTCCACATTAACTCAAAGTGTGAACACAAGAAAAAGGGGCTTTGAAGGATTACGGATATATATATATATATATATATATATATATATATATATATATATATATATATATATATATATATATATATATATATATCTATATATATATATATCTATATATATATATATATATATATATATATATATATATATATCAAGTGTATAGTTCTAGCCACATTCTTGAACATAATAGGAAAGACAAAATAATCAAGACGTGTGTTGTAGCGGTGGATTTAAATGTTCTGATAAATTAATGAATTAAGTGCACTTAGAGGGTAAATGATTGGTATCAGTTAGTCCTACTTGCCAACTCATTATGAAGGCACTATATATAAGCACCACTATGCTGGAACAAATATTGAAATAACATTAGGTCCTTGGTAATGAGAAATAAACTGAACTCTATGCAGGTAATACATCTAACAAGAAAGCTAACAAGACAACATGTATAACTCAGACTGGCATTATAGATTCGGAGTGTGACAGGAACCCTCTAGAAAGTAACAAAAGTACTGCGTCAGTACAGATAACACATCATTGGAGTGAGTCAAACACTTGAGCATCCAAATACAGTCAATAAGATCTCAAATATCTTTTAGTTAAATATATGGCTTCATGATCAATAAAGCAAACACGATCTGATCTGATGTAATCTAATCCAGGGCTAAATACTGTCACTGCTTCAATCCAAAATGCCTAAAAAATATACTAACAATAGCAACTGAATGGAAAATACATGTTTAATACATTTCATTGCTCAATCTTTTTAAAAAAATAGCATTTTTCCCCCACTCTGATTTGTTCCATTGCAAAGGTAATTATTGCAATTCTAAACTTAAAAAAAGTTTATTTCATTGTCCTCGTTTCAGATTCAAACAGTATGGTCAATAGCATACTGAATATCATCATTGTCACGTGACCACAGATGACCACAATGAACTATCACTTACGCGTCGAGTCTCTGTCTCTAAATGTATTCACACACACACAAAAAAAACATTTGCATAGAAATTATTGCATGAAGCATAAATTGTGCTTTGCCTTCATAGGTCTAAAGGTTCTAACAGTAAAGTTCTAACAGTGAAGGCGGGCAGAATTTATTGGCAGGATGTATAAAAAACAAAAAAAAAAAACCTAAAAAAGAAGAGCTAGATACTTTGGAAAGTATATGATCATATATATAATCAAAAGCACAGATACCTTAACAATGTCTAAATATATTTCTGTATTATGAAAATTACTCATCATTGGCATTATTGCGTGTCTTACTTTTTGAAAATTAAATACAGAAACATTTATAATCACCATCCTGATACATCCTCTCTGTGGAATTGGGAGTCTATCTGCCTCTTCCTCTCTACATTTAGCTTCGGGGAGGCTTTCCCAGCACTCGACCGGTCACCGCTCACTGCTCCTGGCCGTCCTCCCGCAGCTCCGAGGGAAGGAATTTGTACTGTTGCTGTCTGATCATGGCCAGCTTCTTCCTGGCCTCATCCAGCTCCCTTTCTTTCCTCAGCATCTCCTCCTGAGCGGCGATGATCTGCGAACGCAGCGACACACAAGGCCTTTCAGCGCCAGGAGGAAAACGCCAGCTTCAAAACACACACACAAACACAAACACACACACACACGCCTGCCTGCTTTGCGGGGACTCACCTGAGCGATGCCTCCCACCATCTTACTCTTGACCACCACGGCCTGGTCGTCCTGGCGTTCGAACGCCGCCTTCTGTGCTGCTTTCACCAGGTTGTCGGACGCTCGCTTCACGGCGTTTCCAGCAGCCTGCGAAAATACACAATGAGTCAGGATTCAGAAGTTAGAACAAGATCATGTAAAGTAAATTGAGAGATTAATTTATTAACACATAATTGCTGGAAACAGTAAAAAAAAAAAGGACTATGTGGAACTGAATTGTGGAGTTGGAGTGTTTCGTTACAGACTTTTTGGGGTGGGACTAAACATGGTCCACCAGCCTGACCCCTCCCCTACTGGTGCAGACACATCCGGACACAATGGGCAACTGATGGTGGTGATATACTACCTGTTGGAGTGCTTAGCTATATCTAACCAACGCTGCCAGTTGTTTTTGAGCAACATTAACACTGAACTGTGGAAAATATTGACACAATGTGATGGGTGAAGGTTGACTTGTTAACTAGCCATGTAAGTTGTATTTTTACTGAAATATAGCCAGTTACCTAAGCAATAGATGCTGAAATAAAACAGTGGATCCTCCACTTTGTTGCAAGACTCCTCAAACAAGGCCTGGTTTAAATAGTGTGTTTTTATAAGGGAGTCCTGCATGAGCCAAGTTGTTGGTTGTTCTGCTTTTAACTTCAGCAGATGCAACTCCAGCGTTTCAGGACAGAAATTATTAATTTTTTTTAATGAATGTGAAAGATAATTTTATACACTTGGTGATTTATTGAATGACTTATATTTGGCTGAGTGGGACTAACATGGTTCTGTAACGTAAATTGTTTTATTTAGAGCTATTGTTTGAAAATATAAAAAATAATTGTGTTGACCTGATTTAAGATCTTTTTTTTGGTCCAACTAAAAGTAATAAAAGGGGGAGATGGGGTGAATGTTGAAAGCAGATATCTCCAACATCTCTAACCCTGGACAATGATTGAGTCTTTGAGGGAATGTGGACACAGATAAACACAACCGCGCTGCGTGTGGACAGCAACTCCTGGAAAGGGAATGAGAACTTCCACCAGCGCTCAGGGAGAAAACCATAACAAGTCCCCCCCCCCAAGCTTGGTGCCTGAGAATTGCTGTAAAAGGCAATGAGAGGAGCAGCCTGCTGTACTACGCTCAAATGCCAAACATTTGCCTCATTGGACAGCTCGGCTCTAACAAAGAGGAGTTTTCTCCTTTTGCGGCTCTGTGGGCTGAAATCAGACACTGAAAGCTGGCCGAGGACAACGCAGTCACACAGGCATCAGTGATCCACCGCTACTGGTTTATCTTTGGCTGGAATGTTACTGTTATTCTCGCCCTGACATACAACACAACACTGTGAACTTCCCTTTCAACAGCTGTATGCTGAGGCCACGCACTGAACCGCACCACCACGCCATTAGTCCCGGGAGCTGCCACTTGGGGTCCGATGCTCTTTTAACAACGGATTTGATGTGCGTTTTTTAGAACAATTCGAGGCGTAAACCATCCTTTCAGAACAGCGGACACAGACACTCCCACCTCCACACATCTCTGACACATCACACCCTGGTGACGTAACGTAACATTTCACTGGAGCGTAGCTGCGACCCAACAACCGTCTGCTGCAAGCTCGTCATGCACCGGGCCTTAAGGCATCAGAGTTTAACTGGTTACAGCCCCAATGTTGACTGATGCTTGTTGACTGGTTCCAGCGCTTTGCATTGTGGGACACAGCAGGCATATATATATATATGTATATATAGGTCTTTGGAAAAGAAAAGTCCCTGCACTCTACCAGTGGGTTACAGACTAAATTCAATCCAATTGTACGAGTACAAGTCTATACATTATAAATTCATTGACCTGAACATTTAATATTTTACCCCAAAATGAGCTGTATGTACATTAGACATACAGCTGGGGAGGGAATCCTATGTGTGTGATTACCGTTAATGTAAATGTTTCAATCAACCTCTGCGTCCCCTTTAAACGCCGGGTGCTGGTGTATATTCTGATAAATAATGTTCTTCTTCGCCTTTTTATTTATTTAAGTGCCTTGGTCCTGATGCGTCACTATCATGCTCAATTGGCGTTAAAGAACACGCTCTCAAGCCATATTGCTCAAGTGTGGATCGCCGTGGCGCAGGTGTGGCAAAAAAAAAAAAAATTATAGAAGAAGCATGATATGAAATTCAAATCTTCTGTAGGAAATTTTGCAGAGGAAAACTCCTGAAAAATACTGAAGTCTGACTTTTGAAAAATGGAAATTTATGGTAGTCATACTGGTTTAATAAGAGAATGTGAGTTAATCACAGTAGTTTTCCCAGTTATGCTGAGGAAGATTTTTGTCAGGAATTAATCGCCTGTCCCAAATTGCAGCCTGGTCTCACATAAATGCCTGATCTATTAAGTGATTTACGGCAAGCAACAAGCAAAGTCTACTGTAAGTATTGGAAAATAATATCATAAACATGCAACGACTAGAACTACCACCAACTAATGGAGAAATTGCTTCAACACACCACAAGTACCACGGATCTGACGTGACTAAAAGGCCAGCAGTGAAAAGAATCGGCTGGTGTATTTTATTCTGGTACCAAATGAAACCTTTAAGCACCTGCTACCAACCCTGAAACTGTAGAGAAACTGAAAGAGACAACTTCCCTCAGATATTCACACATTCTAACGAGAGACTGCACATTACTCAGCACTCTACGTAATTACAGCCTTAAAAAAAAAAAGAAAAGGAACAAAAAAAAAAAAAAAACACCTCCATCGCAAAGAGTGAAGCGAGCAAATGCTGCTAGTGTAATCATAGATCAGGGGCTAATGTTTCCAGTTCTGGGTGCCACAGCCTGGACTGGTGGATTGTTTCCAGATCTCCTGTAGACATAAATGTATGGGAATTACTGTGGTGGCAGCTGCAGGCCCAGAAGAGGAGGAGATAAGCCACTGCTGATTGGATCAGAGAATATGAGATGGCCTGGGCGGGCTGATGTGTTCGCAGCGAGCATACACGCTGCTTTGAATATAGTATTTTTGTGCGGATGAGGTGACAGCAGATACTTGTAGTTTCTGTTATGTCTTGGGACTCCCCGCATCGGTTACACATAAAGGTCACAACACGCTGCCTGCGCTACATTATTTCCAGCAGTGCGTCAGTGGAGATTAATAAGAAAAAACTAGTTTTAAAAAGGGATCCTCTGCTAATGTTACACAAAAGGTCAGTTTATGGTTTGGCATGAGGAGTCAAGTGTGAAAACGTTTTGGGAATTTGTAATCATACTAATAGGAACTAAAAGTCATGATTCCTCGCCCCTTCTTCCAGTTGGGCCTTTTATTAAATCTCTCCCTAGAGAGTGCCTGATTTCGGGGAAGTGCAACACTAACCCTCTGGAGTATCCCTTTATAAAGCCTGAAATGCAGCAGAACAGAGCACTCTTACCTGTGCTAAATATAGAGCGCACTAATCCTGATGGAGCAGCTGTACAGACCGGGCAGCTCACCTGTAACCCTAAACACTCAAACTCCAGCCTATAAATAGACCGTATACCAGTCCATTTGTTCCCCAACAACCCCGACTGTTGCAGGGTGACTGATGCTATTGTTCTCTCAGCAGGAAGGTTGTAGGTTTAATTATCAAGACAGAGGAGGATCACACATCCTCTATTGTCAGTCAGCTTTAATTGCACACCTTCCAGTCTCTCAAGTGATTGGCGGAGGTTTTTCTTGAAATTAAAAGGAGACCGTTTTCTGTGCTGCGGGAAAACAAAGCAGACTTCTTTTAAACTACACTGACCGGCTCTTATTTTTTTAATTTTCTCATCCGCAAAATATATTGCAGTACACTTTCACAATCCTGCCCCCTGGCGTGTTCTTTTAGTACGGTGTCAAAGCTGTGGATCAAACTACCCATGGAATCGTGGGGCAGTTTGTTTGTGGACTGAAAAAAAAGCAGATTCCAGCTATTTAAAAAAAAAAAATCTATCTGATGATGAGGGGGCTAAGAGGTGTACCAGACGGACTTTCCATCATTTCAAGGGATCACATGCAAAAATGTTTTGGAACTACTGTGGTAAGCCATCTGTAGAGCTGATTTATAGCCCGTATTTATCCTCTGGTTACGTTGTTAACGTGCACACGGCAGTACATGAGTGCAGGAATTCAAGCAGAGGTGTGTTTTTTTCCTGCTCTGTGTATTCCTGCAGTTCCTCATTAGTGAGAAGTGCATGCAAAATGCTGCCCTAATTACAGCACGACTATTTTTTTCTTACATAAGGGGTCATCATTATATATATTTTGTGTGTATGTGCACATATGTGAGAAAATCAGGGATCAAAATCTTTGTATGGTGAATAAAAGTGATTCTGATTCTTTCTTTGCACTCCATCACATAACCTCATATACACGTGTAGGGTGTGAGACAGCTGGTTCTGACCTGGAGCCTCTTCATGGTCTGGGAGTCCTGGTCAGCCTTGACCTTGCAGGCCACCAGCAGCTGAGCGGTGGAGGCCGCCACCTGCTTGGCGGATGAGATGAGCTTCTCCTCGCTGGCGTGTCCCTGCACCGCCGAGTTGGCCGCTTCGCACAGGTTGTTGGTCGCCGCGGCAACCATTCGAGCCTGATGGGCCAAAAGCGTTGATGGTGAGACATTTTACAGACTTTGCCAATTCCTAAATGAACAGTTTTTTTTGTGGAAAGAGACTTACAGCTGAAATCAGCCCCTGAGACCACTGCCCATCATCCACTGCATTGGCTGGTATCGCTCCCACCTGAAAACACACGGAGGAGGAGGAAACATGGATGGTGTAAATTCAACTGTGGGTGTAGCGATGAAAGGAAAGATAAAGGGTGGGAATCATTTTGAGCAAGTAAAGGCATCTTCATTTTAGTAGTGATATTCCCCATTAAAATAATTGTTAGTATTAATAATTATCTAAAGCATATTTAATCAGCATTGCAGCATTGGTAGTTTCAGTTTAACATTAACATCAAATTCCACTTTAAAAAATGGATGATTTAACATAATGTGATTGGTGATCTATTGCTTGTTAACTAGTTATTTAATTTGCATTTTTCTGAAATAACTATCTTAGATAAACGGGACACTAAACATTCATTTTAAAATATCATCCATGGTGCTTGTGTATAATAATCTTCAAACAAGGCCTCTTTTTAATTGTATATTTTTTTAAAGGGAGTTCTGCATGAGGAGTTCTGTATTGTTCCTTTCAGAACAATACAGAATATTTTTGTCAAGGATTTTGAAACCTTCTAACTTACCTTTTGTGACATAACTGTGTAATTCGAAACATTTATTACTGCTTTATGCACACTTCAATGCCCATGTGTTTTTTGTGGCAACAAGGGCTGGGACGTACCTTCCCTTGAGCCACCAGCTCCCTCTGTGCTGCAGAGGCAGCTTTGACCAGAGCGCTGGTTGCAGCTGCGATAGACTTGGCCGCCTCCAGGATCTGCTCCTCGAAGTTCAAGCTCTCATCCGCCTCCTGTTAACAAGAGGGGGGAAACCAAACAGGCAATAAACACGCAACATTCCTGAGCTGTCACGTTCTGCTGGAGGATTTATTCGTATAAAAAAAGGGGGCCTCGTCCCTAAAAAAAGGGTCACAGGGCTGGTCTGGGGTGTAACTGTAAGACACACTCGTGTCGAGAATAACTTTGAAATGGAGGAACAGTAAAATGCTAACAAGCCTGTGTTGTGTTTGTGTGTGTGTGTATCTGTGACCCTGTGGTGGGGTTAACTGACTCAGTGTGAATGCTGCCACTCTGTAAAAAGCCCTCTGACCTTGGGCTTGGTCCTTGGTCTCAGCTGCTCCAGTTTCTTGGCAGCTGCTTCAATGGCTGCTGCGGCTCCCAGCAGCTCGTTCTCTGCGATGACGGTGGGATCCGAGGGGTCCACCCACTCTGTGCCTGCGACACGAGTGCAAACACACAGACACACACACACACACACAGCATGGTATAATGATAATGATAACATTGATCTTGCTTGCCATACCTGCTCATTTAGCTCTATATAATTGATATTTTCCTATATATTTTTATGTGAGCTTCCTTCTTTACAAGAATATTACTATATTATTACTTTATTCCATGTTGAACTTGTTAGTGTCCTGTTTAATAAAAAGGTCAGATACAGGTCGCATAGGAGCGAAAAAACTGCATTTGGGTCACTTCAGGCTGCAGTCTGAACATAGCCACAGTGCTATGTAAAAACAAGAATACATAACTTGGCTGTTGTCTCATTTTATGTTCTATTTGCAAGTCGGTGTCTAAACTCAGCTGAAGATTGTTTGACAGATACTGTAGAAGCACCAACTACTGCCTTCCTATTCTAATACATCATGGCAATGTTAGCAGTTGAAGTTTTCCCAGTTCAAGCTTGGAGTCATATCATATTAATATGCGATGCTTATCAACCCTAATCCCCACCCAAACCCTAAACCTAATACAGTAAACAAGAAGGTGTGTAAAGTCGGATATATTTCATCTTCCATAGTTGATCTAGATTTAAGATCGGAGCTACATGATGTCATATTAAGCTGAATTTAAGGCTGGGATTAAAACAGTAGTGTGTCTAGTCTCACAGACCACAACTCAAGCCTTCAATAAACCTTCTAGGTATTAGTTATGACTGAAAATAAAGTTTATTATATGTAAAAATACAGCTGAATCCCAACCTCACAGGAATAATGGGTATCTCATCTCTAGGAGAAACCATAGTTGTCCCATCTGTGGCATCTGCAAAATGAGGTTGCAGACCTCTGCAGCCATGCGGGCAGCAGGATTCAGTTGCATCTAACATCTCTTAAACTGGAGCCCGGGAAACACTGATCTGCCATAACGCTCCGAGGACGGTGACCCCCTCCGTCTGACAGACGATGCATTCGTCGGTCGCCACGAGTTCAACGTAATTTGTGCTCGACTCTTAAGAGCGGGATTCCGGAGCGGAGCTGTGTGAAACTGTAGATCACTGAGGGGGATATTAACTAATCCTACTTCAAATTACCCTCAGGACTCATTTGCATGAGGCGTTCTAAATATTATCCGCTGTGTGTATTTCTGTTTGCCTTTGGAGTGGGGAAATTAAAAGTGTATATCTAGCTGCTTAAAAATAATGGATTGCAGTGCTTATTTATTATTGTACAGACAGTGTGGTATCGGTATTATAAGGATGAAAGTACACTTCTGATAATAACTGTCTGGTCGGGGGTTGTAATTGTCCCTCTGACACCAATAAATGGAAATTAAGAGAGGGGGTGACACAGAGTTCCTTCTTTTGTTGAAGAGGTCAAAGGTTAAGATACCTTTCATGGCCTCGGCAGCCTGGATGAGCTCAGTGACAGAGCCGGCGACCCGTTTAGAGAAAGTGGCCAACTGCTGCTTCAGGTCATGCGAGGGCTTCTGGATGACCTGTGAGAGGAGAAAACGATGTTAATTAAATACTAACTGGTGCTGATTGTGAGAAGCAAGTTAATGTACAGTGTGCCTTTAGTTACACACAATGACACACTGCAAAAAATGAAATCAGGTGAAACAAGAGTAGAATTATATTATTTCACTGGCAGATAATTTACCTCATTTAGGATTTTTGTTTCTTGATTTAAGCCAATTTAATCTTTTTTTGATTAAATTGGCCAAGACCAAATTGACCTAAAACAGGAAAGAAATTGAAAAGCTAAATTGTCTGCCAGTGAAGCTGCAGTAAGATGCAGTAATTACACCTAATACCGGACTACTTGCGCCAAAATTTTCACCCGTTTGGATTTTAGTTTTTGCATTCACAAAGAAGTGAGGTTAGGACACCCGGGGGCCTGGAGCTCCAGGCTATTAAAGCTGCAACTGGCATTGCAACGGAAATCTGTACAATTGAGCCAAACGAGCTGTTGACAAGGTAAATGGATCAATGGAATATAACAGATGATGTCTCTGGTTGTGTTATATCAGCTTTAATCTGTTCATCATGAGCCTGATTCCATGAGAGAAAAAAGATACACTACAAAAAATCACCCTTAAAAAAACATATCGTGTATTCAGTGTAATTAGTCCAATATTGAGTAGAATTATCTTATTCAATTGGCCGAAAAACAAAACTTGAAAATAAGTAAAATTCTCTGCCAATGGAATGAGATATTCTAGATAATTCAAAATAATATTTGAATAAATTGTACTAACATAATAATTGTACTACTACAAGATATTTTCCCCCCTGTTAAAATGTCACTTTTTTGCAGTGTGATATCTGTAGACTATGGCGACCACCTATATGATCACATCGTTCATGATCACATTCCTTAAGGCTTAGCGCTGCATTCGTAGGACGAATTCAACGATGATCAGACTGGTTTGATTTGGTTGCGCAGATACGCGTTTTGGCTACGGCCGATGTCCTCGGGCCTGTCCTGCAGCGTTCAGGTTGGAGCGGTGTGCGACAGGTGCAGGGCATTAACAGGGCTCAGCCCCTAACCCGGCTCAAGTTTATTCAGATGTGTTGTCATGAGAAGATACAGGCGAGGACGTAACTGCACAGGAACGCATAGGACGGGCCAAACTAATGCCACATGCAACACACACACACACACACACACACACACACACACACACACACACACACACACACACACACACACACACACACACACACACACACACACACACACATACCAGTGGACACAAACACACATGTTCTGATAGCACATGTGGTTTATAAGTTTTACATTTAGGAAGAACCACTGTGCCGTGTGTCCGTTTGATGGCAACACATCAGTAAAATAAACCAACCCACGTCACTTAGCAGCATAATCAGCAGCGTTAGTGCTGGGTTTCCATTAAGGAGGTCAAGGAATGGGGAGGCCGATTTTTCCTCTGTTCCAACCAATCAGAGGGCGGCAACGCAGACTCACATCACAGCTATAAAAATTACTGCATTTACCATTCATCCACAGTTTTTTTTTTTTTAAAATATTACAGTGGATGGATGGTGGAGGTTTAACGCAAAGGTTTAAATCTCTAGAAGAAAGGAGGAAAAAAATAATAAATAGGTTTTATTATCAAAAACACAACTTACTGCCACAAATATGAAAGCAAATTATCGGTTTGCTTCACTGTGACACACCGAGTTGGTGTACTAGATATCCTCATTTTTAATAGGATGAGTGAGCATGAACATTTAATAGGCTTGTTTCTTGTAAGGTAAACACAATATTATAGTTTTAAATTTCTTTTAAATGCATCCTGTAATTGTGGCGCCATCCCCTGCTGGTATAGAACCTCTGTGCCAGTTAGAACAGAACATGTAAAAGTAAGCTCACTTATGTCTATTAATTGATTGTGAAATTGTCATTACACGACATGAAGAAGGGTGCCTTGCCTTAAATAGAAATGCTACTTGAAGGATCCAGTGCCCAGTTTTCATGATTTTTATCAGGTGTTTATTGCATTTCATCTTATTTTTTTATTATTTTTTATTTCCGGATTAAACTCGGAACCAAATACCTGGAGGACAAAGTTCAGCAGGACCTCAACAGCTGCTTTATTATAAATTTGTTTGTTCCACATGGGACACAAATCAAGTTCATTTGAGGGCATCTTGTTTCACAATAACACACAGAACATACATGTGCATAAATCTGATTAAAAAAAAGATGCGTTTACATATTCTGTCTTTGTGCATAGTGAACTGGGAAAACACATTTTTTAAGTCTCAAAAATGAACCTGTCAGGCGTGCACACTTTAGCTGTGGTACATGAAACTAATCTGCTGTTCCTGAGCTGGGGAGCGTTACTACATATAAATGTGTATGTGAAGTGAGAGGATAGCAGAGCTGTGTAGCTCCACGTCTGCCCTCTACCTGAGCAGGGCCTCGCCATCACTGAACTGCTGCAGCTCACACTCGTGTGATGTTTACACAGATTCTCTACTGACAACCTCATCTTTCTACTGAAGGTAACCATCCGGTGTGAGTCCAGCAGTTTAAGTTGTTTTCTACGTTTCATATTTTTAATTCACTGTAAAAATCACAGTAACTCAAGAACCAAGCGTATATGTATTAACAACAGAAGAGAATTAAATGATGCGTTCGCAGGTCATGTGATCATGAAATAATATGACCGGACATTTCCAAATATCTTCTTACTCAAGTACAATCAACACTTTCTTATTCTTACATTGGGAATGCTTGAGATGTGATACTTCTATCCATACTGTTGCATATTTAGCTCTTTTTCTTTCTCAGACCTCTTTTTGGTTTTTCTGCTCTGCTTCGGCTGATGGTATTCTGCCCCATTGTGTGGATTACGTGTGCATTGAAGCATTTAACGGATGCGGCGCCACACTTGTGTGGGTCAGTTATGTGGTGTACTCACCGGCTTGCACCGACATCAGTGAGCCACAAGTTTAAAAGGAACATAGACAGAGCGTTGGAAAAAAAGAAAGAAAGAAAAGAAGTCAACAAACACATGATAGCTGATATGAAAAGAGATGGAGGAGGGATTTGTATGCATGCAACCGTCATGCTGTGAGATTGCTAATGGGTTACGAAGAAGGATGTGGGAGCCACAAGAGATGATAAGCATTCAGCATCTTGGACCACAGTGATATTAGCAGCGCTGCCACTCTGTGGTACAGAACAGCTCATTGGTGTCAAAGTGTAAAGTAAAATTTGCTATATTTAACAACATGAGACACTACAACTAGTAGTTTTAAAATGTTTTTTTCATGGCTTTATGCTCATAGTAGAGGAATAGGAATAAGTAGAGGAATTTTCCTATAGAAATAAGAAAGCTTAAGTCGATTTTGTATGTTTGGCCAAATACGGGTGTGTGGGACTGTTAAATTAAATTAAAATTGATAGAAAAAAATGTACATTGGGTAAGACATAGACATACATTGATATGGGAAAGACAAGAAAATAAAGTTATTGAAGAAAAATTAGCTGCAAGATCAGTGCATGAACAAACGGGACAACGCTGAATTGCAATGAAATATATATATATATATATATACACATAACCAAAAGTAATATCAATGCAAATAGCATTTTTTCTCTCCATTCAGGACACTATAAAAATATCTCTACACATGCACATATGCTTGTTCCACCCTTGTTTGCACTTGTGAATGACATCGTGCCAGAGTACTGCATCAAGCATTTCACATGCACTTTATTAAAGCATCATCTTCTTGGCAAAAATGATCATCTTAGGCCAGCGACTGAGGTTTCATCTTAAAGATTTTGTTGGATAATGACATTCTGATATTATTGTGTACCCCTATGTTTGATTATTTTTTTTCTTAACTTCACTTTACTGTAGCTACTGCTCTTCACTCTTTAGTTCTCTCTGTTCATTCAGTTAGTCACTGTGTCCATGTCCAAACTGGTATTAGCATTTGTCATATAGCAGCAACATTCTTGCATTTCATCTACTGTTCACCCAGTGTGAAAGCAAGTATGTGTTAGTGTGTGCTCAGGTGTGTGAGTGATGGTGTCTTACCACCAGCACATGCTCCAGCAGTCCCAGATACCCAGTAGCACACTCGTTGCCGTAGCGCAGAGCTCTCATCTGGACGTCCGTGTTGACCTCCGGGTGGTAGGCCGCTTGCTGAAAGAGCCGACAGTTCATACTCAACAGCTGCACACGGCATTACAGTATGAGCAGCATGTTGCACCAAAAACAAGCCATCGTGCATACAGATGCTACCATTATATTTGTGTGTAAGACTTCTCCACATTCAAAAATAGTGAATAAGAATGTAAAATTATACTGGTGAGTTCTCATCATCCAACGCAGCCTTGTATATTATAAACATGTCATTATCCTGCTTAATTTTTGTAATATATTAGTCCAATAGGCTTTTTTGTTTACCTAGAATTGATTTTTATAATAATTTTTATGATTCTTGTACCTTGCAGGAGTGCAACATGTCAGCGATGGCCCTTCTGCTGAGGTTGGCCGTGGCGATGACGTCTTCCTGACGACAAGAGTTGCCAGCAGCCACCGCCTTCGCTGTTGCCATGGTGATCCCTTTAGTCGTGCGAATGAACTCCTCAGGCGTGGACGTCTTCGTGGGCGGCTCAGAACTGCTGAACACCTGTGTGGTAAAAACCCGACGGGGACTTTTAGGCAACGCAGTATAAGACTCACGATTAGATGCATTTTACATATAAATAGTGTAATCACTGACAGCAAGCTCCTGTCTGATGTGTTCAATAGTGGCCTCCAGCGCTCTGGTCCCCTTGGTGGCTTCATCCTCCACTGCCTTGACCGTCTTCAAGAGTGACGTCACGTTGGTCACCATCACCTACAGTCAGTACGGAACAAAAGATTATATTAGTCTCTCATTAATGAATTGGTTTCTTTAATGTAGTGTTGAGAATGGAGCATTTCTTATATAAACATAATATATATATTTTATATATATATATATATAATATATTTATTTATATATATGACCCATTTACCTTAGCAGAGTTCTTAAGCTGCAGCATGCTGGGATCGTCGTGAGGTTTGCCTGCAGCTGCCTTGGTGGAGCTGATGAGGTTCCCCAGAGCTTTGGCCACATCTTTCACCGCATTGATCAGGACCACCTGTCGAGGGCAGACCACAGAGAAGGCTTTTCAGTGCAGCTTGATGCCGTCACATAGGAAGTGGTTGCTCCTATTATAGTGTGTTTCAGTTTTTGACGTTTTTTGTGACAGAATGTTCTGCTCTCTGTACCTGTGTCTCTGGGTCTTCAGAACCAAGGCTGGCAGCTCCCAGTTTGACCACATCAGCCAGTTTGGTGATGGTGCACACAGAAGACTGGGCAGCCTGGGCCAGTCTCTCCTGGCTGGCTCCAGCACCAGAGACCAGCAGCTTGGTGTCCTCCACCAGAGCCTTGGCCGTCTTCAGGATGCATTCTCTGCAACGCAGCAAAAATACAGAGTCACTGCCACTGCCACAGATTGCATTTAAGATTCTAATCAGTTAAAACTGAAACAAAAAATACTGAAGTACTAGATTCATGGTGAAAGCTGGCAGCGTGTTGTGATCAGAATTTTTCATTTGCAGTAGTTTTCCTTATAAAATATTGTCTTCATTTGGTAATCAGTCTGATCATTTCAGACTGATCTGGAGTTATTTCCAACATACTAATGTTTATAATTAACCATTTAACCAATAATAAGAATTATTTGACACATGTAAAAAAAATTACCCTCTTCTTAAGAAGAAAAAAAACATTTGTTATACATTTTAATCTTGTTTGTTAATGTCCAGTTAACAAATGATGGTTATTGGTCAGAAAAAAAGAAAAATTCGACATGAGCATCCCTATTTCAATGGTGTCTCTCGCCCCATTGTTGTGATACAGTGCTTTGTGTATTTGTCCTGATGTTGCTCTCGTGATGGTAAACTGTACTTTTTTGTCATAAAAAAAAAAAAATTCAATGTACTTCTTTTGTGATGATATTGATACAGTATTTTTCAGATTAAAAAGGGATTAATCGAAAGAAATTTATTTATATACGATTTCTAAAACTGATGACCACCCGGTTATAATTCTCTTTGCCGTAGGTGCATGCAATAATCCAGTTCCGCTCCAGGGATGAACAACAAATCTTGTGCTGCAGTATCGTTATCTCCTACGGCAGCTCTGCAGTAAAGAGCACCTGTGGTCGGCGAAGGTCTCGGCGTTCTCTCTGTTCAGGGTGCCGGCAGTGGCGAACATGATGGTGGTGTCCAGGTCTGCGATGATTCCGGCCACGGCGCTGGCGGCGGTGATGCAGGCCTGGGTGCCGCGGTTACCGGCCTGTAGGGACGCCAGCACGTGGGAGACCTGGATAGAGCATCAAGAACAGAAAACTCACCCATCAGCCAGTTCTATATGTTTTGATAGAAAAAACAGTAATGTGTCAAAAGGTCCAATGAGATCATCCTGAAAGATGCAGTTATATAACATATATTCATTTATTTAGCTTTTTCTCTTTAATTGGTAGAGATAGACTGAACTGATGAAGAGAAGCAGAGTCACTGGTTGTGGTCTGACCTTCTCGGAGACTTTGCGTGCACTTTCGATCAGCTCCTTCTTCGTGAACGAGTCGTTGGGGCTGCACTGCAGGGCTCCCGCCTTGGTCACCAGACCCGTGCAGCTGAAACCCAGCTCACCCACCTGCTTCTTAATGTGGGAACCGATCTGTAGCAAAAAAAAAACAAACAGATAATAAACCTAGTAAAAGCATCATCACAAGATAAGAAAAGAGACACATGGAGCTACAGTGGCCTGTATCTCTCTGTCTAAAGACGACATGCTGCGGTTTTATTTACTTCGTCATTCTCTGCAGTCATGGCTGCATATTTGGCCTCATCTGCCAGGTTTCCAAACTCATTGGTCAGCTGGTTGGCTAATCCTCCGAGGTCATCGGGGTTGGTGTTAGACTTGGTCACCTGAGAGCAGAAACCGTATTAGCAACCAGCCGCGGTACATGGTATAGGCCAGGTTATTTGGGGAGGGGTTATTAAAACACCTCACCATTTCCTGCACGGTGACAGCGATCGCCTTGGCGGTCTTCACCATAGTAGTCTGGTAGTCAACGAACGTGCCCTCGGGTTCGAGCGTGGGCGAGTCTTCCATTTTATTGATGGCGTCGTTGATGGAGTCCACCATGCCGCCCACGGCACCGGCGGCGCCAGCGGCTTCGGCCAAAGTGGCGCCCAGGTCGTCTACGGCCTCCTTCATCATCTGCACCGACTCCTCCAAGGCCTCCTGCATGTTTGCCGCCTGCAGAACGAGACGCAGAAATATCGATCAATAGGTGCGTCATCCTTTGATCGGCTTGTTAAAACTGATTTACTCGCTTACTTTAACGCCATCATCCCTTCAGCTTTTCCCGCGAGTCTGAAGCTAAGTTTAGATGTAGTAGGGTCGAGTTGCCGCCAGTATCGTTTACGATACAGCAAGTCAGCAGTCAGATACACGGCGCTACACCGGGATAGGGCGGGGCTAAGTCACATCAAAAATCTGCAGAGCTTCAGTGAAACCATCTCAAGCATCTAGGTTTTTGTTTTTTTCATTTTTAAATGGATGGAAGAAACATATATAACTTAATAAGCAGCCAGGTTCCCAATCTGATACCTGTGGATATTATTACTTTCATTTCTGACGTTGTGACAGACATCCAATCCGTAACCGTATAACCAATGCACAGCAGGACACATGTATATTTAGTTATTTCTGTTCGCAATAGAAATCTAATCACTAACATTTTGATGACTTGTTGTTTTACAAGCGTGTGTGCAGTTAACAGGCATGAGCAAAATGCATTACAGTCCTGGCTGTGGCTTCTCTTTGGATATTATTCAGTTAATTAGTTGTGAGAGTATCAGCATTTCTTCCAGAAACCATCTTGTCGGCCATTTTTACTTGTCAAAGCAGGAAAAGTGCAGGTGTATCTGTCGTATCATTAATGTGAGGGAAAAGATGGTGAATGTCTGTTTGTTTTATTCAGGGGCTGGGTCAGGGCAGAGATTATTACAAATTGTACTTTTCAAGATATTTAAATTGTAATTTATTAAAAATGTAGAATTAGTTGAGTTTATTTAGAAAAAGCTACTGTTTATTTCTTTAAGTTTTTGTTCTACTTTATACATGTTTAACCCAGCGTAGCATGAGATCATTGTCTCTCACGTTAGTTTCGATAGGTTTAAGAGATCCATGCATGAGCATGCAAAGGACTTGAGAAGGAAATTTTTTACAACCATTTGTGAAATAAAGCTTCTGCGGTTCAATCTTTGGGAAAAAATTGTAAGTAACCTTACAAAGAAAGTGTGGAGAAACTGAAAAGACTTAAAATCACATCAATAAAAAGTTTCTGTAGCAACTTCTCCAGAGCAGCAGCATCAGTACCTTGGGGTTTCCTCCAGCCATCTTGGCAGTGTAGAGCATCTCCAGGGCGGACTCCGTCAGGGTTTTGGTCTGGTCTAAGACAGCCATCTGCTGTTGGCTGCTGACAATCTTGGACGCTGTGCCAATGGCTGCCATGATCAGGGGCTCAAAGTAGCTGGCCATCTGAGATATCTGTCCAAGAGTGTAGGGGAAAGAAATGAATGATGACAATGATCATATTGTGGATTATTATTGGAAAGTTAGAGTTGAACCATGTTTTTATTTCAAGAAGACAGGAGGTGAGGGAGGGGTGGGAGTGTGGTGCTAGGTGTGCAAGAAAAGGCAGAAATACATGTTAAATTTGAGGAAAAATGTCAGAGACAGAGGGGTAAGATATGAAGAGGAAGGGTCCCAGGACAGAGCCCTGAGGGACACCTGTGGGGACTGGGGAGGGGTCGGAGGAGGATGAGCAACATGGTCCATTGTTTTACCTTGTGACCGAGCTGAGAGGCCTCAGAGCGAGCGGCCACAGCTACGGGTTCGATCAGATTACTGATCTCATGCACTGAGACGGCCATCTGCTCGTGGAGGGCCTGCAGAAGTAGACACAATGATAGGAACACTTGCACAATACGGGAAAGATCAATACATAAGAATCATCTTGTAGTTAATACAATCTTTTTAAAGATTTTATCATTAAATTGAATTAAAATGGCTGATTTTGAAAACATATTTTACATGGAATTTTCTTTCTTGAGTTTGGGAACAAC
This sequence comes from Eupleurogrammus muticus, assembly GCA_036785175.1. NCBI lineage: Eukaryota > Metazoa > Chordata > Actinopteri > Scombriformes > Trichiuridae > Eupleurogrammus > Eupleurogrammus muticus. The sequence continues at coordinate 11,639,051 of JAYKQN010000013.1, read as the reverse complement.
AAACTAGCAAGTGAACCTTTATTTTGAAATTTCAGATATTTACAAAGGAAACATCTGAGCTAAGAGAATATAATTTAATACACAGAGTGTGTGTGTGTGTGTGTGTGTGTGTGTGTGTGTGTGTGTGTGTGTTCTACCTCCATGGAGATGTCCTCTCGGGGTGTTAGTTGTTGGCTGATGGCAGCCAGAGAGGCCTGGTCGACCTCTCGGATGCAGCCATTCAGCACCTCAATAGCGTCGTCACATTCTCTCTGGCCAGGAGCCTTTTCCCTGCACAAACACAAAAACAGAGAGAGATGGTATTCATTACTGTTTTATTTGAATACTAATTTAATAATAATTCAATAATTCTAAGTCAATTACAATTACAGCTTTCTTCTATTCTGCTATGAATACAACGACCATAGATTATCACATTTTTTTTTAACTGAAGCTATAAAATAAAACTTAAATTAGAGATATATTTATGATTGCATAAAGTGGCTTTATCAACAAGTAGCTTTGTGGTAAACTGTGGTTATACACACAATGTGGAAATGAATATTTTTAAAGAACCACAGGAGAAGGTTATGCACTGCACAAACTAAGTGAAAATATCTTGTTTTTGTTTAATTAGTCCAATATTGAGTAGAATTATCTTATTTCACTATCCACTGGCAGATAATTTAGCTTTTTTCAAGTTATTGTCTTAATTTCAGTGAATTCTTTGTCAATTTATGACTTTTTCCTCATGAAACAAGACCAAATTGTCCCAAATGAGGAAAAAAATGGAAAAGGGCTAATAAACTATACTCAATATAGGGAAAATTATACCAAAACCAAGATATCTTCACCTGTAAGACTTCAGTTATTGCAGTGTGTCAGTCTAAATCTACCAGAGAAGCACAAGAGTGTACCTCATGTTGGTGATGAGTTTCTTGATGGAGTCAGACACAGTCCTGGAATGTCCGGCCAGCACCGACCACTTGGGCGGGTCCTTGGGGTTGACAGCCAGGGAGCGAGCGGTCTGGATCAGACCAGTGGAGCTCTCCAACATCGTCTTAGCTGCTGCCACGATGGGCTCCATGGCTGCGTGGCCCTGTGGAAGGCCAGTCGAGAGTGGATTGATCGAGAGTTAGATTAAATTCACTTAACAATACCTCCTTGATGTGTTTGGAGTGGGGGGGGGGGGGGGGGGGGTCGAGGGCAGGACATACCTCAGGGCTGATCTGAGCAGGAATGCTGGCGAATTCTGGGTTGGAGGCGAAGGCCGTCAGGTTGTCCACGGCTTCTATCAGAGGTCCAGTAGCAGCCTTACACTTCTCTCTGTTCTCCTGGTTAAAGGCTCCGTCCAAAGCCTGCGGAGAAGCAAGCTCATGAATCACATCTTCCCAACACACCATGATAGATAGGGAGTCCTGGACATGGCTGGATTAACTGCCCCTCCTACCCACATATTTATGTGTGGAGGTTTAACCTTCTGTATCAAGCTCTTATTTTTCCCCCCATTCCTGACAAAACTTCACTTTGTAAGTGTCCGGCTGAGTGTGACACAATAGACAGGTAGATGTGCATGTGGCGATTAGCAGCATATTTAAGGGTTAGGAAACAAAAAAAACAATATTTAATTTTAAAACTTTTGCTTCTGATGAATGTGAAAGGACTCGTCCTACGAACCTTGATGGACTTGACCAGGTTGGCGGTGGTGTTGGCCACCTCCTTGGCCGACTGGACAAACTGCCTCTTGGCAACAGGGTTGTTGGTCTTGGAGGAGGCCAGGCGGCAGGCGTTACACAGCGCCGATGTGTGTTTGGCAACAATGGTGGCTGCTGAGAGCACCTGGTGTACAGGATTATTATATATTTATATTCATCCAAGTGACTAAAAAAATAAAAGATAAATGATGTTGCAGGTGCATGTACTTGTGACTGGGTGCAGGCGGGGTCCACCAGGTTCTGACAGGCCATCTGGATGGACTGGTTGGCGCGGGCAAACTGTGCTGGGTCCACCAGGCCCTTCTGACCTGCTGAACTGTTGGGGTCTGACACCCCCACCAGATAGGCAGCCTGGGAACACCAGCAGAAGATCGGTTAACAACGAGCTGTACAGGAAAGTGCACATATTACGAACAATACCCGAAGCACACATTTTGATTGAATAATCAGGACTTTACCTGTGCGGCAGCTTCAGTCAGACCACACAGAGCTTTAGAGCCTCCGCTGACTGATTCACCAAACTCCAGCAGGTTGGAGTTCTTGGCATTGTGGGAAATGCCGGCCATGGACTCACCGAGGACCTGTCAATGTCCAGTAAGATGCATTATCTTCTTCATGTGCCATTTACCTTTTGGGTAACTATGAACAGGACTATGGAGAAACTACTGGGCTGTTTTCCGTGAAAGGTCTCTCTTTGGATTTCTGTACTGTCTCTTATCTTTTAAGTCTTTATAAGTTATTCAAATAAAATTAAATAAATCCTCCTTCTACAGCATCAAGGATAGTAGATACTTTGATGAGTCTACTAACAGAAGATTAATCCATCAAAAAGATTGGGAACAACTAGCATAAAGGGACTCATTATCATTTGCAAATGGTTCCTCATCCTGGATATTTTTTCTTCTTCTTCTCTAATTTTTATTACATACTGTTCATGCTGTTTTGTGTCCATATTTGTCAGTTGTTTTTAAATGTGCGTTATTAATAATTAGTGATTGAAAGGACAAAGATGTGGACAGAATGGGTTTAAATGTTTAAAATTTATGCAAACAAGAAACTTATATAATAATTTTACAGAACCATAAGTTCCTTTTTATTACATAAGGAAACTTTCCAAGGAAGAGTCAAACATTTAACATGTGTAAAGAACAAAGTTTGAGATAAAAACCCAATGAAATCGTTTTGATCAAAACTGACAACTTCTGATAAACACAACATAAAGCACCAAACTAACTAACATAAACAACATCATCACTCACTAACTTTAACATAACTAAACTCCAACAACATAACTACCTAATGCACCAATATGACTAAATAAACTTAAGTTAAACAGGTTATAGAATTCCATTGCTGTTTTCCAGTTGACTAGTGCCACATTACATATCTGTGTGTTCCTACCTTGGAGTTTTCCATGACACTGTCGATGCAGTCAAAGTAGGACAAGTCATTGACAGCTTCCGTAGGGTTCTCCAGCATCCCCCGCACCGACTGCACACACAAACAGCACCGTTATCAATCATTTCCATGTCCATTTTTTATAGATAGTATGCAGGACCTGTGGTAAAGGTCACAAATAATAATTTCTGAAGAATTTAGTTTGTCATATAAACCAGAATCAACCGTATGAATCAGCTGCCTGCTCACTGACACAGGAGTGGTGGATTAAAATAAGGAGTTACCTCCAGCTCCCTGAGAGCATTGTCACACTCCTTCTGACCAGGAGCCTGCTGGGTGCACATGGTGATGAGCTGGTTGATGCTGTCTGTGACCGCCCTGTGGACACACACACACACACACACACACACACACACACACACACACACTCAGGGGTGTAAGTGACACATGAAACAAAGCACTCGCAAACACAAAACAATTGGAGAATAACGTTTGCTACCGGGCAGCGGCTGCCAGCTGGTTCTTGAGGTTGGGGGAGCTGGGGTCGGTGGTCAGGGCTTTGGCCGCCAGCAGCAGCTTGCTGGACGACATGGAGATGGTTTTCAGGTTGGACACCACCTGCGTCTGGTCCTCTTTTGACTGGAGGAGAGGGGGAAGAAACTTTACACCTGCTGTTTACAAAACCTCAAACTGAAAATAAATGTCCAAATCATATGGCTGATTCCTTCTTGTCCTGATAAAGAATACAGAGATAAAGATCTATCTGTCAGAACATGTACATTTTTAAGTTAATGCTTACTTTCCCTTGTTTGGAAAATGCTGTAGTGTAGTTACTGTAATAGAGGAGATCACGCATGATTTAATTCTGGCACAACAAGCCTGGTTATGGCTCTTCTGCTCGTATTGCTGCAACAATTAGATCAATTTGTCAAATCTCTAAAATAAATACTAAAAATACCTAATTTTGATGTCTAAAAATGAATCAGAAAATGATTAAACATGTATATGTTTTACTATAAATTACTGTAGTTTATTAGCAGAAGTGATTTACTGAAGCAATTAATGCTGTTGGGTTGTTGGGTTTTTAATTAAAGGAAATTGTGACATTAAGGACAAGAGTCATCTACATGTTTATGGTAATATAGGAAATTGTTTTGCAGAAGCATCATGAGGTAATTAGTTAATTGTCATTTATGCAGTTTATCTTCAAGTTGTTCTGTTCTATTTGAGGCAGCGGTGAGTCAGTATTCTCTCATCACACCGACCTGGGATGTTCCGGCCATGTCGACGCCAGCCTCCAGGAAGTTGCTGAAGTCCTGTCCAAATTTGCTGGTGGCCCTGGCCAGGTCCTGGGTGGTCCCTCTGGACGCCTGCACCACCTCATTGGCCGACTGATTCAGGCCGGCCGCGACCTCATTGAGATGAGCCTGGACCTCTGGGAAGCTCCTTCCACTGGAGGGGAACTACAAATGAAAATGTAGGCGGGTGTTACAGAAACCAAATACTGGGAAATCAATAACAGAACTAAGACTACATCAGTTTGGATTTGAAGATTAGATATTTAAAAGATTAGTCTGTTTCTGACAAAAGAAATGAAACATTAAACAAGCCATTTATCATAAAAGACAGATTCTATGATTTATATTAAACTATATTAATGTTATAATAAAGCAGTAGTAAAACAATTCTATATGTTTTTTTCTCATCAGCTTTTTAAAATCAGTTCCAAAAAGGTGGGTCCTGTCGGAGCCAATGTGACGTATGTAGACACAGTTTAGGATGTCTCCACAACATGAAATTCATATAAATGGTAGAGTGTTACCACACCTCCCTCAGACCTCAGCGTGAATGTGAAACTCTGAAAGCAGCGCGCGCATTGTGAAATGCTGATTGAGACACAAGCAGCTTTTCACAGAGCTGAGAGGACACGGTGTGATGACAATAAAAGGAGACAGACTTTTTTAAATAAACCTGTCTGTGACACGTTTCACTAGCAGAATATGATCCATTTGGTCGTAAACACCTTAATTCTTGAAAACCTGAATTATTAATGTTATATTATTATTATTTTATCCACAATCTGTGTCAGCAGGGGGCAATTTAACTGACATGGCGATCAACAATTGAGGAATATGACCTGAAAGATGATGCAGATGCAGTCAGGTTTTTTTTTTTTTTAAATAAGTTAGATTCAGAACCAGAAGTTCTTCCTCACAACATACACCTGCACCCAGCATTGAATCTCTGCTCCTATTTGCTAATTTAGAGTATTCCTGCATCAGCAGTGAATCCATCCTTCATATTACAAACAGGTGGATGGTACTAACAGAATCGGCCAGGAGAGTCTTGCTGGCTTCGCCCACAGTACGGAGGGCGTTGTCCACATCTCTCTGGCCAGGAAGGCAGTTCACGCATCTGTTCAGGGCCTGAGATACAGCCTTGGCCACCTGCACACACACAAACACAAACACATACCACAATGTTAGAAAACCTCAGTCAAACAATACTTTATCTCTGGACTTTTCAGCTCAACGTTACATCCTTGTTTCACTAAAGGCTTCAACTAATACACTTATTAACAATACATGTCAGCTATTTTATCAACAACAAAGTCAGAGGTTTATACTGATAGAATTTAAATGCAGCGCGATGCAGCCGTCACTCGGTCTGACCTGGGCCAGCCTCTGCTGACTCTCTGCGTCTCCCGGCTTGGCGATGGCCCGCTTGGTCTCCTCGATCAGGTTGGCCGACTTATCCATGACGGCGCCGGCACAGTCCAGCGTGGCGTTGCGTGCGGCCCGGTCGTCCGTGGAGGCGGCGACTCCTCTGGCGGCCGAGGCTAGAGACTTTAGAGCCTGGGCCACGTCTCTGGCCGCCATACCTGGATCCACCAGAGACAGAGAGAGAGACAGAGGGAGGAGGGTCACTCAGTCAGACAGGAATCACCAGGATGGATGAATAAGAGTAAATTGTTGTGTTGATGTTGTATATTTTTACTTTGTAGCATTTTGCAATAATAAGTAATATAATGCTTCACAAATAACATTAATATTTTAATTAAAAACAGCCCAAAAATTATGTAATTAGCAGAGTTGTAGAAATTTACTGGAAGATGATTCGTGGTCATATAAGGTATTTCTGCATTTATTCATATATTTAACTATTCAATAATGTCATATTTATGTATTGAGTTTTAAACCTTGTGCCACCACTTGCTTTTTGGGTAATTTAAAGTATTTCATTCATTTTTATCACAACAATTTCTGCCTTTTGTCAGCACCTCTGAAAGCAAATTAATGAAACAGTATTAAGTATATTTATGTGTCTTTGTTTCTTTAATATTTTTATGCATTGTATTGAATTCTACTACCGTGTATTTTAATGGTTTTTGATTGTATTGATGACAATGGGTCATGTTGATTAAAATAAATAAATAATTTAAAAAAAAAAAAAAAAGGCCAAACCCACCAGTGTAGTTCTCGTTGCCCTGCGTTGCTTCGCTCAGCAGCTGTGCAATGGCGGAGCTCACAGCCTTGGTGCTGGTGCCAAGATCTTGGGAGCACTTGTCAAGCTGAGCAACAGCAAGGAGACAAACTGTTATTCAGGCTGTATCGACCCAGATATAATACGGTATTTTACTCTGGAAGTTATACCTGAAAAAGTGTTATTGTCATATTAAATTCACAGAATAGATATAGCACTCCAAGTGTTTTATTAGTCCAGTTTAACCTATGTGGTTTTTCTGCCACGAAGGAAATAAATTCACAAGTGAAAACGAGTGTGAAAGCATGTTCTGACGTCTGCTGCAGAAATGGAATGCAAACTGAATATGTCAAGCTGCCAAATACCACTGTCACTGATGATAAGGAACAGGCAGTCTTATACAGTAAATGCTAACCACGGCAGAAAATAACTCTAACCTGTGTTTGGCAGCTTCCAAGAGCCTGATAAAGAGAGTATGTAACTAAATGTAAACTGTGATCTGCAGTATATACATAAAGTATTATTTTTCCAGAAACAGGTGTTAGAAAAGGTTGCCCTTATATTCTGGCCAGTACGGTACATTTTTGCATTTGGTTACACTCAAATGAAGCATTTTCCATTGGTGACGTCCAGTTAATGGAACAGTATGGCCTGGTAAAAAGTAAAAGAGTGTGTGCGTGTGTGTGTGTGTGTGTGTGTGTGTGTGTGAGAGAGAGACTCACGGTCTCTCCTGGCAGTGGTTTGAGTTTTCCCGCCTCAGCTGAAGCCTTGGCCTCCTGGATGTCCTTCTCCAAACCTCTCACCATTGACAGAGCATTGTCTATCTCCAAGGGACCGCACGCTTCCTGAGCCTACACACACACACACACACACACACACACAGAATAAATATGGTTATTACATCACAAAATTCTATGTCGTCATAATTAAACAGGACAAATAATATTAAGACAAATATATTCGTCAAAAATAAATAATTTAATTGATGCAAAATTAGAAAGTTTTATTTTATCTAGACTATTTCAGAGTCTGAAAGAGCCTCAAGAGTTGTGTCCTGTTGGTTCATAATAAATTAGCAAATCAGCAAATGAATGGATTTCAGTGAATATCAGACACTATGCACAATAATGACATAAAATCTTGTGAGATGAGTAAGACTAAAATTACATATTTTGTTTAGACTAGACTCACAATATTGTTAATTAAAATGAATCTGCTTTGAAACAATAAAAAAAAAACTATACTGAAGTACTTAGGATTGTCTATGACTAAAACTAGACTAAAACGCCAAAACTTTTTATAGACTGAAATATGACTAAACAAAAAAGGAATACAGTTGACTCACTATGACTTAAACTAGTAAGGTCACCGACAAAAATATCTGAAACCGTAAGCTACCTTCTGTGAGGCGGTACGCAGCTCAGCGAGAGCGCTGGCCAGGTTCTTGGCACACTGGCTGAGCTGCATGGCCGAGGCCTGGTCACTGATAGTGGGGACTGTGGCCTTGGAGGCTGTAACCATCTTAGCACCGGGCTGGAGGAGAGAAAGGATTACAACTGGATTTCATGTCAACAACATAAACGCACAATATTTAAGTGCTAGATGGACAGGGGAACAATCCTATGATCTAACTGTTGGAGCATCACCACATGTAGGTCTACAGTTTCTTATGGTCCAGCTGGTGGTTTTTACTGCTGTTACCTGCAGGAAGTTCTGGCTGGCACTGATGAGGGCCAGCTGGGCGCTGGGACTGTCGGGCTGAGACTGGCTGCCTCGGACTCCCTGAACCAGCTGAGGGATCTGCTCTGCCACCACCTGATGGTGCGCGCACACGCACACACACACACACACACACACACACACACACACACACACACACACACACACACACACACACACACACACACACACACACACACACACACACAACATTACAAATGTATATTTACACCTTTTGAAATTTTGTGGAAAAAAAAAAGTTGGATATGTATTATAGGACACTTCAAAGTGGTCTGGGTGGCATTTGAAAAAAAAAAAATCAGATCTGTGTCATTAAAAGATCAGATACAGGTCACATTGGGGCAAAAAAAAAAAAAAGATCAGGTATGGGTCACTTCAGGCTGCATGAACTGTTGTCAATGAGAAAAAAAAAACTTCTACTTGGAGATGTGTTTACCTTGCAGCTCTGGACCAGCTGCTGCTGGGCGGCCTGGTTCTTGTTGGACGAGGCGGCGTGCTGAGCTGCAGCTATCGTCTGAGTGGCCGCTGCTGCCGCCTGTTTGGCTGCATTCTGACAGGAAACAGACGTGTGGAGGTGAATATGAGACACTGCGTTTTAAGTGAATTAAAAGACTCAATTAGCAGAAAATTTATGCGGGTCCCTCCATAGAAATAGACAATAATGGTTAGATATTGAAAAGTTGCCTCCACTGGAACCAGACACCTGATTAGCTTAGATTTTTAGGAATGCTGTCTGATGAGGACGTCACAAGGTTCCATCAGTTACTCATAATTCTGTAAGGGCACAACCTTACCTCCAGCTTGTTGACCAGACGTTTCTTAATAGCATTCTGGGCGGCAGCGTTCGTGGCCATGCGGAGACCTTCTGCGGCTTCACGCAACTTCTGCTGCTGCTCCTCACTGTCGGGGTTGGCTGCTGCTCCCTGGGGCGACATTTAGATATTGATAGACTGATCAGCACACAGGATTAATTGAAGGTTAGGAGCACCCAATTGTTGTGTTAGGTGTGTGGGGAAAAAAAAAAGGCAGACCTTCGCTGCCTCCACCATCTTGGCGGTGGCGTCAGCCAGCAGCTTGGCGGCTGAGAGCAGCTTGCGGGAGTTCTCCAGGTCCGACTCGCCCTCTGCGTCCATCTTGATGGCGTTGACCAGGTCTGATGTGGCCTGGGCAAGGATCCGAGCCTGGCGAACCATCTCACCTGGTGTGTTTTAAAACAACAACAACAAAAAAAGAGAAACAAAAATTATAAGTGTTCGATGTCAAATTACACCCAAGGGGCTGCTATCAGGATAATAAATATGCTACATTCACTTTAAATATTTTGGTTAGTCAGATAATACAGGTGCATCTTACACTGGGTTTAAAAGGGGGAAAAATTCTGGTAGATATACAGAAACTTTCCATAATAAATTAAGGTCAGGAAAGCTGTTTTCTGGTAAAATGTGAAACCATGAGGAAAGTTTACATTATACTATAGTGACTATGTTGCTAAACACCACTTTTTATTTTAAGTGGGCATTGCATTGGTCTATGATAAAGCTCAGATAAAACCAAACATCAAGGCAATATCCAATTACAAGCCAAGCTTTACTGCAGTTTCGTTTCTGACGTAAATAATCTCGGCTCACACACACATAGCAACCACCATGACGATGACACTAAGATTCTAGAACGCAACCTTTGGCAAATTCTTGATTTAGCCTACGTTACTTAATCAAAATGATAGTGGTTGACAAATAAAACCTTTGAGGAGAAGGAACAAAGAGCATGACCCCTACACCAACTGTTAACATGTTAACGTGAGGAGTGTGATCCGTGGTCCAGACCTCAGCTCCCTACACCTACCGGCGTCTCCCATTGAGCTGAAGATGTTCTCGGTGACGTCCAGAATGCGGTCGGTGGCCTCCCCGTGGCGTCCGATAGGATGGCCTCCGCTGGCGTACTGTTTGATGTGCTGGAGCAGCTCGTTGAGGGCCTGGGTGACCCCGGTGGCGGCCACGCCCACCTGTTTCAGGAGGCCCTCGTCGTTGGTGGCGCCCTGCGACGCCTCCACGCAGCCTTCTACCGACTTGGCCACCAGCTTGCCGGCCTCGATCAGCTGCTCCTGGCACACGGGGGAGCTGATGGTGGGAGCCACCACCTAGACGTGAAGGGAAAGGTGACGCTCAAAAGGCGGTTTGCAAACATGACAGGGAAGTAAAGCTCTAAACTTCTTACAGCAAAGCTTTCACATGGTGAATACCTGCTGCCGTACAGGCGAGCTGTAGATCTATCACAGGCAGCCTCAGGCTGCTTTCACACCAACAGCAGCTGGTGCACAAACAAACAGTGCATTTGAACCAAAGACGCTTGGTTCGGTTCATTTTTGTTGGTGTGAAACGATCAGTTACACTAGGGTGCATTAAATCGAGGTGACCGCGACCCCAAAAAAGAGATGGTCCACTTGACTCTGCACCAAATGACAAACTTTGTCGTGAACTCGGGTCCAAACATGGGGATACTACACTACAGAAACCGACATTTTAACAAGTGAAAATATATTGTTTTTGGTGCAGTTGGTCCAATATGAGTAGAATTGTCTCATTCTGCTGGCAGATGATCAAGCCTATTTATTACGATTTTTTTTTTCCTGATTTGGATCAATATTTAGATCATATTTAGTCTTATTTTAAGAAAACAATTATATTGTCCAAGATAAAAACACAAACTTGAAACAAGGTAAATTATTTGCCAGTGGAACTAGATAATTTTACTTACAATTGGACTTAATGTAGCAAGAACAAGATATATTCACCTAATTTCAGTTTCTGCAGTGCAATCACCCCATATGACCTCATCCATGAAAGTAGCATGTCTTCCCTGCCTGAAATGCTCCAGTGCATTTGCAGATTTTTCTTAGGAAACAGCCATGTCTAATTTTTGAATTGGATATTTTATTTCTACAAGAAGATGAGAAGGTGAAACATCAAATTTTACTACCTGGTTTGAAACAAAAAATCCAACTAATGGTATGAAAGCGCCCTCACTCACCCTGGTGCAGGCGACCAGCTGAGACGTGGACAGGGCACACTGAGTGGCTGCGGCGATGACCCGGTTCTGCTGGGCCGAGTCTTCGGTCTTCTGGGCCACGTTCTTGGCTTTGAGCACGAGAGCCGCGGCGGCGTTAGCCACCGCCTTCGCCAGCTGCATCAGCATGTCCTACAAAACACACACCATCATTTAACACTCAACACCACAACAGTCATGGGTCAACAAGTGTAAATTTAAATGGTGGAAACTTTAAACAGGTTACTAATGAAATTATTCACAGGACATAATTAAATGCTCAAATTAATAACACATTTAAATATGTCAGTGAAATGAAATGAAGGAATAGATCAAACTTGATTAGGTTTCTCTCTCTAGAGCAGATTGTTCACATCTATTTTAATACACTACTAACATGGTCATGCAATGCACATTTTACACTGAATGAGTTGACAGCTGTAATTTTTCCTCTTGAGCAATTTACAGTTAAAAACTGTAACTTTGAAAAGTATTGGGATTTACACACATACATCTGTAAATAGAGGATGTCATCATGACAGCTATATAGAGGAGTGATCACAGGACATAAATCCTTCAATGTGCAAATGGCCATGAGAGTACTGTATTAAGACAAACCAGGAAACGTGTTATCCTCAAACCTGACAATCACAGATTATTAGAGCAGTGGTTCCCAACCCACTGGAGGAGGCCGGATTAATTCAAGAGGGTGTGAGAAGAGAGGATAGGATAGCACACAGGAAAAAAATCTTGGACCCTTTTTTATGCTTTCTTTTCATTTCTGCTTTATTTTGTGTGATTTTCTGTAGTTTATTTGTACCTAGGAAAGACATTTAAAGTTATTCCAACAAAAACAACTTTTTGATCTGAAGGTTGTTTCATCAATAAAAAAAAAATCTGGTTTCAGCTTCTTGTATGTGATGATGTATGATGTATAGCTTTTCTTGGGACATGATTGTGAATTGACCATCTTTGTTTGTTTTTTTTTTTTTTACCGTCAGTCAGAGAAGACCAGATCTATATAGATCAAACTTTGCACTATAGAGGACTTTAACAGATATTCAATACAACAATATGATTGCATTGTTATATTTATTGTTTCAGGTGTTGATTTAAAAACAACTGTGGTTTGCAGTGAACCTGCAGTTTCCTGGGAGCGTGTGATATGTGGAGCATAAAACCGCTGAAGGCTGCTTCTCTATAAAGTTTTACATTACTCCACATCAAGGTACATTGCAGAGTAAGCTAGCAGTGAAATTAAGCTCGGATTGCCACAATAACTAGAAATAATAATAATAGTAATATATATTTAAATAGGTTGAAAATCAGTCCAAACCTTGATGGTGCACAACAACCACAGCTGTTACTGGGCCTTTCGACACATTAAACACTGACTTGATACAACAAGATTTTGTCTTTTTTGATAAACATCAGGCTGAGGAATGATTGAAGAGTAAAGAAAGGTTAAACGTAAGCCACAGTCCCCTCATAGAAGTTTGGATTTGAGATGAATAATGATTGACGTGTTGAATTAGGGTCTGTGTCATACAGAGGGTTTTGATTGGCCTTTCAGAACGAGGCGTTCGTCTTAAGGACACGTTTGTTACCAGCATTTGACAATAAGAGAGGACTCTCCTTCTGGCACCCTTGAAAGATCCTTTACCTAGAAACTGTCAAATACAGACATGAAACACAGGAACACAGCAAGTACTTTTATAACAACAAGTCCTACTGCGTATTCTTATGTTAACCTTCTCGTTCTTTTAGGGTTAAACACTGGCTGAGAAGCTTCATGGGAAACAAAAGCATTCAGGCTTTTCTGTAAGTTGTTTAAGGTTCGCTTTACTTTACCTGCTCTTGTGGAGCCAAATTTAGCATCACAAAAAACATGTTAAATTATTGATAATGGTGTTAAAAGCCAGATAAATTAGTGGAAATTAATCCACTTAGCTTTTAGGTAGCAAGTGCAACAATAAATAAATTTTAACTGTAGTGAAACACAATGTTACTGTAACATGTAGTAAAATAAAAAAAATGGTTTATTATAACCAACTTTAATAAAACTATAATAACTAATGATTAATTTGATATTTCTTTAAATTTAATCTGTTTGTGTTATGATTTAATTAGGTCCTCTATTATCTCCTTTTCAAACATTTTACAGAATATTTTGCATTGCAGATAATTTAGAAGTATTTATTGCAGAATTTAGCTTATTCCTTTTTTTTTTTTTTTTTTTTTTTTTTAAACCAGATTTGGATCAATTTGGTCTTGTTTGAAATTTTAAGTATAGTATTTGTATCTGTAGGTTTTTCAGCATTTGCTCTGTCACAGTAACAACCATAATTTGACACTAAGTCAGCCCACATGTTGTAGATTTGTTTTAATACCAGTACATGTACATAACGTTTGTGGTAATAGAGCTATTTTATATCTATTATTATTTATAGCAGGAAAAAAAAAGTCCTGGGGCTTAAGTGGTCAAATTTCTCATTATGTATGAGATGCGATTGGTTTACGGATACGTATGGTTTGTATTATATACAGTTGTGGACACACATTTGCCTAAAAAAACAAAAGCAAAACTGTTGAAGAGTTCAGACTGACACACCTGGAACTGTGGATCAGTGTCCGTCTCTCCGATGTGAGACAGCAGCTCCCCGCTGGCCTGGCCCACGTTTCCTGCAGCCTGCAGCAGATTCTGACGAGGCTAAAGCCAAATGTCAAGTTAGACGCCTCACAGGAATGACGGGAACAACAGCTGAAATGTAGATATACACGTCTGCATCCGTCGTGTACCTCTGTATTTGCCGGCTGGGCCGTCTTCAGCATGTCAGAGACGGCACACGCCAGGTTTTTAGCTGCGCCCAGCAGCTGCTGCCCGTTGGCTCCCTCATCCTCCATGAGCGCCGCCAGCAGTTTGACGCCCTTGGACATCTCCGTCAGGTTGGAAGAGATCGTGGTGACGGCACAACCCACCGCTGTGTAGTCCGTCTCTGCTGGGTCACCTGCAGCACAGGTACATGGAACAACGATTGGGTTTATTTCCTGAGGGAAAACTAGTTTGTTCAGATGATATTTAATACACATTTCATTAGATTATGTACGGTTGGCAAAATGAAGAAGTGAAAACTTCTGGGGTCTCTTAAAATGTACATTTTGTATTTGCCCCAGCATCTCAATCTGTTTAAAAATAAATATTTAACATGCAACCACTAATCAACTTGAACAGCTTGAAAAAACCATTACTAGTCGACTAGGAAAATGTTAATGTCAAGTGCAGCCCATCTAACCAATGTGTTTTTTTCCTTAAGAACTGGCAATCACATCACTGGTGTGCAAAAAAAAATAATAAAAATGAGACCTGATGAAGAAGTTTATACTTTCTTGTCTTGCCAACCATGATTTGTCACTGGCTCAATCAACTGTTAAAAGCTATGTTACATTTCAAACTGGTCCTAAGGGGATTCTACACGTCTAAAGAGATATGTATGTATCTGAATGCTTCCCGTGTGTCTACCTGCAGTGAGGTTGACCATGGAGGCGGTGCCTGCTGTGATGGCGTCCACCTGGGAATGGATCTCGTGTTTGGACTCATCCATCTTGTTTTTGCGCCAGGCTTGGGATGCCTTAAATAAATAAAGACAAAAAAAAATGACTGAATGAAAAAGATGCAGAAGACACACTGCTCTGCACTTGTATCAGTATTTTAATCAGTCCATGAAATAAATGAAGGATTTAATCTCACAGCGTCTGTTCCCAGAGGGGGCAGTGTGTCAAAGTCATCCAGAGAGGCCTGGGCAGCCTGGACGGCCTGCATACTGGAGTTGATGGTTCCAGTCAGGGCCTGCTGGGCTGAAGTCTGCGGACACACACACACACACATTTAATATCTCCACTGTGAACTACTGTAAAGTTAAAGTGAATTACCCCAATATATCAGTAGGTTTTCTAATATTAATTAATTAGACAACTATATATAAAATATTCTGGATACTTCCTCTGATAGAATTGTGTTTGTGTATTTTTTCTGGTTGTTAACAAATCTCATGAAAAGACACACACACCAACATGTTCAGATCCAAGTCCGTTGGTACCCACTGAAGCTCATGGAGCTGAGTCACTTTCTAAAACAGTTTGGTCATTGTAGTTTTTAGCAAAGAGGAAGACATTGTGCGTTCGCTGAGGTTTGGGTCAGGTGATGGTTTGTTTGAGGCTATTCATGGGAATGCTCAGAGAATATCAGCAGACTTGTCCTTCAGGACATTTTGATCCGATTCAAGTAAACACAGATTCAAACTATTAACTATTAAACTATTAAAAATGTCTCCAACATTTTCCTTTTCAAAATCAAGACCAAACTTCTATAAGTTAAATCCATATAACTTACTATTATCATTGAACATACATAAAGGAAGATTATATAGAATTGCCAATATAATCATGATTGATGCATGAAGTGCAAAAAAAAGTAATGAACTAAACATAAAATCAGCTTTTGTAAACCGAGTTCTTCAAAGTGCAGGACAGTACTGTGGTAGTGGTTTTACCAGTGGGGGCATGTGTCCTCGGTGCATCTGGCCACTGGTGATGTGCTGCTTGGCCTGAGGCATGGAGCCCATCTGAAAGCTCTCTGGACCTCCTGCCCCCGAGCGCATGATGGCCGGCAGCGCCACCGAGCCCGTCTCCACTCGGCCCACCTTGTTGAACTGCTGCTGCAGCACCGTGGACCTGGGGGGAGGTTAGAAAGCGAGAGGGAACGGACGAGAGAAGTGAATTAAAAATGCTAAATACAGCAAAAACATGCAAAATGAATAAGAATCATAGTTTGCTCTAGCAGTGGCACACTTACTTTTTGGGTGAAACAGAGTCTTCCAGCATGGTCGACTCTTCATCTCCCTCTAGGCCGAAGTGGTCTTTGCTCTTTTTCTGTTGAAAGGAAAACCAACGTCAGCGTTGATATGACACTGGATCATACGACAGTTTGAGGGAACCTTCTTTTAAGGAAGTTTGTCCAACAAGAAACACTGTATGGTAAAGTGTTAAAGGCAGTTTTTAATTAATAACTGACATGTTGAGTTGGTAAATAGGTAATACAAGTGTTAAAAGAACAGAAAACAGTAGAGGCTGGTGCAGGCGACATTTCCAGCCAATAAATTCATAAGACAAGAGGTGGTGTCATCCTAATTTATGTAAACCCGCAACAGACTTTTTACTCCTCTGTTTTCTATACATGTGACATTGGGGCTGAGTGAGAATGTTTTTTAATGTTTGGAACATCCACTGCAAAAACTGAAATTTTAACACGTGAAAATATCTTGTTTGGGCTACAGTTAATCCGATATGGAGCAAAATCATCTTATTCCATTGGCAGATAATTTATCTTATTTCAAGTTTGCTTTTTTGATTTGAGTCAATTTATATTTTTTAGAAAAAATGTTGGTGTTTTCTTGAAACAAGACCAAAATTACCCAAATCAGGAGAAAGGCCAGTGGAATAAGATCATTCTACTCAATATTGGATTAATCGTACCAAAAACAAGATAGCCTCACCTGCTTAGATTTTTTGCAGTATAAACCTGTGTAATTGAAAGATAGAGTATTTAATTCCGGGTAAATAGCCATACAAACGGAGAATAGAGGCTTGTGTGCCGCACAGCTCAATGGTCAGGTTGAGTATGTATTTACATGTAAACTTGCTTTCTGTGTGGCACATTTATTTCAGTGTTTCTTCAGTTTACATTCAAAACACACTACTGCTTCCAGATACACTTTGACCAACTTTTCTACACTAAAGAATCCTGCAGCAGACCAAAGAGATCTGACAGCTGATATGACTCAAGAATGAGAAGAAACTGAAAAAGGAGGAATTTACTTAGTTCACCTTAAAATATTTGATGTTACAATGTATAAAGCATGATCTAATACATAATCCATATTAATTGCTGGCCGCACCTTCTTGAGGATGATGTCGATGTATCCGGCAATGAGCTGAGCTATCTGCTCTCCCTCGGTGGTCTGTACAGAGTAGTAACCGTCCTGGTAGTCGCCGAAGTCCTGAGAGCACAAAGGAAAAAAAATAAGTTAGAATAACGCATGAAAACGGGAAGGAGACACACATGAATTTCAGGGCGGACCTGGGGGTCAGGACCACCACAAGGGATTGCTGAATTACCCAAAAGGGTCATGAGATAATACAAAACAAGGATACAGGAAAAAAGATTGTGGAGACAAAAGTTTTATTTTCTTTTTACTTTTATGTGTTTTATTGGAATGAATATTAGTCGATTGACTAGTTGATAAATTAATTAACTACTATTATGATAACTGAACTGTCTTTTTAACAAAAAAGTAACAAACTCAGCAGTTTTAGCTTCGATATGATGATTTGATGCTTTTTTTGTGGGACATGTTGATCAGCTGAATATTTTGGGTTTTGGCCCGTTAGTCAGACACAACCAACCTACATTTGAAGATGTAACTCTGGACTGTAGTGAACTTTCACAGATACTTTTTCACTGGTTTCTGACAAAGCAAACATTTTAAAAAGGCACTTCCTCTCCAGGCAGCTGCCTGATTGTACTTGTTGAGCCCTTTTACAAGTTACGAAAGGGGTCACATGCAACCGCAGCAGATCATGCCGCAGCAGCTGCTGCGCTGGTGAGATCAGACGCGCCGCAATCAGCTTTTCACCCACTACACAAACTGTGTCGCAATACATGCCGAGTTGGAACGCTGTGATCCGCCCGACACACATGCTCCGTCTTTCCCGTATGGAGGAAAAAACTCACCAGGGTGAAGCTCTTCGGCGAGGCGGCCCAGCGCTTGATGTTGGTCAGGTTCCACTCCTGGATCACCTCCTTGGTCTTCTCGTCCACCCTCATCACGCTCTCCTTGGTGATGCCCAGCAGACGCGGCACCAGCTTGTTTTTGCCCTTCATCTTCTCCTGCAGGAGGTTTGGAAGGGAACGGTGTGAACAAAGCAAGAGTGTCAAGTTCTGAGAAACATATGAGCAACGTTAAAAAAAGATTGTGAAGTGGTGGTCTGGCAGAACAGAATTACCTTGTCTATGAAAAGAAACTACAACTGCAGAAATGCAATTATGCAGATCATATGTTTTCTAGTTTCTATTATATATAAACATTATATTTAACTAATTGTTTGAAAAACAAGATATTCTGATCTGTTAAATTGAGTTTTTGCAGTGCGGTTTGACAAAACCAAAAGCTATTCAGTGAAAGAGTGACTGCTGGTTAACAGGTACGGTTTATGACACACTTGCTCTTCAGTCTGAGGTCGACTTTATTGGCAGCAGAGATCAGACAGAGCAGGTGGAGGCTGAACAGAGGCAGAGCCAGATGTTTCTGCAGATGTCCAGCACAGATAAGCCATTACATTCTTTAACACCAATAAAGACGATCATCGCTGCAGATGTTTGTTTTATATTGAATTTGTTATAGAACGTTGTAAATATAGATGAATGATTTGGTCGGTCTCACTGGCTGCGATACAACCGTTTGCTGACTGAAAAGAGACAGAAGAAGAAGATTTCTTATGATGTTCAATGCATTTTTTATGTTGCTGATAGTGCCAGAATTGAATGTATAAAATGCAAAAGATTCTCCACTAAATACTAAAGTGTGACTGAAAAAAATGTAAAATCCAAGTTCCCATTTTGGCAGAGCGATCTCTGCCTCGGCTTCTTCTTAAGAGGCATTCTGATTCACCGGCCTTCAATTACGCTTTTGCAAATGTGGAGCTTTAGGTTTGAACTCGGTCCAGTGATTGTGATGTCATGTTCCAAATGGAGCAGAGGCAGCAGCTTTGACATCAAAACGCGTCTCAAAGCAGAAGAGCTTTCTATTGTAATGTAAACCTACTTGCATTAAAGGCTTTAATGTAGTATCAGACAGCAACTGTCTGCATTCACAGACCTTGACCAAGAAGAAAGACACTCCGTAGGTTTTCAGGGACCTGGCCAGCTTCACGTAGCTGACTTTAGCCTCGATCTCTGTCATGTTCTGGCAGTTTTTGTGTGCCTGTAGAAAAAAAAGGAACATTTATTTGGTATAGGAACTTGGGGTAGCATTAAAATACCTGTATGTACTCACAGATTGATCAATCATCAGATGGTTAATGAGAATAAACTCATAGAGATCGGTTCTTACCAGGAAGATCTTTCTCTCTCCTTTGTTTTTGATGTACTCTTTGGGCAGGAACTCCTTTAAACTGAGGAGAACAAAGCTGTTTAACTACAATCAAAGAAAAAAACCCCAGAGGGTTTCATTGAGTGATAAATGACATGAATTGACAGAAAGCTGTAAGGTGAACGTGAAGTCAGCGCTCACTCTAAGAACCCAGGCTTGTGTTTGTTCTCGTTGTGGTCGCCAAACTGGATCTGACACTGGTAGCCTGCGAACTCACAGGCCTTGTCAAAGGAAACGGGATGAGAACCGTTCAGGATGTCATCACGGGCCTGAAAAAGAAATGTTATGTTTAATATCTGTTAGGCTATTACTCAAGGCGACATGACTGATTTCACAAGTCAGAGTGCATTTATTTCAGATAACATGATGTAGCTTCCTCATCAATACTGTAACAAACACTAATTTGTAGGTGAATAGAAACCGCCTCAGCACCATTTTCTGTTTAAAATATTACATTTCAATAGTAAGATTAAGCCGCTGAGCCTTGAATAAATTGTGTATTCAGTAACATACAGTATTGGAAATTATAGGAGAAATAAATACATGTATGCAGGTAGTGTATTTTGGTACAGTTTGAGGTACTTGTACTTCACTAGAGTATTTCCATACATTTAAAAGGCAAATATTGTACTTTCAACTCTGCTCAGTATTCAAGGATAATATCACCCGAACGAATGTCACTGAATGCAAATAATATAAACCCCTCTATTCTTACTGAGGCTTCCAGGAATATAAAACCTCAGAATTTTATGTGCAATTGTAAAACTTTTTTACAAATATAATGCTTTTCAGATAATCATCTCTGTACCTGAAGAGACATACATCAGCCTGCACATTTCCTTGTATCCAATTTGTATATTCAAGTTAGTTGGTTCAGGAAACTACAGATACGTGCCCATACCTACCAGCTTCAGTGTCATTACCATCGATTTTAATCTTTTTGAGGGCTGGAGAAACAGCTGTGTGTGTGTGTGTGTGTGTGGGGGGGGTTGTGTGTTTGATGGTTGCGTACCTGTACGTAGAGCAGGTTGAGTTGCACGGGGTCCCTGGAGTCCACATTCTGGTCCGAGTAAAAGAACTTTCTCCTCAGCAGCAACATCTCTGTCTCCTCCACACCCTGCTCCCTCAGCGTCCGGCCATGGTCCAGCCAGTTCACTGAGGAATTAAGAAAAAACAACGTCAGCCTGACACACACACACACACACACACACACACACACACACACACACACACACACACACACACACACTGCTGGATTCAGTTAGTGAAGCATCTGATTTCTTTGTGATTTGAGAATGCGTTTTCTCCAGCGCTGAGGGAGGGAGCCTCTCAGAACATTATGTCAGCAGCTCGCTATAACTACACTCAACCTCTCCCTGCAGCAGTGTGTGCACATGGAAAATAGTTTTATCTGCTCCTCTGTAACTAGCAACCCATGAATCAGTATTGGGCTTGGGGTGATTCTGAATATGCTGTATATTTTTCATAATGTTAAAATATATTTTTCAACAGTTGTCCATGTTTCATTTTACTGCTTTGCTGACTCTTATGCACTGGGTGTGTGGTAACTGCTGCACATGTATGGAACAAACTTGCTGCCACTCTGTTCTTTTAAACTAAGGCTGCAGCAAAACAAAAATTGCAATATGAAGTACAACTATACAATTCTATTGTTGTTGTCATTAGTTTAATTTATTTCTTATTTCTCTGTAACCACACTCTACAATAAATAGTAGTTTTTATAATTGTGGTGTGGTGCATCTTCTCCAGTGAAACATTACATCACGTCAACTCTCCACCACACCCATCGCAGCTGTATGGTCCAACACTCCCAGCTAGAGGAGGTTATTGTGGGCACACAGCAGTGTTAGTGCACCGTAGGACTGCTGAGAGTTTGCGTCGTACGTTCATCGTCTGTGTGGAGCTTCTGCTTCAGCTTCTCCATCTTCTTGTCGTCTCTCAGCAGAGTCTTGTCTCTCTTCAGGGTGCCTGTGGTCTCCTCCTTCTTCTCCTCGCCAATGTCCCGAACCAGCGAGTACTCGTCATAGTTTGTGATGCCTAAAACACAAAACACATTCAGGTTAAGGTGTTAACTTAAAAAAAAAGGCTAACACCTGTAAGGTGATGTGCCTGTGGGGTGGGGTGTGAGTGACATGGCTCACCTATTCTAGCACAGATGGTCATGAGCATGTCACTGACTATCTTTGAGTCGTCCACCATGACGGTCTTCACTGTGCCGTCCAACATGCGAATCTTCAGAGGCCTCTGCTTCTTCTTGTACTCCAGAGTGTCCTGGGGGACAATTCAGGAGCTCACATTTTAGATCTGAACACAACAGCCACAGACCTCAAATGACCCCAGACAATATGGTGCCAGTTGTACCAGTAGTTGAATTAATACCCTGCAACATCAAGGCCTAGTGCTACTACATCTGACACTAAAACTTCCTAATCGAAGTGAATGTACAACGCAAAGTGGCGCTTATTTTACAACACTCCAATTTTACCCAGTTAACCATGTTCCAAGAATTTAACCCACACTGAGCTGAGAAGTGGTCTATCAAGCTTCATGCAGAGGTTCCAAATTGAATATATTAAACTAGCAGAGACTTGAAAACAGCCTAGTTTATCATCATCTGCAAGACATCTTGTTTTTTCTTGTATGACATCGTTATATCTGCTTAATAAAGTATGTATACACCTGTGCACAGTTCAAATGTTTATCTTGTTTCACAACAGTCCAGCTTTTCTTTAGCTTAAAAGTCATTTTCAATCTATATTTTGACACTGACTGGAGGTTTTTAACCATAGAAGTTAGCATGGCATGGCAACAATCACTTCAGTAGAATATGTCGGCCTATCAGCAAGAACATGAATCATCCATGCTGGGTGTAGCTGTAGACATAGTTTTAGATGGTGGATGGTGACCTTAGCTCTAAAGATTATACTCCATGTTTTTGTACCTCACACCGGTGGAACCGGCCCCAGAAATCCAAGGGGACATAGGCTCATTGTGTCAGCTGGTCTGTGCTACTTTCAGCACAGTATCAACTGATATAACACGTCTGAATTACATGAGGGACATCCTATTTTATTACCCGATATGCAGGATCTGCCATTTGGGCTGAATCAAATGCTCAGATAGCAAAAGCACAGTGTCCTATCAACACATACAGAATTGAATTAGCCACCCCTCTTATTTTTTCTTAAATAATGATTCAGATGTTACCTAAATTGATTATGCATGTCTATTTACCTGCACTATACTTATGCGTTTATGTGCTTAAAGTGGAGTGTTTGCGGTCATTTGTTGCATTTACTCCTCAGTGTGCAGGAGTGACTCACCCCATTCCTCAACATGTAGTAGTCCAGGGCCTTCCCTGCCTCCAGCCAGATGCCTTTCTTTGGGTCTTCGTCAGACAGAAAGAGGCCGTAGTCGTTGGCTGCAGAAAGGAGCAGAAATACTGGGTGAGTCACTGTATGTGTGTTTCTTGGCAT
Source organism: Eupleurogrammus muticus (assembly GCA_036785175.1). Classification (NCBI taxonomy): domain Eukaryota; kingdom Metazoa; phylum Chordata; class Actinopteri; order Scombriformes; family Trichiuridae; genus Eupleurogrammus; species Eupleurogrammus muticus. Next base: position 11,615,987 of record JAYKQN010000013.1, on the reverse strand, counting down.
TCACACTTCTGGATATGCAGCCACTATGGAGCAAATGTGTGATGTGCATGTGCTTGGATGTAACTTTTTTTTTTTTCAATATGTGCACCAGCTTCTCTCCTGCCTGTGTTAACCAGGCCAGTGGGCGTGTGGACGATCAATGCCTGTTTTCAACAGCTGTTCCAAACAAATCAGGTCACACAAAAATGACGACTGGTAGAACAAGAGAATTGGACTATGCATTCTGGAGAGTAGTAACAGCCTCACAGTTTTTAAGAGTAAAATGACTTACAGGTTAGGACAAGCAACACAGAGAGCTGCTGTCGAAACATCTGACGCAAAGACATAACTCTTCAGGCATGCCGGCTGATGGATGTGTGCCTTCCTAAGTTTACAACAACATTTTTAACTGCAGCTTCATAGCGCCTGTAATAAACTAGAGAACAGCAACAAGGCCAGTGTTCATACACTTTTGTGAAATGCTAAGAAAGTTTCATTTCTCACTTCAATATCATCTATGCATCTAATGGTAGAGTTGAGCAATCATCAGAGCATTCAGGCATTGTTCAAATGTGCTGCAATGGCCCACAACATTTTCATTAGCAGAAACTAATAAAAAAAAAAAATAAATAAAAAGGGGAAATGTACCGCAAATGAAAAAAGCATGCTGCTTGAAAGTAAAAATACATTTAAGATGCAGCACCAGAAACACAGAACTCCTAAAACAAATGCAATAGCAAAAGACTGCAAATCCATTCACGCAGGGGAAGTACTCCAGGCCTTTAAGAGGGCATGCTGACAAAAACACAACCTGATTTTAGTCCCCCAATTAAAACAATTATTTCAAATGGGACATGTCAATGCAAAGTGGTTTAACTTCTGCTGAACCACAATAAAAACTCTGAAGTAACATACGCACACTGAATGGACTAGGCCATACCATCTTCCTTTTATAGAATAGAATAGAATAGATAAACTTTATTGATCCCACAACAGGGAAATTTGTGTGTTACTGCAGCGTTACAGATAAAGAAAAAGTAAAATAAAGTTGAAGAAGATAAAAAAAACTATAAAAAATAAAAAACACACAACACAATGTACAAATTCGCAGAATTTGTTAATCCGCATACACAGTATGCATTATCGACAGAATGGAGAAAGAAATGCTAATAAATAGTAAGAACAAAAAGTATGCATAAGCAAGGCATATATACATACATACATGGACGTACATACCTACATACATACACATACACACATATTTGCATATATATATATGGACATACATATCCACGCACATACCCACATGTACACATACATAGCTAATGCACACTTAAGGTGCAGGGTGTGTGTGAAGAGAAAAAAGTGACCAGTGAAAAAGTGACAGTGACTACAGTGAGGTTTATGTTTATGTTATGTTATAGAGTCTTATTGCTGTCGGGATGAATGATCTGCGAAAGCGCTCCTTCTTGCAGCGAGGGTGTTTAAGTCTCTGGCTGAAGGAGCTGCTCAGCGCACCCACTACCCCATGCAGAGGGTGATGGGGGTTGTCCATGATGGATGTCAGCTTTGCCAACATCCTCCTCTCTCCCACCACCACCACCGACTCCAGAGGACATCCCAGTACAGAGCTAGACTTCCGTACCAGTTTGTCAATTTTCCTCCTGTCCCCGTCTGAGCATCCGCCCCCCCAGCAGACTACTGCGTAGAACAGGGCAGATGCTACGACGGAGTCGTAGAAGGTTATCTAGGTATTTCATTACGAAACAAGGCATATCTACTTAATCCAGTGGTTCTCAAATAGTGGGGAGGCTCCGTCAGGGGGGCGTGTTTGACCTCGGGGAACATGTATTATTATTATTATTTTTTTTTTACAGTCTTAGAATAAAGTGCAATTGCACCTCCACTCCTTAGGGGGCAGTAACGCTCTCATCGGTAGAGTGTGTGCAGGGAGCATTCGCTTGTGGTGTAGGTGTATTTGTATGAAGTGTAGACACGAAGTGTAGCAGACCCTCAAGTGACACCATTAAGGAAAGAGACAAACAAAAGTCTCCCAAAGGTAAGACGAGAAAATATGATGAAGTGTATGTAGCGCTTGGTTCACTGTGAAAGATCGGTGTGTTACTGTGTCTAAAATGTTGGCAGCCGACATTACACCCCAATCACGCTCATAAGCTGATTTTATGTTATTTTATTTTTCAGTATCATATGGTTTGACATGGTCAATAAAAAAAATGTTTATAGTTTAATTAAGGATTTAATTTTTTGGGGGGAATTTCAGACGCACTTTAAATCTTTTCCGTTATAGTTAATAAATCTATTCTTTGTTGTAAGTTGGTCCATATTACCCTAAATGTTAATAAGGATACAGTGTTATGCAGAGGTGTATTTATAACAATTTTATAGACAAATGATACTATTTATAGTCGGGCAGGGGGGCACAAGATGTTTTCTTCTTCCTTAGGGGGGCGCGACAGAAAATAATTGAGAAGCACTGACCTAATCCAAGTGTACCAAAACTCTAAACAACACGTCCACACTTAAAAAGCTTATAATTGGGCAGAAATCTGGGGTGTGGTTTCCCATAGATTGTGATCTCATGAATGAAAGCAGGAGTAAAATGAAAGAACTGCGGTTTTCACAGTTATCCAGGATCTTGCAGGGTTTCCCCAGGAAACTGGCTAAAATCGATGATCTGAAGAGTGTTTTAATTAAAGGGAAAAATGCGGAACTGCAGGGTCCTTTTTGGTGGACTCAGGAGTGGATCACTGCTTTCTGCAGAAAGCTTTATTGGCTAGTGACCTTCAGCAGAGTTTGAATCAGCACCTCTAGATCTGAGACCATTGTTCTCAGCTGAAACACTCTCCTGTTTGGGGATGAGATCCTGCCACAAGTGGAGCTGCTATAGTATCTCAGGGTCTTGTTCACGAGTGAGGGACAGATAGAGTAGAGAGAGAGAGAGATTGACAGGTAGATTGTTATGGCATCAGCAGTGATGCTGACTCGCTCGGTCTGTTGTGGTAAGAATGACCGATCTCGAGTTACCCATCGATGTATGTTTCCAACAAGTACAATGAGCCTTAAGGGTAGTGACCGAAAGAATGAGAGTGCAAATACAAGGTCTGGTGAGGATGCCTCTACCCTGGAGAGGTGTTCTGGGCACATCCTACCAGGGGGAGGCCCCAGGGAAAGCCCAGGACATGATGGACAGACTAAGTCTCTTGGCTGGCCTGGGAATGCCCCAAGAAGAGCCGGATGAGAGGGCCAAGGAGACAGAAGTCTGGGCTTCTCTGCTTAGCTTACTTAGGCCCCTGGGACCTGACCTGGACCCGGACCAGTAGCAGAAGATAGATGGATGGGTTGATGATATAGCTTGAGCTATATAAACAGCAACGCTTTAGTGACTTTGCATATCCTCCCTTGATAAACAGCCTGTGTCTCTATGCTGTATAATAGCTCTGTCATGATCTGCTCTCTGCTCTATTGGTCTTTCGATTACCAGTCTATCATGACCTTCCCACTACTCAATAAATCCATAATTACTGCCTCCCTGCATTTACAGCTCGGTCTATCATGACCTTCTTACTTCAGTTATAGCTCAGTCCATAGTGACCTCACATTTCTCTTTCTAGCACAAAAATGTGTTGCCCTGTGTTAGATCTGCCATTGTGTTCCTGGATAATTTCCCCTTTTCATATTTTACTAGATCTTTTTCAGCCCGTAAGGTAAGTATTAAATTATTTTAACTTAATACATATCTTTATAGAGGAATACTGACATATTCTAGTCAGATGCACTCCCCTGATAATCATATTGTGTCACAGTGGAGTCCAATTGCCAAAGACTTGGAATTCTCACTGTGTGCAAGCGTTCATACATGTTTATATATTCATTCATGTTTTCAGTTATCTCTTCCACATTACACTCCGTGTTTCTCACTTTAGGGTATGCTAAAAACTGTCTCTGTCTCCTCTCCTCTCGTAGCTGTCAGCTGTCATTTCACTGTATGACAGCGATCCATCTCCATCCCCTTCACCCAAGATGCCATTACTCTCTGAACTTGGATCCCTGTTTCTCATCTATTCCACATGGCTGCATTCCCCAAATAATCATACTGTGTAACGATGGAGTCCAATTGCCAAGGATGTTTCATTCTCAAGTGTTAATAGACTTCTGTAGCCAGAAAATAAGTCTCCTCTGAATTGTTTTTTCTTACATCAGGACATCTGACACAAGAAAACAGGAAGAGTTCACAGCTGGTTATTTATCTCCAAGAGTCTGCAACGTGCTGGGTAACACTTGCAGTAGAATATTGTAATGTATAAGCATTATAAGTGCATATTCATGCGTGTGTGTGTGTGTGTGTGCAAAACTCACGTTGGCCGAGCTGTGCCTCAGGAACTCTCTCCCTGATGATACGACAGGCGTCGTACACCATAGTGGAGGGCTCGAACTGCATGGTCTTCACCACGTTCCCCACGCTGATCTTTAGAGACAGGGCCACCATGATTGCTGCTCTGCACCTCCACTCAACTCACACCTGCAGGACAACCGAATGAATGGTTAGTCAACACATCTACACATAGAAGGACTCAACAACATCAACAGTTGTGACAACCTCCTTCAAAACAAGGAACTAATGACTAGTATGTTTTACTTAATCATTTTCAATTTTCGGCTTATTCGTCATCTTGTATTATGGCACAAAACGCTCTAAAACCCACAATATGTCTTAACACCATGATATACTGATTAAACAAATGAGATATAACATGTTACTTAGAACTTTAAAAGGTGTTTTTTGTTTCCTCCGTACAGAGCCTGGCTTGCTGTTCCAAGTTAAGCAACCAGCGGCTGCAGCTCCACATTTACAGCATAGACATCAATCATCATCCAACTCCCTGCTAAAAAAGTAAATTTCCAAAAATGTCAAGCTATTTCATTAATATTCAGGCAAACGTGGACCACAGGCCCTAAAATTGTAATGTGGTTCAATAACAGCTACTGAATGGGAAGACCAACTAGACCCAGAAAAGGCCAAGTTCAGTAAAAGGAAGTAAAACACAGCAGTTCCTTTTACCGAATCGGGTATGAAGGTGGGTTTAAAATAAGGAAGATCAGCTATATATTTGTGCACACAAGAAACCAGAGGACTGTGAGAAACAGCGTTCAGACAGGAAACGGAGTTACAGTAAATGTCCAAACAGGCTGCAGCTCTCCGACTGTAAAGGCCAGCGAACAGATTACCCCGTGCCCTCTGTCCTATTTTAAGCTGATACTAGTTAATACATTAGAGATCAGGGCTGACCCCTAGCAATCCATGATTTATCACTCAGGCCCTCACTTTGAACCTAACTTTTTCCATTGAAGCATCAATCTTGTGATTCGTTGGTCATTGTACAGAGCAACTCAGGATAAAAGCATAAAATATAAACATATACTACACACAACCAGTTTGTGTCTTTCATGCATTCACTTGAATTCATGTCAGAGGTAACTTTGAATTCCTCTAAAAGATCATTTATTAGCAATAAATATATATGTGTGTATGTGTGTGTGTGTGTGTGTGTGTGTGTGTGTGTGTTTGGCGTCTCAACAGCACAGAGGAAACAGCACGGCTGTGTGTATTGGCTTCAGAGCTGACAGGGATTGAATGTCACAACACAGATGCCCGGACACCCCCAGCCTCACATCCTGCTCTCACTACATCACTACCAGGGCCTCTTTCTTTTTCTGGATCCCTCCCTGATAGCAGGCGGGTGGGGCCGAGCGGGAATCTGATCTGAGGCTATCAAAATGAAAGTGAATAAATGAAACTGCTTTTTGTTCAAGATAATACACGCACCCCCCCCCAAAAAAAAACATACAAGGCTACATTATTTAAAGCAAATCTCCTCTAAAACTCATTATTCATACTCAAACAAGCTGAACACATACAGTAAGAGCTACAATGATGACATGTGTTTTTCAGTAATTCAGTCTCTTATTAAGACGTTTCCCCACCTTGCTGTGGAAGATGTTATGTGATATGTGAGTCATGGTGGATCATACATGATTCCATGATTCCAGGAATAGAACGGAATGATGCTGGTTAAAAAGGAAGGACGGGACCAATGTATCATGATGATGCTTCTCTCCAGACCAGAGGAGTCCAACTCAATATAGCTCATGGTCCACACTCCGCAATTTGATCTTAGGTGGGCCAGACCAATAAAAATAAAAAATAACACCTACAAATTCCTCCACTCCTTTTAAAGTAAAGCAATGCATTATAAATAGGAGATGACATAAGTAAGAAAACAACAACAACAACAACATCTGTTACTCCAACTTCTGTCTATCTATGCATGCATTTCAATTCAAAACATTTATTCACTGAACAGTATTTAGTGCTTTAGTTATCTTCTGTCTTATAAGCTATTTGAAAATCAAAACTGGAAATATTTGAGTCCCCGGGCTCAGTTCTGGTGCCCGGGCTGCTTGTTTGACACAAGTCAGTCAATGATTACGGTTAGTCGTTTCAGGCTCATTCTCTGAAGTCAGCCCCTCTAATGAGGGTGCTGGTGGAAGTATTTCTCCATTATTACGAAGACTGATAGCGGCTTTGACGTCTGGGGGTTGTTTGAGTGTTCACTCTTCATTTGTAGCCTCGTGGTTTCAAACAGAAATGAAGGTGCAGGGCTTTGTACTGGCTCTCTACGTACAGGCTGTGGTCTGGCATCATCTACGACCACAGGAGTTTATTTAAAGCAGAAAAAAAAGTGAATGATGTTGATACCTGATGTGAACTGTACTGTCAGATGATCAACTCTGGGTTTCTTCTCTCTGGCTGCAGAAAAACAACAAAAAAAGAAATAAGCCTGGTTACAATCCTTTTACTTAGCAAACTCATTTTTTTTTTACTGATATGAAATTAGGCCTAAGCTAGGATTTTTAAAGCTTTTTTGCTAAATTAAAAGTGTGTTTTTGTACTCCTTAAATAGTGACGATGCACAGGTGTGTGTGTGTGTTTTCTGAATGTCCAGTAAACTGAATTTCACAGTTCAACTTATCTGAAAGTTAATCAAAGCAAACACACGAGTGCCAAAGCAAAGGAATACTCAGAAAACAAGAGATGAACTTTTAGCTAACTAAACCCATTTTCAAATTCAATACACTGCACAAGCACTGCACGAATGCAGCCTTTCATTCTCTATTTCAAAATTCAATAAATACAAGTCACTCAACCAAACAAATTGAACAAGGTTCCCTAACTTGTCCAAAGATTGTTTTCCTCTGCAGAAAAAAAAAAAAAACTTCAGCTCAGGACCTCCGTTACAAGCCCAAATCATTATGTCGTGTGCAGTCCGTTCTAGTAAATATTTGTCTGCAGAAACATGTGTGACTGCAGGGTTTCGTGATGCAAATCTCTCGTGCTGCTGTCAGTCAGCACGGCATGCTGCTGTGTTGTAGGGGGGAGGGGGAGGGGGGGCAGTGTCAGTGCCTTCATTTCTAGACAAACTTGGACCGTCTTCTACTCTGGAATGACAGAGTTCTTTGCAAGATCCCACTCAGATGTCCTGATGTCATTTCCTGTTTTAAAAAGCCCTGCACTGCCATAAAAGGGCATTTCAGCCATCTGCATACTCCCGGCTATGATTCAGCTGGGAGCAGCGTATCCTGTCTGCACTGGATGTAAGGACAGTGTGTTTGGCTCCAGGGAAAAGGCGATAAATGACGTTACAGGTACTAATGATGCCTCCAGAGCCATGTGGTGGTGTGTGGTCCACACTTTTTTTTTTTTTAATTATTATTAAAGACATTCATTTAGAAGCGTTAAAGCACAGGGGGTCAAAAGAGCTACTGAAACATTCCACTCTTCTGGTTTGACAAAGATTATACAATTTCAAAACAAGGTCTGCAAAGTTCAGAAAAAGTAGCCTGAATGCTTTCCGCCTCACCCCAACCCAAAGAGGAAGTGCAGAGTCACAAGAGTAAATACTGCAGTTGCTGAGAAATGAGGAAGAGTGCACTGGAGTGCAGCACAGCCACTCACAGTCAGTTAAACCGGCTGTTCTCGAAGTGGGGTCATTTTTGGCTCATCTAATAGGGACGGTGGTTTAATTTATGCCAGTTGAGGGGTTCTAGAGTTAGAAAAGCACTCTGAGCACAGACCTCCGCCAAGCTATGCAGGAAAGATACTACCACCGGGCGGCCCAAAACAAGGGCCTGTTTGAGGGTCCATTTACCGCAATATTACCAAACAACAGAAACCAACATTTCTTCCAGATCACTATTGAACCAGCCACTCAACGTACAACACCACATTCACAACATTTGCTGAAAGTTTGATGAAAATCCGGCTGGAAACTTTTGAGTTATCTTGCCAACAAACAGACAGACAAACACAATAGAAAAGAAAAGGTTGTTGTAAGGATTTATTGATACTAAGATCAACACTTTTCCCCAGTAAAGACATGAAACATGATTTGACAAGATAATAAAAGAGTCAATAGAGGTTTCATTATGCTCATCATGCATTAATAACACAATGCAGGATATTGTCTCATTTTTATGGCTAACACTAGATTTCAACAGTTTCCTGAGAAAATCTCTGATTTAAAAGTAGCTTTCATAAATAGGACAAAACAACCAAATATTTCTGTCCCGACACAATATGACTGAATAGACGCATTCCTTTCAGGTGTCCTGTTATTGTACATGACGACTCCCCGGATGTGAATCACTGGCACACTTGAAGGGTTTGTGCACACTAGGCTTAACCTCCTAAACACACACCGCACCGCGAGCAGTACGGGGGAGCGGCCGGGGGGGGCCTTTATGGTAACACAACGCTTCAGTCATCGGTTTCTCTGTGAAAATAACGCAAACATTATGGTCTCGAAGTTGATTGACACCATGCATGAGCCAATCGATGCATGGGGTCAGGAGCCAACGGGGACCGACTAGAAAAGTGTGACCGCCTTTGGTTTGATGGACAGCAGTGTGACCCAATGTTAATTTCCCATGACAAGACCATGCGAATCTGATAATAGCCAATAGCCAGGTCTTTAACTAAACATGTGATATATGACATATGGGAACTGTGCTTCTTACAAATTGGGACTTATTTTGACAAATAAGAGGTTAACCTCCATGATGATACTGTTACTAGTCCAATTTCAAATTTTATATTTTATTTATTGTATTCCTAATTTTAATTGAGCCATCCTTGCTCATGTTTCCATCGTGTATGCCTTTTTGTGTGTCTGCTTCTCTCTCTTTCTCCCTTTAAACCAAGCCAATCATGGTAGACATCCTCCTATAAGCCATGTTCAGCTTGGGTTTTCTTCCTGTTGAAAAGGGAGGGTTTTTTTTTTTCTTGCCACCGTTGCCAAGTTCTTGCTCATGGGGGAATGTTGTGTCTCTATTTGTAAATAGTATAGCTTAGACATGCTCTTTTTAAACAATGTTTTTGAGACATTGTTATGATTTGGCACTAAATTAATCATTGTGACCCGACTTGACCTCCTCAGTTTGGAGGTAGAGGAACTGTTCGTTTGTGTGCTTGTGTACCAGATCTCAGCAATAGCCCTGGGGGGTACAATTTCTTTAAACAAAGAGGAAAAAGCACCATCAAGTGTTCCTGTGCTCTGTTTTATAATGAGCCAGAACACCCAAGTGACAATAGTGTCCCGTATGAATATTAAGCATCAAATACTGCACCCTAGCAGCTGAATCATCATGTTTAAAGGCCGTCATTGACCGACTTCCTGACTCGGACATTCCATACTTCCACTGTCAAAAGACAGCAGCCATGTCAACTGTCACACCGAGGCTAAACATTCTGTCTATCTGCAGCAGTCAGTTACATCTCAGCCTCTATCTGTTTCACAGCGCGAGCGGAGCTGTCCATCAACAAGCAAAGCAATGCAACCAGAACTTATCTTAATGTGCCAGAGCAACATATTTTTCTTTCAGAAAGGCCGATAAAGTACCGCATGTGATACTGTAGGTCCTCCGCGTTCAGTCTCGCGCAAATACATCTGCGTGAAGCTTGTGGCGTGGTAATACAGCATGAAGATTTCTTTTGCTCAATAAACCGTAAAGTACTCATACAGCACATGCAGGCGCGGAGCAAACGGAGGAATGAAACAAAAAGCTGAACACTTTAAAATGTGTCATGTGTGAAATTCGGGCACATGTTCAGAAAAAAAAAAAATCAGGAATGAACCATAAATAATAAAGTATATAGTATATAGGGGGTCACACTCAAAACTACTGTTTCACAGCAATTAACATTCTAAACCAGTGAGGAAGTTGGGATGTATGTTGTAACGAGGGCTGTACCCAAAAGAATGAATGAGTGACGTGTGCATGCCTGCATTTAGTTAAAAGGTCAAAAAATAGCGCCGACTCCAGCCTTTAAACCTGCTCCGGTGCAAACGGGAACAAGTGACATCACGCCTCGCTATGTCCGGTTCCAAACATAGTCTGTGAGACAATCCCATAAAACTGCCCAGTGTGTCACCCAAGAACTACCAACATGTCCTGCAGCGCCAAAACGCTCCTGTAACTCTCCACAGACGGAATGTAAGCGTGTTGACAATTTAAGCTGAGGCTCGCCTGTGCAGAGCTGTGGCTTCTAGTGATGTGCCAAAACAAATTTGATGTCACAGCTTTTATTTATTTATTTAATTATCTTTTTTTTTTTTTTTTTTTTTTTTACATTTTGTGGCACAGAAAGCAACAAACGTCTAACAGCAATAAAGTTAAATTAAAAATGATTCTAAATATATTCTAATATATCTAATAATTCAAATATAAAGACAAATAAGTGTGGGAAATGTCAAATATTTGAATACTTTTTCAAAATGCTGATGAATAATATATATATAATGATGGTATTGCAACATGTCAATGCCAAACATTTAGTACCATTATCTACTATTTCTATCCAAACATCCAAATCATGGACTATTAGTGATGGATGATTCATATAGTGACTGGAAATGATTCATTCACCTTTTACCCTTGGCTATATTTACAGTAGGTTACAGGCCCATTGGGTTTCTGTTGCATGCATCTGTAGTCTACTTCACTAGTTTCCCCTCATTCTCCTAAAATATTACAATTTTCACCTCTTTGCCTGGTCATCTTCCTTTCTGTGTCAGTATTGTTGAGAGCGTCTACTTTCACTTTCAACGAGTCAAATATACAAGACCGCCACATGACAATTATGTGGGCTTTTCAGTTTTGTGGTAACATTTTCACTTACTTACCTGAAATGCCTCCTAAGGAGAAAGATTTTAATCAAACAAAACTTAAAATATGACCTATTACAGTACATCTCACAAGTGGCTACAGTCCTGCTCGACTGGTTAAATACTCGGCAGCTTGAGTCCAGCCAATGACCTTTGAGGTCCCTAGCCGTGTTTACCGTCTCCATCGTTATCAGATGAAGGAAAGAACAAGCTGGAAATAATTTAAAATCTCACCCCGGTTACTGAGGTTGCATTCTGGCTTTTGTTACTGTCACTTTACCACATTCCTAACGTCCTGGGTGTTATCGTCTCAGTACCACTTAATAACAATAATATTCCTGATAAAATCTCTGGTATGGCAGCAGCGGCGTCACGAAAGGCACAGGGAGCCATAAGCTTAGATACTCTAAATTAAAGGTAGTAGGCACATCAAAGGCTTCTTTCACAAAAAATTATCAAATTGAATGAAATAAAAATGTCTCAGATTGGTCTATAGATTGTGGTTAGTAGAATTACTAATTAAAACAAATAACAGCAGTTGGTGTGCACCAAACAGTCCATCCAAACCAAATGTGCTTAATTTGGTTCTTTTCTGTCGGTGTAAAAGTCAGTGGAAGCAGATTGAAATAAGCGGACAGAGATGTGTTTTCTGTCTCCTAATTTATTGTTTTTATGATTGTTTTATTCAGAAGTTACTGAAACCTGAAGTGCCCTAAACTAAACCTCCAAAAAGAGGTGTTCTCTGTCTGCTTGACTCCACACCGAACAACAAACTTTGGTTGTGGTTCCTCTGGTGAAATCCAAATGATCCATTCAAAATGTATCTTGGGAGGGGAATACCAATTATTTAATTTCCAGCTTGAAGACAAAAATGATGAAATATCATCCTTTTGTTTGCAAAAGTCTATATGATACATAATCGTTTTTTTTTGCATTATAGAAAGATGCAGCAAAAGATGACGGCTGTTTGTCGGATAGATTACTTTGAGACAAGAGCAAAGAGAATTCCTCTCATCAAAAGAATAAGCAAAGGCATGTAGATGGTGAAGCGGTGTGGAATGAGTAGAAACACACTGTGGTGAATAATAGTTCACGAGAAGTTCAGTGATCACATCCTGTGTGACTGTGGCCTTAACGGAGAACCTGCTGCCTGCACACGCTGCACCGCGCTCACCTCGGGTGAACCAGCCCCCATCACGCTCATTACCCGACTTTTTGTTTGACTGAAACGTAACGACTGTAATTTTGGACTTTTCCTTACTGCGCACTGTTGTCACAAGCCGACCGCAGAATGAAAAAAAAATGTAAGGAGGCTTTCGCTGGTTAAATGTTGCTGCCGTAATACACGATGGTGGCGACACAATCGCTCTAGGGAAGTAGCATATCGGGTCACCTGTTTTGTGAAGAGTGTTTTCACAGATGTGTCAAAAGCAAAGTTGACGCAGCTGCAGCTCCTTAAAGTAAACACAGGCCCCGTGTGACAGGGCCTGTGTGACGGGAAATGCACCGATAGCAGTCGTCATTACGGCGATCACTACCCGACACGTTGGCGGGTGTTATTACACGCAGCTGTGTTTAGCCGGCTCACGCTGTCAGGAGGACGCGACGTTGGGCTCACGTTGGACTGGTGATCTGAAGCACCTACAGCTCGGGTTGGGCCGTGATGATATCAGGGTGAGGGGAGAGCATTCAGAAACAAACCGACGAAATTCTGCAGACTACATTTAACCTTAAACAGCTTTTGATCAATGAATTATAGCCGCATAAGCCTGGAAGCCAACAGTTCCAATGCTGCTTCCAGTTCTATCCACCCCACAACTCGTCTCTTTTGGTATTTGACTATGGGAAACGCAATCCATACGAGTAGATCCAATATTGTCTATTTTCTTCATATATTTGATCAATTATTGATCATATATTTCAGCTAGAATTCACCCTGATGACCATAATCATTTCTGTGAGAAATTTTCTGAGGAATCATGGGCTGATCTAACCAGAAATAACTTCTTCTTTTTACACACCCAATTACTCAGCAGTTTTTATAGAACCTCCAGCAGAAGATCAGTGTGTGTTTCTGTATCTCTTTATCGAGATGTTGGATCAAAGTTCACTGAAACCCAACTATAAACAAAAAACAAACAATAAAAATATAGTGGAATTGCTCCTGGATTTTGTTCACGTAATGTCGCAGCTTTGACTCTGCATGAGAAATAAAATCATCAAAATTGATCGGTTGATTTCTGGAGCAAGTGTTATCCCCCCATTGGACACAGAGAGCCTGCCAGCCAGGTAAGAGGTCGCTTCCTTAACTAAACCCATGTTACTTGGCCACGCTTCGGCGGGGTTGACGGCTAATGTTAGCAGAAAATTCACGGCCGGGGTAGCGTGAGCCGCTTCTGTGTTCTCTCTGCTGTTTTAACGCCGTCCACCAGAAAAACCACAATAATCACGGTGATGACAGTAATGGAAATGGTCGGCGGTATTGATGCAATCCAGATGTTTCAGGCCATATAGTAAAAAAGAAAAAAAAAAAACGTTACACTGGCACATCTGTACGACATAACCACAACATACTCGGTTTGAATTCCACGCGTGTAATCCCTCTCTCCTTCACTTCCTGTCTGAAGCTCTCAATCAAGAAGGCAATGTGATGTCACTGTGAAACCTCTACTAACCGGAGTAAAGGAAATGAATACTTCTTGTACTACATGTGAAAACGCTCCATTACACACATTTCATATTTATATTCACAACCGATTCCTGAATCTCTTCAATGAGGTAGTGGTCTGTATTTAGCAAGGGCAACATGAGCCCCCGAACCACTCCGCTGCCTCCAGCCCTGCGGAGGAATTCGACTCGGAATTCCTTTCGGAATACCAACATCAGACCGGGGAGACGGGAGAGACAGGAGACAGGGAAGAAAGAGGAGAGGCTTTATGCGGCCTTATGTCACTGGCAAGCCAGCGAGCGCGAGAGCTAAATGCAGCCGGTCCCAGTGGAATACAGGAATGTGGAGACGGAGAGAATTCTGTGGCAGGGCGAAGATAACATCTCATCTACAATTTGAGACTGTTTTCAACTCCGGGAGGAAGTAAACCTAAAACAAGACGGTGTAGGATTACAGTATACACATGTATTTAACACTGCAAATAATACGCTGGGATGGAACTGATTATTGGGCTTTTATATAACATTTCTTATTTTTTCTGACAGACTACTATTCATTCTTGTAGAAAGTTCAAATTCTCACAGGAATTCATATTTAGTTTGAACGGCACGTCCAACGATAATTTGGTAATTGACACTTTTATTGACTTGTTAAGAGAATACAGTAATGACCAAAATATAGTAGACTGTGAAATGTCTTTTCAAGCTACACCAATAAGAGGTTGAACCCTGGGCACATCATCTACTCACTAATTCTTACTTCCAGGATGGAAAATGTTCTGATACTTTAAATATAATTTCATTTGATTATGTAGAAGCAGAACATGTAAAAATATGCCTCAATGAAATTCCTGCATTCATCTTCTGAAAGGGGAAGAAATAGAATATCATAATGCTTCTCTTTCAATGCAAGAAAGACTTAGCGTACATTTAATGATCATTTGCAATACAGATTAAGCTGCTGGGTTTTTTTATATACATAATTTCATCCTTTCATCATTTCATCATTAAAACATAAGAAAACAGTGATAAATTCCCATCACAGTATCCTGGGGCACAAGGTAAGGAAACCAAAAAATATTGTCTTTATTATAACCAAGTTCGAGAAGTTAAAAACTATCAAATGAATTAAACCATAACTAAATTAATAGAGCAGCTGCAGGTTTATTTAACTGACTAATAATCTAATCGGCTAATTTGGTGGTGTTCAGAGAGCAGTGTTTGAAGCCCCATTAGTCCCTAAAATGCAGTCATGAGCCTCCTTGTACAAGGTAAATGTA
Organism: Eupleurogrammus muticus; assembly: GCA_036785175.1. Classification (NCBI taxonomy): domain Eukaryota; kingdom Metazoa; phylum Chordata; class Actinopteri; order Scombriformes; family Trichiuridae; genus Eupleurogrammus; species Eupleurogrammus muticus. The sequence goes on along the minus strand of JAYKQN010000013.1, from coordinate 11,600,818 downwards.
CATTGTACAGATGTCCTCTGTGCTGCTTACATATTTATGTGGAGGTCCTTTTTATAAATATACACAAATCTAATGCAGCTCACCACATAACTGCTGAGAATATACAGGTCAGGTCAGTCATTTTGACCTGATTGTAACAGTCAATGCAAGTGTTTCAATAAAATTAATAGTTTGCCGTTCTTCTCAGCCCTCTCAATGGGAAGAAGAAGAATTTCAACTGACTGATTTTTATTATTGGTGATCTGATGGTTATTTTTTCCAGTTATCACTTGGTAAAATCGCTTGATCCTTATAAAAACATCAAAACAAACGGGACAAGGGTCGCACACATTAAAATCATTTTTGACACAAAATTGTGTAATTTAGCTTTGATGGTGAAGATTTATTTCTTTTTTGTGGAATATGATGATAAACTGATCTATCTTTGGCTTCTGATGAATCAACATAATCATCAGTAACTAAAGTGGCAGCCAATGCAACATGTGATAAGGGATACCAGGTAGACTTTGTTTTATTTTAAGAAGTCACAAATCAACAGTCAAACTTAAGACCAAGAATTGCTTGAAAACGGACTCTGTCGATTCATCCACCAAAACAGTAGTAGAAATTATTTTCTGTTAACCGACTTAACAATTAAGTAATAATTTAAGTTCTACGTTACACACTGCCAGTACAGAGCCGTGGCTGGAGGGCACATCCCCCCATCCCCACCAAATTACGCCCATTTGACACGTCTCTGCACATTTTGCTTCAACCCAGCACATTCTTCAGCCTCAGCCCACATAGTATGTTGTCCAAGTTCCTGTCCTTGTCCTGTCCAAATTTAGAAATATCAAACAATTAATCCGAAAGCGGAGTTTGACGAACGAACGTCGAAGTGTGACGCCCCCCTCCGCTGTTTACGTGTGGCGTATGGAATTAAAAAACGAGTGGAAGAACATTCTTAGTCATTGCCGTTGAGACTGCAGCCCAGGAAACTCCATCCCCTCCTCGGGCCTTGTGCGGCACATACTGTACTGCTGACTGGCTAAAAGTGACTGCTCAGCACTTCTGATTTACTATGAAGTGCTGCTGCTCTCCTGCTCTTGTGCGAGTCACTGCTCCAACGCCGTGGCCCTTGCTTGTGCGCAGACAAAGAGCAACTGTCTAGACCTCATCAGAGGGAAAAGGCCACTTAGAAACAATGCACATCCCTGTTTTTTAAAAAAGAAAAAAAGGAAATGCATCACAACCATTTTCTGTGTGCGAACAGATTGAACCCAGAGCCCCGAATAGACCTCATCACAGAAAGAGTCAAAAAAAAAAAAAAAAAAAAAGAGAAGCAAGAGTACAGATGGAGTCCAAAGAGACCAGGCAGCTACAGCCACACAGCAGCAGCCGACCCTGACCACACAGTCTGTATATATAGACGGATGTTGCGAGGCATGGTATCGGCTATTGGGTTTGTCAGTTTGCGCTGGGGCTGGTTCGAGGCCAAGTATGATCCAATGGAATGAGAATTGCTCGCCTGGCGCATGAGCCGAATGATTTTCTAGCTTCTGGGGTTACTTCCGTGTATGGTGCCTGCCGACTATATGCCCACAAATTCCTGCTCAGCCCATAAACTTAACATCGGAATGACCTCATGGATCCTAACATACACCCATGTTGTGATGCTCAGAGTTGCATCTTATGGTGAGTGCCATCTTTTCTGTTTGGAAAAGATGGCACTCACCATAAGTTTAAAAAATGCCCAGCTACCTGGACCCAACCCAACGAAAGCTTACTCGGACCACGAAGCACTACACACTTGGCCTAACATTGGCTACTTTATATTTTGCTAACAGGGCTTTTGGACTGGCAAAAAGGAATGAGCTGTAAGTATATATATATGCACAGCCATCTTATGGTGCAGAACATTAAAACAAATGACAGAAATCACATATTGCAATACACCCCAGCCCCAATCATTCACTTTAGATTTACTTCATTTCCATTTGTCCTGAAACATTCACCATCCTAAATAACCTGCAGAGAAATAAACACCACTGTTGTGCTACTGAGAACTCTGCAGCTTTATCAGTGCAAGCATACCAAATACGTGCAAAAATGAACGTCTTCTAAAATCACTACAACTCAGAGCTGAATGACAGCTGATCATCTGCTTAAACTGACTGAGGACTACTGCTGCCATCATCAAAAACTAATGTCACTCCTCATGAAGCATCAGAGGAAACAATCGCTCATGTCCCTTAAAAAAAAGATTTCCTTTTTTCACTCTCCTCAGTGGTAGGGATTAGGACATAAAGAATGGAATCAAATGAGGGAACCATGCATCTAGTTTAAGAGACAAATTACATTGTTGTCTTATACCTATTGAATATACCCAGTCAAGGAACAAATGAAAAAGTTAGGCCTGTGGGGGCAGAGGATCGATAACCACCAGGTGGACCCAAATGATGACGGCTGTTTTACCGCAATTTTCATCAAACGACAAAAAAATCCAAAGTGATCCAGGAACCCGGATTTCTTTTGGATGATTACAACAATCTAATCAATTGTTCATACTACCATTCCCATCATTCGCTGGAAAATCTGGCCAAAACTGAGGTGTCTTGCTAAAAGACAAACACCAGCAAAAACATAACCGCCTTGTTGGAAGTAACTTGTGTACACAATGGAAAATCATGACTATGCATACATGACTATTGGATTTTGAAATCAGGATTCAAGGAAGGACTACTCTCTAATGACAAGCTTCAGCAAGTCTTACCTCAAACACTATTTTGGAAATGAGCAACACTCCTTAAATCTACCACTGGGATTAAAGTAATCAGACCATACATATCAGAACAAACATCCCTAAAATTCATTAACATTTTTTAAACTGAACCAGCAACTGCATGTATCTCTAGAGTCGTCCTCACCGGCCTGACTGAAATCCCCAGGCATCCAACGCAGGCTTGGGAATTGGCTGGAAGTCTGAAACGAATGATTTCTTATTCTGAAAGGAGCGGTGGCACATGTTAGCCTGACCAAATATGGCCGAGTGAAAACACTACGGCCCCAATCCATGCAGCACGCCGCTGGAATGAGCAGCAGGTCTCCTTAACTGGTGTGAGCGTGGGCCCCGATGACACAACGCACTGACGCCTTTCCAACACAGCCTTTTTACTCTATAGGCTGCAGGATCAGGTTACTCTCCAGGTTCGGCTGTATGACAGACTTGTCACGGGCCACAACACATCATCATCGCCTGCTGAGGACTTCAATTCCAGCCTGAAAATTGTGGCTCCTTTGGATCACATCAGAGCTCATTCATATTGGGCTTCATGCAGGAATCAATACAGAAACAAACGTATTCTCATTTTTCTTTGTATTCATGATCTGTTCTTATGTTATTAGTACCTGGTGTTTTTTGCTCGGAACTTGAGTAAGAGAACATTTTAAGTGGTCGAGATTCTTACCGAGATAAGAACTAAAACGTCTAGCTCTCATAGTCCACAAATTGTCCATCACAAGGAACGGAATGTTAAGACAAGGTAATAATTTCAGCCTCACCCCCTGTCACATAACACAGTGTTTTTATTGTTTACCTTGCAAAACATGAGGCAGCAGCTTTTAGACATGATTCCACTCGTCCTTCCTATCTAGCGCCAGTCACTTTACAGCACTCGTTTTCATCTAAAAAGGGGCGTGGATGTCCTGCCGACAGGGATGCGACGTATAATGTGTAATAGGGGGCGTCACCTATTCTAATAATTAAAAAAAAAAAAAAAAAAATCAACCATGTCTCTCTTGTTCATAATATCATAATAGAAGTGCGATTCATCACTAAGCATACTTGGGTAAGAGCAGATTTGGCAGTTTAAGAACATTTGGTCCATTTGGAGTTGACTTATCACATATGCCAAGGAGGTCATGTTTTTGCCAGCATTTGTCTGTCTGTCTGTTCAGATTTAGTTAAATTTACAGCAAATGTTGGGAATGGTACCATAAATAGAAAAATAAATTTGGGTAATGATCCAGAAGAAATACTAGAGAAATAATATTTTGGTAAATGGACCTTCATACAGGCTGATAAAACAATAATCTCGTGGAGACATTTAAATTTTGACCTGGTGAAAACCTCATAAAAATGTCCACCATGGAAAGAGTTTAGGAATAACAGCTATATTGAAAAACAATGACACAACATCCACATTCGCTTTGTGACATTGAAAAACAATGACACAACATCCACATTCGCTTTGTGACATTGTGATTAGGTCTTATCAGTCACGAGTTGTCCTTCCCGGATTCCTTACGACTGTATCGCACGACTCTTTTCAGGAAGACAACCAACATCGATGGTAGCGATGGTTGCATGCTCCTCATATTACTTCACTGATAAGGAAAAACTCATCATTTACATGAATCCCATGGCCTTGACAATCTCCTTCCTGTTAATACTGGCAGAGTCCTGCTCGATGAAAATGAATGCTAGTGTGTGTCATACACATTTCCAGGCATTTCAATGTGGACAAAGATTAATCCTGAAAACTCCATTGTGGATAATGATTGCTTTCAACCTAATAACTTTGCTGCAGACAACCTGTGGATGAACCTTTTCGTCTGACCGAGACCTTGTACAAATAAAGGCATTGATCTCACAGAGATAAGATGCTTTGTACCAGATTATAGCAATTTTCTAATTTTCTGTCTGCAGAGAGACACAGACAACAGTACATAGATGACGACACAATACATCCAGCAAGATAACTATAGACGGCAAAAACAACTCCTTACACCTACAGTACATCAAAAAACTCCGGTGCACACTCCTATGGTCCTCGTAATGTATATCATGACATGACATGTCCCGTTTCCACTATGCAGAGTACAGCATGGAATAAACAGGGCATTTGTGTAAGGCGCCCTTACACAGTGGAAATGCAAAGATGCCCATTACTGATCGGAAACATACAAACCTGCCCTGTACTCAAAGTGGAAAGGGCCAGCTGATGACTGCAGGGCTGTCTAAAACCTCCACAGGCATAGGTATGGGGGGATGCAGGAGATTTGTCCCCTTCAATACATAGAAATACATAAAGGATGCAGGGACTTTTATCAGCCTCTAAGGGCGACAGGTCTGTCTCCAGATGTTGGAGATTTGCACAAGTCATTATGAGTCTTTAAAAAAATCACTGCAAAACACAGACAAATCCTGAAAGATTTTGTGCACGAGCAGCAAATTTTGCTTTTGCTCTGGATGTGTGTGAAAATGTTAAAATAGCACCCGGAGAGTCCCATCATGCTCCGGCATGTAGCTGCCCTGCAGCCCTGAACTACAGGCTGCTATTACAGGCTGCCATGAGGCCTCACACACGAGCCTCGGTGTGAGCTCCACGGAGCTCGTTGGCATGCTTTCAATCCCAAACCTGCCTGTTAGCCTCCCGACAACAGTTTAGCGACTCAAAGTTAACATGTCCCCGAGCACATTCCTCCACTGTGCGCGCGCGCGTGCGTGTGCGTGCGTGTGTCGCACGCCACATCGCTCACGGCGGTGTGAGAAGTGACACCTGGAGGCTATTGTTTCTTATTCTTCTTCTTTCTTTTTTCGGCTCAGTCAAACCGAAGCTAAACGTTGACACTATAAGAGGGTCAGATATGAGTCAGCCGCGCGAGCTGAAGCTTCGCTCCAAGCCGGAGTTGGAGCTGCGCTTCAAGACAATGAACTTTTTTAAAATACGGAACTGTGAGCAACAGGATTTCACAACAGTCAGGGGGGGGGGGGGGGCGCGCGCGCACGGAAACACGCACGCGGGCGGACACACACATACACATACCCGTCACTTCATCAAAATGCCAGACGGCCTAACTTCTTGTGCGGATGCTGATGACTCGCTGGAGCAGCGAGCATGTAGCTGCAGAGGTTTCTTTTATGGGGGGGTGTTCTCCGGCCGCTCGTTAGCCCACTACCAGCACGTCGCTGCTTCCTCCTTGTGTTTAACTAACCGAACAAGTGACTTTTTTTCCTCCTAGGCCTACGCGGTTTTTCCCTCTGCCCCCCCGTACAACCGCCGCCGTCCCCCGTCCCGTCCGCCAGACTCCCGTGGTGACGTCAAGGACGTCTCGCTACGAACGGTGGAAACTTCTTAAAGTTCGGAAAAGCCTTCGAGTCTGACCTGCTGGGCGCGTCAAATCCACTTCCGCCGGCGGCCTCTCGGTCTTTGATCCGCAGAGCTGCTGCTGTCGGTATTTCAGCTATTCCCCGATAGAGAGAGAGAGAGAGGGAGCAAAGTTTCCGCGAAGGGGAAAAGGCCAGATAGCGACTTTTCTCTCGGTTCCCCTCCCTATCCGCTCGCTCTCCGAGCAGCGCTGCTGCTAAACTCCACCCTGGCTGCGCCGCCGTGTAGCGGGGCGGTGTCGCTGTGTGTGTGTGTGTGTGTGTGTGTGTGTGTGTGTGTGTGTGTGTGTGTGTGTGTGTGTGTGTGTGGGACCAGGAAGGCAAACTGCAGAAAGATGTAACGAAGCATTAAGAATACAATTAGAATTAGAGTAGAAATTATAAAATCCTAACAATTTGTTTCTCTTTCTCTGTCTATATCTTTTCTCTTTATATATACATATATCCTTTTATTTCATTTTGTCGATTTAATTTGTATTTTTTTATCTAATATCTAGTTTGTACTCCAAGTTATATTAACAATTTTTCCATCCTTCCTTCCTTCCTTAGTTCACTTGTTTCCTTGCTCCCTCTATTACTACCATCCTTCCTCATTGTTTCCACAATTCCTTCCTTCCTTCCTTCCTTCCTCCCTTCCTTCATTAGTCATTTCCTCATTCTTTTTTCCCCCTCTCTTCCTTCCCAAAACTGTTATCACATTAATAACAATAAATATTATTATGCATTTTAGAATGCATTAATTTTGTCTTCATATTCATAATTTTCAATTTAAACGTGTACAATAATAATAATTATAATGGCTACAGAAGAGAAGTTATAACACTGGATAAATGATATCTGAAATGGGATGGGGAAAAAGTGCAATCTTAACCAATTCCACCTGTTTTCTAATCTATTTGCATTTCACAGTATTTTACTATCGTCGTTAATATTATGGTAAATATTTTTTCCCCCTTTTAAATCATGCTGTCTCATGGTTTTCTCTTTTTGTTGTTTTCACAGTCTACGCTTGCTCTATCTTATCAGCTTGTCAGTCATTTGTGAAACACTTCGACCTGCACTGACCTGGATGAAAAGTCCTTTACAAATAAAGCTTGATTGATTGATTACTGATTTGGGGCATTTTCAACAAGCTATTTGTAGTGCAGCAGTGTCTCAACAATCAGGCTTTTATCACGAATTCCACTGGGAAACAATTACTATACTTTGAATATTCACCAAAAAGAACCCTGCTAACATCACCTACAACTCTGCGTGATCACAAATGCACCCTACGCTAGAGGTGGGTAAGTTAGGAAGTGTAAAAGTTATGATGATTTTCAATTACAAGACAAGTTTGCAAAATTTAACAATGATGACCCTATAGTGATAAATCCGCAGTTTTTTTGCATATTTTAAACAAAATTGGTGGTTAACTTTAAATGTAGATCATTTAGACATAGAAACAACCAACTAAAACAACAACTTATAATTAATAAACATTAATTATGTTTTGTATCAAAACTGAAACAATGAAATAATGCCTTCAGTGAAAGCTCCAGGGTTTTAGTGTTGATACTTTTGCATCATCTGGTGGTGATGGTGGAGAACAGCAGCCACAGTGATGGAGGCCTGTGGAATTTTATTTGGATGAAGCGACCAACTAAAAAAGAACATATATTTTTGATATTAGAAGTATATTGCAGTGTGCGAGCTGAGCACCTGTCCTATTGGCTTTGGATGCGTGGGTTTCTTATTACTCTGTGGATTTTTTTCTCCGTCACCTTCATCGTAGGAGCATTTTCAGTGGGAAAAAACTAAAACCAGTTTGATGCTGCCCTTTAACAACTTGAACCAGAGTAAAGCTGCTGCACAGAAATAAAAACGGCTTTTTAAAACACGGGTCAGTTGCTTGGCACCAAATGTACTGCAGATTAAAAAATGTTGCAATCCTGTCAAGACCCTGATATATATGTCTCACCCTGGCTGTGTAAGCAGTTCTTGGTTTGTTCCCTCATCTCAAATAGTGAATGCAGTAGTTAGAATAATCAGCTCACAACATCAAACAGAACTAAATCAAATCCAATGACGCAGTTATTTTCTGTGTGGCTGATGTACACAGATTGCACATTCAAATGATCTAAATAAATAAAATCATTTGTAGTTGAATATGGCCTAAAGGTATGTTATTTTGCATCACTTGACAGATGTGCAGTTGGAATCTTCTAAATATGCACAAATGCTGCCATCATGTGGTACAAGTGGATCTACATGAAAGCAACGCACCATAAAGTACTGTCTTAGTAATAAAGCCTTACATTGTGTCCCCATACAACTGTAATTATAGTAATACATTTTCTATCTCATTACTCTTTGCCTCCAAAATACTCCTCATATTACACATACGATTGCTATTTCAATGCACATTTAAAAAGGTTTTGAATAAAAATGTGCACAATTTGCTGCTAAATACTTGTCATGGATAAAGGAAATTATTTTTTAGACTTGACGCCTCTTAATTTGGATTCTAATAATGTACAGTTACAGCTATAATAAAAGTTGGTGTGTAACAGAAACAGCAAATTTATCGGTATAGTGTAATGTCGGTAGGTACTTAAAAAAAATAAAAAGCTGTATGTCTGTTGTAGTAGATAGCAGTGGTAGCAGTAAAATAACCCTTATAATTTGTATCTATATTCTAGATACAAAATTGTGACTTAATTATTTCAGCTGTATATTTTGGACTTTAATAGCCAATTTTCATTTTGTTTTGAGGTTATATCTGTATATACTCCATGTTTCAAAATGACATAACTATATGTGGCACGATGTATGTGCACAGTGTCAGTGTACAGGTTGTAGAAAAACAATAAATATGTAAGACAATGACAATGGCAAACATACAGATCATCTCTAAATTCATATTTTTCTTTCATGATCATTGGTGACAAAGTAAGAAAAAAACAATACACATGTTGAATGTCCATTTATTCTTGGTCTCTACATGTTTACACAAACCGGATAAAATTCATCTTGGTGAGACATCCATTCATTTATATCTACAACGCATAAATAATCTTACAGTTTGTACAGAACATTACCATCAAAATTGGTAAAGCTCACATGACCTCATAGACAGACCCTACAAACATACAGCACATGTATGTTACGGTTACGCCGGCTGGCGTGAGCCGGGCTTGGCTGCCGAGGAACCGACTCTAGACTGTACAATTAAAAAGAATATCTGTACATTATTAGGAGAAAAAGCTTGGTCTGTTTACAGTTCATACAGGATTATAATTGTAAGGCTTCTTGAGAAACGTAGTCACCTGACATCAACTGTCACGACTCCTCTGAACCCCGCGAGTCTACAGAAGCAATCGGCAGGAACACGCCAACGCGGGCCGTTTAAGGCCGATATTCGCCATGTTTCCGTTTCAACATTTGGTTTTGTGTTGCCGACTGCAGCTATGGTCAAATCAATGTCAAGCAGGAGGAAAAAAAAAAAAAAACATTTGAGACAAAAAGACACAGAGAAAACTAAACTTCTTCAGACAAACAAAACAGAACATGAAACTATTAAAGTTCCACATGTTGCAACTAATTCTGCCGATGCGTAACTCCATTACAGCCCTTTGACGTTAAGGCTTTTTAAGTATGAGATCACATTACTGAATGCCAGTGATGCGTAAAGAAACACACAAACACTGTCACTGCAGTTCACATTCACAGACACGGGTTGATATGAAACGTGAGGTTCTTCTCATTGTTGAGGAGAGCAACACTGAAACTGAGGCAAGCCCTGCCTGAGAAGGTGCTTCCACTTCGAATATAGTATATACTTGGAAAAAAGGTACAATCAGTGATGTTTTACCAACTGCACAAAATAAAACTATTATCTCAGCTCCCTGAACTACCCACCATCTGCTCTGCAGAGTGAAGCAGAGTGAACACAGGGGCAGAGCTGGCATTACATTAGCAGCACAAGTGTGCAACATTTACACTCAATGTTTTAAGTTCTGAGCTAAAACTGTATAGTTGTTTTTTTTTTAAATATACTAACATTTATTCAATCTCTGACATCATAAATTTATAAATTAAGAAAAAAAAAACTGACAATGTTTTGCTGGCCCTACTAGACAACTATATATTGCTGATTGCACCTTTTAAAGAGAAACTGTTTTTCATTTTATTCATTGACCTAAGAAGGTTGAAAAGTCTAAACCCACTGATGTTGCCACTCCCTGTTTTACATGACAATAAGGAGCTTTATAATATATATATTCCCTATTATGATGAGTGGTTACTGTTTTTGCCACATAAGTGGTGGCAAAGACTTAACTCCTAATATGATTGTTGCTTTGCAAAGTGCTGAAGGGGGGGGAATTGGGCTGCGAATTGATAATATTAATATTTAATATCAAATGCAAAGTGACTAATTTAGTATGTTTACTGTGGTGAATAAATTCAATGGGTTTAAGCATTTCATAAAAATAAAAACATTTTTTTAATTCAGCATATACTGTGTACTGAGACAGTTCCCATGTTCTCCGTGGATGAACGTTTCTCACCAGGCTGACATTTTAACTACGTTAGCTCAGCTGCAGCAGTGTAACAGCAGTGGGTTGGTCTGCAGGCTTCTTCTGGCTGGACGTCACCTTTTTTTTTTTTTTTTTTTTTTTGAGTCTGTTCCTGAAGTTTGCTTTGCATGTCCTTTAGAAAACTGACCACGCCTCTCTTCATAGAAAAACTGAGGTATTGAACAGAAACGGGAGAGTGAGTGAGGGTATGTGCTCTGTCTCATTGGGGAGCGTCGTTACAACGCTTTGCCGTGGCAGCAGCACTATTTTGATGCATTAAAACACATTCTGAGGCCCGCTTCCTTTTGTTCTCAGCAGGCAGCCTGAAGCCACATGTATCATGTCCCATTTCCTCTAATCTCAAGTCTACTTGTTTGGTCGATATCAGCGACACATTTTTGCACCTGCCCATGCTTCTCCCTGGTACAGAGCGGTCCGTTTAGCACAAATGCAAAAAAAAGGAAAATGTGAAATGTAAACATGTAAAACTTTAAAACAAAGGGTTGGTTATATTGTCAATATGGAATCTCTGATCAGATGTGAAGTTTTACTGGACGTGGATACTGGAGGCGGGGGGAGGGGTGGTGGGGGATGATGGGACGGGTACAGGCAGGTCAGGAGTGTCTACAGCTGTCCACAGGACTTCAATGACACACGGCTCCAACCTAATTAACTTTATATGTGACGATTTCAGAGGTGCACGGTCCTCTCTCTCCTTGCTAGCCCTTGGACCTCTAGTGTTGTTTAGTTAGTACAGTTTCCAGATTGTTGGACATTGATACCTCTCAGAGGTAAGCTGGGTGCGCTCAGTTGCTGACGGGAGCCTCCGGGCTGGAGGCAGCTGCAGGGATGCGAGGCATCTTCTTGGCTGGACTGGGGATATGCTGTCAATACACGTGAGGAAACACAGTCAGTCACAGCAGCATTTTACACATATAGCAAATGATTCATCTAAGTACAGTACATGTCATCCTACTCTACTAAGAACCCTCCTTGTCCCTGACTCTATTGACAACATTGCACTCTCTAAAATTCAGCGAAGGGAGGAAGCCTTCAACTACCAGGCTGCTCTCCTGTGGAGTCGTCTTCCTGTTTGAGTCCGGGGAACTGACACCCTTCCTACATTTAAGAACACATAATTAGGCCTGGCCGGGCTAGAGCATTGTTATGCTACTATAGGTTTAGACTACCGGGACCTCACAAGATATTCTGAGAGCTTCTCTTTCCCCCCCCATCTCTAACACTCATGATCCACCCATATACTTTTTAAACCTGTTTTGTTCCCTAGGGCCTGCCGTATGTTTCCTCACTCAGAGACTATGTGAAGAAGCCTTCAGTTGTTGGAAGATCCCTGTCACCTCATCCTCCACATACACCATGAATCAATGTCTGTTATTCTAATAAATTTGATGCTCAACTTATTCTAACATATTGTTTCCATCCTGTGCACACTTCTGTTCTGGAAAAGATACCCCCCTCTGTTAATCTTCTGTAAATCTGTGATATAGATGTTGGGCTTTACAAAAAAAAAAAAAAAAAAAAAAAAAAAAAAAAGACTTTACTTCATAAACTCCTAGTCAAACTTGCTAGTCATTTCTAGAACACAGTTTAAAAAAAATGTTATTGTGTTAATCAAAGCACTTTCCCCCCCACACATGTTTCACATTAAAAACATTCCAGCACATCTAAAGGGCGTAATAATTCCTCTTTTTTGCCAGTGCTTTGATTTGAAACATATGGGAAAAAACAGTTAAATGGTTTAGGTTGCCCTGAACACAGAGTCCCCCGTCTCAGTAGGGATCTGGACCCCTCCTGTATGTCACTTGCCTAATTTCTTTCCCCTTTCAACTATTAAAAAAAAGCCAAAAATGCCCCAAAAAACAAAACAAAAAAAAAACATGTTTGCAAATGGGGAAAAAAGTAAAACTTAAGAGTAATAGTGGCCATAGTCCTTATGTCATAGAAATGAACATAGGATGAAATGTTCTTTTAGCCGTTATAGTACAGTTATAGGAATCCTCATTGTTCTGGCTTTTTTTAAAATGTGTGATATTTGAGTGTTGTAACTTCCTCCTAATCTTAAACTCACATCTTCCTTTCACAAAATAATCCACAAAAATGTGCAAGTCAGTATGATGTTACTTTGTAATATGAAGGCATGCTTCTATCTTTATAGTAAATCTATAATTTCGTTCAGTAATAACTGACTATTTGACTGCTTGTGTGATCTCAGCTATCACCATTATCAAGTAAATGTTGATATTACAAATACAAATCCCGGACAAAGCTACGAAAAAGGAACTAAACTCAAACAAGGTCAGATAAGGAATTTTCAGATGGACCAACACTGGTCACAAACTGCTTTTACACATTAAAAGCTTATTCATGAAGTCCCTTGATCTACAATACTATAGTTGTCCTGTACCTCAATACCAGTGCTGGCGCGAACAAGCTCGGACTCTGGAGGCAGTTCCTCGTCCAGAGGTCTCCTGGCATATTCCCTGCGATGTTTCTCATCCACTCGCGTCAAGTACCACGTCCCTGGGAACAGATCCTCTACTGAGCCTCGAGGGACGTAGCTGGCTGTATAGACAGATTAAACAGGCGTTGCAACCACTCTAAATATCCAATTAAGTCCTGTTTATGAGATTAACTCAAAAACCTCTGTAGCTAGAGGCATGGCTAGTTTAAGGGATGGGGATTTTAATATTGAACAAAAAAATTTTTTTGAATCAATAAAATGTTTTATTATACATTAACATTACCATTGATCTGAGGCCTTTATCTTTTACTGTGGAAAACCCACACACAACTATGATACGCAGAGCATTTAATTGTTAATTAAGACATATTGCATCTGTTCAGATAAATAAAAAGCACCAATTAAAATTAACAGGTTTGTGAGTGTCAGTTACTGTGGGGCAGCATACCTAGATGGTGGGTGTCCTCTCGAAGCTTCATGTTCTCAGAGAAGACAGCAGGCGAAACCTTCTTCCGGGAGTCCAGTCGGGCCTGCAGGTCACTTATACTGGACACGAGTTTGTCCAGAGCAGAGCCTGGAAAAAAAACAACAAATGACATGGAAGAACAAGCTGACATTTGTTTCAGTGCTTTTCTAAATGACTGGAAGCGGAGCATGGATTACTCACCGGGTGTGTGGTCCTGTGTGACTCTGATAGAATACAGAGTGGCAGCGAATCCGGAGCCGTAGGAGAAAACGCCAACTCTCTGACCAGCGATCTGTGCTGCTGTGTGTCTGCAGCACAAAGGAAAAAGGAAACGCGGATTCTCTTTACATACAATTAGTTGCAGGATATGCTAAACTTATCAGTTTCCTCACACATAGACCCCACACAGAATGAAAATCAACCGCCACAAATCAATTCAATGGCCAGTAAGAAAACCAGAAACATCCACCAGCTACTTACAAATAGCTCTCTGATAACTTTATTGTGGATGAAATATTTCAATCATGTGGCTATTCTCGACTCTCCAAGTGTTCAGACCAAATGGATTAACTTCTGATAGTGAAACGAGTCATTTCACAGACGTTGTGTGACCCTAAACAATTTATTCACCGTATTAAAGCTGCAACGGTAACGAATTCAGACAGTAGAGTCTGTAACATAAGTTCATGTGCCAAATGTCATGCTCCACAGCTTTAAGTTATTTAAGTTACAGCTGGCAGAGGCACTGGTTTTGTTTTATATACAGCACATTAGCAGAAATCAGAGGGAGGATCCTTCCTTCTCACCGAATGGTTGCAACCAACTACTTCAATAGAGCAGACAAATGCATGGAAGTCAGACAAAAGTCATTATTGAGACATACTGTGTGATGAGCGATGCCAGGCAGCCGTAGACAGAGGGGGTGTACATGTTTCCGTTCTGGTTGGAGATCAGCAAGGAGGGCTTGGTCTTCCTCTCAAACAAGTCGGCGCTGGCCTTCATGAAGGCCTTCTCCACATCCCGGTCAAAGTAGGTCTCCTCTGGCTTCACGTCTCTGCCGATCAAACACACAGACAGGAGGCAAACAAATCAGCACAGTGTTTCCCACCAATCTGTGGCTCTGTGCCACAGAGTGAAAACAACAAATCAATTCCACCTCTTTTTTCCCCCCTAACCCTATTCTGTCATTCTTGCTCACACAGAGAGAGAAAAAGAAAAAGAGAGAGGGGTAGATGAACAGCCACACATACATGTTAATGGTCAAATTTGCACTTTAGAGTCAGAGGATGAAGAGAAATATACTGTTAGGTATAGGTAATAGGAAATATTCTAACTTTGATTCAATTATTTTTATACCAGCACAGAAAGATCTTCCTTCTGTCTGCAGTCCATTGTGGGGAGTACCTGAAGGCGTCAAGGCCTGCAAATGGTCCAGTCTCGGTGTTGGGGCTAGTGTGGTTCAAAAAGTCGTTCAGCATCAGTCTCGCCAATGACTTCTGCACCAACTTGCAGTACGGAGAGTGGAAGACGAGGTAGCCAAAGTCCTCCAGGCTGAAGGACTTCTCCAAACCCTCTGTCATCAAGAATCATTACAACATAAAAAACACATATAAACACTCTCTGAGTTACAAAGAGCAGGGACACCTTCTCTGACACAGAATTATCTGCATCTATCCCCTTTCACCTCAACCAGGTGTATGGTGACCCAGGAACAAAAATACCAAAGGGACAAAGCTCATTTTAAGGTCAGGAACACACACCAACATGTCAAAGAGTTGATGTGCTGCGCCTTTGTGCTGTTGTGGAAACAGAGCTTGCTATGCAAAGCTTGGAAAGTAGTGCAGTAAAGGTTGTGTTGCTGACAAATTTTTTTTATTTTTTGCTTCATCAATATCCGAACACTCATAGATATGTGAGGTCAAGGGCTCATTTCATTAAAGCTACTTTTTAGTCACTGAACTTGAGTAAACTTCTTAGCACATTGAGCCATATAAATCCTAACATCCTTAGTCCTCTTAACTAATTAGGCTGCCGCTCCACATGCAGGACGGTATGACGGCCAAAGCACCCTTCTCACAGAAAGGTACCGCTGTGCTTGTTGTCAAACATAACATCACACTTTTATGTTGTATAGACATAAGATTGTTCTTCTTTGGATGACACCTTAGATCTGTATTCATGGGTGGACATGTATGTTTTAGTTTTTGGACATATGGTTTAAAGGCAATGGGCGACACGGTGGTGCGGTGGTTAGCACTGTTGCCTCACAGCAAGAAGGTCGCAGGTTCAAGACCGCCTTGGGCCTGGGTCTGGGGCCTTTCTGTGTGGAGTTTGCATGTTCTCCCCGTGTCTGCGTGGGTTTTCACCGGGTACTCCGGTTTCCTCCCACAATACAAAAAACATGCTCAGGTTAATTGGTAAACTCTAAATTGCCCATAGGTGTGAGTGTGAGAGTGAATGGTGTGTGAATGGTGTGTGTGCCCCACGATTGGCTGGCGACCATCTGGGGTGTATCCCTGCCTCTCGCCTTAACGCGCTGGGATAGGCTCCAGCAGACCCCTGCGACCCCGAAAGGGAATAAGCGGGATAGACAATGGATGGATGGATGGGTTTAAAGGCAATCTGTACTTTAGTATTTTCAAATTTGTCACTTTTTAAACACGGTGACTCCCAATTTTCAACTAGCAAGAATTTTAAAAAAAGCATGTGAAAACAAAAAAAATGAAAAAGGCCTCAGTTGTAGAGTACCTCGTTGCCATTGCGCATGGATCTTGTTGCGGTACACAGAGTAGCAGCGGTCCAAGGCACTCAGGTAGCACTCTATGGACAGCTTGCCATCCACCACGGGGTACTCAGACACGAGGTCAGGCTTGTAGAAGTCGTACGCATGCTGCATGTGGGTTCCTCGTAGACCTGCACCAGAACCATAGCAGTGATCAGCCACACATTTAGTCTGCACGATAAATATATTCTGTTTGGAGCTATCCACAGGTTTGCAAAGAAAGGATATGACAGTTCTATTTTCTTGGCAAATTATATTAGTGTAGACTGCCATCTCCTCCCAAAATGACTTGTTAACACTTAAGTGGGTTTTTAAATTAGACAATTTGTTATGGAAATACAGTGCACCTCTACTTAATTTTTAAACCCTGAACGGATATCACAGCTATGCAATACAATAGTATTTAGGTGTTCTTGCAACATTTCTTTGCAGTGTTGTCGTTTATGATATAAAACTACTGGGAAGAAAAAGTAATAAAGACGACTATAACTTATGAAACTATTGCACATAAAAAATAACTCAATAGTCAAAGAACAGTAATTAACAGAAAAGAAAGAGTGTGGCGTCTTTCCTGTTTAAAAATATTCTTCTCTGTGCTGAGTAGTTGAACAAATCAAAACTTTTGTGATTCAGGACAAAAGTTAAGTAAACACTGGGGCCAAACAGTGGGGTCATCCTTTCATCAAGTCATCCAAGAGTGCTGCCCGACAAATCAAGCACATCAAACAAACAGCAATCAGCTGACTGACCTCGTTCAAAGGCCAAAGGAGCATTAGGTCCGACCAGCATGGCCACGGCACCGGCACCACCCGTCGGCCTGGCGCTCCCTGTGGCGTAGACAGCAATGTCCCCAGCCACCACCAGAGCATAACGTCCTGCAGACAAGACAACGCAAGGAGATGAGACACAGACAGGCAAACACTGTAACTGTTTATTTAGCTGTGTTGATTAAATAGACCCATCAGCTACTATAAAAACAGAGGGAATGTAATGAAAAAGTAATCAACGTGAAAACAAAGGTTCTCCCTACACTGCTAAACAGGTACTGTCACTACTGCTGAGAGGTGGAGATTAAACCTTTACATGTCTAAAGGGTCATTACAACCAGATTATAAAATGGTGCTTGAAGAGGTTCTGAGGCATGTGTTCATTCAGTTGTAATTTCACATAAAAGGAATAACATCTTTATACACGGTGTAATATTAGACACGTCACTCTTTTGTGACGTAAATCAATTCTATCATATTGTTGCTGAATCGAATAAAGGTTTAAAAATGAAAAAATAAGAAATATATTTTTTAACAAATTACCAGTACTGTACAATCTAAAATTAGTCATTTGATCCATTCCCAATCTACAAAACATTTAATACAATACAGACTCAACAACAAACTTGAACTCTATCAAGCTTTTATTTATTCAGAAAAGTTTCACTATGAGGAAGCTTCTCTCTAACACAAACCACAGTCTGTCCCTCCCCCAGTGTGCAACTCCACTGGAGCGGTTTCTTTTGTGGTATTGAAGAGGGGAGGCAAGAACTGCTCCCCCCACTTTCCTCACCCAAACTGATTCTGTCAACTGACAATTTTCTGGTCACAAGCTGCTTGCCTGTTTAACTTTTGGCCTACCGTAAACTTGATACCGTTGACTCTGAAAATATGCAACATTCTTTAATATTATGTTTTAATCAGCAAACAAATAAACTCACCATCCCATGAGCTGGACTCCACCCAGTTGACAGCATTAAAGAGTGCAGCGGTTCCACCGTAGCAGGCATTTGTGGTGTCAATGCCCTCCACATCTGTATTGCCCGAGTCTTCAAACAGTTGCATAAGAACAGTCTTCACAGACTTAGATTTATCGATGATGCTCTCGGTGCCGACCTCCAGACGACCTATGCTGTCATAGGACAGGCCGTTCTTCTCCATCAGCCTCTGGACCACCGTCAGGCAGAGGGAGTTGATGTCCTCGCGGTCCGAACAGAAGCCCATGCGGGCCTGCCCTAGGCCCACGGTGTATTTGCCGGCCGGCACGCCGTCAAACTGCTCCAGCTCGGCCTGGTCCACATATTGGGACGGGAAGTACAGTTCCATGGCAACAACACCAACATCTTTGGGCCATGGTCCCATGCAGCTGATTGGAGCTGATCCAGGCATCCTGTACAGGTTGAAAAGGGGGAAGAGGGAGGTTATATAATCTGATAGATGTGATGTCATCTAACAATTTAGACATGTCTACATTATTAACAAGGAGCCTGTGATGCCTCCTGACTGTTGATGAAGGAGTGGATGCACATGGAGACAAAATGAGTATGACAACCAAACACCGGTGGGAGAAGCAGCTTTGTTTTTCATAGGACACATGGGCAGTTTGATAAATCCTAACACTGGAATGTCATAGCAATGTCAGACAGCAGGTAGCGTAATGAGACAGATGTGTGCCGTTATTACACCGGGAAGCCGTCTTCACACGCAAGTTACCCTGCTAACGTTTAACGTCACTGTCAGGATCGGGGGCACTAATGTCCACTTGGTCTGATCAGCTCACGTTATTGTAAAGTCAACGTTAGCTAACTGTTAGCCGGCAAGGTTAACACTGACCAGCTAGCATGATAGCTAACACCGCTTCACTGTTGACACTTATTACGGCAGCATAACGTTACTAAAGTCTGATTCACTAATGTTACGCATAAAGAAACACCTGCTATATGCTACTAGCTAACACATAACACACGCAAAGCTGCTAACTAAGGTGACTCCTTCCTAACGCTAATGAAGAGAAATGACGGCTACGTGTTCAGGACTAACGTTAGCTCGGTTTATTTCGTCTCGTTCTGTGGTGGTTATTACTCTTAGCTAGCTAGCAGCCACATTAAGCTCATGTTCGGGACTCAGACAACAGGTAAGGATTGAGGAGAGCAGAACTAGGTGAAAGGGCACCAACGGGATTTCCTGGAACTTAACGTAAGTCGTTTATGACCACCGGTACCTACATCTTTAACATCTTCTCCTGACACTTAATTATCCGGCGTGTAAGAAAACACTTACTTGTTACCCAAATGAGCACGTGTTAAACAAATCCCGGAGTGAGATAATCCTTATTCAGCAGACCAAATTTTAAGGGCCAAAGAAAAGTAAGTTCCAGCCGGTTACAGTGTGTCAACCCGGACTAAATAGCTGACGGACCCGTTTCTCACACAGCGCAAGGGTTAAGTAGCATATAACGGTATATCGTGTGCATAGCTACGGGAATCCGCGTACAGAAGGACTATCTCACTTGTGCTTCGTGACCCGTTTATACTAACATTTCTGATACAAATCTAAATACTAATACACACACCGTATGATCTCTTAAGAAAAAAAACATATGAAAAATATTAAATTTCAAGTTGTGTGCTTCCTACATGTCACTAAATTCAAGCTGCTGTGTTCCGTATAGCTTTAGTACCTCACCTGCGTGCGACGTTAACTCCGGTGATGGTAAAAGTCAATGCGCCGTTGTTATTGTGCGTATTCCGCCGGGTCTCCGTGTATTTATATCTGACGGTGACAGGGCAGCGTACAGCCTGCCGTTCGGCACCTGGCTCACCGTCCAATCACGGCTCACGGCCACACTTGTCAACATGCGCGCTACCTAAGCCCCGCATGTTTCTGGCCAATCAGGTGTCAGGAATCACAACCACGCGCCAGAGCTTCATCGGCGCCCCAATCGCGTGACGTGTACGATGTCTGGTGAGCGAGCAGGAGCCAATCAGAGAGCTGAAGTAATTCCTGGCGCGGTGGACATGGCGGTGGGCAGCGCTTGAAATAAAGTGTGTATCTATGGTAACGGGTGTCCATTCATACAATTCATACACTGTTTCCGGTGACGATGTTCTTGAACTCTATCATAAAATATACATATTTATACTGTCACATTTCATATAAGAGCATGTCATCTTACTATGCAATCACTTTGTGGATAAATATTATGGGCATTCAGGACACTGTATGTTAGTGTCACTTAAACTTGTTGCATGCATTCTAAATAACATGTGTAACTACATATTAACATTAAAACGGACATCATACATCCACATATAGACACATCTGTGCAGTACTTCCAAAGTTCTTTTAGTTATCTTTCTCTGTAAAATCTAATGTGAAGTGGTGGGAAAAGGAAACTTTAAAAACATTCAAAAGTTCACTTAAAAGGTTAGAAGCAACACTTTAATATTTAATAATAGTAGGAAATAAATTACTAGTCACAAGCAGGAATAATCTTTTCAACAATATTATCAGTTATTTCGTTAATGTTTTAGCTGACTATTTTGATGCATTGATCATATGTTTAATGTGTGTCATGTGTAAAGTGTGAACTTGTTCTCAGGTTCACTGTCATTGCAGCAAGATGTGGGTGGGTTTGCGTGTGTGTTTTGCACCACCACTGTTACTGCTTCAAAAATATTAAAACTGTAGCCGACAGGATTCCATTTCACTGGGAATGAACTTAAATTATTACACGTGACAAAAAAACTTGATTGATTGATCACAATAGAGGTGTGTTTGTCATCGTCCAGGAGGGGGGGGTGACAGAAACAGTTTCAAAAACCAGTGTACTATGAGACACATCGTGTCTTCCAGTTCTACGCTTTTCTGCGTTATGTAAATTTGAGAGAGGGAATATATATATTTAGCTGAGGTATCACCTAACCTAAAGTGAATAAAGTCACTAAAAGAATGTGACAGATTAAACTGCTTGAGCAGAATAATTACTAATCTTGAGATACTATCTTGAACTTTGACATTTCTGTGTAATTTATGTGTTCCTATTTTAATAACGCCTATAGATATGAATAAATGAGGAGTAGCAGGTTTGAGTGACAGCAAGCTGCTATTTCAGTCGAAGATCCTCCCCAGCTCCACACTCCTCTATATACGGTCATGCAAAATAAGTTATCTGATGACTCCAATAAATCTACAGGTGCACTGGGGAGGAAGCAGTAATAAACTGTCCCAAACGTAGCACCAAGGACAGCTTGAAGTCCTGGCGTTTGAAAGGATTCTACAGATGGAATAGTATGCTTTGGAACTTTGACCATCTTAAATAAATATCACAAATATAACATATCAGTATATAAATAAAAGACAACTAGGAAAAGAACATGTCTCCTGAAAAAGGACGGGATTTTTCAGCAAGGTAGAAGGAGTTGTCATTTCAGTAATTTCAAGTAGTTCAACTTGTTGAAAAAACATATCAGACACAAAATAAAATCTTCATACTATTTATAGATAGTAACCCAATTCTTATTACTATTTTTACTGTCCTTGCAGTCTTTTGTTGATTGACATGCAGTCCAGTATTAAGAGAATATAATAGCTATATGCTGTTAACTGTGAATTAAAATAAAGATTCAATGCAACGTACATGTGGAGGTTGTGCAGTAGTTTATTCCCATCTGCAGAAATTTCTGTCTGACTGCAACCAATCCCAGCAAAGAGATTATTCACTTTATTGCTGTCAGCTCTGTTAGTTAAACAGTTTTAACCACAAACGCCACCCTGTCTCTTGCTCAAACTGCACTCTTCTTTTGAATGACCAAACTACACACACCCAATGAGTTTTAGGTCGAAATCAACATTTATTTTTATTATTCCAATAATACAATCATGAGGTTGACTCCTTAAAAACTTAACAGTAAAAAAGTAAACATTCCCCGTCTGTTCTTACAGCTGAAAAATATAATTTTTAAGTTTCAAACGTTAACTGAATACTTTTTCTTCCCTATTTTAGGTACACAGTGTGTGTACATATAAGTCACATACTGTGTGTGTATATAATATATATACACACACACATAGACATATACATCTCTCTCATCTCGACAGGATGTAGCTTTATCTATAATAGAAGATATTAAACAATTTTGACATTTTTTTACTTTGCTTTCCAGTCAATATGAATAGGGTGTTCCAAGAAACATTGTTTATGTAAATATGCAGACATGTCACAACATTAACTGCTCATTAAAACATCCCTAACCCTTTCACCAGAACAATACCATAAAAACAACTTTACAATATTATAATAACCTTAACAATAATATGCTGCAACAACATGAGTAAATTGTAAGTGCATCTGAATTTATGAACATAAAAATCAATGTTTCATCATTCTAATTCACATCAAC
This sequence comes from Eupleurogrammus muticus, assembly GCA_036785175.1. NCBI lineage: Eukaryota > Metazoa > Chordata > Actinopteri > Scombriformes > Trichiuridae > Eupleurogrammus > Eupleurogrammus muticus. The sequence continues at coordinate 11,578,212 of JAYKQN010000013.1, read as the reverse complement.
TGTTTCAGCTTTTCAGTTTTCAATTTTATGATGAACAGTGTAAAGTGAGAACACATGAAAGGCAGTCTTTCTGCATACAATTAATGAAAAATCAATGAGAACATGTCTTACTTTTAAATTGACAATAGTAAAAGCAAGAATTAAACACTGAAATGCACCAGAGTTTCTTTCCAATTGGTCTGCCGACTTCCTTGTACCGTTTAAAGTGAAATGCAGATTACATATACAGAATGAAAAGTAAAATACATGTAGTTTGATATCATGGTAGTGCAAAAAAGAATGAATTTTGGGTAATCTCAGTGAGTGTAGTGCAGACAGGTGTAGTAGCAGCACCTCTTAATAAACTTGATTTCCAGAGTTCCTCTCCCACAGTAACAGCAGCTGGCTTCCTGCCTGAGGCTCCAACTCCTGTAGAAGGAAAACATGACACAGGCTGAAGCCTATTGTGATGTGTACCAACTGGAATTAAGGGTGTTTTACACCTATTTGGAAAGCTGTCAATCGAACTCTGGTCCAGTGTGAACAACTGAACCTTCACTGCCGATATGTGATTTTAGCGTTATGTCAAAAGCTAAACTATGATTGTCTAAATTGTTAAAGCGATCTCATATTTGATCTCTCAAGTAAATATTTATGCAAATCATTTTGTAACCACATATACATGTCAGTGCAGGTATTTTTCCTGATAGTAGAAAAGCTGTTGAAAGCTGTCATAATGTTAAAACGTGTCAGATCATTAAATGCATTAAAAAGTGTCTGATAGTGGTCCCACATTAATGAGGTAATAAGATAAGCTTCAAGAAACAAGAATCTATGGTGCATAAGAGGCTCTAAAAAGGATTCTTGAATCTAATTTGTACTGATGAGTGATGAAGGCTGTAGGCTATAATGTTTAATAATAATTTAGCCTTAATAATAACTTGTATTACGTTTACAAGTTTAATAATAATCTAATATAAAGTGCTGTGCATATTACTAAATTCAATAAATATGTAGCTAAATATAACGGAAGGATTTTCAGTCCATTAAATATATTGATGCCAATTAAACATGTGTCATCACTTCATTGAATATTTGCCACATTTTGAGTTTCAAAAAGTTGTCAAAACTAAAACAAAAAAAATGTTATAGTACAGTAGAAAAGTTTAAATATAATGCGAGTAATGCAAGTTATGAGTTTGCAATATGGAATGAAAGGACAGTTGAAGATTTAAAGTTTTTGAAGTTTCACAGTACAATGTTCAAAAAGTGTGTAAGTCACTTCACTTTGTTCTTTAATGTTACATAAGAGACACACAACATTCTATGCATGTCCACAGTCACCCACTGTCAAGGCCTTTGTGGTTGAAATGATGAATAACTGTTATTCCTGAACAATTTCTCACCTGTCCGTCTCTGCTGATTTGAACCCTCTTGTGGTCGTTCCACGGGTTGAGGATATGCTGGGTACACTGGAAGGGAAGGCTCGTCTTGTGGATCCACTCGATACCAAAAACTCCTCCCAGTCCCATGAAGCCCCAGTCCTGGCAGCTCTCCTGACTCACGGCCGATATCATGCGAGCATAGCCCTGTGAAAAAACACACAACAACCCTTATTTATGTTTGCACTGAGGTCAAATTTTAGCACATTTGGGTTAAATGATGATGGCAGATTATATGTAGGCATGACGCAGGTTAGACTGCATTCTGAACAAAATCAGGAATATGATCCAGGAAGTCACAAGTTATCACAGTGGCAGCAGTTTTATCTTACAATCACGATAGACAGTGGAACACAGTGTTCATGTTACAAAGTTACACAACAGGACGTGCATGTATGTGACTGGCCGACAAAGTGCTTTTATGCGTTAGCCTGGGTAAACCCTTCCTTCATTGCATGCAAACTCATTTTATTTTGTAATTTAGCCTGGACACCAAGAAATTTCCCCCCTCAGCGAGGGAGTTAATATCGGAGCGGGAGTGTGTGCAACAAGACGTTGATGAAATATGACTTTGTTGATAACCATGGAATCGATGTGGCGGCATACAGCAATTTTAACACACCCTTAAAAAGAGTAAGTGATTCAGACCAAAAGTTTATTTTGAAAAAACGATCAATTTTGGGTATGTTTGACACATTTGGCTATAAACTGCATACAGATGCAGATGATAGACATTTGTAGTGCCCAATCAATGCCTCTGGGTCTTTATAAACTCCACCTCCAATAGGAAACAAATAAAGGGATGCCTCCCAAACATCATCTCATTGTACAATGAGGTCTGGTGTTAGCCATCGTACTCTACCTGGAAGTGTCCAGAGCCCTGAACGGAGAAGATGAGGATGATGAGGGCATTCTCATGGAAGGCCTTAGTGAGTTTGGTCTCGTTGCTTGGTGTGGTGGACCAGATTCCTTTTTGCTGAGAAATCTCTATATTCCTGATGTTGCTGCTCTTCATGATGAAGTAGCGTACCGATGAAAAGGCCGGCGGGGGGGACGTCAGCTGTGAGAACTGGTGGAACGAAAAAACAACGTCAGAGGTGAATTAACGAGAGGTTCTTTTTCATTAACATGTACCAATTAATTTTGTGGGAATAGGCTGGTAATTTTAAACACTTTGATCCGAACGGCAGAGGACACCAGGGTGACATGAGCGACTCCACAGAGGATTCACCACAGAATCATAATGACCAATGAAATGCTGCATGTCTTCAGTTTAGTTTTAACTTATACTCAAATTTATTAAGGAACACTACAGTGCAGCTGATTTGAATGAGCTGCACTGAATTCAATTATCTGATCTAGTGTATGTCAGACATGCCCCAAGCCATGGAGCACAAAAAAAGAACTCAAAGTTACTGAATTTGGAATACAGGTTAAATAAAACTACTGCACTCACACACTATTATTAGTTATATAACACTGAACTCTTGATTCATCAGAAGTCAGGGAAATATGAGTAATCCTGCTATTGCATTCTGCCATGTTTACAGCTGGCTTGTCAATGTTCACTTGAAGACAATTATTCCTCTTAACTTGCTTCGCTTTCTGTATATTCAGCTATTCACTTCTGTAAATCCAGCGAAAAAATATCTGTCCCCCTCCAATTAAAGAGAAATTTGGACTTTCATAGTTTAACTCCAATCTGTTACATCATTTTTGAATGTACTTGTAGATTACAAAATAAATCCTAATGAATATAAACCATCCAACGCTCCACAGAGGCATTAAAACCTGTGTCATTGCGTCATATGACGCTGGTGAAATTAAGTCTAATAAACTGAGCCAAGATTACATTTGAATGTGTGAATTCTGTCACTGTTTTAATTCCATAACCTCCGCCTGGAACATTTTTTTGATGCAAAGAGATGCACACTGTATTCATTACATTACTACAGCATTGAGGAAAAAAAGCTATTGAAAACCCTCATTTTAAAAAACTGGTAAATTGGTAATAGTATTATATTCTTTGGTTCTGGTATAGCAAGGACCTAAAATGTTTTTAATCCCAAAGCCCAAAGAAACATCTGATTGACAACACTTAAAATACGTTCTCCAGTTTCACTATTTTTCCTGTCTGTGTAAGGGCATTAGGTGTGTCTGTGTTTAAAAGCGACTGTATGGTACAGTCTGTACCTTTCCTGAAGAGGAGGGTCCAGCGCTGTCAGACCAGGGTGAATTGCTGGAGGAGGGGGGGTTGTCACGCAGCAGTGAAGACTCATCTTTGCTGTGGGTTTTCTTCTGATGCAGGCCTGCAGCTGCTGGTGCTCTAGAGATCCTATCAGAAAGATATTCAAATGGTTTATCTTCTCATTTAATATAAACTCAACACTTCCTCTTTTACAAACACTTCTTAAGTTGTCTTGATACATTTAGAATAACTTATAACAGTTTGAATTCTTCCAATACTGAAGGCAGTTTTAGAAATGCCTTCAATACAGCCTAAAGTGCTGAATTGGTGAGTATGTAAGTCTGTGCATTGTTATAATTAACGTAATTTATTATCTCGGAAATTGGAGCCAGCTTCTTAGTATCAGCTACTTAGTAGTTGGCTGCATACTGTACATCTGTATGCAAGTTTGGAAAAATATAATGATTAATTGCATTGTATGATGAACCCCATATGTCACTACACAACTGGAACATGAACACAACCATCACCACCGTAGATTTTAAACTGCATCAAAGCATCCAGACTGCTGGAAATGCAGCAGAAGAAGCAACAACACGATAGAAGCAAAAAATAAAAATGTTGATAGAAGCACTGATCTGTCCAATTTCTGCACAAAAGCATATTCATACCATTGGAGTATTCATAATAGGTCTACTTTTAGATTATTACAACCATTATTGAATACAAAACATGGAAAAAAATGTTATGAATGTAATAAATAAAAAATTCTGACCTAAGAGTGTCTATTGATTCAGATGGATACCTACCAAAATCCATCTGGATTGAAATACTGAATATGATGGGTTAAATGATGATGGTTATTCTCATTCATGTGCACACACGTTACAGACATGATGCAATGTTAAGGTTACAGAGATAGCTACGTACTTGTCATTTGTGGTGTTGGGGGTTTGTTGAGGAACGCTCTTGGAATTCTTGGGGTCTTCTTCAGACGACATGGGCTGGGGCCGCTGACCGATCCCTGTGGGCTGCTGTAGACTTGCTCCCTGCTCCTCTGCTGCCAACACCTGCGGGGAGTCAGTATGAAATTAGCATCCTTCCCCTACCACCCAACACTACTGCAACAGCATCCCCAATGGTTTCCCCCAAGAAATCCTCAGTAAACTTCAAGATGTTCAGAATTCTACCCCCCAACCTCCCTGTCCACATCCGTCAATCGACCACCCAACCCTCTCACCTCTTAACTATAACCTTAATCCTACCCATTGTTTTTAAATTGAACACCTTCCCTGTAATTTTATGTATTGTCTTCTTGTTTTCTTTGTTTTATTTCAGTTTAATTTATTAAAATGATTCTTTTTTAGTTTATTTATTGGAGTTGATTGGTGGAAATTGTGAAAAATTTGTTTCAGTGGGGCAGGTAAAGTCTTACAAGGTAGGAGCAAAATTCATAGGAAGATGGGACTTGATTTAAAGCTTTTTGTTACAGAATCTGGTATTGTAAGTACATGCAATAATAAGTGGTGATTAGATTAATTTTAATTTGGTTTTAACATTGTTCAAACAGCAATCATTTTGACAGAGGATACGATGCTGAATGTGATGAGGAGGAAACCTTGTTTGAAGATGCTAATCCTAAAAGGATTACATAGAACCTCCTGCAGCACAAAGTGAAACTGGAAAAGTGAAAGTGACTCACAGACACCAGGGTTCGGATGATGGCCTCGTCTTGTTGAGACCACGGCTTTGAAGGACAACGGATCCTCTTGATGAATAGATTCTGCCACTTCTGCCTCAGTTCAAACACCAGTCCTGCGGCCTGGAAAGGAGATGGAAAAACACTACATGTTATCATGGACTAATCAGCGAGGCAGGATAGAAACAAAACACAAGAGCAACGAAGCAGAGACACTGGAGTGATGACGAAGAGTGATCATGATAAAGTATCTTGAAATGTAATACTAATGGATTCATCTCCTAACCCTTGGAAATAAGAATATATGTGTTTTTTTAATTGGAAAATCATTCGAGAAATCTAGACAAGATAAGGACTAGCCTTTCATGAAGATTTTGGTTTAAGGTTTGCAAGCCAAAACATTAGGGAAACGCTGACAGGAATCATGTAATATGTAGGTGTTATATGAGGAAAATATGTCACGTTAAAATTCAAACATAAAAGGTTGACAGATCGGTTGTTCCCTCACCTCTCTGTCCATCTGGAAGACGACCCAGTCATCAATCTTCAACTGAGCCAGCTCCTCTGTGTCACTGTCGCTGAGGTCGTCTAGAGGACTGTCTGATGGAAATAAAAACAACAGAGACTCACACACTGGATCTGCACACATAATATAGGCTTCTCAATCCTACTGAATAGGAAAAGTTGCAACTTTCATCATAAATCACACGAGTTAAAGGAAAAGAATGCATTGCAATGTAGAGAAAAAGTAAAATATCACATTTACTATATTATGGTAGTAGACTACACTGTATAGCTGACATATTCATAATAGGGAGTCACATTGAAATTACAGCCATTTGATTGATAGTCTAAACATCTTGGTGGTGACAATGGTTCCAGCTGACTGACACAATACAGACAGACATGGACACTTGCTGTTTGCTTTGAACCAAGTTAGCATTACCTTTCTGATTTTCAGGCTCCTGTAGGGCAGAGACGGGAAGTTTGGCACAGCCTCCGAATATGGCCACGGTGACGGAAGTCACCATGGAGCAGCAGCGGACGCTGGCCATCCGGTGGCCTCGACGCATCTCGTCGTAGATCAGCCAGTCGGTGGGCAGAGCCTGAACCGGTCTGCCCGAGGTGTTCTGGACAACAAAACACATATATACTCATTCATAAAACCTTTCTTCTTATTATTCTTTAACAATATCTTTTTTGGATTTTCCATTGTAGAAGGGTCATTGTTATAATGGGAGTTTTTACCGTAACAAACACACACACACACACACACACACACATATATATATATATATATATATATATATATATATATATATATATATATATATATATATATATATATATATATATATATATATATATATATATATATATATATATATATATATATATATATATATATATATATATATATACACACACACTGCTGGAGACATTAAATGTGCTGTTAGTTAGATTTCAGTAATAAAAATCACACTGTAGACAAACAGTATGTTACATGTCAATTAAATGATTTGTTTGCCTACCTCCTTGAACTGAGTCAGGATGGATGTGGGATGGAAGTGAAGCTTCTTGTCTTTACTGGTGGGCAGCCAGGTCTCCTGGTTTATATGGACCACGTTTGGATACATACCAGCCACCAAGGCTGCCTTCACCACGGCCCAGTTCTCAGAATTAAGGTTCACATCACGGATGTCGCTGCCCCCACGGACCCGCACAAAGCCTGAGGGTCACAACAGCATTTAAAATGCATTCCATTTATTCTTCCAAGTGACAAAAGCCAATTCATTTATGAATTGTTCTGAACAGGTCTACTTGGTCTGGGATTCATTCACAGAGCAACAAATTTATATCTATGTGCTGTGTGCAATACAAAATCCACCTTCAGGCCTTCTTTAAGTCTCTCTGACCTTGAAGGGATAGTTCAATATTTTTGAAAATTTGCATCATGATTTCCATAGTTATAGCAAGAGGTGATTTACCCTTTTTTGTCGATACAAGGCGTTTCAGACCAGTGGAGCCGAGTTGAAGCTGCTGAGCTCCTACTACATAGCTAAAGGTATCTACAATCTACCAAATCCGAAATGCTGTGTTGGACAGCCCAAGGAAAGTAACAATACTTGGTGGAGTCAGATTGAGATATAAATAATATATTATGTGGAACTGACCAATAGCGCGGAGCTGTCCCAGCAGTTGTGTCCTCATGCCGAGTATCATGTCCATGGTGGCCTGGGACAAGAAGTTCTTCTCACAGAAGGATCTCTCCCAGCCGTCACTGCGGGCCTTCTGCCATGCCTGAAATCACAGGGGAGAAACAAGAACAACATATTTCCTACTTGTATTTTAGTTTGTAATTTAAAGGTTTTATAAGTTGGTCTCAACCTGGGGGCTGCTGGATTAATTACTTGATAGATAGATAGTAGATAATGAAAAAAAAACATCTCCACCTGTCTTTGGCTGCTGATTTGTTACCTGAAAGGCTCTCAGCAGGGCCATGTGGTCACTGAAGGTGCTTGAAGTGAAGCGTTTGCGGCAGTGGAGAGCAGCTTTTTTCTGAGCGGCCTGGGCAGGAAGAATGAAGGGGTCACGGTACCCCAGTGTACAGGCGATGGTGAGAATGGGGTCCAGACATTTAAGCACCACAGCACACAGCACCATCTTGCCCAGGTGGGGCTCCACAGGTAGATCAGCCAGATGGTAGCCCAGATCAGTCAAGTCCTCATACTGGTTCATAGCATCTATTGTCTGATAGAAATAATGGTGGGAGTCAATGTGACAAGAATAGTTTCTTGTGAGTTATATGTAGTATTATAATTGTTGTTACCTTCAGCATCTGTACAGCGTTCCTAATGGCATGTGCAGGGGGAGGCTGTGGAGCGTTCGATAAGAACTCAGCCACGGAACAGGAAGAGGGAGCCAGCAGCTTGGTCTGGAGACAAAGTTCCTTACACAGACACACAACATGATACATCATCAGTATTTTGAACGCAGCAGTTAGTTTCCATCATTTTATTAGAATCCAAAAATACAAACTCAAGAAAGGGGAAAATGTGTAGGGAGTGTGTTTTGCATTTCAACAATTCCACACAGTGAATACTGTGTAAATCCTGCTCTGTAATTTACACTGTGGGAGGCCGGTCAGAAATCAGAATATGAATTCACATGGGAGAAATGCAGAGCTTATGACAGGATGCCAAGCAATGAGTTGTATGTGACTCCATGATGACTTCATGTTCACACCTCTTTAGGGTAAAACTACTAGCAATAATATCAGCTCTTTCTAGTTATCTGAACTTCTGTGCTTAAAGCATTATTTTAGTTATTCTTGTAGTGACCAAATTCTCCACAAATGAAGAGTGTTGATGTAAGGAAACATTCTTAGATATGACCTCCAACAGTAGGGGGTGGTCATGTCATACTCCCCTCCAAAGTGAAGAATGGATAACAAACATCATAAATCTGTGTTACACAATTATGTTATTAATTACTTCTATTTTTATGTAAATTCATGAGTTAATGTTATTTTCATTGTATGAGTTATTAATATTTTTGGTTAATATAATCAAATAGCAATCCATCTATAGTAATTATACATACAGTATCTATTGTATACACACAGTGATTTATAGTGTTAATTGATTTTTTAGGACTTTGCATGAAGTGGAATTAAAGTTTGTGTTTGTGTGTGTGTATCTACCTGCAGAGGCATCCGCAGCAGTTGTGGAACCTGGAACTCCAGCATATTGTTGAACCTGAGTCGACTGAAGAGGTGAAAGCAGATCCCTGGTCTGCAGCGACCAGCTCTGAAGACACATTTAGTGCATTTGTTACATTACGTCAAGCATGAATTTATATCCGTGGGTATAAGCTGGTGTTAACAGGTCAACAGAGACTTTCATGTTCAAAGCCCATCAGTGGTAAAGTAGAGCAGAGCTGCAACACCAGCAGGCTGATATGGACAAAGGAAAAACCTGCAAACACCATCAATAACAATCTGAATATACAATAGATGTTAATGCTTTTACCTTCCTTTCCTTTGCAGAGCGCTGGCTTTCGAGACCCAAACTGTTTTTAACATAGACACGCGACTTAGGGTGTCAAAGGACTTCTACAACAAGAAAAAGAACATTACCGGTAGTTAATTACCATCCATATATGTGAACCTAACAAATTTCGAACACCATGTTACTCTGCAACTGTAAATCTAACTCTGAAGCAGTGACTGTACCTCTTTGACCTTTCCTGAATCAATGACGAAAACAACATCATTGATGGTGATGCTTGTCTCAGCGATGTTAGTGGAAAGAATCTGAAAGAAAAAAATGTGCAGTTGTGACAAAAATTGCAAATATAAGTTTGGAAATGTGCCTTTGGTAAATCATATCTGTTGTCACTTGTATTATTAGCATTGTATGTTACGTCAATTTAAATCTTGTACAATTCTTTTTACAGTGATGTCCCATTTCTAAGAATCATGCATCTATGAGAGGTGCTGCACAGCTGAGAATTCAGTGAAATTAAATGTGACTTTCTGACAACAAATTCCAACTGTCATGGAGTATTTTGTCATTTGAAAACACATTACTCCTCAAAATACAGACATTTATGCAATACATAGAGCTGCTCGCCAATGAGTGACTGTCTTTTACTTAGAAAAATAAGAAAAATGAATATTAGTGTTGTTAAAGAAATTGTTATGTCTGTGTTTTTCATCATGACCTCATATATTTACTGTATATGTTGAAAAGTCTTCAAAATTTAGCATTCCTGTGAGTCATTAAACTAATATTTAGCTGTATAACCATGGTTTCTGAGAACCGCTTCACATCTGTGTTACTTAGAGTCAATCAATTCCTCTTCATTTCTGTATTTTGCCTCAGAAACAGCATTTTTGATGTCACCACACAACTTTTCAATGGGATTAAGGTCCAGGTTTTTGGCTGGCTGAGCCAGTACTTTAATTATGTTGGTCTGGAACCAAGATGCTGCTGGTTTACTTATGTGTTTTGGGGTTGTTCTCTTGCTGAAACACACATTTCAAAGGCATCTCTTTAGCATAAGGCAACATGACCTCTTCAAGCAAAGTTCTGGAGTGGCCAGCCCAATCCCCAGAACTTAATCTTTAATTTTGCTAAATGTCATTGTGACTGTTGTGTATTGAAAAGGTATGTTATTAATCAGGGACTCACAATCTTCCTAACACCAGGCTGAGAGGTCTTCATGGCTTTCTTCTGGTCCAGGGTTTGCATGTCTGAATGTAGAGTGAAAACCTGGTACCTGGGAGACAGATACACACCATGAGACACTTTCAACATAAACTACCACCTCCGTAATAAACATCAAGTAGAATGATCATCTTCCTGGCAATGTAAAAAAAAAACTGGAAATGTAAAAGCTAAAGTTAATAAAACTAGAATTTATGGAAGACCTTTTCTGTTGCATTATATTGCATAGGTTTTCCTAATAAAGTGCTTCCTCAGCGTTTCTACTAAAATTGCCATTCAGAAAGATCTGTAACATACCCTCACTTTATAATTATAATCCCCAAGTGCATTAACTTAAACTCCATTTTGATAATAATTACAGTCAGCATTTTTCCGCACTAGTCATTCAAATTATCCACATTTAGTAATTACCGCACTATAGAGTAGTTTAATTCGTATTGAGTTCACTACGATTCACAGAAAACAGCGCAGCCTGCATCCAGCAGAAACAAATTCTCTGTTAACTGTTCTCTACAGCCCCAACAGAGCTGCTGCTTCACATTGAAGATATTCAACCAGCAAATCACAGGGTCATTTTCATTGCAAAGCAGCCACAGGAAATGCAATGCAGTTGCCATGATGCCAGATTCAACTACACTTGTTACAATGCTCGAATGTATATCGTCATTTGAAAGTCTATATATAATTTAAGACAAATAGGTCCTATTTTCATGAACACCTTATATTCATGAGTTTGTTACAGATACACATAGTTTACAGACTGTATGTTACCTTTCAGGATGGATGGCAAATCTCTTATCATCATAGAGGATGCGATCCCGAAGTGACACAATCTCATCATATCCAGGAAGAAAAATGAGAGTAGCACCTGCAGACCACGAGATAAAAGATCAGATTATTCTGAAGCATGATCCATATTCTGTGAGTAATTGTCATGATGGCATGAGGCAACAGGTCAGCTTGGTAGTGTAAATCTCCTCAATATCATATGGAAACATTTTTCCATCATACTTTCATTCTTAAGCTGCTAGGAGTGTGAAACAGGTTTTAAAATGCATCCTACATGATATTAAAATGGTCTTTAACCCAATGCACCTTATGCAAAAATGTTTCAAACATATATAAAAGTGAAAACATACATGAACAGAAATGCAACAAATACAAAAATAAAAACACACACAACACTGCGTTAAAAGGTGAAATGTTAATACTAATACTGGTACACAGAAACATAGTAGCAAATACAATTATTAAAAGAAAGTGACAAAATCAATTAAGTTAATGAAATCCGGACCCAGATAAAGTAACATAAAAAGGATAAATAGATTAACCAATAAAACATCTTTGTGTATTGTAAAACCTACACTTGTGCCATCCTCATAGTACAAGAGAGGTCTGCTGAGATGCAGCTGATTTAAGGGTGAAGAGATTATATAGTTCTATTCTGAATATTAAAATAATAATAATATTAATAATACAGTAAGATGTTTTTTTTCCACATTTGTGCTTGTATTCTGACTCTGTTAATGCAAGTTCTGCACCTCACCATCAGAAGTGGTGGAGCAGATGTTGTGCAACACGTCCATGATGAGGTCCAGGTCCACAAACTCATCATCAAAGCTGTGGTGGTAGAGTTTGAGCAGCTCCTCCTCTTCAGTGTTCAGCTCTGCGCTGCTACGCTGCACAGGAGCGGAATCCTCCGAGCCGTTCACTTCTCCCAGAGGACTGCACAGGAACAGGCACTTTTCATAAGCCTACTACAACAACATTTATATCTGGACCTACAATTTTTTCAGGGACTGGGTGTAGAGAGGGATCGACTAATATACTATATACTAAGGAATATCCAAATCACAATAGATGCCAAAAAACAATTCATTTTTTTCTTAAAATTGTTCAGCCGTAATTAATAGCATTTATTTATTGTTTCTGTTCACATTACTTATGTTATGTGTTGTACTTTGAGGTCAAATTTACACTCACATGGAGGATTTGAGGAGATCCACAGCATCCATCTGCTGGAAATGTTGGGCAAAAGCTAAGGCAGTCCTGTAATGAGACATTAAAACACTGTGCTTGCATTCAAATGACAGTGATTGAGATTGTGATGTGACTTCGTTCATCTTTTCACACACAAACACACAAGCATATCATGAGCAGTCAGGTTGTCAATGTGAAACGTATGTTTAATAAATGTCTTTGTTTTTATGTTTGAACAACTGATTTGTGCCAAACGCTTCCTCACAGGGTCGATGAAGCATAACCTGAGCTAATATCAGCAAGGCATTTCATCACACTGCATATGTCCTACCATCCATTGGCCGCCTTGACGTTGACGTCGGCTCCCATGTTGAGCAGCTGTTCCATCTGTGGGAGAAATCCTCGACTTGCCGACACCATCAGAGCTGTAGCTCCTGTCTCGCTGTGTGTGTAGTCCACTGGGAAAAAGCAGACAGGTATGGGAAACTAGAAAACAATTGGAAGTCTTTACTTTCTGCAACCACTTGTTATGTTGGGGACCACACAAACATATATATTATTTTGTTAATTGTAAGTTTGCCAATTCAGGAAATATGCTTAACGGCTTCTTGCCAGTAGGTATATGAGAAAAAGTTTACCGATTAACATCTGTATTTTTTAGTGCATATATAAAAAAAAATTCCACTGTTTGTGAGAAGATTGAAGAGAACTGTATTTTTATTGAATTTGGGCAGGTGGCGCACTTAAAATATATAAATATCCTTTTCAAGAGTATATAACTCATTCAGTTGTAGTTTCCAAAAAATAAAATTTCAAGGGAATGCCAGTTGTAGCAGAAATGAACAAATTTGGGAATGGTGCTTTTTTTCCATTGGTTTTATCCAGATCCACTCATGCTTCTGTTTCTGATTAGCTAAACAATAGCCAATCAGAAGCAGCTTTTCTTGTTTTGTGTGATGGACGTTCTGCCGCTTCCTTAACGGAAGCAATGCTACAGAAGTGCACATGATATTTTATTCAGTGTGAGAAATAAAATATGTGGTAGGAGTGTGTGACAAAAGACCCAAAAGATTGAGTGTCACGCTCATTGCGTAATAGAGCTAAAAAAGAAAAATCAGGCAGGTTTTTGAAAATTGGTCATAAAACATTGTTACAGATGGATGGCAGCGGATAATGTGTTTTGTGACGCAGTTTCAGATTAAATAATTAGCCGCACAATCAGCTTTGATAGTCATACCATTAACATTTTCATAGAGGATGAGGTTGAACAGCTGGATGTAGGTGTCCTGGTCCTCATTGACGAAAATGTTAAAAATACAGGCATCCATCTCCTTGAGCAGCCACGGTTCCAGCGGTTCTGCACCATTCATATTCTGTGACACAAAAATCACATACAGACTCAAACAGGACTCAGTTGAACTCAGACATGTCCACTGAGCATAACATTTACAGTATAAATTATTTATATACACACAGATTTTATGCCTATACAGTAGTTACATATGTGCTATGACATGATTATTCCAGTAAACCATCATATTGCACAAATATCCCTGATGATTAGACCAGTGTGTGTGTGTGTGTGTGTGTGTGTGTGTGTGTGTTGGTTTACCAGCTTGCTGAAGCTACTGTCTACTCTGTCCACGGAGCCGTTGTCCTGGAGGAAGCTCGGCACAGACACAGGTGTCTTCTGCTTCTCTTCCACAGAGTTGTTCTCCACCGCCTTACACCAATCTGTCAAAACCTGCTGCTGCTTCTCCTCTGAAAACCAATTCATGTGATACACAGAGAAGAGAAGACAAGGCTAATAGATAAGATGGAAGACTGTGAGCATATGTTTAATTAATAAAATAAAAGCTTCATACTACTCTGTGTCTCCTCCTTGTATTTCTTCAGGTCTTTATTGTTGAAGCCCGTCAGCCTCAGAATGTCCTCCAGAAAGAATTCTTTCACTTCAAACTGTCTTCCTTTAACTAAAAATGAAATTAGTATGAAGTACAAATGTTGTAGTGACGTTTGACAAACATTGTAATGACCTTTGATGGTTTTGTCTACCTTGTCTACAAAACCATATTCTTGTTATTCTGTAATTTTTGTATTATTATTTACATGCAAAACTATTGCGGTGCAAATTTAACTAATTTGAAATTGCTTTTATTTTTGTATGATGCCCTGTTCATTCACTGTGGTTTTGTATGATGGAATTTTGAATCTATGTACCATTTTTTTTCTCCATTCAATCCCGTAATTCTTTCGCTGACCAGGGATTGCTGCTATTAAAATAAATAATGTATACAACAAAAAATTCTTAAAGGCTTTAGGTAGAATGTAATACTTTGCAATTTTATATAAAATGTCAATGAAAAGAATTGTGGATATTTGAATTAAATGTATTCAACTTGTATTCATCATTTGTCAGATCAATGTACAATAAAGATTTTTGATTTTTATACAGACTGTTGGATAGACAAATGGAAAAATTATAATAAGAAAATCTGAGAACTTATTTAAGTTCATGCCTTCAGAGTTTGATGATGCTGTCAAGACTAGAGGTGTTTCCTGCATCCTGGCCTTCAGGGAACAGCTGCTAAGTTGCGTGTGTGTATTAATTTATTTGAGTTTATAGGACCTACGGTGGATAACAGGACAGGAGCCAAAATATTGGAGGAACAGGTCTACGTCCAGAGCAGCACTGGACAGGATCAGTTTCAGTGTGGGGATTTTCTGCAGCACGTCTTGCATCTTAATGAGCAGGAAGTCAGTCAGACCATTGCGCTCATGCACCTCATCCTATTAAAACACAGAAATTGACGGTTAATGTGATGTGTTTGCTCAACGAGTTTAAAACAGACCTGAAACAAGCTCAAATGAACAGAAGGACATACAGAAGGATTTCAAGAGTCATGTTCATTCATAGGCTTAGTGCTCACCACAATGACATGTGTGACAGTTGTCAGGCTGGCATCTCCTGCCATCAACGTCCTCAGGAAAACGCCACAGGTACAGAAGGTCAGCAGCGTCTTGGGAGACACCCTAAGGTTTCAGAGACAACAGTTACAAGAGTCATTTCTTTATTAACCATTAGAAAATTAGAAATGATGCCTATAAGCTCCCAAATGTTAGAATGGAAAAAAATTAAAATGTATTAATCAACAAGATGTGCAAAAAGTAGTTCTGAGTACAAGTATAGCTTTCAGGTTATGAGGTCAATTAGAAGGCACACTGAAATCTCACACACTTTACAAAGCATTTAGCTTTCAGAGTTTATGAAGTTTACCAAAATAAGTCCCATATTTTCCAGCCTGTGGTTGGGGATTTACAAAACGATGTGGCAATCAATAATGATAATAATAATAAAATAATATAATGGATACGATAGCTAAATGCACAAAGAGTTAGCCTGAACATCTGAAAAGGATCATTTTAAATTTATAATTCAGTTCAGAATTATCTACAATTCAGTTAATAAAAATGCATCCAGTTTCCAAATCATACAAACGATTATTAACCAAGAAATAGCTTGCTTTTCTAGCATTAATAAACAGCCTGTGGTCTGGTGTACCTGCTCTCTAATCTAATGTGATAACCGACAGTCTGGCCCACGTTCTCCCCTCTCTCAGCTGCCACTCTCTCTGCCACGGCAATGGCGGCCAGGCGTCTAGGCTGAGTGCAGAAGATCCTGCAGGGCTCCCCCTTCCTGCTGCAGTCGTCCAGCAGGAACTGTGGAATCTGAACACACAGCGACACTGGATTACCACACGAAATGTGTCTCTCTGCACGATTCCCGTTTGTATCATCACTAATAAAGTACATGTTCACAAGGGGAACTAGATAAGATACAGTGTTTAACATTTATGGACATCAGTCTGTGGTTGTTCATATTCATGAATGTTCATAAGCCAAATGATTGTATCTTGGGGAACTGTTACAATTATAATATAACGAAAAAACAATTTTCACTTATTTTTAGGCAACTACTCAGCCTGGGCTGAGTGAGTGCTTAGGCTTTCAAGAAGAAGTAAAAGCAGTAGGGAAAAGAATAAGGAAAACTAAAAGGACATAAATGACATAATAAAAATACATTTTACAACATGTTTTATTAGTGTAGATAAAAATTGTAATTTATACACAATAAGTATATATGTTGAAAACTAAAAAAATGTATACTGAAATAAATTAACAAAAGCAGCATTCCTATGACTCTACATAGACACCAGTGCTTGTGACTAAGAACAGCAACACACACACACACACACACACACACACACACATTTTAATACAAACCTGTGTAGTTTTCCCGGAGCCGGTCTCTCCTACCACTAGCACCACCCTGTTCTCCCTGATCAGCTGGATGATCTCCTCTTGGCGTTTGTTCACAGGCAAGGAGCATCTGAAACCGTCCAGGTCTGATGGACTCCTCCCCCGGGGCACCAGGGGAATGCCGTTGTTCAGGCGCCCACTCACCCTGTTCTTGCCACAGCTGCTGTCTGAAGAAACAAGAAGAGGCGATGAACCTATTGACTTTACACTGAGGAAGAAAAGCTGCAGGTGGATCTTAGTGGTAATTAAATAAGGGTATCATGCATTTTTTTGGTAATTATTATTTTGTTAGGTTTGGTTTTGAAGTGGGAACATTCTAAAGGGGGTGACCTAATGAGGCACCAAAAGTATAAACAGATATTGCTGATCCTTTTAACCTGGATACACATTTGGGGGGGATTTGAGAATTGTTCTTTCTCATAAGGCCAAAACTTGCAGAAGATCACTGCTAGTTCAGGCTCAAACTCACCGGGCTCTGCAGCCACAGACCCGCTGCTGCTGTTGCTGGGCTGCAGGTCTGTGCGTTCCTTATTGGTGATGGGAAACCTCTGGAGCAGGCTGCGGATAAAATATATGGAGTTGTGGGAGAGCCTGAGGGCCATGTTAGGACGAGGTTTCTCTGAACCATTATTCTTCCTGACGGTGAGGAAGCGACTCGTTCCCTTCCTGAAAGAGGAGAGAAAGGTATTTCTGTTAAAAGGAGCACTATGTGAGATTTTAAGTTTAAAACATCCAAAAAAAGAACTATAAGAGCAGTGCTGATGCTATGTCTTTGCACTGGGTTAGTATGTGTCTCTTTGTCTCGCTGGTGTCAATAGCAATATTATCACCAGCATTGTTGAATGTTGTCATTGTCCAATCATATAATTCATTCTACCGCTCAAAAATAAGTGTTTGCTACTACAACTTTGGTTTAATCTTAAATTGTATTAAAAAAAAAAGATAAAATGTTAGGTTCATATAAATGTACCTGCATAATTGTGTTCATCTAGGAACACAATATCAGCTTAGTGAGGACAAACCTCAAATCCAGTGGTTTCCAAGTAGTTCTCCACTGTACTGACTGAATGTGACTGTGAATACTTGTGTCTTAAGAGTATTTTCAGTCAGTTTCTCATTTAGCACGACTTCTAAAAACAAAAGTCAGATGCTTGCCAAACACACATCTCACCCTTTGCTTTTAGAAATGTAACCCAGAGACTGTGCCATACGATGGATGAAGGCCCTCTCTGTGCTGGTAAAGGAGGAGGGAAATTCCATCTCTGTTCAGAAAAGAAAAGGGTCAATTTTAGCACACTTTATGTGGCTTAAACATCACATGTTTCTGCTCAAATTGGAACAGGTAGTGAACATGACTGTGCTGTAGCTGTCATATAATACAACAATATCCAAAGGCTTGGTTGTAGAAAGATTGACCAAACCCAAGAGTTTTGCCGTTTACTTTTTGATATGGAACAGTAAAAATGTACCTTTATCATCGCTGTAGTGAAATCTCTCCAGAGCACAGTTCACTGCTATCTTTACTTCTTCATCTATGTGAATTTCTTTGAGGCCTTTGGAGTTGGAACCTCGGGAAGTTGCTTTCTGGCTCCTCACTGGTTTTTGGGAGGCTGTACCAGCATACGACATGATGCACTGCAATGCAACATTTATCTTAGCACAGCAACAGCAGATATTCTGTTTGAGTCAACAACAGCGGGCTAAAGATGCAAAGACAGCTGTTCTTTTTCCTTCAGCTTATATAGAATATTAAACACATTCAAAAAATGTCTAAGGCCACAAACTGCTGTATATTTTGTGACTTAGGATCTCTATTGAGACAGGAACTTCATAGGTATGTATTGCTGCTTCCACCTTTGCACTGTGAAATCATTTTCTGTCTGACACCTAAATCAACAGATGTGGCTCATGTAATAGGAATTCTATTGACTCTCACTGGAAAGCTAAAAGGGGCCACGAAATTACCGTTAGCTGCATGAAAGCAATCTTAAAATCTTATTAGGCTGTACAATAGTATTGTTTGACTCAAACCAATAAAGGTTCGTAAAATAAAAACAGGGTTGCAGTGTGAAACAGTCAGAGGAAGAGAAGGTAAAAATCACAATTGAGGTTTATAAACTGAGAACTGGTGCGATAACCCTAAATGGTTATATGAAATCATCTTATTGCAGTTGTTATAACAGGGTATATTTAACAGTGATCCGTCCCATCACAAGGGTTTTGTTATCCTAAATTACACACAATAAAACAATCATACTCAAAGATCTTGAGCCACAGAGAAATTAGTCTTGTGTGATTTTTAAAATAGCTGGCGGTAGGTCTATGACTAGGTCCCCATGTGGTTTAATGTTAAATTGGCAATTAGCAGAGACACTGTTGTGATCCATCATCAGCTTGTTAGCTTTCAGGAAGGGGTTCTGGTGTTTCATTTCACCGGTATCGAAACAGACAACTAACTTCACGCTAGCTACGTTAGCAGAGCGCGTGAGGAAGACGTCATGGCTAAAAAGCTGAAGCTAGCTATGTGTCCAACCTGTTCAAGAAACGAATTTATTGTCGTTACTGTGTTCTGGTGAGTGAAGGGCTTCGTTAAGGCACTGAACAGCAGTCGTTCCGTGAGCTTGAAATATTCCCCCTGTTTTTTCTTGTTTCCAGCAACAACGACGCCGCCAACAGTGAAAGGACTTCCGGTCCGACACCTTCAGAATTAAAGCCAGAATCTCTACGAACGTGCGGGGATTCTGGATTGGTGTTCAGAACTACATTAGCAGAAAAATGGGTAAATAATACACTTTAAATAAAAAATAAGACAACGAGAAAGAAACAAAAACATTTTGTATAGTGTATAGTGTTACTTCTTTTATTAGGAAAAAATCGAATTCATAATAAAGGATGGTCTGGCTCCAAACCAACACTTTATACAAGAACAGAAGCAATACTGTTTTCTTCGATATCTGACTGTGAAAATAAAAAAGCTGTACACTTTAAGCTTTATAAAATATGTATTAAAGTTTGTAATTTACAGTGGTTATCTGTTTTACCATATGTAACCTCATGGCATACTTTTACTTAATTATTATAATATAAGTTCATTCATGATGCATACATGTTGTTACTCTACATAATAGTGTACATGATTATAATGTATGTGTACTATTTCATGCATACTATTCTTGATAAAGTTTAAAATAATATATAGAGCCAGAGGTATATAATATTTTATTTTGAACTATGCTTTTATTTTAAAGCCTGGATGAAATCATAATGCAATCCTTTTGAAGTAATTGTTATTAAAATCTCTGTTGAATGTGTTTTTCTTGTTACACATCAAACATCACATTGAATCGTGGTATTCATTATAAAGTTAACCTAGAAAATAATTAAGAAACATTTTTAAATTTGTGAAGTTAAGTTTTTTTGCCCCCACCAATACACCACATCAGACCATGTCCAGATCAAAAATCTCTATACTTACACCTGTCAAATTTAAATTTGAATACTAAGAAGTCACACTTTAACAGAGGGTCTTGGTAACATCAATGGATGGATGAATGTATTCTTTTTTTAAATGTATCTAATAATAAGAAAATGTATATGATTCAAGTATTTCTGTCTCTTGGCTAAATTTCATATTATTAAGAAAAGAGTTCTGCAGTATATCCAAAGTAAGATTTTATTTAATAATGAACCTAAAACGTGTTTACACTGACATTCATCTAGCGAAAAATACAGTACGTGGAGTTCATGTTCACCCAAGTTATGAACCAGTTCATGAATTGTTCATTTAACTATTTAACACCGTTGACACCTTTTCAGGTCTTACATACATATAGAATTTGTAAAATGCACTTGCATAATGTTAAAAACACACTTTAATGTTTGGTTGTTTTTTCTTTTCCGAGGAACTCTCAGCATCCGAGCATCCGAGGAGAAGCACGTGAACGCATCGACTCTGTGGACAAAACACGGTGTGATTGGCCAAGAGAGAGGAGTAAAGTTTGGGTTTGTCCCCGAGGTTGGACTCACAGGCTGAGCGTCCCCCAACACCGTGTCCAACCAACAGGTGCTATTAGCCACAGGCTTTTGGCGCGGCGAACAACTCCGTCTGCGTTTAAATATCAGTGTGTACGGAGCGTAAAGACGTGAAGAAGCCGCCTGTAAGGCAGCGCCGAGGGGTGAAACGGCTCTAGCGCACAGCTGAACAGAACGGTACCTTTTTAGCTCAAAGCGGAAGTTCGCGGCGTATCTCGTAAGCTGTTCGACATACAGTCACGCGAGTTCGCTGAGAAGCGCGACACTTTTATATCGTCCGTCGTCGCCGTACCTGCCAGGACGTCGACGTCGAAGGTAAGTCCGTGTAAAGTCTGTGCGTGTGGGGGGTGGGAAGGTGTGGCCCGTCAGGCCTCCTGTAACTTCCCCTCTCATGCTGCCACCATAACTGTGAAGCCCGAGTTAGAAAACACGGCGTCAAGTCAGTGAGCGACAGGTAGCACTCGCAACTTTATACTTTATAAAAAAAAATAACGTTGCGTTACTCTGCAGATACACGGACTGACTGCCGTAATGGCATTAGGTCACAGTGGGAGGTATTTAAGGGGGACCCTGAGATTCTGTAAGACTATATTATACCAATACATATTCTACAATTATACGTTTATAATGCAGATGTGGTGACGATGGCATTGAATCAATAGCTCAGAATAGCAGATTGTGAGTTGTAAATAGAGTTTGACTGTAAAAAAGAAAAAAGCAGTAATGTGCCACTAATAACATTTTAGCATCCTAATGCAGACATTACTGTATAATAACAATGAGGCAGCATCCATCAACCAAACCCATGACCCATGTCTGCTGTTGGTCTTCACTTGACTTAAACAAGTATAAAGACATAAAAATAGTCGAATATGGATCTAGATGTTTTTCCACGAAAAAAATGTAAAATATCCATTTTAAGCTTTTAAATGGCTCTTTAAAAATACAGTTTCACCCTAAAATAAAATTCCAGATGTAGACTATGAATATTATTTTTTACCAAAATTGAAAAATGTACCATTTGTGACCTTTTTTGGTAATGCGACATAACATTTTAACAGGTCAGTTTAGTGACAGTAAAAATGCTAATATATCACCTTTGTAAACTTGAAGAGAGAAGTAGCGTGATTAAGTTATTTAGGTAAGTTATTTCTGTAGATTTGAATTAATTGAAGATGCACATTGAAAATCCAAGGCTGACAAGCTCAAATTGTGATCACAGCTAGTTTGGAGCTAAACCTGCTCAAATATGCAACATACACAAATTTGAGGAAGTGCACTAATACTGAGAATTTAGTTTTAAAGTGATTGAGGAGACATCAGGCGACCAGCAGTTAAAAGTTAAAAAATGAAATTTATGTGCATATAATGTGACTTGCTAGATTGGCAGTTCTCTCGTTACATCACTTATATGTGCTGTAGCACATATTGGCCTTCAAATATGTTATGTTGTTAAAGTTGCTATTTATAGCACATTGGTGTTGCACCTTTAACCATATGAAATTATCTATGGCTTAATAAGACTGATCAACTGCATAAAAATAATGAGAAATTATTTCAAAGTTATTTTGAATTTGTACTCATAACAAGTTACTAATCTGGTGTAGTGAATAATATCTTCTTTCTGTAGGAGGGGTAGTTGGATAAGCTGGACGTAGATAACGACTAAGAGTCAGGGCAGAGGAGAATGAATCATGCAGGGATAAACTATACCTTTACAGATGGAGTTTGGGGAAATGGGTGAGTTTGGATTTGAGGTCTTGGAGTATAAATGGTCTGATGTTTACATAAAAATTTTCACAACGTGGCTACTGCTGTGACACAAATAGAACAACACAATATATGCTTACACACAGGTATCATATCCTGCTCGAATCTACACCTCAGTGGTTGTAAAGTTGTATCATTGTCCGTGCGGTTCAGTTTGATTTGAATCAGCTGTGTTGTTCTGTAGATGTGGGATGCCCTGTGAGACCTTCGATCTGCGTCCAGCGACCTTCTCTCTGCCACCATGACGACGACGACCCCTCGCTGCACTTTGTTGCCGGAAGTTTTGCCAAACCAGTGTCTGCCAGCACATGTACCTAGCAGGCCTGAAGCCTGCTCAGAGTCCATGCACGTGTTCTCTGAAGAGCCCCCTCTTCCAGGGAAAGCCGTGGAGGAGTGCAGCGTCTTGTCTGTCCAGCAGCCACAGTATTACACGCCTCTGATGCCTGCCGGCCTGGACACATACACCAAACACTGGTAGTTCCATTCTGTGTTATTTCGTATTTCTAATACAGTTAGTTGTCTGCAAATGTTAATAGCTCTTTAGTCTCTTTTGATGCCCTGAAGCAGGGTGGAAAATTAGCACAGGCCACCAGTCTGTAAAATGGGTACTATAATTCAGGCAAAAAATAATGATTTACTATTGACTGGCTAGGAAATATGAACATGTATCTGTACATCTCTGCTAGATGGTAGGTTCTCAATTCAAAAAGTTTATTTTCCTTATTTGTGCAACAAACACAAACTAGGGCACACAAACAATACAATGATCTGACCTGTTATGATTATCATAATAAAGATGATAATAAAAAAACACAGTTTGTTACTAGGGATAATGTCAAAACTGTCGTGGTGCAACCCTAAAAACTTGGTACAAAATAGAACTCTCATAAAACTGTTTAAAACACATGCTATGAATTAGATTTATAATCTAGGTGGATTAAATTTAGCATTCTTTTTAGGTTATATAATTTTTTGTTATTTTTCTAAAAAAAAAATACAAAAGGATATTCAAATGACAAAAAAATCAACATGAACACAAAATGTACATTCTGAGATATATGGTGAATGCTTCTTAAATCTGTATTTTAAAGCTTTTTTTTTTTTACTTTCTCATCTTGGCAACCATGACTTGTCACTGACACTCCATTGTATAATAATACACCCCCACACTGCAGTATGAGGTTAAAATAGGAGGAAAAATGAAAAAGAAAAAAATATTCCATTGTGAAGAGACATAATAATGATGTCTGACTCATGGGGAAAATGGCATATGCAGGAGTTGTACGCAGTCTCATTAATTCATATAATTGGCTGTTTATTGGATAGATGATGGAAAGATAGATGGACACAAATAAAGACATTTTATTGCTGAGTCAGACTGAGGGACAGAAGTTATTACTGTGAATCACGAAGCTTCGTCATTTAATCTATATGCACGTGGCACACTTGATACCTCGGTTCCTGTCCTCCTTAGTGTTCTGCCAGAGAGCCCCATGTGTCGGATCTGCCACGACAGCGGGGCCACGGAGGAGCTGCTGTCCCCCTGCGAGTGCTCAGGTTCACTGGCCACCATCCACCGCAGCTGCCTGGAGCACTGGCTTTCCGCCTCAGGGACCAGCTTCTGTGAGCTCTGCCAGTACCAGTTCGCCGTGCAGAAGAAATCCCGGCCGATGCTCGAGGTACAGGACGAGAAACGTTTCACCGAGTCTTTGCCTCCACATGTGATGCCTCGTTTGGGCTGTTGGGGAAGAAAAAACGGTACAGGGGGGCAGCATTGGTTTTAAGTTTGTTCTGCTGTCTCAGTGGTTACAGAACCCCGGCCACCGTCAGGAGAAGTTCACCCTGGTGGGCGACCTGGTGTGTTTCCTGCTCATCACACCCCTGGCCACTGTCTCTGGCTGGCTCTGCCTGCGCGGCGCCATTGACCACCTTCACTTTTCTAGCCGGTTGGAGGCCGTGGGGCTCATCACGCTCACTGTCGCCCTCTTCACCATCTACCTCTTCTGGACCCTGGTCAGTATGCCGAGACAAGGAAGTGTATAAAATCTTTCCCACAGGAACCCTATGCTGTGGCTGTAGGGTCACCCCTGGAAAAAGATCAATATCTTGCAGTTTCTTATCCCTCGGCTGTATATGTAAACAGCAGGTTCCAGAATTAATGTTAAGCAGTTTTTAAGCTATTGTTTCACTCCTGCAATTTTAATATTACACATCCACAAAGTTTGGAGACGAGTAAAACACATAAATGAATGAACCAAAGAAACAAGGCTCCAAAAATACTGGATCCTACATTTGCCAAAACCTCTATTTTTATTTTGTGTTAGACCCTCCCTGCTTGGCAAACACACATTTTTAAACAACAAAATTGTACTTCATAATTTACTGTCACAAGTGGAGATAACAGTGATGAGATGAGACTCGTATCTCACAGGCTGATTGATTGACTGTTTAATTATATGATTGCATAGTAAAAATGCACATTTTAAGTGAAATCCTCACATCCATTTGGTCCTCCGCAGGTGTCTCTCAGGTATCACTGTCGACTGTACAGCGAGTGGCGACAGTCCAATCAGAGAGTGGTTCTCCTGCTGCCCAGGTTGCACAGAGAGCTGCGCTCCTTCCACGCCTCAGGGCGAGGGAAACAGGCGTCCAAAGAGTCTATCGTCTGACACATGGACGCCAATTATCCTCTGCTCCCTTACGCACTTTCAAATACCCACGAGACTCCTCTACGGGAACCGATGTCACACGTGACAGGACGGGTAGGACGGTCCCACTGTGAGCTGACGCCGCCGCCATCTCGGCTCCCGATGGTGGAGGGACTTCAGGGAGACAGAGGGATAAACACTGTGATTGTAACGTGCCTGTAATTTTAATTATGAAGATATCATGGCTCCAGCATTACATCAAAGAACAGGATGGTTTGTCATTTAGTTTCAGGTTCTTTTAAAATGAGCTCTTCTGTATATCTGTAAGCACTAATTCTAGCAGACAAGAAGTGAGCTTTGGACGTCTTCTATTCCAGCAGCATAAAAAAAGACACCTCAGCCTCAAAGTCTCCTGGTGCGTTAAAGTGTTTTAATAATTCATTGGACAGTTTTTAGCACTTCTGATTAATACACTTAAACCAAACCAAAGTTTATTTTTTGTATTTTAAACATGATTTCTTCTGTTTTGTGTGTTGATACTTGTTGATTTAAAAAAAAAATACAATGTTCAATACACTTAAGTTTGTGATGTTTTTTTTTAATTTTACATAAATCTAGGATCACCTCCTTGTGATGATGAGCATCATGAGACTGATTTTTCAAATGGAATTGAGGTATCATGCAGGAAAATCATCAGTTCATGATACTATATCTGACATTTAAACTTAAGGCAGTAGTTTTCCATTCTGTGGAAACTACTTCTTGTGAGACAATAGGAAAATATAGGATACAAGGGAAAAATATATTTAGGAGACAAAGCTTTTTTTTTGTCATATCAAGCTTTCTTTTGATTTCAGTTTTAATCATCTGTTTACCTCCATATGTCACTAGGTTTTTCCAGATAAAACTTCTTTTTTCAGAGCTGCAAGGTTAGTTGTTTTATTGGTTAGTAAATTGACAGCGGTTTAATCAACAACCATTTTTATAACTGTATAATCAGTTTATTAGTTTAAGTAAAAATATAGAAAAAAATAGGTTTGAGCTTCTGATGTGATGATGTATTTCCTTTCTTAGTGGGAAACGAAGATTAACTGAATATTTTTTGATTTTGCACTATTACTACACAACTAGACATTTGTAGACACAAATAGGGAAGTGAAAACATGAATTTCCATTGAATCTGTTGGGTCATCTCATTGATGTAACCACACACACAACGAGCAGTGGAACCAACTGGAGCAATCAATAGGGAATCAATCAAATCAAACCATTTCATCAGAACAAACCCTGCAGTCTTTTCTTTTTTCTTTAGGGAGGGGCCCTATACATCCACACATTTACCATCAAAACTCAATTTTATCTTGGTGATCTTTGAGCCCTGTTCAGAAGAGAGGATGACAGGAAGTCATGGCTGTCCAGAGGAAAGTGTGTGTGTGTGTGTGTGCGCGCTCACTGCACCACAGACACAAATGAACTTCCTCTTAAAATGGGTAAACCACCTGTTATACAGTAAAATAGAGGCACTGTGAAGTAGAAATTACAGTCTCCTAATGGTCAGTATGAAACTGTAGAAGGCATCTAGACATGTTTTATACGTTATACAAGTGGCCACTTTAACGTGGATTTTTACCTCCCAGGGGAGCATTTTAACACGTTTTTTTTAGCTCTCAAGAAGGCACTTTAACACACAGAGGGCGCATTTTCAATTATTGTGCATCTAACATTGAAATGGAAATAAAGAGGCGTAATGCTGCCTTCACGTGGAATGGGAAAGTTGGAGCTTGCCACTTGTGTAGTGGGAATTATGAGTGTGTTGTGTACAAGTTCTTATGTTGTGATATTGCAGTGGAAACTCCCAAAAAATCATCCCGACATTGTTACTTGGGTAAAACAACTTTTAGGGTTTTCAGACTTGGCTCATTCACAAATTAACGTGGGAAAATCCTGGAGGCTAGCCTCGACTGTCTGCCAACGTTAGCTAGCACCTGCACTTCGAAGGTAAAACCAAACAATTAGGAGTATTAAAAAAATAAGAACGATAGTTAATTGTGAATAGCGATGATATTAAAATTATGTGGTTCAGGTAGGCCACACACTAACTAAAAGCAGTAAAGAATATTTAACAGAATGCACACGCTTACCGTTTATGACACTTTCGCGGCCACGTTGAAAGGTCAAAGGTGATCTCATCTGGTCAGCTCCTGTATCATAGAAATCTTCCAGTTTTCCCAGTGGGAACTACGACGTGAGTGTTTGTTGGTGTGCATGTGGTATTTACGATAATTGTCATAGTACGTGAAGGCACGATAAGCACCTCACAATGTATATTTGATCCTGTGGTTCAACAAAGAGACAGATAGGGGCGGACATTTGCATTCAGACAATCTGTGCAAACATGAAATCAATAAGAACACTTCGGATCAGATTCACAAAAATCTTATCTTACCACTAGAAGGGCTCCAGGATTAAAAGTTGTAAAATGTCTTTTTAAAGTCTGATTAGAAAGGAAGATTATAAAGGAACTGGGAAAATTCTTAAACTGAGAGAAAGGGGGGTTGACTGTTGTGTGAAACTGTGGCTGTTTTGAGTTTCTGTCAGTGAACCCACAACAGAAATACTGTAGAGGTACGACTACTGCTGCTGCTGCTACTGTAGTTTAAGTGCCAGTGATTTAACATGAAACACAACAGAGGTGGAAGGGATCACTGACCCTAAATGCAAAAGCAGAATCGACCTGATGAGTATGTGTTTTTCCAATTGAAAATTTGTCCTAATGATTTACAGCAGGGACACAGACAATCATTACTCATTTTAATGTTTAAAGTCACAGAAGTAAGAAATGACTTTTAAAATAGTACTGCTAATAGAACCAATAATAATGCTATTAATAAACAGACTATTACTCATGTTGGAGTAGTGGGTCAGTGCCAAATCATAGTTGGCATCATGAAGTCAATTTCTTTTTTAAACAGTTTAAAAAAACAATTATCAAGCCTTTCAACAAGTAAGTTTGTGCTCATTTTTTATTTGTCATTTAATAGTTCCTTTTTTACAAAAATGATTTTGTATGATAGGACACAAAATGTCAAATGGTGATATTGAAAAGGAATGATAAACTTTAAATTTAATCTTCCTAGAAAATAAAACTAGTTGATTTTTTTTTTAAACTCCCTTTTTTTAAACTTATGGGAACACGTTTTTAGGGTTATATCACATTTTAGTTTTGTCATACCTAATACCACTACACTATTTATACCACTACAAAAACTTAATTCTATTTTACAAATGCATCACAAGTATACGCGTACAAAAACGAAGGATTAACGCTCCATCAGGGTCAACCGTTGCCAATACTGTCAAAGTTCCTGTCCCATTAATTCAAAAACTCGTATGAAATATATATTTTGGCTGATTTTATCCAAAGCTGCATAAATCTGAGAATTAATATTATTACCATGTTAAATATTAAACGATTTAGGATCATTTAATATTTACTGCATGACATATTTGCTGAAATTTTCAAATACTAAAAAAAAGAGTAGTTGTAAAGTTTAGGACTGACAAAGAGGCAAGTCAAGAGCTACTTTTGACCTTAGGACACTGTGTGAAAATGGGTCCTGGTTATCAAATGTAGGACTTGTGCTTTTAAACTGATCTGGAGCCACAGAACAGGAACAATGGAAACATCTGTCAGCTATATGAGCACAGCCCTGCTTTCACAAAGCTGGATTTTGGAGCTAAAGTTTCAATCTGTAAATTTAAATAAATGAATCCATGTTACATCAGCCTCAGGGATAGTGATCGGGGTTAAGGTGCGCTGCCAATCGGACAGGAGGGAGTTCCAGGACCTTGTGCTTAATTATTATACTATCCATTAATGAATAATCCTATATATGAAATGATGTATGGGGAAAAAATTTAAAGTACAGATACAAGAAAAAGAACATTTAATCTTTCAACTATGAAGATTACAGCCATAGCATGCATAATAAACAAACAAAGAGTACTTCAAACACTTCAAATATCAAAAAGTTAAGAATACAATCAATACTTCTTAATTAGTGGTACAATGCGTATTCAAAGTCAGCGGTGAGAAACTGCTGCATGACATCACATTAACCCCCCCCCTTCTATGTAAATTTGATTACAGCACCATGTCAAATCATTCCGATGGCACATACTGTATTTGATTCTGGTGTCTACTTTTTGTCCTGCGTTGTAGATCAGGTCTGATTGGTGGGGGCGGCAACATTTCTAATCCTACATATATTGTCAGGCTTTAAGGTGAATCAGTCACTGTCCTTACCCATGTCCTCACAAATACAATCGTGGTACTGAAGTTTATTCTCAAGATATATAAAAGATGATGAACAATAATTCCATATTGAATGCATCAGACTTTTGTCCACTTGAGGTCCAGACTAATAGGTCATTTATCACTTCAACTCATTCTACTGAGAAGCTTTTAGTGTTCATTTTCTCAATTTTTTTTTCTCAATTACACAATCAGTGTATAGAAAAATAAAATAAAAAAAACAGCCTATGATCTAAACTAATCACTGACACCCTGTAGCTTTCCTTGTCATTTAAAGGCCTAAAATATCGCACCAATAAAATAATAATAATATGATAAAATAACAAAATTAAAATATTTTTTTAAAATTACATATCACCACTCATTGTTTTCTTTAAAGTCACAGCCGTCACTGAGTTTAGCTACTGGTTTAAAAAAAAATAAAAATAAAGAGGAAAAAAGTTCAGAAGTAAAAATGTGTCGTTTTGGTTTTCAGATGAAAATACACCTACCAAAAAGCCGTTTTGCATTCTTATGAAACAAATAAAATCCGTACATTTTGTTGAAACACGCTACAAAAATATAGAAAAATAGTTCTAGTATTACAGTTGGCAGCAGACTGGCTGGGCTCAAGAGGAGGAGGCGGCTGGTTGGTGCAGAGGGATCACATGATGGCGCAGCCTCGTTTGGCGGCGCGAGGGTCTCCCTGCAAACAAAACATGTATGGGCCAGTAAAAAATCATGATTGGCAACATGAGGTCAAAATTTGAAAATACAGTTTTAAGAAGCATTCATCAGGTCTCTCAAAATGTATATTTTGTGTTAATGTTGATTTGTGTTACTTAAAAAGGCCATTTCCTCAATTTTCATCCGTAAAAAAATGTAATTTTTTTAATTAATTATCAGTTGGTGCAACTTAAAATTTAGGATAATTTTACATATCTAATCCATCTAGAATATAAAACTGGTTTATAGCATGTGGTTTTATTATTTAGAGTTAATCTGGTACCAAGATTTAATGTTACTTGTCAAAATAATGATTCAGGATATAGATTTCAAATGCTCCACTTATAGTAGTCGGACTGAAATCTGCCCTGAGCCATTACATGACAGTGATGCTGGTCAACTCACCTGCTGGAAATGTTCTTCTTCAATGGCCTCCACTCCATTGTCGTCATCGTCACCCAGCTCTTCTTCAACTCCTGTCTTGTATGTTGTGGTTCTCTTTGCCACTTCCTGCCACAAACACACACAAATCAGCTTCCTAACTCTTCTTCTTCTACCTTAGATAAAATATTATCTAAATGACCTAATAAAGTATTTCTATGCAGGCAGGTTTTTGTATACTATCATGCAGAATGTAGGCCTGTTCTAGTTTTAAATTCGACTATCAAGAACATCATCCAAACACGCTTCCGCTTTTCAACACCGACAACAGAAGTGGCTGATCAGAGCCAGAGAAGAGAAGAGAAGTCATAAAGCCAGGGCGGAAATGTGGCTAAGAAAGTAGTACAAGACGTGGTAATATGCTGCAGAGATGGAGAACGAGAAGAGATGGTGTGTGCGTGGTCTCACCTCCCCCTGAGGGTTCATCAGGACCACATGGACGTCCTCTCCAGAACCCCAGGACGACTGGTTCTTCCACACCAGGTCTGTGGGAGGTTTGGAGCTCACGCCGGCATCAGACGCCCAGACCTGCACACAACAAAGGCACATATAAGCTTTCCTAAAGGATTGTTCTTATTGACCAATTCCACTTCTGATTAAATGAAAATATAAATTAAGACTTCACATGTTGCTGCAGAAGATACATAAGAGCTACCACCCAAGCTTTTTCTAAAAACAGCCTAAAGTTACATCCAAGGATTACAGAAAGCATAATTATTAGTTATATTATAGTACTACATTTATCCTACATCATAACTATATATACACTTAAAAAAAAGAATGAAAAAGTTCTACTCTCTGAATGAACTCAAACTCTTACCATGACTTTGTGGCCAGCCTTCAGGACAAACTTAGGAGTGAATTTATAGGTGGCTGCTGAATTTCCAATAGTCTTAATCATCTCGTACCCCACCATGGCCTGGTCCTGAGACACACAATTAAGAGTCATAAGGTTGCTGCGCATACACAAGGAAAAAAAAAAGTTTTCCATGTCTGAAGTATAATCAAAAGCCCAAGCCCCAGAAGCTCACCTCAGCGCCACTGTTGGTGAGGCTGATGAACTTTCCGTCGGTGTCGATCTCGTCGATGGTGACGGGTCCTGTGGCCGAGGCGGAGTGAGAGATGGACACCGAGCTGCTGGCTTCCTGCTCCTCCACGTCCATGCGCTTCCTCTTCCCCTGAGAGGTCTGGACGCTGCGGCTGCTGGACGAGGCTCGGGACACCGTGACCCGGGTTGTTGGGCTGGGAGACAGCTTCAGTCTGAGGAAACGGAAAAACGCTGCGGTCAGAGATCTGACCCGCTACACGAGGAGCTCGATCATGGAATAAAAAAGGCATTATCAGAATTATTTTGGTCAATATTTAAGGTGCCATTATTCAAATTATTATTTTTTAGTTAAACAATGCATTTATTTTGCATGAATGACTGATTTATTTTGAGATGGTTAAACTGATTTTTTGTGTGTGTAAAGAGTCACAGATATAAACTTAAAGCAAATCTTACACACTTTGTGCAAGATTTCTGTTCCTTTTTTATCAACCAAACAACCCTGCCTGTGCCATTTCTCTCTCTCACCATGGGACTGTATTGCACATGCATGTCTCTTTCAGAAATTGTCCAAAGAAAAATGGTAACTAAATTTTTTCTCAATTATCAGTTCAGAGATCTTTTGACACACAAATAGAAATCACAATCAAAACTCATCTAATCTCAAAGCCTTATGAGCAGCTTGAGCAGGCGCGTCAAGGCGTGGAACAGAAACCTCACCTCTCCTCTTCTCCCTCCAGGAGTTTGCGGTAGGCGTTGATCTCCATGTCCAGGGCCAGCTTCACGTCGAGCAGCTGCTCGTACTCGTTGAGCTGCTGCTGCATCTTGGCCTGGATCTCGGCCAGCTCGCAGTCCTTCTCCACCAGGAGCTTGCGGCTCATGTCTTTCTCCTGAGACAGTGCCGTCTCCAGCTCCATGATACGGTCCCGCCAGCCGCGCGTCTGAAGGGGGAGAGGACAGGTAAGCGAGGTTCTCGGGTTCAATGTGGGGCTAAATGTGGTCAGCTTTTGACTGCACAGCGTTGTCACATACATATTCACTCAAAAACAAAATCATCACCCCAAGAGTGAAATCAAACCTCCTTCTGCAGTCCTGCCAGCTGGGCAGTGAGGCTCTCCATCCTCAGGGACGACTCCCTCAGCTCCTCCCGGGCCATGTTGGCTGACGCTCCGTTCATCTCAGAGAAACGACGCAGGTCCTCCAGCTGCAGGCAAACACACACACACACACACACACACACACACACACACACAGATGGTTCTAGTATCAGCAATGTCAACACTGTTTCCTCCTCATATGCACTCTGAAAAGAGGAACTGTGTAGCGTTGTTCGCTTCCTCACATGCAGGAAGTAAAGCGATGTTTGCAAAGTTGAACTAAGCGTGTTGCTTAGGTGCAGAATGTTTATGTGCTTGAGCGTGATTGTTGCCACAGTGTTTAGACAGCAAGAACACATGCCTCAATGTTACGGGGTGTTCAACCACCTGCGATTTCCTGATTCTGCCTCAAAGTTGAAATTGACTACTGAACAACACTTGATTAATGCTTCAAAACACATGTTCCTAATATTCTTCATGGGGTAGAATGATTGCCCTTCTTTTTTCACTTAGTACATATATGGTTACAAACATTTTAGAGACAATCTATGTCTAGTGTTACAGGTTCTGCAAATCAGGCATTTTATGCAATAATTTTGCACATAGTAATAAATGAAGTTTTAGCTACTTGTGGAAGACATCCATTATTGTCTGTATACTTTTACTGTGGCATTTTCAGGATGACAATCTTTGGTCTGGATCCCTTTTTTTCCTAGTGCTATTTTAGCATTTACTTATACTGTTGAGTTACTCATATCTGATTGGTTGGCTGATCAGCTCTCGTCTTGCGACAGCTCTGACAGTTTCTATCATGACTCATGAAATTCAGTGTAAAAGATTCATTTCTCCTCCCCCCTACTGTTGCAGCAGCTACAGAGGGACGATTAGATGGATAGGGAATGTCCATACCTTGGTCGCATAGGTGCCCTCCATGTTTTCCTTGTAGATCTTGATCTGCTCCTCGTTCTGAGCTCTCATGTCAGCCAGGGCCTGAGTCAGTTTATATTCGTACTCCTCCTTCCGTCCAGAGTCCACCTCCACCAGGTGGGTCTCAAAGCGCTGCCGGGCCTCCTTCACTTCCTGTAACAGAGCAGCACACACTGAGTGATCCGGCACTATTCTCAGGTTTCATTAAGTCCTGATGAACCCAAGTCACCACTGATTAGGTTGCTTTAATCAAACAGAAAAACGCTGTTGTTGATGGTGAGTCTACTGACTCAAGTATGAGTAGAGCAGCACATCGCGGCGGAAAATGATTGCACCAAGTTTTGATACATGAAGCATTTTGTTTTGCACAAGATTCATTCATTTGTTAAAGGCTTTCTGCATTTGTAAACCACACTGTATTTGTCAATCATGCAACATTTGTAAAACGTGTTTCATTTGCCCGCAACAAGGTGGCATCAGCAGAATCCAGTAGAAGCGACAGGTCGTGTGGCAATGTCTCACCTCTATGTGCATGCTCTTACGGAAGTCCATTTCTTCGGACATGCTCTGGCAGCGGTTTTCCAAATCGACACGCAGCAGCATCTCCTCTGAAAGCTGCTTCTTGGCCTGGGTGAGACCTGTATCCAGCTGACGACACAAAACACCAGGGAGAGTTTCAGAGAACACATCAAGAGATGAACAGAAACAAATTTAAATACAATACGCACCTCCTGCAGCTGCTCCCGCAGGTCGGCCAGCGTGGCCTCCAGGCTCCTCTTCTCAGACAACGCCGTGGCCAGTATGGCCTCTTTAGAGTTCAGCTGAGCCTCAACGTCCTTCAGCCGGGCCAGCGCTCCTGCTGCCTCCGAGTCCTTCTTGTTGTAGCTGGAAGGAAGAGGACAAGGAGGCATGGTGAATGCATGTGGATGTGAACGCAGGTCAGTTCAACAACAGCAACATAATACTACAGTGTCACTTCAATCTAGTCCAGCCCAACGATAAACACATATGGGTGCCTGTGATGGTGCAGTGGGTAGCACTGTTGCCTCACAGCAGAAAAGTCTCAGGTTCTAGTGGGTTGGAGTTGCAGATTATGCAAACTCTGTGTGGAATTAGCATGGGTGTTTCCTCCCATACGCCATTCTGACATTCTGAATTGCCCGTAGATGCGAGTGTGTACTCTATGATAACCTGGTGACCTGACTGGGGTGTAGCCCTGCCTCTCACTTTTCATGTGCTGAGATTGTTGACACTAGTGACATATAAGATAGATATAGAAAATATGTTATTAACTTCACGTCAATGCAAATAGATACAGCCACACCACATTTAACGTGGTTTACAGATGTGTGTAGAACTGCTGCTCAAGTCAATTCCCCTCACAGCAATAAAGTAGTTTAAATCTGAACTGTTCTCTATATCAGTTTAATCAACATATTCAGGATACATGAAGGTAAGAGCTTTAACTAGATAGCAAAAGTTTGAGCTGGGTGAACATGATAAGTTGAACTTGGTTGTATAACTAAAGAGATAACGGGTAACATCCCAATTTTTAATCAATCAATAACAAATGTTAAAATATACACTAAGGGTGCTTTCAAACCACTAATTGGTTCAATTGACGTTTCATCAATGTTTATCTTCAAACAAACAGGAAATGACATAATAAGCATCCCCTTCCTATAACACACCTCAAACAGTTTGTTTGGAAGTTTGTGCTCTCACCAGAGTGACCACCTTTTATTTTTGGAGGCCTGCTTGATTTAATGCAGCCGAGTGAGACTGATGCCCTCACACCAACGAAAAGGAACCAAACCTTAGTGCCTTTGGTTTGAATGGACCGATTTGTGTAAAACACCCTGAATAAAGTTGATTATACAAGTGGTTAAGATTCAAATGGGGACCTCTGGTGGAGAAAAAGAGGAGCTGCTTGCCAACAGAGAATGTCCAATTGCTCCATTCTATTGTGATTTTTTCTTTGTCCACACAGAGTACTCAAAAGAATTTGCATTTAGGGGCGATTTAATGTTTGGAACAATATAGATCAGCCACATATTTATATATTTAAAAAAAATAAATAAAAAGGCGCCAAACTGAATGTCTACTCCTTTGGCTCTGAGTCAACAGAGTCTGTTAGACAACTTATTTTCTCATAGTTTCTTCAGGGTTAAAATGGGTGGGCGGAATGACTGCTGCTGCTTAAGTGGACAAACTATGAGTGGAATGCACCATGGTATTTCTGCTGTTTCCTCACATTTTACTGAGAAACGTTCACTGGGCCAGTACGCTCAGCAACACACAATACCCGAGACTCGAAGAAAGACCGCTGGTTATGATGCATTTTATGTTTTTAAGACGAGAAGAAACTAAAATTACAGAGAAAATAGATGGAAAAAGGCAGTATTTTTCTGATAACTTAAGACTGATATAACCCAGACTCTATCCATTGTTCAGGTAAATTATAGAATTGTTTTACCAAACGTAAATAAACTAATAACGCCTCACCTTATGTTGCATTAAACTCTATGCTGAATCTTTGGGATTCTCATAATTCAATATGGATTCTGTGTTAAGTGCAAATTTCCCCCTGTGAGACATATATAGTTAAAGGTTAACTGTAATTAATAATTTATTCAGAAAGAACCCTAAGTCTCTTTCACATATGCAACCTGGACAATGTCCAGAGATAATATTCATATCTGCAACACACCACAGATTCTTGTCTGTTTAACGGACACATATGTAAATACACTGGTGTAGATGAGGGGGGCTGGTGCCTGGGTAGGGCGTAACGTAAAAAAATAAAACAAATATTACACTTCCTGTGCAACATGTTTTACGACTTCTTTGTTGGCCTTGACTAACAGAAGCTCACAAATCCCATCAGCTCTCCAGTAAGCCGTGTTGTAAACGTGGCGTGGCAATATGGGACAGGTGTTGCCATCTTGTTTAGGCTACAACTCTCCAAGACCAAAGCCAGACTCATGTGTCTTGCTATAACCTGACAGAGCATCACCAACAGGATGATGATTTCACAGAACATATTCACACATGACAGTCAGGACTTAATGGTCGGTCTGGCTCATTTCACTGCTGACTGCTCCGTCAACCACAATCAATTCAATGCAGGTTCACGCTCAACGAGGCTGGTGATCGAGAAGAAACATTTTGGATGGATAATGTTGACAGGGTTCCTCAGAGCGACCAGGGACCATTGTGAAGAAGAGGAAGTGGCCTCTTACTATTCTATTACATTACTTGGCTTCTAGGAGCTTAATTCATAGAACTAAAACCTTCTGACACATAGGAGTTCGTTTTTAGACACTAGTCTGGTAACTTAGCCAGACTACCCATGTTGGAATCGCTAATTAAACTCTCAGCAGGCACCGTCTTTCGTTTTATGTGGACAAAAATAGAGATTTATGTATATTAAGGAGACAGGCTAAATATGACCTGTGCTTTTTGGAACAGCAGCAAGGGGATTATGAGACCACTAAAAAACTACTATTGGGTTACATTTTTATACTTCAGTCTACAAACCTATCATGTGAAAGTTATCAAAACTGAATAAAACTGAGGAAAAAGCCTAAAATGGGAATATGCAGTGGCCTTACTCAACTGGTATTGTTTATAATTATGGTGTTACTACTCCATTTACATTACAGCACTGGAGAATTGCAACCAAACTAACCCTTCCTCCTCATTGACCATCTCTCTATTGTCATGATCCTGAACCACCTGATTTACCTATGAAGGACCAATGTGGTGTGCTTGTGGTGATCGAACTTGTGACCTACAACTGTCCAGGAAATACAACTCTTTGCAATAAAGGTTCTGAAGAAGCACAAATTTGCTGTTTAACTTCATGGGTACTATTACCATCTCAACATTTAAACAGTAGGATAAAACTACTTAAAACAGGATTTTTTCTGGGGGTGTTTTTCCCCAAATTCAACTGTTATAAACCCCTTATGACTGTTTCTTCTCATTTTTGACATTAGGTTTAAGTAAAATGAGGTAGGAAAGTTGATAGAATTGAGAAACTGACTACATTGAGATACAGAGTCACACCGATAAAAATCAAACTACACTCCCCTGAGTGTGGTTAGAGACAAATCTGCATGTCATTAATATCTATAACAATGTTGCACGGAGGTATAATTAATTGACCCCGATATACACAGATGTGGATTAGACTGACGGTAGCATTGCGATCAACAAATGTGAGGCTGATGTCTTATTAAACTAAGTATCTTAAACTAAGAACAACATAATTGCTATGAAAACACAACAGCTTAAGAAGCTTAAGAATCAGAATCTAACAATCACTCATTTGGTTTTCATTTCGCTCAAACACTTTAGTGCTTCCTCTGAACATTCTCAACAATTCACAGTACATGACGCCATCTGCTGGAGAAATAACATCTGTTAACACATTTTCTTACAGCCTCAAGCAGAACGGTTCACTCATCTACCTGTTATTGTGGTTACCTTATTGTGGCCTGTTATTACGATTATCATTAGTATTACATTTTTACCTATACCATACCTTTATATTTATTATAAACTGGTTTAGGTATACATCAAAATGTTGTAAAACTACTACGAGATTGAAAACTGCAATTTCAGACAACGTGATCTAACAATTTCAAAGCTGCATGCAAGCTTTTTCCATTTTCTTAACCTAGGTCCAAGCTATTTTACACAGGTCTGCTGCCTCTGTGACCTTGCACTACTTTGAGTTAAGACCCCCCCCTACTTCAAGTTGAGACAGATGGGTCTTTTGGTTCTTTAGTTGTAATAACTGCTGTTTCTCAAGCACTCTGTAGTGTATGAAAATCATGTTTCTTGTTGATAAATAGGACGACAATTGAAATAAATTCATTCGTTTTCAGTCTTGGACTGGAGTTATTGCAAAGTTTTTGCGATGTTTATAAATGCTGTGCACTGAAAGAAAAATGTGAGTGAAATCAAAATATCTGCCAGAAAAATCCCAATCCATTTATTTTTCTTAAAAACATTCAGCCATAATTTTATCCCTCTAAAGATAAATTTGTTTTTTGCTTGACGGAAAAAAGTAGGAATGAACAAAAGTATAAAAATCTAAAATGTTGGTGTCTCAGGAATCAATCGATTGAACAGTGGCTCTGCCAGACACATGTTGAAGTGGAACTTCTGGGTGAGGACAACTGGCCAACAGAAAAACACACAGACCTCAGGCTGTCACTGCCACCTGTGTCCTTCTGTCACACTGCACCACCGACACACACTGCGCCCTCTGTTCCACAACAGCTTCACGCTTCACACACACACAGGACCATGTGTGTACTATATGTATACATATAATGGATGCAGTATAGATAGCATTCGCTGCGTTTGCCACATGTATGTATGTAGCACAGCCTGCACCGCATCACCACCCTGTGAGATTTCACACTCTGGTGAATTAGCCGGCAGCAAAAAAAAAAAAACAAAAAAAAAAACAGGAATGTACGGAGCGTGCTTGAACACAACCTGGTATTGAATTTAAAAGAGAGCAAATACAAATCTGTAAACAGCCAATTAAACACCTGAAAGTTTTTTTCTATAAATGCTGGGAGACGCTCCACCCACTTTCTGTACTCCTACTCTAACAACGGTATGTGTGTGTGTGTGTGCGCGCTCGCACGCACCAACCAACTAACTACAAAACCAGAAATACATGTTGGCTATTGCTGTGATCGTATCTGCATATCTGATGAACAGTTCTTCCTCCACACACACACACAGGGTTTCAAAATCAGTTTTCCCTCCTTATAGAACACAAGCGCACCGTTTTCGGCTCCTCATCCTAACAACTACTACTAGCGGACCCTGAAGGCATCATGTGATCTCCAATGACAAACGGACGCTTCTATTAAGCGCCGGTCTGACCGCATCACCGCTGAATTTGAGTCTTACAAAACCGGGTTTCTGATTAATTGAGTTATTCGATTATTTCTCGCTTGATAAATTTGGTTTGGAAGAAGTTCGGTCAAGTGTTTCCTTTTAGCAACACAGACAATGGTGGGCGTGTATAAACCGCTGCTCGTCAATTCAAAAATATTGGTGTTTTTTTTCCCCTTTTTTTAAAAAACACGTCCTAACAATGGTACAAGTAAATTCTTCATCTAACAAGTTTGGTTAATAAAATGGATGGATAGTAAAACACGAACGTAATGTTGTTTATAGGTTACGCTCTCGGCAGATGAGAAAACGTCACCCCAGACGGGACTTGCGTGCGTAATGTGGCAAAAGTGGCTCGAAAATCAAAGTCGGGGTATAAACCACGAGCTTTCAGCTCCTCGCCCCGCGTTCCTCTCCGCATTGGGCCGTATAACACGATCGAATTAATCGGTGTTCAGGGTCTTACTTGTGCAGCAGCTGCTCATGCTCGGACTTGATCTTTCCCAGCTCGATTTGCAGCCAGGCCCGCTCCTTGGAGGACTCATCCAAACTGCTCCTGGCGTCGGCGAGCTCGGTCTCGTACAGCGCCTTCAGCCCGCCGATCTCCCGGCTCCGAACCTCTTCCTTTTCGTTGATCTGCAGGTGCAGCACCTCGTTCTCGGACTCCAGACTCCGCACTTTGTCGATGTACACGGCCAGGCGGTCGTTGAGTTCCCGGAGCTGCTGCTTCTCCTGCAGTCGGCTGATCCGCGTCGGACTCAGTGGAGTGCCGCCGCCGCCGCACGTGCTTCTCTGGCCGGTCGGAGTCGCAGCCGCGGTCGCCATTGTAGAAGAGAAGCCGAAAACCCCGTCTGAGAGGAAACACCCGAACAAGAGCCCGATATGCCGCGTATAGGTAAAACGGTTTAAATTTAACCCGGCACTTCCTAAAACTCTCCTCTAACCGTGTCCCGTCTTTTCTCCGCCGAATGAAAGAGGGGGTTGGCTTCCTAATATGGCGGCTCATTGAAAATATTACGTTGCGTCCAAGCCGGCCAATGGCAGAGCTCGACGCAATGCGTTCTTTCAATTTTGATTGTCGGGTTCGCTTATATATGTGGCCGACGTACGCCGACGCTCACTCGGGACAGGCGGTGTCGCTGCTTTTAACGGACACACTCGCTGGAACTCACCCCTCCGCCCTTTTTATTAAACCCGAGCGTCCTGGTGGCGTAAACTAAGAACAAGCGCCGCCGGAGTTTTTCGATAACGGCTGAGTCCGGATTCATATCTTTGGACAATTTCTCCTTCGGTGGTGGCTACTGCACCCTAAAGCGAAAGGAGACTTAAAGGCACCGTAATGTTTAACTTTTCTGAATGAGGCCCGAAGTCAACGTAATATTTAAGCATTCCGAATAAGGTCCAGCGTCATATTTTTTTTTCCTTTTTAAGCAAATAATGGGTTTTCCTTGATAGCAACGACGGAGAGGTTTGTTCGTGTTCAAAGGCCCAAAACTTTATTCCGCTGGATATTTCAGACAGACCTTTACCTGTAGCCATGGCGACAAAATTGTGTTTCTGAAAGGGGGAACTATATATAATATATATAATATAGTATATAATATTATATATGATATATATAATATAGTATATATTTTATATATGATATATATAATATTATATACTATATTTTATATAATATTATACATTTTAAATATTTAATCCCCCTATATAACTAGTTGATACTATGTTTAAAATCTTTTTAAAAGAGTTAAACTATCCATTACAAAGTGTTTAGGGTTACACCACATGGCAGTTTTGTTATATCATATAGAGCATTTACACAGCCGCTTAGCTCTGTATTCCAGCCTTTCTTGTTTTAAACCCTTTTCTTTTATTCATTGTTACTACAAATATACTATACAGAAAATGTTAAGAAAGATATGAAGCCATGAAAGAAAAAGGTGGGGGTATAGATGATATAAAAGGGCAATCACTTATATTATTTATCACTACAGAGCATAATTTAGAAGTACATACCGATGTCTGGAAGGCCGCAGATCCATCACCCTAAAGTTGGCACCGAACATCCACAGAAACTTGTCACACTGCTGCCTACCAGTCTTATGACAGACTAGTAGCTCACCTCCAGGAGCCGTTTAACAGGCCACTTGTGATGAAAGTGTGGGCATGGTCCTAATGTTGGGAGAGGATGGGTTTTTAGAGGTGTGAGCCAATGGCACGCAAGCATAATCACACAACCAGGCACAGCCAAATCCACCGTGTAATAAAAACATAAATTTCCCCACCTATACATTTCTCCACTCCTTTTATGTGAATACATTATGGATATTTACAGTATAAATTAACCTTACATTTACAGGAGAGACGACATAAGAAAAAAAGTGCAACAACAGACAATGTGTCATTTATTCCTTATCCAGTCAGACTATTTTGCATCCATTGCAATTTAAAATATTTAATCACTGAACAATATTTAGTTTTTTAAAGAGTAGGTGAAGTTATTTCCTGCCTTACAAACCATTTATAAATCAAAACTCTAAGTATTTTATCCCTTGAGCCCTCACAACTGCTGAGTAGACCCATACTCCAGCTAAACTGATACTGAAAGGACACAACCAAGCATAGGTCCACAGTACAGACTTTTTGCATATTATCTGCTCAAACATGACAAATCCACAGATTGTAAGGTTTGTGTGATATCTGGCCAGAACAATGATCTTGTTGCAAAGTAATGATGTCAGTGAAGAAGAGTGTCCTCAGTTCATCACTGAGTTTAAAGTCATTTTTTCAGCTGAATGACTTGTTTATCTGCACGAGCTGATTGAAGACCATTATCAGTGGTGGCATGATCACTCCCTCTGATCAACAAATGTTACATGTACACGATTACAGTTTTTTCTCATTCATTTTCTCAAAATCTGAGCACAAATGCAAACAAAATTCAAAATCAAAAATTAGTTTTCCAACAACTGCAGCAGCTACTCCCTATAAACAACACTTTTCTTCATGAAATCTTGATGTCAAACACAGGATAGACAGTTTCGATTCACTAGCTCGTTTGATCAGTTCAGTTTGATGGAATAATGCATTTTCAAGAACAAGCAACAACATCTAACACAGAGAGAATTCCTTAAAATCATATATTATTTACCACTTAAACGATTTGCCTATTTGTAATTTTTCCTGCTATGAATGGTAATAAATAGGGAAAATATCTACAACCACAAAGGGTATGTATTTAACAGGAAAATATAGTTAGAATATTGCAAAGTAACATCTAAAATTGTTTTTTACTACAGATAATACTTTATATAGAAGACCTGATAAAATAGCTGCACAAAGGGCTAAAATCTAAATACTAAAATATTTGTTTGTTGCAGCCCTACTATGATATTGATGATATATTGATGTCGTAACAGTAACATTTAGTTTTATTACAGATACATTTAGTTTTATTACAGATACAAATTAAAGCATCAGTGGTCTTTTTATAAACCTGTTTCCAAAAATAAACTTTCAACTCCAATCCAAAGCAGGAACCAAAGCAAAAATAAACATATCTATTAACAATTATTGTGATGTGTTTTACTCTTCCGTGTCATAGTGATCCTTTCATGTTCATTTTGTTAACACTTCCTCTTCAAAAACGCACCGTGCAAACTGTGGCAGGTTCAGGTCAAAGTTCAGTCTAGCAAGATTTCATACCTCACAAATATAGGGAGTCAATAATTTATAATTATATGGAGGGCGTACCTCCTCAGGTTCAGGGTAGCAATGCATCAAGTCAAGCATGTTGCCAAGTTTCCAATCTCCCGATTAAAGTTTACTTTTATTAGGATCATATCCAGTGAGTAAACTTTGACTTAGAACAGCACTGCAATAGGTGCATGTAAGTTTTCAGTTGACATAATTGTTTGTATGCATGCCAAAGCAAACGAGACCGATGCACTGATTTGGAAATAGTTTATTCAGTGTTGCCTTGTTACACAAAATGAATCATATGTTTATACAAATGTGCGCAC
The DNA here is from genome assembly GCA_036785175.1 of Eupleurogrammus muticus. Classification (NCBI taxonomy): domain Eukaryota; kingdom Metazoa; phylum Chordata; class Actinopteri; order Scombriformes; family Trichiuridae; genus Eupleurogrammus; species Eupleurogrammus muticus. The sequence goes on along the minus strand of JAYKQN010000013.1, from coordinate 11,534,440 downwards.
AGACACCACAGTGTAGCACACAGGTACGTACACAGGCTGAGCCACTGATGAAAACATTGCAACTCCACATCATCAGCACTGGAGATTTTCTTTTTTTTTTTTTCTCCTCCCACCTCCCCCCCAACAGTGCCCTCGGTCATTGTTACGAACTGGAAGCTTGTGGGTCACGGAGGTTACAGTGTCAGCGAATCAGCAGCAGCGGTTCAATAAAACCAGACCACCGACAATGCAAATGCACCACTATAAGAGCCTAGTGAGGGAGATCCAGCAGTCACACCAGAAGTAATACGTAAGCTAATTACATCTTGAGATATTTTAGGTTCATTCCAGGCCTTAAATAAAATTTTAATTACAATACACTCACCATTTACTAGAAAACAAAGAGCTGTGATTACTGTGTATAATCAATCTATGTATTGATACAATAAGTTGTACCTGCTCCTGGTATCTGTATGTATTTACAATTGGCAGTGTGTTGTTTTACTGTACTCATGCAACTGGTTGTGCCGTAAGTGGAGAGCATTGTGAGAGGCAAAAAAAAGTATTTTAGCTTCTAATTAAATGTGCAAAGGATGCTAACAACAGGCCACTGATGCTGCGCTGCATTCATGTCAAATCTACTTAGAAATATTATTTGAGATGCCATCATTAATACCAGAGGTACGTGTGAGTGGTAACTACAGTCGAACCCTGGCCTAGCGTCTATTATAGACAAGGTAGCTGTGCTTTATTTGGGCAAACAGACAATTATAAAGACAGAGGTAGTTTATTTTTTTCATGTCTGAGTTTATTGGTGTGTCCATGTTGAAGGACAGTCGGCCTATGATAAGACTGTGGAGTATAGATTGTGTGGTATTCCATATCCTTGATGTTGGTTTCCTCTTCTAGTGAAGGCCAAAATGCTCACTAGTCACACTAATTGCAGAAAATTCTAACAAGGAAGTTGGGATTGGCTCTACAGTTCGCAACAAAAAACACCTACCAATCAGGCCTCAGGATTTTGTAGTTATCCCTCCTGACTCATTTGCATGTGGACTACTAGTTATAATGTTGGCCTAAAGTTTTCCGTATCAGCCGTCAAACTTCCCAGCCAACTTCTACTTTGCTCACCAAAGTGAGTTAGGACACAGGTCGTGAACTCTTAAAATATATATATATATATATATATATATATATATATATATATATATATATATATATATATATATATATATTTTTTTTTTTAAAAAGCCAAGTTTACCTGGGATGCCTTGTCAAATGTCTAGTTGTGTCTGATTAAAAAACCTACAAAACCCAAACATAATTAGTTTATCATCATGCTTCACAATAAAAAGCAACAAATGGTCAATGAAAACCAAATGAAACCAGAGGATTTTTTTGTTTAATTTGGTGGACTTATTTTGTTTAAGGAGGTAAAATACAGAAATACACAAGAAATGAAACAAAAATTAAAAGAAAGTTAAAAAAAAAAAAAAAAAAGAACAATCACACACATACTCATACTGGGAATTTAGAGTCTCTAGTGGGAAGCTGGAGAACCCAGAGGAAACCCACACAGAAACATCCGTTTTTATTCATTTTATTGCCCCCTCATGAGGTTGGCAACCACTGATTTAATATATAATTCACTGGATAAGTGAAACCCTTCGGCCTGCTGGTGGTGCTGTTAGATAAAAAATTATGAAATCACTCTGGAACAACCGACCAATTGATGATACTGAGATACTGATGTTTCCATTACAGCTATGTGGATAAAACAATCTAAATCTAGCTGTTCAAAAAGAGTGAGAAGTGGGAAAAAATATCCTCATTCTCACATAAGTAGTAACAGTCACAATAACGGGAGCTGTTGACATGAATGAATGCAGGACCACAGCCTGGATCAGAAGCAGCCGCTCTACAAGACAGCTGTTAGGATGTTTTTCTTCCACAAAACACGTTTAAAAAGCTAAATCAAAAAGGCCTCGAGATATGACCAAATTTTAGGATTCTTAACCACAAAAGTAGCAGCGAGATCGTCCGTACGCTGCGAGCGGCACATTGTTGAAAACTTTCACAGCAACCTGGAAAATATTCAACAAGTATTGCATATCAATTCGTAATACCGTCTTTTTTTCCTAATGTGTGTATGACAACTCACTTGTACAACATTTATTTGTTTTATGTCTGTTTTTATATATGTTTTTTTCATCTTTTTATAGTTGTACTTCATATTGTTGAACTGTATATTTAACACGGGGAAACCTTATTCAAAAGAGTAGCAAGAAATCACATTTTAACTCCTAATTTTTTCTCTTTTTCCACCAAATGCCATCTTTTGTATCTGATCATATGACCACTATTGTTTCCAGCTCTATATGTTGAGATAAACATACATATTCTCTGTGAACAAACTGTTGGTACAGGAGCAGACATTCACACATAATGTAACTGATTTTGTTATAAATGTGTGCTTTTGATTGTTGAGAGACCTGAATGGAAAATAGAAATGAAATAAAATTAGTATGAAGAACTCAAGAGTAGTTGGGTTAAAAGCCTCATTCATTCATATTGTTGTCATGCAGCCCTTTTGGTAAACAGATAAAAATTAAAAACACAAACCAGTCAGGAGCCCGGGCTTTACATTTCACTCATAAATAAAAAATTAACCCATGTTGCAAATTTGTAAATTATAGGCATGAAGGATATTTACTCAGTAGTATCTGGCTGGGATTAGTTCAGCAGCTGGAAAGTGCACATCGGTTAGCAGCAACGATCTTTCTGAAATGTCGTAAATGTTCGGCACAGTGTGACCCTGCACTCACTCGTGATCCATGTACTCTTCTTCTCTGTCTTTCTGCTACAGGCCCACTCCACGCTTCCTGCACTCCGTTGGTGCTTCGGTTGTTTTATTTACAACATGTTGTTCTCAACATGCACAAAGGAGAGGGCACCAGTAACAATGAACGCTATGTAGAGAGGTAATCAGAAATACACGACATGGTTTTTGCAGGAAAAAACACAGAGCATTATTGGTGTCTACTAAGGATGCACTAAGCTGAATACTGCAAAAAAAAATCCACATTCAGTCTTTGATTGAGTGAGTTAAGAGCAAGGCCAAATAGTTCTGTGTGACACACAGTGAAGTATGAGTCCTTCGGATGGCGGCGGTGCAACTTTTTTTAATGCCAGGTGCCTTAAAACACCAAATAAGAATGAGGCATGTGACGCAAGGAAGCTTTCAAACAACATAGAGTGACGCAGTGACCCAGCGCCTCCTTTAAAATGTTGGCAGTGTGGAGATATTTTAAAGTGTCGGAAAACGAGCATAAAACTGCTGTTTGCAACAAGTGTTCAACCAAACTATCTAGAGAGGATTTATAGGAGAGAACTTCTGCTTTAATTTGTCATTTAAAACCCAAACAGCAGCTGAGTATGAGGGAGAGAAGGCCTAAAAATGCTTTATATCTTTATACACATGAATGATCAGGGCTGTTTATCAGGATGTGAGCAAAAATACAATTGTTAGAAACTAATAGAGCATTAATACATGTCCCTGCTGTCTTGAGCTGTTGCTGTAGAGGAAGCTGTGCCTGAAAGCTCTTTTGATTTACTTTTGACACCTCTACATTATCTTTATGGCTGAAAGAATGAATATTTAATCAGGGAAGTTTCAGAGAGAGGCATGAACCGATAATCTTCCAATCACAAGTCCACTTCTCTAACCTTTAGGTTGCCCTAAATCCCACATTTGGTAAATAGACATAGTGCGGGGAGCTCATACATCCATACAGACTAAGGCCACTGCTCTTTCTTTGTGAAAAGTGCCAGTTGACATTCCTGCCTTTAATAAAGGTATAGTCGTGCGACCCTGTGGTAAGCTCCTATACAGGATGGGACATGTGGGCTACAGTACGTTGCTCAGCCTGCTGTTGACACAGGCATGCTTAACCCTCTATGGTACGCTGCTGCCATATGGAAACAAACCCATTTTAAAGCCGACTTAACACACAGTGCACCCCCAGTTGTAATGCAATCTGTTCAAAAGAAGTGGGGCTATGAAAGAACTAATAGCAGTGTTTAAATTTGTCAAATTTAGTTTGAAATTGTTATCGAAGGCCTTTTACAGGGAGAAGCCTCAATATTTTTCTTCTCAAGTATCACCTAAAAGGTATTTTTAAGAGATTTTTCATCCGGGAAAAAAAATATATATATACATATACTGAAGAGTAGGTGAGTTGCATTCATTATTATGTCATTTATTGAACTATATTTGACCATTTAATGATGAAAACCCGTAAAATGGATCTGCTGGCCCAGCTTGTTGTTATCATTATGTGTTTAGTTCTAGGCCAACATTATAAACTTTATGGACCCAGTCTCCACATCCATGTAAAAAATACAGTTATGTTTTTATATCCATCAATTTCACAGATACACATTTGAATGCTAGTTTGTAGTATGATTATTAGAAATTACATTGTAGAGACTGTAGTTATGTTCTTTGTGATCCAACATTGCATTTCATTAAAATTGAAACTTTTTGTTTTTTTTTACAATTTGTACAATGGTATCCTACTGTTATAACACTGATATTACAATTTTATTACTATAAGTATTTTTACAATATTTTCATTACTTTTCATTGTGTTACTAATAAAAAATTGTTCAAAAGTTACTAATTAAAATGTCTCTTGATTATGTTTGGTCTATTTTGAGACAAAACAAACACACAAAGCATGTTTTAGCATCTGGCATCAGGGTATGTACCGTAGAGGGTTAAGTGATGGAAAATACAGGGATGGACTAATGCAGGCTGTAGTTGCTGTAATGATCTCAACATTTCTTTAGTTTTCTAGGAAGATTTTCCTAGCATCAACTGTGATCCTGACCTCTGCTAGTGGATATAAAAGTAAGCAGGCGGTCATGTCAAAACTTGCCTATATGGTGGTAAAAAGCAAGTATATCACAAATGACCTCACACATTTGCAGGGTTCGATTGGCTCCATTTGGGAAACATATCGAACGAGAGCAATATGCTACCAAAAAGGTAAATTATCCGCCCCAAAAAAACCTGCAGCTTGATTCAAGATTCTCCTCATCAAAGCCAATGAACTATAATGACACAACCGGGGCAGAAATGCTTGTGCATGGCTAGTGAGCCATCATTTAGTACATATTAACACTGATACCCTGTTAGAGTAAAACCCTGTTCATGTACATGTTGACTTGTTTCTTCAGTGTTCTCTAGGTACATCTTAATTACACTTACATTTTCAGGCCACTGCGTTTTTCCACCTAAACACTTTTTTAAGGATCCCCACCAGACATATATCAATATGTATATAAAATACTCTACTTTGAATAATAATTTGTGTCTAATATGTTTTTTCCACAACAAAAAGTTCCGTCATCTTGTTAAAATCTTTAAAATTACATCCAGTCCTTTTTCCTCATTAAAAATCCTGAAATCTGTGAATATCTAAGACACAATGTCCCCTCCTCTGCATTAAAGTCCACTCTCAGTGTTTTGCACTGGAGGCTCCAACTTTCCACACACCTCTAAAACAAAATATTGGACCATGAATTGGCTTCAAATTATTTGTGATTTCCAGATTATTTTTTTTTTTCAATTAACTCAGTGAAACCTTCAACTGACAAACTGTCAATGGCCTGTTTTCCTATGAGGATTTAAAGGCCTAAGTAAGTAAGTTAGTCAGAGAACCCTCTCCACTTTCATCAGATTACGGCATGTGTCCACGGAGCCTTTCTCTCTGGCAGTAAAGTGCTGGCAGTGCACTGGGGAACGCTGGGATGAAGCACTTGTGCGATGATAGAACAAAAAAAAAACGCTTTTGTGGGTTTTTTTTTGACAGTATCTTGACAATTTCTTCCGATCTGCTCCCACAAATGGGGCTTTTCTGTCTTTGTTATGAAAGTTTCTGTCTGACATACCGGGGAGCTCAGACACAGCCAAAACAGGCTCCATTTTTCTTAGTTACCAGAGTGAAGAGTCCCAGGAGCGACAGTGGCGCCATCAGAGCCTTTCTGAAAAGTAAAAAAAAAAAAAAAGACGAGAGAGAGTACGCCAAAAAAAAAGACAATGGGTGCGGCGCTTTGTCTCGATGAGGCCGAATGTTGCGGCATATACTTGTTCTTTGTTTGAGAACAACTGAAAAAAGGACACTGGCACAAATGGACACGAATATATCATTCTATCCAAGTGAAAAAACACATTTTGGAGCAGACTTTAGGCTTGAAAATTTGGCATGCTGTGATTTAAACGTCTACCCTGTAGGAGCCGCTCTCTCTCTGGTCTCTGTTGACACTCACAGTTTGACACCAAGGAGCCGCAGTCATCTCTGCACGCGGGACAGGATTTGTGTGTCACTGTGAAATTTAAAGTCTACCGGACGACATCAGCGGCCATGTCGGTGCATTGTAGCGTAAAATGAGCGGCTGGCCACGTTTATCCAAAAAACACAAGACATTTCTCTTTTGATTCATTCTCAATGTACAATAACAAGGGTTAAACCAACAATCTTGGACATTTCAAGGTCAGATGTCATTTCTTTTACCCATTTGCCAAAACCTTTTCAGTCTTATTTGCTAAATTGGTATGCCTGATTTGTAAGTAGCACAGTTCCCACATGTCACATGTCGTTGGAAGGCCCTGGCTATTGGCTATCAGATTTAGATCGGTCTCGTCATTAGAAATTTCCATTGGGGCGCACTGCTGTCCATCAAACAAAGGGGGTCAAGGCTTGTAGCCGGTCCTCATTGGCTTTCAATTTGGCTATCTTCCGACCAAATGCTTCGATTGACTCCTGCATGGTGTCCATCGATGCGAAACAACTTTGAGACCATAATTGTTGTGTTATTTGCGCAGAGAAAGCAACCACTGAAGTGTACTGCCGCTCCCCTGTAAATCTCAAGGTACAATGTGTCTTAAGAGGCTAAAACATCACAACATCACATGTTGTTCAGCTAGCCTGCTCGTGTCTGGTTGTGTGAGTCTACACAGGATTCCTGTTGTTTTCTGCCTGCCAGTGCCGCAATAGCACAAAGTAACTATGCATGTGTGCATACCCGTCGACCTGCTCGCACGTCTGTATTTATTTTCAACGTTGATCCCTAAGCCAGAGTGTAGTCGAACTGGCCTTTCTCCAGGCCGTCCAGGCCGTCGGCCCAGGTGGACGTGGGCATGCTCCTGTAGGGGTCCAGCAGGATACGGAAGCAGCGCACGATGAGGATCAGGAGGAACACGAAGAGAAATATAACCAAGGCGAAGGTGGTCTTCTGCTCCAGGGACATGGCGGCAGTGAGCGCTGAGTCCGACGAGGACGAGGAGGAAGACGAGGACGAGGAGAGGGCGATGAAGTGGCCCCCGGCGGAGTGCAGCAGAGAGGAGAGGGCAGAGGTGAAGGGCTCTCCGTCCATCATCCGGGAGGAGAAGTGTGCGGCGGGGGCAGGACGGTGGCACCGCTGTGGCATCCTCTTCACGCCAGACCGGCCCGGCCGCTCTAGATGGACCTCACTGTCTACAAAAGACGACCGGAGATTAACTGCTGGCATTTCAATTCACAAAACGAAACAAAAACACATTTTCTCACGTACCCCTAGCCGTATCTCTCTCTTAGTTTTAGTTATATTTGTCCAGGTTATGGCTTAAGATTTTTTAGAATGCATTCCTCAGCTCCTGCTTACACAGCACAAATGATTCGCATGGGTTAAAAGTTTGCAACTCATGATTTCTGTCAATTGTCAATTGATATTCATGCAACCGTATGATTGTTTGATCAGAAACTTGTTTGTTACCTGCAAAAAACACATGATAAATGCCCGGCTTCAGGAGAAATTACATTTAAACAATTAAATTTAAGCTTTATTGCAGATCTTTTGTCTCCCTCTTCTGGCAATGAGAGTAATCACATAGCACTGTGGGCATGCACACTGGCTCGTTTTGATGGTAACGATTTGATTCACTCAGTGGGTTGAAATTTTTTTAATATTCAGCTTAGCGGAGGGCTGACTGGAAGTTGACCAGATGCAATTTCCTGAAGCTGACCAATCAGAACTGAGTCATGAGAAGGGTTTCTTACAGTTGATTGGCCAATTACAGATGGAGGCTGAACCGAGGGGCCCAATAAGGGCCCTTTACATATATTTTACTAATTATATTTTACTAATTTCATCTATAAAGAGCTTTAAAATGAATTCAGAATGTAAGAAATGTCTGTAGTTTTTATAATATATGCATGCATTTTTTTTTTGGATTAGTATGCTTGATATGAGAGTGACCAGTCTCTTAAACCAGGCGGACAGCTCCTTTTAGAACAATTTGCACGTCCACAGGCTGTTTCCTTGTCAAGCTGTGGCGGAGGGATAAACGCTAGCAGTTGCATGTAGCTTTGTCGGCAGGACAGTAATAAAACCTACACCCGACTGACAGGATCCAGATAATCCTTATTCTTTTACGGCGTCGCTGCTCTATCGAGGCCTCAGCTCGACAACGTCCAATAACCTGTGAGCATGTTCCAGTAATTATAAAAAGGCACATTTCAGAATATCCAAGTCAAGGAAGACAAAAAATGAACATTCCACTTGTTTATTTGGCTTACGCCAAAATAGAAGCCTTCTTCAGAGCATCATATATTTCTCATTCATATATTTCTTTTTTGGATCAAGCCCTCCACTGAGAATCTGGATTGCTGAGGCGTAACCTCCTTTTCTAATTCAGTCCCCAATAACTATTTCAAGTTACATACGGCTTATGAGTGTTGCATTAAACTTGGATCCTAGAAAATGAAAAATGACAGCATCCAGAGAGAGAGTAAGAGACAGAAGAACTAAAACATCCATAGAGGGAGGACACCTGACTGTCCACTTCACATCTGATTTACAGGATGGTCTGATGTGACTCTGTCTGCATTGTCATGACTCCAGAGGAATTATTGGAAGTGTCCTCCATCAGGTTTTAGTTGCGCTGTGATGCACCATATTGCAATTAAAAATGCAACGCTTGCTTTGGCAGACAGAAGGAGCCGATGCACGCTGCTGTTTCCCCCGGTCTGTGTCCACCGCTCGCTGTGAGTCCGGACTAAAATATCTCATCCCGAATTTATTTGTGATGTTAGGCTGAGATTAAAGCTAGAAGAAGAATTGTGAGTACACTACATCCATTTGAATAAATCTACCCTTGAAAATAATCATATCATATATTGGTTAAATCTGAGATATTATACACACAAATGAATTAATTTTTTTCTACATACATGTAAGATCTTGGAAATAATGATTTAATATCTTGAAATAACAAGATAATAACTCAAAATAACAAAACTAATTTCTGTACATCAAAGCTACAGGTGGATGACACATAAGTTCTCGTCTCTCATTTGCACTTTCCTATCTACATCTTTGCAGAATTCATCTGACAATCTGACAGCTTCATATTTATAGCCTGACACAGACTGAGATCGTATTATCTTGCATTTCACCACAATGTGAATTTGCATCATTTTGGAGGTGCCCTTGGATAGATTTCACTGAAATCGGCACCAACAGAATTGATAGTTTTAAATTATTCCGGTGAAATAGCTCAACATCCACTAGATAAATTGGCACCAAACGACTTTCAGTGGAATGCGTCCCACTGACTTTACTGACCTTTGCTCCATCGACACCGTTATATTAACCATGTAGAGGAGAAAACAGTCATCCCACACAACGTGGCGGCGCTCAGAGGCAAAAGGCTTACGTGATGGCGTCGGCTGCACGTGATTTAATTAAGGGTCAACACACTGGATTTTCGTGTTAAAATGACACCTTGAGATGGTGGTTAGGAATAAATCAACTGAAGCTCAAAGCTTCTTCCCACAGTACAAGAGCAGTAGAAGGTGACATTTAAGAAACATCCAGTAATCTCTACCTCAGCATAGATGGATTTTACTTTTCTTCCTAATAGAAAGTCGTAATATCACAGTTTGTGTCCACTAGTTAGAGAACAGGAAACTTTCTATTACATTTTTAAAAAGTTGTATTATCTTTTAATCTTTCTATTCTGTTTTGTATGCTTTCAATTCATTATTATTAAAAGGTAACTCCTCCTTCAGTCAATTCTTGTTCCATTTTGCTGCTGTTCCCAGCAGTTGGAACAAGTTGCAAAAGAAATTAGATAATGGTGGGAAAATTGATTGTTTAGTGCGTGTGTTTCAATTATTTTCCCTGCCTCTATGTGGCATGTATAATGCGTCTCATTGAGTCCCCATAATGGTAAATAAAATTCTAAGTAAAATTCTGAGTGAGTCTGTAAGTGAGGATTGAGATTCAGATAGCATCATGTAGTCATTAATCTCCTAAAATGTAAATGTAAATTAGGCTTCAGGTAACAATAAATAAGCTGTTTGAATAATCTGCACCCATTCTCACTTATTGAAGATCAATATTACTGAAATATACAGTATATGGTCGATTTCATGGGTAGGATACTGAAGCCTAAATTGCAGATAGTTGCGATTTCATAAATCATTTGTAGTGTTCATCTTTAGGTCTGTATTAAAACTGACTGATTTAAAGTAACCACAGAAATGATCTCCATCAATTAGTTACCCTGTAGACACTAAGTGCACAGTAATGCACTTTTGAAGTGAAGGGCAAAAAATATCAAACATGATGGAAAGATAAAATGTCTGCAGAAGCATTGGGCAACTAGGGTGCTGTTAACCGACTAAATTTAGCACGAACGTCCTTTTAAAACACAGTACAAATCTGACTATGCAGACATATCGTGCACTGCTCTCAGATGATCATTCAAGGTTTTTTGTTTGTCTTGTATTAGTTTCGGATTCTAGTATAATACTGAAGACATAAAAAGTAGAAAATTACCATGATCATCTGTTCTTCAACAGGACAATGGCTCTGTAAGACTACATGACCCAAACACACTTCCACCTGTTTTTGGAGGTCTTGGCCTGCTTGGTTTAGTGCAACTGACACCAACAACAAAAAAACACACTATAAGCAGGGTGACTAAGCTCTGTGTAATGTGACCTGATCTCCACAATCACTTGACCTAAACCCAACCCAGATGGTTTGCACACCATCATAAAATGAAGGAAACGCGGCCAACAAGCTCATGAGACTTAAAAAAAAAAGCTTCTGGGTGATGACCACATGAAGCTGGTTATATTAACGCCAACAGTCTGCGTGGTTGTCACCAATGAATAAGAAATGTGAAAAGTATTTTGGTTTGTTAACAATTTTTTGTTGACTACATGATTCCATATGAGCTTTTGCATTTATTTGACCTTCGGTAATATTTCACAATATATGAAAAAATATAAATAAAGTGAAGAATAAGATGAAGAAGGTGTATCTAAACTATTGACTGGAACTGTATGTCAAGATCTAATTCTATCTCTTGGCAGGCCTGAAGGTTCTCTCTCACATTTATTCCGGTAATCATCCCCTTCCTTCATTAGATGGCGCAACAACATGGTTTGTGTCAAAATATTCAAAAAAGAAGACCTTATCTCTGGGAAACAAGAGGGATTCTCATTGTGGGATGTAGAGAGGTCTTCTTTCCATTGTAAAATGTCAATTAAAATTCAACAGTACATGTGAGAAGGATATCTCTTAAGCTCCTAAAACCTTGAGAAATAGGCAGCATCAGTACAAGACAGCATCAGGCCAGTGTACAGAGTATAAAGATCTGGTCAGTGAGCTAATCTGCAAGACTTAACACTGCTGCAATATTTCTATATTACTGGTGGATGAAATGACCAAATTAGACCAGTTTAATCAGGTTCAGAGTTTACTGTGTAACAGAGAATGTTTGATTGGCATTCAATGGCAATGTGTAAGATTGTACCATAATTTAAGTTTAAAAAAAGCAGCAGCCGGTGGGCAGCCATAGCAGCAAACAGCAGCTCTGACACCCCATAATACAAGACGTTAACCAATAGGAGAAGTTTGATCGGAAGGCAGTGAGGAAATTTTGTTGTATGTTATAGCTACTGCCCTATAGCGCCTTAGTGATTGCTTTGATGGCAGAATCCCTGTAAATAAAGAATGGTATTACTCTGTTACGCCCAAATTCTATCGCATGCAGATTGATTATCGTCATGATACAGTGAAACGCACTGCAACAACAAGCTGACCGCAGAGCTTGTCAATGTCTCTACATATTGTGTAGGACTATTTTTAAATAAAATGGTCCAGTTCATTTAACTCAGAATGGGCGGATTTATTTCTGAACCACAACAGAGCATTTAGCAGCAGCCACCGGAGAGCTTTTAACTTATCTACTTCATGTCACTCTGGAGCTCATTGGCTCATTAGGTCGTTCTAGCTCTCTGTTTGGTATGTAAGTATGTTATATTAGCCAACGCATTGACAGCTACCAGTACACACATATTCATTTACCAGACAGTAAAAGTTTTTTCACAGGTAGACGAGATGAGTGATGGATTACAAACGAAAAAAAAAAACCATCTGCTGATTAAGCTCAGGTAACTGGGATAGAACATAATAACAAATGCTGATGTGTCAGATCATGTTGGTCACGCCTCTGATTGTTGGGCACCAGCATGCTATTGAAAAGTCACACATGAGGTGGCATAACAAGGGCTTGAATTATTGTTAAAATGATTAATGTCCTCATCCAGTAAAAGAAAAGCCTACACAAAATATGTTAGCCTAATAGCAGTTCTATTAAATAATACTATTATAATAAGAACATAATTAAGAATCAGACTGATACCCTAACCTCCCTTTGGGCCATTCCCTCCTGTTAAAAAGGAACAATTACTATAAAGTGTATAACCCCCCCCCCTCCCTCTTTCTTCTCTGTTTAGCTTCATCCTAATGCAGAGGCAGCATCCCTCTGAGGACTCGGCCCATAAAGGTGTGTCCTTCAGAGAAGCTGAAGGCCAGGCTGAGCCTCTTCCTCCCCACATAAAACCCCACATTCTGACAAATGTATTGGTGCATTCTATTTTTTCCTGAGCCGTAAGGTGCAAAAAAAATATCTAACGTATTTACCGGGATGTCTGCAGCTGACAAGGTGATAACAAGGATCATTTTGGAAAAGCAGAGAAAACACACAGAGCCTCACTTAAGAATCGCCTGAACAAAACAGAGGAGGCACATAGGAGGGATTTCAGAGATCTTGTTGCATTTTGTTGTTTGTTTTATTCTAAAAGTCACAGTTTTTTCACACTTGAGTATGAGTATCATTAGCATAGAATCTGCCTTTCTACACAGTTAATTTTAGTATTAATTATAGCTTAATCAGAATGAATTTTCTGGAAATATGGTTCACAATTCAACTCAAATAAAAATGATTTATACCACTCTAAATTAATATTAGGTTTATGTTATTATTATTACATTTTATATGCATTGCAACTACAAAGTTTGACAAGTTTTTGTTTTTATTATTATTATTATTATTTGTTATTTTTGATTGGCATTTGACATGTGTGTCACACAGATTGTAATATATTGAATTGCTCGAAATAAATTAAATGAATTGATCAAGTAGATCAAGTGGCCATTAATAATCTAGAGGAGTTATTTATGCTAATAGAAAATTCTTATGAATCAGACTTTTTGAAGACTCCTACAAACAAACCTCACAGGAAAAAAAGTGGGGAAAAGTCAGGATAAATATATAACATCCCTGGATGAGGTCCATTTTTTGTCTGAAGGCTGGTGAAACTGAGCCGTAAAAAGGGGGCCACATTGAGGCTTTCAGTTCAGAAAACTGCTAAAATTGTCTCTTTTCTCATAAATGGAGCTCTATTTGGTCACTTACACAGTTTAATAGTTGAATTTCCATGGTATAATTATAAAAATGAGCATGAATTAATGATGATTTAAGGCATGAAATAGAATATTTGGGGGGGTCCATATCATCATCATCATCATCATCTTTGTCAATGAATGGGCACTTAAACATAACATGTTCTGTTAAATAGACTATTGGAGCTTGTTTTTGCCAACATGCTCATATATTAAATTACTACTTGACTGTATGGAGCAGTAGTGTGATGTAATTTACTTATGGACTTTTTTGGATTATCTGTACTTTATTTGGGTTTTTACATTTTAATCAATGTTCATTTTTACTCCACTCTATTTCCCCTAAGCAGTTTCCTTACTTTCTACAAAATAGAATTAAAATTTGGTGGGAACAAACTGCAAATAGGCTGATTTGAGCATGACTTTTGACATCACAAATAGTTTTAAAGCCAGTATCGGGTTCAATATTCAGTTTACAGAATGATGTGAATCTCCAGCAATGCAGAAACACTGAGGATAAACCTCATCAATCTCAAATTTTTGACATTGAATATCCCAAAAATGTCTTTTGATACTTGAATTGATGAATAGTTGTTCTCTATACAACAAATAGTCTTGCTGAAATCATTGCATGAAAAATGTTAAAATATTTGTAAAAATCAAATTTCATTGGTTTTTGAAAAATCATGTTTTTTTATAAAAATGTCGCCTAAATTGAACAATTTCTCTGAGGTGAAGCACAGCTTTGACAAAAAGGGGTGCTTAAAACCATCCTTTTATAAACAACAGTGTCATAATTTTTCATTTTAATGACAGGGCACCTCCACTGACATGAATACTTGCTTTTTGAGGAATAAACTGTCCACTTTGAACAAGGTTATCAACTTGTTTTTGCAGTTTGTCCTAATTTTTCTGTCAAATGCATTAACTGTTTAAACTGTAAATGGTGCTAGTGAGAAATGCACCAAAACGCCTGAGAAAAACTGTACATGTGTTATGAGAGAAGAAGCTAACTATACTCATTTAAAAGTAATTAGAAACATGTACATACAATCTGAATTCCAACTTCTTTACATGTAGAAACGAATGAAATATTTGGTTTGATTCATTGTCTGAATCATAAATTTATTGAAGGTTAAGATAAAGAGACATAGTATAATATAATATAATATATTTAAGTGGAAATCTCTTAGGAAAATTTAAATTATTTGACTCAAAATAATTATTCTGCAAGGACTGAAAAATGTAAGTGCAATCAACTTAAAAATTATATCTTTAATAAAAAAAAAAAAAATTGATGCAACCACTTGACATAATACATTTTTTCAGTGCACTTGCTCGGGGAACTTGTTGAATTCATTGCAGACTATGACAACCTGACACGGCTGCAACTTATCTCATCTCGGGCAAACATTTAATACGAAACGGATGCACTGACACAGAATGTGCAGCAAAGAACAAAAAGTGTGACAAGATGTTCCTGGGCTGTGTGTGTCAGACGGTGTAGGAGCGGCGTAGGGATGTGCCGCTGTCTCCAGGGCACAAGAAAATCCATAAAAGCTCTACCCCAGGCCCGCCTTGATCCTGTCCCTGTCAGTGTCTTTTCCCCTGTCCTCCATGCACGGGGCCGACCCAGGCAGGATCTGAGGAGCCCCGGTTGTCATGGACGTGTCAGGGTGTTTGGTGTAGCTGCAGGTGGATCCGGCACGCCACAGAAAACGCAGCATCATGAAGGAGAAGCCCGGTGTCAAAGTGGAGTTTGAGGGCTGCAGGCAACTGGGCTGCAAGCCTCAGCCCTGACTCTGACATCCATGTGCAACAAATGCCCATTCAACACATTATGGAGCTGAGGTCTGGCAGCGAGCCTAATGGGAGCTCTGCATTGTAAAAAAGCGATCGGGCACGCGCACACGCACGCACACACACACACACACACACACATCACTCAACAAGTGCGGAGCTGATACCCGTAGACAAGCCGTCGCAGAAAAAAAAAACATAAACACCGGCTGCACACGTGATGTACACACATGCACATATGCATACACACGCGCACGCACGCACGCACGCACGCACGCGCGCGCGCACAATCAGGCGTCTGCGTGCTCGCAGGGAAACGGCGCACATCGGGAGTAGCTACTGTACCTTCGTCCGTTCGCGGGGATGACGGATCCATGTCCAGAGTTACAGAGAGGACCAGAGGCTCTGGTCCATTCTACCCGCTCCCATCCGCTCCTCCACCGGCAGCATATGCGACAAAACAGCAGCGACCACCGCTGAGGAGAGAGAGAGACACAGGGAGGGAGAGAGAGAGAGAGAGAGAGAGAGAGAGAGACCCAGAGACACAGAGAGAGAGAGAGAGAGAGAGAGAGAGAGAGTGGGCGAGACACATAGAGAAAGAGAAGACAAATATTATTTCGTCATCTTAATAAAATAATGGCCTAAGTCATTTAAAAAAAAAGTTTTTAGAAAAACAATTAAAAAAAAACTTTATCAAATGCAAAAAAATATTACATTTATTGATAACTTTAATCAAACAGGCCTTGACAGTGGATGGCTGTTGTGCGTCAATTATGTAACAATAGAGAAGTGACCTCAGGACAATTTTTTGAACGTTCTAGTGGGACTTTTTAGGCAACTTTAAACCTGGATTTTTTTTTAGTGGAAACTCAAATCGTACATTATCCGGAGTTTAATTATCATCACTTTTCCAGGTCTTCTTTGCCTGTTTTTTTTATTAAACCTCAATTCAAACCAAATTCAAATTAAGTTATGACACATGTTTAATGGACTGAAGATCCTGGAAGCTATTTTCTTTCTTTATATTTAGCTACATATTAATTGAATTTATTATAATATATTATAATTAGACTGGGTGGCTGTAGCTCGGAGGCAGAGCAGGCGTCCAGACCCTGATTTGCCTCCTATGGCATGTGCCGTCAGTGTATAGTGCAAGTAAAAAAAAAAACAATTAAATAATCATGTATAGAGTTTCTTCTGCACCATAGAAGCTTCATAGAATCTGCCACCATGAAAGTTTGTTAAATTGTAATTTTATCCCGACTTGGGCAAAAAAACTTTAACTTAGGTAAAACATAAAATGGCCATTGTCCTATAAGGGCTAAAGAGTCTGATCCTTTCAACTCAGGAGTAACATGATTTTACCAGAAAAGCAGCATCACCAAGAGATGATTTAGGCCAAAAACTCACTTTCATCAAAGAATGACTTGAGCATTGTTTTGTATTTGTTTCATTGTTTTGTTGTTAATTGTTATTTTTGATTGTGATGATGCTTGCTTGTGCTGCAGGTGATATACCTCGAGAATGTGCTTGCTGCCTGTCTGAGGAACACATGCACACACACACACTAATAAGTAAATGTTAAGTAATTCATACATTTTTTTTAATTATTATTGCATCTTTAATTGTTAGTATATTACATCAGAGCACTAATAAATGATCATAGAAATAATATAGGAATAAAGCAGTGGCAACAGTATGTGTCTGTGATCCTCTCAATTCACATTATTTAGTATATAGACAGCATCATATAATAGAACTGAGTGTTTAGGGATGGGAAGTGGTGCTTCCTGCATGTTGCTGCCCCTCTCTCTGCCTGGCCTCTTTACTCCATGTACTATCAGTAAAGGCATTAAAAAGAAGGAAAAGGGCACAATTAAAAGTCTATGTGCTACTTCAGCACCATGGACAGCACCATGGATTTATCAATACACTGCACAGTTAGGCTGCTGATATTTCACGGCGATAGATTCTAACTTACACAGTCAGATAAAGAGACCAAAGAGCCAGGAAGACTAGACTAACAAATCCAACAAAACAAGCCCTCGACCCTGGGGGGTGACCATAGGAGATTTTACCCACAGTTCAACTGTTTACATAGAAACAGTTAAAACCTGCTCAAGTCTTACATAAAGATGAAAAATGCATTTGCATTTAGAGGAAAACACACATGAATATTTGTTTCACATTCAGGGTGAATGTGCACCCTGTAGCAAATCAAAAATATTAAAGCCACACATACCCCTGTGAGGCATGATGAACTTTTCAGATTTTAATGCATCAGAGACACATAGGTGTACAGCCGGCAAACATACTGATGAATGTTTTATGTGTGTGTGACTACTTTTTATCTCTTTGAACATTGTCATAAATAACATTCAGAGTCCAGCTGCATGTGTAAAATGCAGATTCTACAGACTGAATTAGAGAGCTGTCCATACTAGAGTTCATAGACCCATTATAGAGTCTCAATAAAGACCTTCATATTGATTTGGTGATGCATCACACACTCACAACTCCAGCGTGTGTGTGTGTGTGTGTGTGTGTGTGTGCTTATCCACTGCTTCCCTGAGCCTGTGTTCACAGGAGTGTAGACTCACCAGCTGTCAGCTTCCTCTTTAAAGGGGCACTCCAGCTATTTTGCTCATGATGATTCGTTTACAGTTGAAGACACAGTATCTTAGGTTAGAAAGGGGTTTCATCTAAAAAAGACAAGAGAAAAGATGCTGAGGTGATGATTAAAATTGGTTCCCACTCTTTAGACCCGGTGAAGCCCCAAACAGATACAACACTGTAGCAAACGTCATGGGAATATTTCTGGAAACTAATCAAGGTTAGCAGCAGAAGCAAATAATCCCCAGATTATGGCACAGACACGGGAAGAATTTAAAAAGGATATATGCGAAAGTCAAAGGTACTAAAAATAAAGAGTGGAAGCTTTCAAAAATAGTAGCATGATTCTATTGCAATAACTGGATACAAGGCAGAATAGGATTTGGTTTTAGGCGTCTCTGCTTATTCTGACTCTTCCTGCAATTGCAGACTGATTCCATGATGTTGAGATCATGGTTCTGTGGGGGGCAGAGTGATATTACTTCTTCTTCTTTGGGAACAATCAGACTCAAAGAGCAGGTGCAGCAGAACCAGGGTTATAGTCATGTTCTAGAGTTGGGGCTGTGGGGCATGTCTGTACAGACACAATTTTACATTTGCACTACAGTTATTACATTCATACATTCATTCATGTACATTCATACATACAGTTACTCAAATGTCTTTTTCATGTTTTCAATATGACAGTTTACTCTGGATAAGTTTTCCACTGCAAAAAAAGTCAAATCTTGGCTACACGACCTGAAAATGGTCAAGACACTAATATACAACTATCTGCTCATACATGAAATGTGAATTATTCACAGCCGTTCAACAACTAAAGCTCCACACGGCCATTTTATTGCATGAGAAAAAAAGTTTCTTTTCTTCTTAAATGTGTAGAATTCGAATTTGTGTAGCATTGCCTTGAAAGACTTTGACATTTTTTGATAGCAATGATTCAAACAATGAGGAATATTAGTTTTATAGCATATATTATATACAATGAATATTCATCTTTTATAAGTATAATTAATTGTACTGACATAAGTAATTATTAACAATATTATCCAACAGCAGAGAAAGGTATGACAGCAATAAATCTATGTCCAAAGCTTTTGGAATTAGTTTGAAGAAATGAGAATCTATTACTGCTGTGATGCACACAAATCACCAAATGTTGCCGAGGTTGAAATGACTGCTGTGCATATGTTAAAGGTGAGAAATGCAAAAGTGTAAATGAAAACTGTAAATGCTTCAGCCAGCATAGACTGTGTCTACTAAACGCAACCATGCAAATATTAATACCCAAGTTAATACTTGGCTGTTGCAGGGTAATTAACCAGTAATTATTGAACCTCTGGCTGGACCAGTACAGTGGTTTGAACCTTCTTTTTAATCACATATCAGAAATGCCTTTAAGGCAAAATGATTGCACACACACGCTGATATCTGCATCTGCTATAATCAAGTGAGAGAAGAACAGGTGGGATTTCCTCACTCATCTCATCTCGCCTCATTTTCAGACAAAGACGGATAGAGAAGCATATTTTCCCCTCCTCAGGCTACATGAATCATTGATGTGAAGACACCGTACATCCTTCTCCCGCTTTAGTTGAAAACTCAGCAATCTTGTGCCGAAGCTGAAAGACACTCGCGCGGAATTTTAAGAGGTTTAATGGGAGCCAGTCGGGCGGCCGGTGTGCTGATAAATGGAGGTAATGGCCTAGAAAAAAAAAAAAAAAAGGATTTGCTATTTGCTTCAAAAAAAAAATCACCTGAAAAAGTTTCAGCTACTGTAGCCGAACACAATTGCTCCCACCTACCTGTTGAACCCATATTTAAAATATGTCATTGCAACTGAAAAGAAAGTAATTTAAATGTCAGCATTTTGTTTCCAGAGGCAAAATAAATATAATCTATGTATTCGCATTACTGACAACATGCAAGAAGTATTTAGCAAAATGCATATAAGAAAAATGCTGTATTGAGGTGGCAATGCCTTGAGGTTCAGGATTCTTGGTACAAACCATTTGAATTCATCATCTAAACATTACAAAAAAAAAACTTACAAACCAACATGAAAAAAAGAAATTTATTTTATCTGTGTAAAAAGGCACATTTACAGGACTAAGCACACAGAAGAATGATCCTTTCCCCCCCTATTAACAGAGCAGACTTTAGTCGACTTCTCCCTCTGAAAGCAGAAAATAAATTAATTTCCTTCTAATCAAAACCGCAGGTTCCTGTTAGAAATTACTCAGGAGTCAAAAACAAGGCAAGGGCACATAAAGCACATGGATATGCCGGGCACATAGGTTGCAATAAGACAAGCGAGAATCAATAAATGTGATGAAAGTAAACCGCTACATTTCATCTACGACATGATGAACAGGACAGGTTTAACCCTTCAGACCATTCTAGCAGTGTCCCAGTCGCACTGTATACACATACATATATATATATATATATATATATATATATATATATATATATATATTCTGCACATTTACAGGTCCATACAAACGCAGCAAACAAAAGTTATCCAGAAATCTCCTTTTTGACTCCGTTAAATGCTTTAAAACAACGAAGCATTTTCAGCGCAACCGCGTCATTGTGCTTCATTTAAAAGTTTTCAACAGGAAGGAGTCTCAGGATACCGGATTGCCCTTTGAACGGATTTTACAGTCATTTGAACCCCCCCCCAAAAAAAGTAAGAATATGCACCACTCAGTCCCGTGTTATCTGATCTTGAGGGCATGGATATTAGATTTAGACGTTAGTAGTAATGTAAGTAAAATATCTGTCCCTTTTTTTGCTTTGCAAAAAAAAAGATATACACTATATAAATATATAATAAATATAAATGTAAATTAACTCATGTTCTATATTAAATGTTTATATATGAATGGGACTGAGTGATATAACGGTGATGTATGAATATCTGCACAGATCCATAAAGCAAAATGAGTTATGGATGTTTTAGGGCCTCTGATGGTCTAAGGGGATTTTTTTTTTATTTACAGCTACATAGAGATTATTTTAAGGTGGATGGTGAGAGAAGGTCAATGGCTTTTAGCGACAACTCAAAAAAATATATATATACACAGATTTAAATCCTGACATCACTTCCTCGGGTCCTCAGCAATACATCTGCCAAGTGTGAAGCAGTTTAGATGCTGAGAAATGCGAGAAAATATAGGACATGGACAGACAGAGACTCTGTGCATTATACAGAGATCTTGTCGAGTTGCAGGGAAAAATGACTGGTCTTCTTACATAGATGAAAGTCTGCCTGACGGGGTGTTTCCACTTCTAATGTCGGTCATCTTCAATTAAAGATCTTCCAAAGAATATACACGTGCCTTAGGTTGGGCGAATGTTTGGGGGCAGTCTTAATTACGCTCAGTCTGGGATTCAATTGTCTTTCAGCAGGTCTCAGGTTTAAAAACTTCTCTCCCTCTCTGTGTTCTGGTCAACCGCATTTGATTCTGATCCTGTCTCTTTGGGGTTTCAGTTTGGGTCCAAATGTTGAATGATCTGTTGGATATTTGAAGACCTGCAATGTGCAAAATAAAATACAACTGGGACACATCAGGAATAGTCTCAACAATACCCATAGAACAAAACGAAAAAACAAAAAATTTGCTGCGACATGTGTTGAAGTTGTTGATTTCAATGTACAAGATGTGTATTGATCTTTAAAAAAGGATGAGGGGATGATCGCTTAATAGTTCCATCTCCCATACTGCCTGAGCTTTCAACAGAGTGTTCTGACGTTGATTTAATATGCAGTGGTGTTACAGTATATATAATGTATAAAAAAAAAAAACTGACCCGTCAGTAAACATCTGTGAGTACAAACATTAAAATCTTCAAATAAATGTGCATTTGGCTTTGCCCTGCAAGGAGAACATGAAAGATATGGAGCTGTGAGTCACCCCCGTGTCCCATCAGTTAGTTGTTTTTGTGTTATTTCCGTTTTTCCTTCAACACGCCGCCGCCGCTGCCTCCTCCCAAGCACGTGACAGAAAAGACGAAGCGGTTGAGTCTCACATCGTCCTGGGCGGCAGCTGCTGTTTGTAGATCCCAGCCAGGGCTTTGGCAGCGCTCTGGATCATCTGGCGCTGCCTCATGCCCGTCATGGCCTGATGCCACTCTGTTCTGTTGATGTTGGCCACGCTGCGCTCCAGGACCTCGCCCACTGTCACAATCAGGCCCGACCAGCGCAGGCTGTAGTCGGCGGGGGTCAGAGACTGAGCCTGCATGGGGCAACAGGATGATGAGCTGCTGGAGGTTTCTCAGAAATGCCGAGCGATATGGAATGCATTTTCATGTTTAAGGGGAGCCATAGTTCTTCTACCTTCTATTTATAGACCAGCAGGCATTCCAGAGTTCAGACGTCAAGCAAATATAGTCAATATTTTAACAGTTTATCAAATGTCACTGTGTAACATGTTGCATGTGAATTCATGGTAGTGTTTATTTGTTTTTGTCATTTCAGTCTAGTTTTAGTAAAGGAAAATCCAAAATATTTTAGTCTAGTTTTAGTAAAGGAAAATCCAAAATAATTTAGTCTAGGTCCAGTTCAATAGCCTTTTCTAGTCTTTGACAGCAGGTTGACAATAATGTTAATCAAAACTAATCAAGTCAAACCAACTACACTTCTGATGTGAAATCTAAAGTAATGTACCATTATTTTGCAGCAAAAATAGTCTTTTACCACATTGTAGCATGCAGTGTGACATTTAATTTAATGTTATCTTCGAAATTGTTTCGAATAAACAGTGCTTTTCTTTCAAAAATAAGGACACTTCTATGTGAACCACAACTTCTGAATATAAACTGTATAAAGTTTTGCAGTTTGTGCACATTGAATTGCCTTTTGCTGAAGGGTTCTATATAAATGAATTCTGTTTGCCCTATTTTAAACAAGTTTCTTTAAAATTACACTGTTAATGATAATAATATTTACAGTAATTACTGTACTTTATGTTAAATAATACATTTTTATATACTCTATCTTGGCATGTTTGCCTTCCTGCAGTCAATCTGGGCTACGACGTGTTCCTGTAGAACGTGGTTTAACGTGGTTGATTTGTACCTGTTGGATGTGTTCCAGAGCCAAAGGAGTCGCCTGAGTGAAGACCTCGATTCTGATGCTGTGACCCGGGTCCTCCAGGATCAGACAGCCAATGTCAAACCACCTGGTGACAAGACAAGCACGGAGATTGTGGTTGTACGTCTGGATTCATGCAAACAGTGTATTATCCACACAGTTCACTGTATGTCTTCAGATGAGGAAAGTCATTTTGTAAAGACAAGACTAGGTGAAAATCTGGCATATGTCTGGACTGTGGTAGAAGGGTTCAGAGATCACAGAAAGTGTTTGTGTTCTTGAACTGCTCTTCTGACTGACTTCAACCTGCTTGACTCTGCACCTTTTTGCTCCTTTTAGTCATACACACATACAGAGACTCCTTCCTTCCTTTATAATTAGATAATTCTGCTACAACTCAATCTATTGGTGAGTAGGATTAAATATGTCATTGTCACACAGGCATCATATCTACAAATGTTTTCCAGATGTAGTTGGAATAGCACAAAGTGTTCAGGATTTATTTTACATGTATAATATATGCCGTGCCCACAGATTTCTGAGCAAACGGGTCAGCGTTGTGTTAAATTGCTGATGAAACCCAACATTTCCTGCTTTTGCTCCTTCAGATTAAAAGCTTTTAATTTGTTATAGACAACACTCTCTGCTGCCAGCCACACAAGCACGTCGGCCCAGCACCGCCCAGCAGAAAACAGTATAGAAACACTCAGATATGACGTCATGACTTCAGCTCTGTGCATTTGTCAGACAGACTATGATCCTATGGAGGAATTTTCTTTGTCAGCTTTTCTTTGGTTATATTTATTAATGATTTACTCACAAAGTGACTTGTGGTCAGATGTCTTTCATTGTGTATGTGTCTGTCTGTTTGAATAAAAACAGTTGTGATTCTGTGTGTGTGTGTGTGTGTGTGTGTGTGTGTGTGTGTGTGTGTGTGTGTGTGTGTGTGTCTCAGGTTGTCTTCTTACTTGTCAGGAAAAAGCTCGGCGATGAAGTTTTCCAGAGAGACCACCGGCTGTTTCTCATGGATCACACCGGCCCGTCTCAGGCTGTCGATACGCTCCTGAGCCCCCTGCACGCGCACCCACCCACCCACACACACACACACACACACACAGAAGAAGAAGTGAACCTACAGGCCTAGAGTGCGGCAGGGAAATGCTTGATATGCATTAGGATACGTTCAGTTCTAATTGAGTGGGACATCGGTCTCGGGAGTTAACAAATGTAGCATCTGACCTGTAAGTCCTTAAAAAAAAGGGGAGTCAGACATAAAAGAACTAGGCATCATTAAAGATTCACAGGTTGTACCACATCCTGTAACTTTGTGCTAAAGAACAACAGTGAGAACAGAATTAGAATGAGCAGAGATTCATCAGTGTAACATATAATCATGCATTTTCATTTTGAATGATACACTGAATTTTTCAGCCAACACGTCGATAGCTGAAACAATAACAGGGATATTTAACCAGCAGAAAAATAATCAGAACCATCCTGTGGTGTGTTCCACCTTACAAATATATATATATATATATATATATATATATATATATATATATATATATATATATATATATATATATATATATATATATATATATATATTGTCAGTTATGTTACACAAACAAGTTCCAGTTGTAAAACATGTTTGGTTGAAGCTCTGTTTGACTCATTCAGGCTATCATGCTGTGAAAATTACCCAGTGAATACTTGATTTGTAAGGTCATCCTGGCTGACGTTATCTTGAACAACAATGGGCCTTCTTCAACATAAGCTTCTACACTACAACCCCCTCGTCTGTTGCTTTCAACACATCCACATGAAATGAAACAAAAGTGAGAACAGGTTGCATAAGCAGCGGTGAACTGACCTTGACCCCCGCCGCGTAGCCCACAGGCTGCGGGGCGATGTTGGACTGACCGGGCTCTCCGGTGACCATCGCCATCCCGAACACCTCCTGGAAGGCGTCCCTGACGGCGTCCACGTTCATCTCTTTATCTGACGCCACCACAATATCAATGTCCCCTCCAGACTCTGCAGAGCAATGACACAGCCAGAATTACTGAGGAGGAGTGAAGGATTACTCACCCTTTTCATCATGGCAGCATGTCTTATTTATTATGTAGTAATTAGTTATTACATATAGTATATAATGGTACCAATGCTATATTAACTTACGTATTATGTATTATGTTGTACTTGGTTATAGTATATTGTGACATATGAATATATTACATGAGGTCATATGTTTGTATATGTGTATGTATAAATAAACATATATAGAAATTATAAAATATATAAATTTTACTTTATTTATACGTCTTTTTTTCCAGCCACATTATTTATGTATTACTCTTTAACATATATGTGCGTGTGTGTGTATATATATTTACACTGTTATATATTTCCCTCCTTTTTCAGTATTATACCATTTTATTACACACATTTATTATATACTTCCTTTTCTCATATGTAAATGTGTTAGTTTTTAATTTCACCAATAAAACTGACATGGCTGTATCTTTTTATTCTCATCAAGGTAATTCATTAGTTTTATTAACGACTATATTATGACGAGGTTTAATGGTATTATTTGGTATACTTTTCTTCCACTGGTTTTTATAATGTGGTGGTCTGGCCTGAATAAAGTGTACATAGAACAAACCAACACCTGTTGTTCAGTTATTCTCTACTTCCTCTTTTACACCCTGTATTGTGATTGTGGGTTGATGTGGTGATGATGAGGAAAAGCCACACACTCACTGATGTACGGAGCCATGCCAGGGTCCAGGGTGGTGATCATAGACTCTACAGAGTGTTTGGTTCTGTCCAGGACCGTCTTCACCACAGTGTTCCCTGCTACTCCCTGGAAGACACAGCCAACAGCTCTGTCACAACACTGTTAGAAAATATTAATACTACGGTAGTCCTCCTATAAAATATCAACCAAATGACGTTCAAAAGCACAGTGTGTAATTTTCTGGTCCTAGTAGCCTGAAAAAATAAGAGGAAACAGACAGTGAAGTAGTGTGGGATAATGGGAGTTTTTGTGTCTTCATTAGTCTGTAGTCACCTTCTTTCAAATGGATCTCTTCAGTGTTCATCTATCAGGAGGATTTTATCCTCAGAGGTCGCTCTCCAAGACAAACGACCGGCGAATGCACAGAATAAAGTAATTTCACCATAAAAACTCTGTGGTTCCTTGATGTAGTTTTGAAGACAGAAATGATCATCATCTTGTGCTCATAGGGTCTTTGGTAGAGGGGTTGACAGGCAACCAAAAAAGATGTGCTGTTACATTCAGTATAATTTACATGACGTCCAAGAAATTCTAATTACTGTGTTAATCTGACTATGGTCGCATTTTAAAATGCATGTATACACTTTAGTGTGAGTCTATACAGTCATGACACCTCACATTAAAAGAATAGTCAGAATGTAATTATGTTTTTTTTTTAATTCTGGGTGACCACGAGCAGCACACTAAACAGCACACAGCTAAAACATGAGCATAATCAAGATGACAGGAACATCCATCTGACAGGAGGGCATGTCAGTAGTATGACTTCAACAGTTAGTGTGTGTGTGTGTGTGTGTGTGTGTGTTCTTACGTCAATGCCATGGCAAACGCACATTTCATTTGAGCATGTCTCACCTTGAAAAAGCCCCAGATGCCTCCACCAGGGCTGACCTCTGCAGAGGCCCTGGGATCCTCCTGCTCCTCTGGGAAGGTGATGGGAGATCCGGTGTCTAACCCTCCCATCATGACCGGCTGCTGCACCATCGGGTTGGACACTACACCTGGGAGACAGCACGGGGTCATAAACACAAAATAAATCTTAAGAAAAACAAACAAGACAATTGGAACAATTAGGAAGGTACTCCGAATAGACGTTTTTAAAAATACACACATTAATAAATTGACAACTGCAGCTAATTCAAAGTGCTACAAGAGTCCTCACAGAGATTAAAATAATAGATCTTTTCACTCCAGTTGTCCTCGCAGTGGCTTCCTTTTTGCCAAAGATTTAACTTTAAAACTATTTTACTGGTTTATGTAGCCCTGAATGGTCCAGTACCAAAGTACAAGTCTGATCAGCTGATCTCTTATGAACCACCCAGAGCTCTTAGATGGTCTGTGACAGGTCTGCTCTCTGTTCCCTGAGTCAGAGCTAAACATGGTGAAGCAGCTTCAGTTTCTATGCTCCACAGATCTGGAACAAACTCCTAGAGAACTGAAGGTCTGCTGCAGATCTCGCTGTTCTTATATCAAAGCTCAAGAATTTTTGTTTGCTTAGATAATTAAAAAAAAAAAAAAAGATAGCAAAAATGCGCAAAATGCACAATAGCAAAAATGATCCACAAGGTACAGCAACTTGGTAATAACTATCTAATTAGCTTTCTTTTAATCCATCCTGATTTACAGAGTTAGCCTGGTCCTAACATGATTGGTACCTGGCACGGCGGTAGGACTGGAGAATGTCGGCATTAGCGGCGTCTGTGGCGTTCGCCCGGCGTGACCTCGTGTGATGTCATATCCCGCACTCATGGAGAAGCTGGACATGGGCGGGCCGACGGGAGGGGCCAAGATGCCAGGGGCGGGGGCAGCGGGCGGCGGTCTGATGGAGGGGGAGGCCAGGAGCGGGACAGAGGAGGGGGGTATGGCGCCGGCGGCAGGGGGGAAGGAAGAGCCGCTAGTGAACGGGGAGGACAGCGTGGAGGGAGGGGGGAAGTGGGAGGAGAGGGGGGCCGGTGGGTGGAGGGGGCTGCTGAAGGGAACGGGCGGCAGGGCGGCGGAGACCGAGAGGGGGCCCACGGAGCCGCTCACTGTGGGGGGCAGACCTGAAACACAACAGGGTCCACGTCAGAGAGACAAATGCTCGGTGCAGTTCATCACATTTGAACCTGTTGACCTGATGCTGACTTTCTATGTTCAGTACGCCCCTACACATCCATGCTAAAAGCCAACATTAACCTGTTAAAAATCCATAAACATACATGATACAAAGGCAGCATTGAGTTTGATGTCATAGATTCCATCAGAAAACCTCAGCTACATCACTAAATAAAAGAATTAACTGTAGTAAGACACAATGTTACTGTTGCAGTATCAATATACTATATTGTCAATATCCACATCATGAATACCATAAGAAAATTGTAATATAATATCAACAGTAGGGCTACAATGAATGACTACTTTGATATTTATTATTTAATCAGGTGCTTTATAATCTCCTTTTTAAACATATTACAGAATTTATTCATGTCCTGGAATTAGTTTTTTATGGACAAATCAGTCCAAAGTCAATGACTAATTTTTTCTACTCAAAATAATAATCTAGGGATTTGTTTTCTTCAATGACATGACATTTTAAGCAAAAAAAATTTGATGACATCGATCTGCCTCTTCCTCCCGACAATGTGGCGAAGAGAAACCCTCTCAGAAAGGTAATTTATTTAAAATATTAGGATTTTCAACACTGACAATCAATCTGGACTGGAAAAATACACATTTGTATTTTGGCATATTTGTGCAAGCAGCAATTATATCTTTTTTCTTCAAAGCATAGTAGAAAATAGAAAAAAAAATAATAATATAACATGATTGGTAGTGACTCGAGTGAAATAATTACATGCATGTATAAATGTTTTTAATGTTATATTTTAAATGTGATATTGTATCACACTGTAATACAGTTGTGAGCAGAAGCTGTACCAAAAAACCTTACAGTGTTGATGATACCAAAGTCACATTACACCAATACTTTGTCTTTTAAACTGTAGTACAGAACTTTGTCTCCCCCTTCTGTCATTATAAATTACAGTAATTACAAGAAACATAGCCCTCACTGTATACTCTGGCATCAACGGATAACATATTTGATCCATTTAGTCTGATTACATTCGGAAAGTTTGGCAGATTAAAACTACTTTATTCACATTCTAAATAGCAGAGGGCTGGCTGGAAGTCAGCCAGCTCAGCCGGTGGAAGTGTGATGTGTTCTCCCAGCCAGCCGACACCAGGTTAAAAACTCTTTTATATACCGAAACAGAGAGATTTACCCCCTGGGGGTCACGTGACCTGACTTCTTACCTATGCTCAGGGGCGGCGCGCTGGCTGTGGCAGCTACACTCAGAGGAGGTGTTGGGCTGGCAGGGGGCGTTGTCTCAATTCCGCTTTCTTCCATCATCTTCTCAGCCGTGAACCTTCACTTCAGCTCAGAGTGTAGCTGTAATAAAACGGGTTGACATTAACGGCATACTATCCATATGAAGCAGCAGAAAACCATTGGCTCCCTATTGTGGAAGAACTTTATGGTTCCTGCTGTCCTACAATAGCAAAAACACACTCAGGACATCGTCTTTTTAAGTCGCTGCTCTCAGGTCAGACACACAGGAGGATTAAAACCAGAAAAAGTTGGTTATCCTCTGATAAATGCAATTCTTCGTGCAAATATCAGGTTGTGTAATAGATGAAATAAACAAAATAATCAGTGTGTGTGTGTATGTTTTTTGTTTAGCTTTTTTGCTTGTATATAATTGAAAAACGTCATATTTTTTTAGATTTAGTATTGCTGTTCTGCCTTTTCTTCTTTAGACACTGCAGATTATGCACATTTTAAATTTTCTTGTTATGGAAAAAAAAACAATGATAGAATAAAGTATTTATCCATGACTCCTTTGATGAGGCCTGTTTTAAATGGTATGTTTTTACAAGATGACTATTCAGTTTTTGATAATCTCTCGTTTTACCAGCTTGTTGTTGAGAATAATGATTACTATTTCGTGATTTTGAAACATCATTTTATATATCTGGTGATTTATTTAATCAGTGAACTCCGGCTTGGTGGGTTATAAAAATGTTTCCGTGTTCGACTTGTTCTAAACATTAATTATTTATTTTAAACACGCTTTAACGATGCGTTTTAAACCCGTTTTAAAATCTGCTGCTGGGCTGCATTAACATTACAGATAACCCGAGCTACATGTCTCCATCACGACCAAAACACACACAGCAGCTGTCTGTCTGACTGTGTGTTTGTCAATTACAACAACTTGTAATCTTTTAGACCATTTGCTAAATATATCCAGGGCAGCTGTGCGGCTTTTCTCAGTAATGCCAGCGTTATTCTCTCCTAACCAGCGGCGCTTTGTGAGTTTGTTCGCTTCCACGGACGAGATAACGTTCATTTACAACTCGTCTGTACACGTGTACAAACACACACAGCTCCGACTGAAGGAACACCGCGACTCGGTCTCTCTAAAGGCAACAGCTGCTTAAACCAGAGGCGACGAGTGCCAGTTAAGGAAACTTATGTCTATAATGATATTCAAAGGGGAAAAAAGCTCGACCACTCACCCGCTAGCAGGACTAGCTCAGTACATGAATACAACGCGGACACCCTTTGATGACGTCGCGTTGTTGCCACGTCTGCTCGGTGGTGACGTGACCCTCGCTCCCTTCCCCCGCCCCTACCGGTGTCGCGCTGCGTTCGGCTGCACTCGGAACTCGGAACACTTCAATAATTCCATACTAGCTCTCCTCCCAAACAGGATAAGTTGTGCTGTCTAAGGGTTCAAAGGGAATAGAAACTTACAGAAAACAAATGTGCATTGAATAAATGTTTATTTTTAGTCAAAATCTCAGTATGTTACAGCTATTAATCTTCAATATGATCAATAAAGTACTCTCTATTATACATACATGTCTAATCAGTACATTACAGCAATTAGTAGCAGGCATAAGGTTTAGGTGGATATCAAATATAAAAAAGGTGAAATTAAACTTCAGGTTTTTATTTAATTTCCACCAGGTCGCACATTATATTTGTGAGTATTTGCTCTTAAGGCCACAAGTGATATGCACACCCATAGCATCTTGCTCTGGCTGCAGATTTATGCACCTAATTTCATCCTGACATGATTATGAATGAGACTCATTCTTCAAGGGCTGTTCAACAAAAGAAATAACAGAAACAAGTGCATTTAAATCATACACTGAACTGGAGTAATAACTCAATTGAAAAAAAAACATATATATATAATATTAAAAAATAAAATATTCCACTGTTTAAAATAGCTTATTTAATGTCAAATTAATTTGCATTATTAATTTAGCAAGTGTCTAAAACCGTAAAAAAAATGTTAAGACTTTGTAAATTAAAGTGAGTAAAGAGATGACTCTTCTATCTTTTTTTTTTTTTTTTTTTTTTTTTTTTTTTATAAATGGTAAACTCTGATGACATATTGTTTTTATTCAATAATTATTTCTTATTTTTTCCTATTTCTTTCAGAATGAGGTAAAAATATATAGTTTCTGTTGTGACAGAGCTTCTTATACTCCGAGGTCTGCAGTACAGAAACCACATTGCTTAGTATTGAAAGGTTGGACCAACCTCAACACACACTGCAATCAATGAGCTGTCACAGCAGCCACCTCTTGGATTTTTAACCACTTCTATTTGTGTCACTATGGTACTGGTGCTTCTTGGGGCCAAAAAGGATAAAAGTCTCACCTTACAACAAACAGGTTATAGAGAATTTTGGTCTGGCATATTTTTTATTCTTTAAAACCTTTATATCATCCACTGCATTAAATGTCAAGCAGTGGTGTGATGAGGTTGATTCAAACTTGCAAAGTGAAGCAATTCCTTGACAATGACTTGGGGTAAAAAGTTAAAAGTTTTCTCCTCATCAATGACATTATCATCTGAGAATATTCAAGTTTTTCCTGTACAGACTCATATAAAATCACCTGTCACCTGTCATAATGTGAATAAAATTGATGTCATTTTTTAAGGCATCTCTGCTGTGCTGCTGGCTTGTCATAAAAGTGAAATAAAACTATTTACTGAACAGAGTTCATCTTCTGAACAGCTGATGATTTGCAAAGACTGAAGTGAGTAACCAATGGGTGTTTGGAAACCAGGAGAAAAATACCTTGTGAGTTATTGGATATTTCACCTCCTGCAGGGTAACGTAAATAATGCGAATAAAGAACCAGCCTTTGGTCGAACTGGTCACAACTCATTCACATTTGCAAAAGTAGGTAGCACTAACTTTATATTAAATAGGTCTCTTCATCCATCCACCGTCAGAAAGCCTCTATGTGGATTATCTTTATCTTATCTTAAAATACACCGTCGCCTCTCAGCACTCCCGCATTGTCCCAACGTGTTTATAGATTGACATTTCCAGATACAATGTCCTGATAAAGAGATCGTGTCAGCAGCGTATAGTCCTTCTGAGAGATATCTAGGAAATAGAGTGGATCCTGGGTGGTGTTGGGGTTAAATCCCTCCTGGACCAGCTTCATCTTCTGCTGCTTGAAGGTGGACGTCACATCCAGAGAGGTCTGAAAACACAGGAAGGGATGCGAGTGTAAGAAAGTGAACACTGTCTCCCTTAAAAGAGGCGATGACCCTACCTGTATTCTGAGAAACCGCGGCCAGGCGTACGCCGGGAGGGTTTTGACTAGGTGGCTGTAGAGTTTTAGGCCGTCTAGTTTGTGATCCTGTTTGAGGACAACAGCGGCCATGCCTGCCCGACCTTCATATCCTGCATACATACACAGAGCGAAAAAAAACACAGTCAATGGTAACTATTCACAGTAGATCCATTCTCCTATTTCAATTCTCTATGATACAGCAAAAATGATAGAGGTATTTGTTCCCAATTTATGACTAAATATTATTTAACTCATAAATACAGGTGCCTGCTGGATAATTTAACCATACTAATGCCATAACTTTGGATTATTTGTATTATTTTATGGCTAATTCTTCTTCAAATCAACCAAAAGTATTCTCTATTGCACAAAAAATGTCTAATATTCAGTGCATTACAGCAATTAATCTTCAAGATATCTCGAGAAAATAAATAAAAATGATAAGGAAAATGTTACCTATACCAATATCAGAGATACCACATATTATATATATATTCCACCAGGTCACACATTATATTTGTGACTATTTTCTCTGAGGCCACAAGTGCTATGTTAAGCTTTTACAGCTCATATATTGAAATTGAAAATTAAAAACGAATGTTTAAAACAACCTTTTTCTTTTTCTAGCTGCAGACTTATGCAGACTCTTCCCATAATGCAACAGGACATGTTAGCGTTCAGCGGGACTGAATATGGCAGCGATGACACTCGGATATTAGAACTGACAGACCTGGGACGGTGACTCCATAGACGTTGACCTCCTGGAAATCAAGTTGGCCCAAAACCTCTGAGACCTCTGTGGTGGAAACGTTCTCTCCTTTCCACCTATGGGACACAGAATCAGATGAATTTATTCTGTAGAACAAATAAACACATTCATTAGGCCTGGGTGGTATACGGTTTCATGTAGAATACAGGTGTTTTTGGACGAAGATTATTTGTCTCAATGTACCTGGAAATAAAAAAAATAGATTTGACAATCTGTTAATTAATTACCTAAGAGGTTTTGTAGCAATCAACAAAAGTTGGGGCATTTGTAGAAATCCTTTGCAAGGCTTAATCTAACAGTTTTTTTCAATTAGCCTCCACCTTATTGGTTAAAATAGCCTTTTTCGTAATAGCCTTTTTTTTTTAATTTACCTCTGTCAGTTTAGTTATTACCTTTTTACTATTTAGGGTTTGTCAATGGATTTAAACAGCTTTATTAGCTGTACTTAATTACTGTAATTATTTTAGCTCAATTTAAAACAGTTTAACTGGTTAGATGGAGGATTCTTTGACCTAAGCAAAGTTTGAAGGAGAAAATAATTATTTCAAATAAAAATCATTATTTTTAGTCTTGACTATATTTTCTATTCGTTTTGCAACTTATTTGATAAATAAAAGTGTGTTATATATTTTGCCCCGTCATGCCACAGGCATATGAGAGACTTCGTTAGATCGGTGTCATGACAAACTGTTCCATACACACAGTAACCTGCAGGTACCTGAAGGTGTCTCCGATCCGGTCGCGGAAGTACAGGAAGTCCCTGTGGTCGTGCAGGAGGAGGTCTCCCGTGTTGAAGTAGACGTCGCCAACCTCAAACACATCCCTCACCAGCTTCTTCTCAGTCTGGACTTTGTTCCCGGCGTAGCCCAGGAACTGGTTCATCGCTGTCAGGGGGGCCACCAGGATCCCCGGCTCGCCTGCTCACGGGGCCGACATTCAAACCGTCAGACTGTCTCTTCTTCTGCACATATGGCCGCGTGCGGACAAAACGACTTCACCACGACAGTCCCGTGATTCATTTACCTATTTGCGCCCGTAAGCATCTTCCACCGTCTGTCCGTAATGGCTCGTATGTTTGTGCGTCATATCTCAAGAGCTCGAAAGGCATAGAAAGCTGAAACAGAAGAGTAGTTATGACTTCATCAGCTGCTCCTTCAATAAATACATTATCTTTTGTATTAAAACTTCTTAATATTGTCATATTATTTTGCATTATTATACATTTGTAATGTTGGGAGTAGTTTGATCAGCCCAAAGCCCAAAGATATTCAGGTCATCATCATGTTCAACAAAGATAAGCTGATTAATCACAACTGTTGATCATCAAATCAATGAACTGACTATTCATGAAGGCTGGGACAAAAAATGTATTTTGCAATTAGGGCTGGACAATTTTTTTATTGCAGTAATTGAGTTTCCTGAAATCAATAGCATTGTTATAGGCAAAATCCAAGAATCCAAGAGTTCAAAACTTATTCTATATTTGTTACCCAAGCACTTTTAACATTAGCATTTTTTTACAGCAGAAGTTAATTGATTTATTTAGTGTAAATCTCAACTTAATTTAACACACACACCCTCACACACTGTCCAGGAAGCTACTGTGTATGTGATGCCTGACCTTGTTGAAGTAGCTGGCCCTCCCGATGGGCCCTGCTTCATCGGTGTAGTTGAGGAAGCCGATGCTTGCCTCGGTCAGCCCGTAGCCCTCGCGGATCCTGATCCCGCCAAAGCGTGTGACGAACGCCTGCCACACGTCTGACCTGAGCCCGCTTCCTGCGGCCAGACGTACACGGTGCGCTCTCTCCTCTGGAACCTGTAGGGGGGAACAGAAGACGTTAAATCATGTGTGTCTCTGTGTGTGTTTTGTCCTGCATGCATTGAGCAGAGCTTTGTAAAAGCCCCATAGTACTGACAATACAACTGGGGTGGGGCTCATTACCACAATAATTAAGTTAACCCTCTATTGGATAGCGTTGTCATATGGCAACATTTACTTTGGCCCAATATTACTAAAAAGGCAACGCTATGCAACAGAGGCTAAATAAAGGCATTTGGAGTGCTGTATTGTGTGTAAAATGCTTTATAAAGTATCATGATTTAGCTATCATTGTCTTTTCAGTTTAAAAAAGAAAAGTCTTGCCCAAAAAAATCTGTGCAGCTTTATTGTCACCACTGAGGCCTGTAGGGGTTGCTGCTGTGTCTTTAAAACTCAAGTCTAGAATGTCATAAATCAAGAGGAAGACAGTGATTTTGAGTCCCTACTGCGGGCTGGTTGAGCAGGTATCGGCAGAGCTCCCCGATGTACTGCACCACCGTCACGTTGTGCTGCACACAGTCCTTCCAGAACTGGCTGGCAGAAAACTTCTTCTTCAGGACACATGTTGCACCTGCGGTCCGAAAGAAAAAGATCGAGGAGAGGATGATATGCCGGGGAATACCCGGGGCTTCCCATGCATGCCGAATGTCCGACAATGACAATATAATTCTATATAGATGGAGCTGTGGCAAGAAAAGCCCTCTGGTGTGTTCGCCTGTTATGTGAGGAAGTGAGAATTCCTTATAGGCCTATAAAAAGGAAATCCGTGGTTGTATTGGTTTCCTCCAGCATTTGCCCTGGATTGCACAGTGTGCAGAGTATGAATGGTGTGTGATAAATTGAGTGCTTGTCAGGATTATAGTCATTGTGCTGCCACAGTCTCAGAGCTGCAGTTAATTTTGTGGGAAAGAAACAGCGAACAGTTATATAAGGACGAATGTGGAAATGCAGTATCATATTATTACTGGCTTCACCAAACTTTGGAGGATGGGAGGCAAACAGGATTATCACACATTTGTCATGGAATTGGCACTTTGAACACAAACGGCAACATTTTATGATCATACTAGCTTATTACTGTTGAATGTTTTATTCTGATCCCTGATGTCATTTTTTTATTCACATACATATAATGTCAGGCTCATTTACCCATGTAATCTGTCATTTGTATCAATTTACATGTGTAGGCAGGTAAACTGCAAACATTACTGACCCTGGGCCTAAAGCAGGAGGTGCATGTACAGTATAAACTGTATTTTGGAGTTGACAGCAACAGATTCCAAATGCTTTAAATCAACTTCTGAACTCTGTATCAGTTTATTGCAGTTGAGATATGAGATGAAGGTATAACACACATTCAGCCATGAACAGCTGAGCAACCGATTGTCCGATTACTTATTTCCTTCAGAAAGGGCATATAGAAATTACTGTAGTTCCTACATTGTTCACCTTATTTGGGTCTAAATACTTACAAATTTAAGCTGAAAGTTTGCACATACAACACACCTTGTTATATTTCAAATCTAATGTCGTGGTATACAGAGCCAACTCTTATGGAAATACTTATGGCCCTGACTCTAGATGAGGTTTAAACACAAACTCGGATGATGATGCAACAACCTGATCTGATTTCACAATTAACACCTCTGAATATCTTTACATGTTGGATCTTGTTTGTCTACACAAAGAGTAATAGTTTACTTTTTTTTGGGGGGGGGGGTGACTTGTGGGTGGAGCTTTTTCCAGAGGAACTAGTTTTACCAGAGTTATTGAGAATTGCACTCATGTAAACTATATTTTTTTCTACAGCAACTGAGCTTTGTTTCTGCTGCTTCAGAGCTCAGTCCAATTACTTTTATATGTAGACAGATCAGCTGCTCTTACCCAGTTGTATGCAGCCACCGATGCCCAGCAGTGAGGCGGACATGTGGTAAAGAGGAAGAGTGATGTAGATGATGTCGTCTGACGTGGCGCCGCACATTTCGAAGAAGGCCATACTCGCAACGGCTTTCATGTGGCCCACACGGGCTGCTTTAGAGAGACCTGAACGGACAGCCATGTGGTGTTAGACTTTATACTTTTCTTTCTTAGTCAACAAATCTGTGCAGAGTCAAACCGGACATTAAACCGATCCACTTACAGTGTGTGTGTGTGTGTGAAAACACAAA
Organism: Eupleurogrammus muticus; assembly: GCA_036785175.1. Lineage (NCBI taxonomy): Eukaryota > Metazoa > Chordata > Actinopteri > Scombriformes > Trichiuridae > Eupleurogrammus > Eupleurogrammus muticus. The sequence goes on along the minus strand of JAYKQN010000013.1, from coordinate 11,496,934 downwards.
TTTGTACCAAAACACTGATATATATGTATATATATATATATATATATATATATATATATATATATATATAACATTCCATTCTTTGTTGTAGAGTAATAAAGCTTTTAAACTATTTAAAACACATAACTGACATGTTTCAAATAGATTTGGGACAAAAACAGAGCTCTACATCACAGAAATATTAGACACATCAGACTGTGGTTGCACACACACACACACACACACACACACACACACACACACACACACACACACACACACACACACACACACGATACTTAGATCAGTTCAAGGTTGGTTTGGATCCACACATGAGATCTGTTAACAGTAAAAAAAAAAATTATTACTACCTCCAACAAGAATGTTATGTTTTTGCCGGCATTTGTCCGTCTGTTTTTTAGCAAAATACTTTATTAACTCTTGGCCAGATTTTCACCAAAGTTTCAGCAAATGTTAGGAACAGTACCGTAAACAGATGATTAGATGATTGAGTTTTGGTAATGATCTATTCAACTATAGGATAACATTGGGGAGGAGTCGGAGGGAATCTGTGCTCTCAGAGTGCTTTTCTAGTTATTATTAATAATATTTATATCTCATGAGAAGAGTAACTCTACTCTGTCTAACAGCATCTCTTCTGACACAATACACAATAGCATAGACATGCTTCATCTGTGTGTCGACCAGATGGTTAATTCAAGCATTGTATATTACTGGATATGAAATGCATTAATAAAATTACCTTGCAAAACAAATTGTAGTGACTTATTGTATAGTAGATAGACAGTGATACATGTGCAGTGTGTAGCAGCTGCTCATCTGTACCTGTGGTGCCCGAAGTGAAGATGAAAAGGAAGTTTGACTTGATGTCGACTTTCGGAAGGTCGCTCAAGTTTTCTGCAGACGCGCGTTCCACCTTGTCGAGTAAAGTGTTGGGACCCTCAGAGGACGACGAGTGATCGGCCAGCCACACAGCCACGCCGTTCTCCTTCAGCTCGGGCAGCACCTCCTCCACTGAACGCGCCAAATCTGGATGGCAGAGGAAGGCAAGTCACCCCGGTGCCGCTTGGACCGGCCAGTGAACAAGAGCACACACCGAGCTGTTAGTTCATCTCTACGGTCTGTTTAGAGCGGCAGCCGTGCCGGGGTACCCAATATAGCCACATCTCCTCAGAACGTCGCAGAATCATTTCAGTAGTCCTCCTTGAAAACTGTTGGGACTTTCAAAAATAATTATCTGGTGAGACATCATCTCACCGCTGTAGTCGGGACACAAATGATAATGTGAAGCTGAAGATGGATTCTTGCCTTATTTCATCAATTCATATGTAGTCAAACTGTTTTTCTTTCTTTGTATTTCTATCATGTGAACGTGTTCAAATGTTTTAGAATTAAAGGTGCTATATAAATAAAGGTATTATTATTACGTAGTACTTTTAAGTCATTATTTAACATCCTGAGCATACAATCATCTTCATAAATATAAATATTTTAGATAAGCTCCCCAAAAGCAAGAGTAAATTATATACTGCTAGTTATTAAAGCATCAGTAATGATAACATTCCTTTTTTTTTTTTTCTTTCTGTTTGATTTCAAAGTGTAATTATCCAATAATTGTATTTTTTTTATTACACTGCTATATATATATATATATATATATATAGTTTTTTCTTGATGTTTTTTTCACTCACTTGCTCTTTCTTCATATTAATTTCAACACTTGTGACATGCAAAAATCAATTAAAATTCTACATATATTATACATGTGTATTATGTTAATAAGTCCATTGTTAACATAATACGCATTGATGTTGCAAAAGCCATTTTTTTTAATTCTTTCTTGATTTTATTCTAGTATTTTTCCTGCTTTTACTTCAAGTGAAACATTTTTTGTAGAATATTTCTTTCTGCTCTCTTATCATGTTCCCTTTGTAACTGATGACTGTGTACCATGAATGCGTAGATGTGGCCGAGGACTGTACTAACAACAGATTTCTGTATGTGTATGTGCATCTAAAGCCTTATCTTCCTGCTTAAACAACACTGATGTGAATCTGAATGTGTGTAGAACTGCAGCCACTCCCATCGGTGTTAAAGGGGAGTGTCAGCAGCAGGAAACATGTACTGTAACAGTTCATGTTCAGGTGTGGCACTCAAGTTATTCTAGGATGAGCATTGTTGTAATACTAGGCAGAAGTCAGCATGACAGACAGATGTGTTGTCCACCGCCAGGACCTGGTGACCCATGCACACTGATATCACAGTGATAAAGGCATTACGTACCGGAATTCCTGCTTCCAGATTTCCTGTCAAATTAGGCAACAGTTCGATCATCCATCGATCATGCACTAAACAGGAAAATGCTATACACACACGTGCAAGACACATTCTAGGCCAGTAGTCTTTAAAGTGGCGAGGTAGGGAATCATTTATTTTCACTATAATCCCATCCATATGTAACAAAATGACAAGTGGACTGCCATAGTTGAAAAAAATTTACTTCATTTAATGTATTTCTTTCCTATTATTTGTGTACTATATTCCCTTTGCACATGGATTTATTCAATATCACATTTTAGCATTCATATTGATATTGGTATTGGTTATAATCTATATTGAGGTGAAGATAAATGGTGGAATTAATACATAAATAAATAAGAAACAAAATGGAAAATTCAAATAAATAGTCAAATACATAGTTATGAATTATGGAATGCGAACTTAAGTAACTATGGACATTTACTGGTTCATTTATTTGTGCACTGAGTCATTCATTTTCAGTTCTGAGTTCTTTTTTTTAACTTTTTAAGGGTCCTTGACGTAGAAAAGTTTAAGCCACTGTTCTAGAAGCCACAGGTGCAGGATTTTAACATGTCCTATACAGCACAGGGGAGTCAGGCTTCAGGAATAAAGCGGAGGCAAACTCTCAAAGTGCTGCAAAAGTGCAGCGGAGGAGGAGGAAGAGGAAGAGGAGGAGGAGGAGGATGTTACCTGCGCCAACCAGCAGCGTCCTGGCTCCGCAGCTGCGGACGCAGTGGAGCAGAGCTCCGGCTTTAACGTGGACGTTGAGGAACGCGACTTCGCAGCCCAGCTTGCACAGCCCGAGCCACGCGCACACGAAGTCCGGCTCGTTGCTCATCCACAGGGCGACGACGTCCCCCGGTTTCAGGGAGCCGTCCGTCCGGAACGCGTTGGCGAACCGGTTACTCCTCCTGTCCACGTCCCGGTAGGTCAGGCTCCGCTCCTCGAAGAGAATGAAGGGCTTGTCCGGGTCCGTCGTCGCCCGCTGGAGGAAGCAGTCGAGGTACGTGAGGACTCCCCGCCGCATGCGGGCGCGCAGCCTCTTCCTGTACCTCCGCAGCTTCAAGTAGTACGCCAAGTCCTGCCAGAAGAAGGGATACGTGGTCCTCTGGTAGAGCAGGAGAGCCAGCAGTCCGGCTAACACGCTGCCAAACACCGCTATCATCTTCGGAACGGGAACGGCGCTCACGCACTGCTCCGAAACTTCGGATAAGTGGCCTCAGTCAGTGGAAGCCGCTCATTAGCCGGTGGAGGAGAGGCAGCCAATCAGCTGCGAGCAGCCAGAGCAGCGCTGTGTGCATTTAACAGGGACGCACGTGCGTGTTTCAGGGGTTAGGACCGGGGTGCCCCCCCTCGCCGACGTCCTTACAAAAAAAATATTCTTCATCCCTGCATGAATATTTTTTTTTATGTGTCTCAAAACACCTTATTATTCCTCAAGTTAACAGAGTCTACGTTAATTCAACAAACTTTTTAAAGAAAAAATGTGTTTTTTCTGCTTCCTGCAGTTTCTCCAAGACATGTTCAAAGACCATGTCTTGGAGAAACTGCAGGAAGCAGAAAAAAAAAAAAAAGACCCCCCTCCCCGAACCGCCACCTTAACGTGGTGGAGGGGTTTGAGCACCCGAATGATCCTGGGAGCTATGTTGTCGGGGGCTCTATGCCCCTGGTAGGGTCACCCATGGCAAACAGGTCCTGGGAGACGGGTCTGACTAAGAGCGGTTCAGAAGCCCCACATGTTGAAGAAGACAACAACAAGGCCAGTTACGTCGCCCGGACTGGCGTCACCGGGGCCCCACCCTGGAGCTAGGCCTGGGGTGGGTGCTCGGCAGCGAGCGCCTGGTGGCCGGGCCTTTTCCCACGGGGCCCGGTCGGGCCCAGCCCGAAGAAACGACGTGGGGCCGTCCTCCCGTGGACCCACCACCTGCGGGAGGAGCCATGGGGGGCGGGTGCGGAGAGATTCGGGTGGCAGTCGAAGGCGGGGACCTCGGCGACCGGATCTCCGGACATGGAGACTAGCTCTGGGGACATGGAATGTCACCTCGCTGGGGGGGAAGGAGCCTGAGCTTGTGCGGGAGGTGGAGCGTTACCGGCTAGATATAGTCGGCCTCACCTCCACGCACAGCTTGGGCTCTGGAACCCATCTTCTTGAGAGGGGTTGGACTCTCTATTTCTCTGGCGTTGCCCGCGGGGAGCGGCGGCGAGCTGGTGTGGGCTTGCTCGTTGCCCCACAGCTCAGCCGCTGCGTGTTGGGGTTCACTCCGGTGAACGAGGGGGTCGCGTCCCTGCGCCTTCGGGTCGGGGACAGGTCTCTCACTGTTGTGTCGGCCTACGGGCCAAACAGCAGTGCAGAGTACCCGGCCTTCTTGGAGTCCCTAGGAGGGGTACTAGATAGTGCGCCATCCGGGGACTCCGTTGTTCTCCTGGGGGATTTCAACGCCCATGTGGGTAACGACAGTGACACTTGGAGGGGCGTGATTGGGAGGAACGGCCTCCCCGATCTGAACCCGAGCGGTGTTTTGTTATTGGACTTCTGTGCTAGTCACAGCTTGTCCATAACGAACACCATGTTCGAGCACAAGGGTGTCCATCGGTGCACATGGCACCAGGACACTCTAGGCCGGAGGTCGATGATCGACTTTGTCATCGTGTCATCTGACCTCCGACCGCGTGTCTTGGACACTCGGGTGAAGAGAGGGGCTGAGCTGTCAACTGATCACCACCTGGTGGTGAGTTGGATCCGCTGGCGGAGGAGGAAGCCGGACGGACCTGGCAGGCCCAAGCGTATTGTGAGGGTCTGCTGGGAACGACTGGCGGAGCCCTCTGTCAGGGGGGTCTTCAACTCCCACCTCCGGGAGAGTTTCTCCCTGATCCCGGGGGAGGTTGGAGACATGGACTCCGAGTGGGCCATGTTCTCCACCTCTATTGTTGATGCGGCTGCTCGTAGCTGTGGTCGTAAGGTCCGTGGTGCTTGTCGCGGCGGCAATCCCCGAACCCGGTGGTGGACACCGGAAGTAAGGGATGCCGTCAAGCTGAAGAAGGAGTCCTATCGAGCCTTGTTGGCTCGTGGGACTCCTGAGGCAGCTGATGAGTACCGGCGGGCCAAGCGTGCTGCGGCTCGGGCGGTCGCAGAGGCAAAAACTCGGGTTTGGGAGGAGTTCGGGGAGGCCATGGAGGAGGACTATCGGACGGCCTCAAGGAGATTCTGGCAAACCGTCCGGCGCCTCAGGAGGGGAAAGCAGTGCTTCACCAACACTGTTTACAGTGCGGGTGGAGAGCTGCTGACCTCGACTGGGGATGTTGTCGGGCGGTGGAAGGAGTACTTTGAGGATCTCCTCAATCCCACTGTCACGTCCTCCGAGGAGGAAGCAGAGACTGGGGACCCAGGGGCGGACTCGTCCATCACCCTGGCTGAAGTCACTGAGGTGGTTGGCAAGCTCCTCGGTGGCAAGGCTCCGGGGGTGGATGAGATCCGTCCTGAGTACCTCAAGTCTCTGGATGTTGTGGGACTGTCTTGGCTGACACGTCTCTGCAACATCGCGTGGCGGTCGGGGACAGTACCTGTGGAGTGGCAGACCGGGGTGGTGGTCCCTCTGTATAAGAAGGGGGACCGGAGGGTGTGTTCCAATCACAGGGGAATCACACTCCTCAGCCTTCCCGGTAAGGTCTATTCCAGGGTGCTGGAGAGGAGAATCCGACCGATAGTCGAACCTCGGATTCAGGAGGAGCAGTGTGGTTTTCGTCCCGGTCGTGGAACACTGGACCAGCTCTATACTCTCCATCGGGTCCTCGAGGGCTCATGGGAGTATGCCCAACCAGTCCACATGTGTTTTGTGGATCTGGAGAAGGCATTCGACCGTGTACCTCGTGGTGTCCTTTGGGGGGTGCTCTGGGAGTATGGGGTCCGGGGCTCTTTGCTAAGGGCTGTCCGGTCCCTGTATGACCGGAGCAGGAGCTGTGTTCGCATTGCCGGCAGTAAGTCAGACCTGTTCCCAGTGCATGTTGGACTCCGCCAGGGCTGCCCTTTGTCACCGGTTCTGTTCATTATATTTATGGACAGAATTTCTAGGCGCAGCCAGGGGCCGGAGGGGGCCTGGTTTGGGAACCACAGGATTTCATCTCTGCTGTTTGCAGATGATGTTGTCCTGATGGCTTCTTCGAGCCAGGACCTGCAGCGGGCACTGGGGCGGTTTGCAGCCGAGTGTGAAGCGGCTGGGATGAGAATCAGCTCCTCCAAATCCGAGGCCATGGTTCTCGACCGGAAAAAGGTGGTTTGCTCTCTCCGGGTGGGTGGTGAGTCTCTGCCCCAAGTGGAGGAGTTCAAGTATCTCGGGGTCTTGTTCACGAGTGAGGGAAGGATGGAGCGTGAGATTGACAGGCGGATCGGTGCAGCGTCTGCAGTGATGCGGTCGCTGTATCGGTCCGTTGTGGTGAAGAAGGAGCTGAGCCGGAAGGCGAAGCTCTCGATTTACCGGTCAATCTACGTTCCTACCCTCACCTATGGTCATGAGCTTTGGGTAATGACCGAAAGGATAAGATCGCGTATACAAGTGGCTGAAATGGGCTTCCTCCGCAGAGTGGCCGGGCGCACCCTTAGGGATAGGGTGAGGAGCTCGGTCACACGGGAGGAGCTCGGAGTAGAGCCGCTGCTCCTACACATTGAGAGGAACCAGCTGAGGTGGCTCGGGCATCTGCTCAGGATGCCTCCTGGACGCCTCCCTAGGGAGGTGTTTTGGGCATGTCCCACCGGGAGGAGGCCCCGGGGAAGACCCAGGACACGCTGGAGGGACTATGTCTCTCGGCTGGCCTGGGAACGCCTTGGGGTCCCACCGGAGGAGCTGGAGGACGTGTCCGGGGTGAGGGAAGTCTGGGAGTCCCTGCTTAGACTGCTGCCCCCGCGACCCGGCCCCGGATAAAGCGGAAGACAATGGATGGATGGATGGATGGATGGATGTTCAAAGACCCTCAGGAAATCCCAGTATTATCACCTAAGAGCAGAATCAGAGCCTGAACTTAAAAACCTTTGTAGGCGTTCAACAAGTACCCGAATAGTTTCTCTATATCTGGTTATATTCTGCATTGTGCAAGTGAACCAAGCTATGCTCTCCCATAAGTCACTGGAAGGAGGTTTAACATTGGAATGTTTAAAATAGGTGAGGAAAATACCATGTCACATGTTCAGGTTTGACAGTTGTGTGGTTTAATGTTAAGTGGGCAGGAGTCAGCATATAGTCTCTTCTTATTAGACTTCCTATTATGTAAAGGATGCAATTTCACCACTATTTTGTTGTTGATTATTATATAGAATTACAATTAAGGATTGGAAACATCTCTCAGCTGCCTGGCGAATGGGGGACAAATGGACAACATTGTCAAAAACTCTGGGATTGTGACCCTGTTTAGCATGGTAATGTAATTTGATGATAAAAATAGGTAAATATTGTTGGATATAATGACATCATAGCAGATAAAAGATTCATCAATTTTTTTCAAACTTAAGTTTAAATGTATAAGCATTATTACAGTAAGCATTATTACAGTAAAAATGTATATTTTTAAATTAAAAATACATTATACAAACTGCAGCCTGAAGAAAATCTGCTAAATGCGAATAAACTTATTCTGACATTAGTATGTTGTAAAATGTACAAAATATATTTAAATTAAAGGGATTAGCCAGAATTAAATGTAATAATATTAATTTTGCACTCTGAGAATTGATCGCAACTGTTGATATATATTCTAGTAGTATATCTTTAGATTCAATCATTTTGGTAACAATGGTAAAGAAAAGATGTTTTAGCATGATTTCAAGAAAAAATGTTTAACTATATGTGCTCCATATAGCACATACAGTTGCTATATGGAGCACATATAGTTAATTGCACTTTATGCTATTAAGTTTGAAAAAATAAACAAATTCCACAGACACAGTTTCATCAATATTATGTCTTTTTATTTAAAAGCATTTGCACAAACAGCACTATAATGAAAAACAAAAAAACTAAAAAGTGTAATAGATAGAATCCAATGGGGATGGCTAAACTGTCAACTTATAAGGGAACAAATGTGCATAAATGATTCTACTTCCCACTAGAGGAATAAAGGCGTGGTTAGAGCCTGAAAACAGATGATTTTAATGTATTTGTTATTGATCATATCTTTTTAGTGGTCATCTAAACACACTGAATTTTGACAGGTGGGAAAGGAAGAAGATTACATAAGAAACACAGTGTCAAAATTGTTCTTGTTTCAACCAAATGTTCCATTTTTCAGTTCTAGAAATAAGACACTGGGTGATGTTTACATTTTTACACCAGAGCAGATCCAACTATATACATTATTTTACAGACTTTCAAATAGGCTCAAAATAGTTTAAGACTTTTTTTTTTTACTATTGAGGCCAGAGTACAGGAAAGACAAAACACGTACAATCATTCTCAATCAATCATAAAGCATATTTTTTTCTGAACAAGTTCCTGTGTGTGATAATGTGGTGTTAATTACAGATTATTAAAGTCAACTCTTCCAGTTTCAGTTAATCCTCACACAAAGCCAAGGTCCAGCTTAAAGCTTAAATCTTATTAGATATGTTGAGCTCTTTAAATTGCACAGCAATAAAGATCAGCAAACGTTTTATTAACTATTTTAAAGATGATTTACTCTTTGTGAAACTGCACTAGATGTAATGATGTTGTATTGGAATTGTCAATCTCAGTGAACATATTTTGTTGGGTTTTTCATTGTAAATGTGGGAACTTTCCACACGGGAGTTCATGAATTCCAACTGTGGAGCGACACTGCAGCAACTTCACATGAGCTCCAGTTCTTCCTTTGTTCTTTATTTCCTGGAACTAAATGTGGCCTGTGTTTTCCGCCATTGATAGGACCACTGCTTGGGCGAAAACAAAAAAAAGGCCACACCACAGCACACAACTAAGCACTCATTTTAAGTAGTGTTTCAAAATAATTTGCAACCGGTTGCAAGCTGTATTATCATCCAAGATGGCGGCAAAAGGCCGTCACATCAGATTTAGTTTCTAATGTTTGTGGATTGAGCATATAAACATCTTAATTAAGGAAGAAAATTAACAATTATTGACCCCTTTTCCTTTGTTTCTGTCCTGAAAGTCCACTCCTGTTGTTTTTCCATTTAAATGTGTTGATCTGAAACATGTCTCTTTGTTAAATACAGCGGATATACGAGGAAGAACCTACAGTAGTACCAAAGCTTCACAAGGTCCTTAAAAAATCAGGGTGTGTTCATATAACAAACATGGCAGTTTTGACATTGCAGTGGAAACAAAAAAAAATAAAAGACTGATAAGGTTGTGTTCCTGTGGTGGAAAATAGCCTCAAGTGCCTCCTGAACAGCAGCATTGTGCTGAATCTACACATTTGGATAAAACTCCTGAATATGTTTTGTGGTGAAAACTCTCACCATGCTGCGTGCGCTGCCTTTTCTCATCTCATATTCTACACAATGTGTTTGATAACACTCCATTCATGCAACACATTGAAAAACGTACTCAGTACATCAGCACAGTGGGCAAAAACAAAGAAACCAAAAAGAGAATTCATTCAACTTATTTTCAGTGTGATGCCACAAGAAAAAAAAAGAACATAGAGGGAAAAAATAGTCACTTTTGAGAAATCATGATGAGACATCTGGCATTTTATACATGACATGATCAATTAAGCAACTCATTGTGAAATTTCTCATTGTGAAAATATATTTTGCTGCATCCTTGCAGCATGGACCTGTAGGCTAAACCCTGTCATGGTGACACATTTAGCAAACACCAATTTGAAGGTTTTATTATCAGAAAATCACAGGTAATTATATTAATGTGTCAAGATAAGTGCTTGAAAGTTGGGATTTGCATTAGGGAAGACTAACAGACAAAGAAACATGCTGCACTGCCTGACCAGGGGATATAAGGGAGCCACTGAATTTAACACTAAACCAGAACCTAATGTTAACGCCATGCCTGTGTGATTCACACCAGAACGTAGCCACACCAGCAACAGGTCTTGTGCGTTATTTCACTTCCCAGCTGTTAATAGGACCAGGTTTTTCTGGATGTTGGTGACCATACCGGGAACAGGGAGTTTCTTGCCATTGTATAAATTGACAAATATCATATGTGTAATTCATTGCACAAAATTACTCTTACGGGTATTACTTTTTTTTTACCATATATTGTCAAATGAGTTCCAATAGGAAGAGATGCTCTATTATCCGGATACAGATTGCATGGTAATACAAGGCTGAAATGGAGTCACAGTAAACCTGGTCCTTATGGGACACCTGGGGGTTTAGGTAAAACAGACTGCAATATTTAAAAGAGATAAATTAATTATAAAGACCTATACAAAAATATGTAAACAAAGTATTACTGAAAACAAAGTACACACTGAGCACAAATAACTATACAAGTACTACTATATGGAAGAAAATCCAGGTCAGTGATGGAGTTGATCCTTCACACTAAGCAGTATGATGCTGTTCACTGTGTGATACATGAGTTGTGACTATATTTAGATGATTAACTGAAAATTAAATAATCTGAAATTAGTGGTAAATGACCTAAAACAAAAAACAAAAAAATACTGTTACAATGAGATGGGGCTTCGCTCTGCTGCAGAACTTTGACCTACACCGATTAAAAAATAATGTGTTTAAATGGCACTTGTAGCTTTGGTTAATTCATCTGTCTGACTACATCTGATATCAAACTTTGACATCAAAAAACACTGTCAGCAGCTTGAGATCTGCTCTCCTCCACCGAACACAAACTTTCATTACAAACATCTAATCTTTGATACGTTTGCTAATACTCAATCAAATTAGCCACTTCCTAATACTGTTGTTACAAAAATAGAGATTTTATTGATATTGAATGTTATATGAAAAAAAGGCCTCAGAATGCCTCACACAAGTTGCTTGTCAGATTGTCGGTCAGCGTTTGAAACAGCTTTTCTGATGCACAAGCTGACCAGTCACCTCCACTTCCTGCAGCGATCGTGCGGGCGCAACAGGATGGAACGTGTTTCCTCCAGTGGGGGTCGGACAACATATCGTTGCAAACTGCTTGGTTTGGAATTTTACTCTGAGGCGCTTCTAAATCCCAGACGTGTGGAATGGCCGAAGAAAGACTTCATCGCAGTTTTAAAAAAAATGCTGTAGAAAACAACAGCCGTATCTCGAAACTAGCCTCCATGGTCTTGCATACGATATACCCACTTTGTTCAAAAAAAAAAGAAAAAAAAAGTCATAATACATAATTACAATGATAAGAGTCAACGTATAACAGCTGTGAAAGGAGTGGATGTATGGAGTGGGTAGAAAGTGTGCCTGTTTGTGGAGCTGTGGGTTAAGTGTGTGATCTGCTCCCTGCATCAGGTCTCTGCGCGGTTCATTCCGCGTCCAGGTCCTGGTCCTCCCAGGTGGGACTCTCTCTGGCCGGCAGCAGGTCGTAGTGACACGGGATGTGGCTGTTTTTTGGTAGATCGTACGGGTCCTGGCTGAACTGCACGTGGCTGCCGCTGTTTCCGGAGGAGTGGACGGTGCTCACGGTCGGCTCTGAAATCAAACCAGGTGGCAAGGATTCAAGTATTGTATATAATATTTGTGTCTTTTTTTTGTGTTTCGCGTTGTGTAATCTCAGCAGCAGCAGCTCTGGCCAGTAGATACTGTAAGAATCACACATATTCATTTATAGAGCAATGCAGACTGATTGCATGGAACATACTGAACTCAGATGCAGTCTCCATCAGAGACACGGATACAAATAATATAGCCATAATGTATTTTAATGGTGCATGTTTTGTTAAATGACCAAAACTTGCTTCTTGTTGGTTTCTTGATATTCAAAACTCCTTTTGTACCATTTTTGCTTTAAATCCTGATTTTGTTTGATTTACACTATCTGGTAAGTTTTTAGGGTTACGCCATATGACATATGACATTGTCCAATAAATGTCAGGGATGTAAAATACTGTACAGCCACGTTTAAAAAAAAAAAAAAAAAAAAAAAAAGTAATGGAGAGCCCTGTGCCGTAAGACATCTAGCTATCTACTGAACTAAATATCTATGTATATCTATGGATCACCACAGTGTGTGTGCTTAACTAGATCTTAATCTCCCTGTATTTTTTTCACAATAGTGCCCCATCTTACAGGTTTATTAAGGTGAGCTACTAACTGGATGAACCTTTTTATTTCATATCAGTCATATTGGTAAATAAGCAGGATTGGCCTGATATGAGCATTTTTTTTGTGGCAGTCATCCTTTCAATGGCAGAGCAACGTTGGAAATGACTGAGCGGAGAACATCAATGAAACTCCTCACCAACTTCATAGACATTCCTGTTGTTGGTCGGGCTGCTGTTGCTTATCTCAGCGTACGGCGAATCCCGTCGGGCCGGCGACTTCATCTCCACGTAGCCGCACTCCGTGTTCTTGACGGTCAGGAGCGGGGGGTCCTTTATTGTGGCGTACGGATTTTCAGAACTGTTGAGGGAGCAGGAGCTGGCGTGATAGGGCGTGCCCTTCACTAGATCTGGACAACATGTACATAGGAGCCGAGATGAATACAAACAGCATTAAACGTGATCTGTTTAGCTTTCGTGTGTAGATTTCTAGAAACCTACCGTGTAAAGATTTCCCCATGTATCTCCTGTCAATTCCATAGGCTCCTGGTGGGGAGGAAATGAAAAAACTTATGAGTGGCTCTAGATTAAGATGAAATTGGAAAAAAAGTGCACTTAATATAATCCTTAATTAAGAGATTGGGTCACCCTAAAGGGCACCCTAAAGCAAGTGTGAGAGTTTTACACTTTCAATTTGTGTTCAAGCCCTAATAATAATAATTATTATAATAATAATAATAATAATAATAATAATACAAGTGAAAAGGAAAGCAGATGGCTTGAGTCTTGTAGGGTTATATTAATAAAACCATTTATTTATCTCAGGGACATGGACTCAAATAAAGAAAGCTTTTAGAATCCTCTAAACACTACAGATTATGATCTATAGTGGGATTGTGGGATAGAGGCTTACTATCATTTAGCCTTACCCAGTTCATTGAAGTGGTCCAGATGTTTCCAGTCTGCAGGCAGAGTGCCAGGGTGGTCAGTGGTTCTCTTTCTCTGCTCCGCATTCTTCAAGCTCATAAACAGCTGGTTATTCTTGGCCTAAAATGCACAGTTAAAGAGAGACATACAGGTCATCACCTCTTACACGATTCGTTCTTCTTCTCACATCTCTTTCTTCTGAAAAAACATTCTGCTGCCGTACCTTTCCATAAGGAGTGTTGTTCACGTGTGGCGGGCTCATGCACTGGGTGAGTGAGTGGTAACTCGGGTTGGAGAAATAGTTGCTGGGATGAGCCTCACACGTTGGCGGATGAGCGTCTGAAACATACACAAGATGGAAATAACTTTGAGTCGATTCATGTTGAGACCCGGAATTAAAAGCAACCTGTGAAATTGTCATTGGGAACCATCATTGGGAAGTTTTGAAGTAGTTTCACACGCACAATCAAAAAAAAAAAAAAATCACATTTTAGGAGAAACGGCTGTTGGCCTGACCTAACAACTACTGTACCTGTGATGGTGTAATCAGCCGTTACCCTCATAGCGGGAGTGTAGGTCACCGCCGGCATGGCGGGCTCTTTGCCCTTCTGCTTCTTCCTATAGATGATGAAGAGGAGGAGGAGGAAGAGCACCAGCAGCACCAGCACAATGATCCCTGCGATGGCTCCGATCTGGTAGGTGTCCACGTGCATGGCCGCACTGGTCAGACTGTTGAGGCTGCCCACCACCACCACACCTGCTGCAGGAGGAGGACGAGGAGGAGGAAACACAAACAGTCTGTTGAATGAGTAATAGTATGGACACTAAACTCTCACTGTCAGCAATCAAAAACCCTGCTGCTGACATGTTTTTCATCCCTCTCTTTTTACTGCATGTGGCCCCCCATAACAGTGTTGGGTATATTACTTTGGAAAGGAATTAGTTATAGTTATTAGTTAAAAAGTCTCAGAGGGACTCCACTAAAAAAGTAACCAGAGAAGGAAGTATTGTGTTACTAAGAATAAAAATTTACTAGGATTTCCTGAGGGTCTGTAAATGCATCCTCGAGTAAGATACTGCAAAGACACAGCAGTAATGAACTTTTCTTATGAAGTTTTGTTTGGATGTGGGCTAGCCTGTGTGAGTGAAGATTAAAGTAGCAGCTAAACTGGCTCATAACATAAGTAACATTTCTCCTCGAGCTCCTCGTGTTTGAAACAGTAACAGCGTTGTAATGATAGAATAAGTAATTAGTTACAAGAAGCAGCAGGACAGCATCACTCCAGACCACAGACTATATATTTTTACTGCCCCGATGGACAGCGTGTCCTCACCTTGGTCACAGCGAGTTCCCTTCCAGCCTGGGTTGCAGTAACACGTGCCAGTCATGTGATCACAGGTGGAGTTATTGAGACAGTCGCAGACCAGGCGGCAGCCGTAACCATAGGAACCAGGAGGGCACTCTGCAAAAATAATAAAAAACACATCAAACTCAGAGGGCCACATTGCATAATTTGAACCATTTAAATGTATTTTTTATAAGAGTAACAGGTAAAATTCTATATGACTAAAGTTAAAGAATGAAGGAAAGATGCTGATGTTGACAGGAATTTAAAGTTCAACCACAAAAATTACACACTTCAAGTGAGGTGTGAGATAAAGTATAAGACTGCTGTAGTGAGCACATGGGGGAAAAGTAAAAATAGAGGAGAACAGTGAAAAAGAAAAAAGCTACTGGCTGTTTGGGTTCGGCTACCTACTACAAAAAGGATGTTAACATACTTTGTTCACAATGGCGTCCCATGAAACCGGTGCGACACGTGCAGTGTCCAGATATGTGGTCACAGTCGGCTCCATTCCTGCACTGACAGCTCTGAGAACAGTCCTTCCCATAGAAGCCCAATGGACAGCCTGTAAGTAAAAGAATCATCACATGAATTACTTTCTCAATGTTGTAAAACATATTCCAGGTTTTATCATCCTAAATGTGACTATACAAAAAAAAATTGTAAATTCAGATAAATGTTTAAACTGCTGCTGGTTGCAAAGCATCAGGAACTGCGAAAACATGTGTGTGTGTGTGTGTGTGTGTGTGTGTGTGTGTGTGTGTGTGTGTGTGTACGTGACTTACGTTGTGTGCAGTAGAGGCCAGTCCATCCTGGGGTGCACTTGCATTCCCCGTCATAAGCGCTGCAGTATGCTCCGTTGTGACAGTTACACGTGTGGATGCAGTTGGGTCCCCACTGGCCAGGAGGACACGCTGCAGCACAGACAGAAACAACATTTCAGGACTCATCGTAACTGTCATACAGCAACGCTGTACGCCTCAGGGTACATGTCGTCACCACCGCCAAGGACGTTATTTATGCTGCGTGAACTCACACTGAGAGCAGTCGCTGCCGATCCATCCTGGGTAACACTGACAGGAGCCGTCGATGGGGTTACAGGTGCCATTGTTGGTGCAGCTGCATCTCCACGCACAGTTTTTGCCAAAGCGGCCGCTGGGACACACTGCACAAACACATTCCTCAAATGCATTTGCAGCTAAGAAGCCCATTTATAGTTCCTGAGGTACATAAGCCTGATGGCACACTACTAACTAAAATCAGTAACAAATGATGTTGAGTTACACCGCCAACTCAAATATCTATCATGGATTTACTGGATTGCTTTTGGCTGCCGGTTGGGTTCACTCTCTGATTCTTATCACACATATACACAAATACTCAGTGTTATTCTCATGTGCTCAGTGGTGGAAGCAGTACACAGATCCTTTAATGCAGCAAAAGCACCAACACAGCAATATAAAAATAGTAAGAATATATGATATATATGGTAAGGTGTGAAAAAACAAGAAAGAAAAAGTACATGAGCATGTAGTTAAAGTATTGCAGTAAAAGTACATAAGCCTTAAGCCTAATGTAGGTAAAGATGGGGTGGATCTTTACCCAGAGCATTTTTTATCATTCTAATTTTTTATCATTTTGCTTAAAATTTAATTAGGTTTAATTTTTTTTCTAAATGCTTGAACCCTTTTTTCAGGATCCTCCATCTTCCCTTGAAATTATTGCAGTAAAAGTACATAAGCATTATTGGCTTGATGTAGTTAAAGTACTTTAGTAAATGTACATAAGAATTATGAGATTTATATAGTTAAAGTACTGCAGTAAAGTATTGTTTTGCTCCTCTCACTGACATATTATTAAAAATGACATTCTGCATCATTAGATGATGTGTAAGCAGTGTGTAAACACGGCGTGTAGCTGTTGTAGCAGTTGGAGACAGCACTAGTTTATATACAGTTTGTTAGTTTAATCCAGTGTTTTTCCACCTAAAGGTCTGAACTTTCAAAGAGTCACCAGAAAAATCAGAGGGGTCGTTAGACAATTGATCAATCTTTAGATGTCTTTGGGCTAAAATGGCTCTTGAAAATCTTTTACTTCCTGTAAAGGGAAAATGCTCAGACGGCCTCATAACGTGGAGGATTTTCCTAGAACAGCACATCTGGGATGATGAACAGGAAGCTTTTTAAAAAAACACACACATGGGTTGAACCCTGCAGTCTATGCAACACGGTGGAGGCAGCGTGCTGCAGTAATTAGGCAGCGTGCGCAGCTGCCATGTGACGCTCACCCTCGTTGCACAGCGCCCCCTTGAACCCCGGCAGACAGTCACACTGCCCGCTGACGTGATGGCACGGCCCGTTGCTGTGGACGCACTGTGGACACGTCTGGCTGCAGCGGTGGCCAAAGTAGCCTGGGGAGCAGACTGGAGGGAAACAGGAACACGGATCATTTAATAAATGTTCAAATATCAAACTGGCTGCGTAATCTATACAATCAACAGAGTTTAGGAACGTTCTGTAGTAATAATGTAGTAATATAACACACTGTCTTATGTTCTGAAATGTTGTTTATAATTGAAGTAAAAAAAGCAAGGAAGTGGAAGCTGAGCTGTTTTGTCAAATTGTGTTTTAAAAATGTATATCGTCATTGGAAAACACAATAAACGTTAGTAAATATGGAGAGAATTACAATTATTAATCATTTCAATCAAAAAGGGATTGACAGTGTGATGATATGATATGATGTCTTAATTGATTTATTTTAACTACTGTGTGTCTCATTAGGTCTTGGACAGTCTTTCATCAAAAGATAGAGTTTCATGATGTGCCTTTAAGCATCAGCTGTAAGGTGATGATGGTGGTGGTGATGATGATGATGATGACGACGCAGGACTTACTCCTCTGACAGGTGGTGCCTCTGAATCCTGGAGCACACTCGCAGGTTCCTTCGTCCGGGGAGCAGGATGCTCCATTCTTACAGTTACAGGGGAGGGAACAGTTAGGGCCCCAGCGTCCTTCTGCACACACACTGTCACAGTGAATACCTGCGCGCACACACACACAAACACACACACACACGCACACACACACACACACACACACACACACACACACACACACACACACACACACACACACACAAAACCAAAAAGACACTTTATAGTGTATTTTGTGAAATTATGCACACTGTTAAACTTTGCTATGAAACCTCAACTATTTACTATGTAAAATACTGTAACATTATGGTAAATGTTTATTACAGTAGACTGATGTATATTTTACAATAAATCACAACAGCGTTAGTGTGATATAATACTATTAGTCAGCCAATATGATTTTTTTTTTCTTTCCTGAGCACTCACACTCGCAGAGGAGCAATGGGTAAGTAATGGAAGATTTGGTTGTTTATTCAGTCCATGAGAGCACTCACCAGTCCATCCAGCCAGGCAGCGGCATTGTCCGGTGGAGTGGTGGCATCCATCAGCGTGACTGCAGTCACAGCGCTCTTTACAGTCCAGACCATACGTACCATCCTGAGAGGGAGCACCATCACAGAGACAACGGGTCATATGCAAGTCTTCACGGCCTCTTAAGCATTTTTTTATTATTTAGATTTTTATATTTTAGGTAAGTGATTTTAGACTGAAGTGGACATAGGTTGTAAAACAACAAAACTACTAAAACCGGTGTTTTTTCTGCTCTCAAGTACAACTTTTCAACACAAAATGCAAACTCATCAGGGTCTCAGCTGTCATATAACAATCGGTTTGTGTACCATTAAGTATCAGAGAGGTAGCAATGGAAGATTTGGTGGAGAGGATTGAATTGTTGATGCTATTCTGAGTTTGGTATTTGAAAAAGAAGATCAGGAATGAGAACATCAGAGGGACAGCACATGTTAGAGGTTTCAGAGATGAAAGTCAGACTGAGATGGTTTACACATGTCCAGAAGAGAGAGTAAATATATTAGTAAAAGGATGCTTAGTTTTGAACTGGCAGGAAGCCTCAAGGATACCTACACAGGACGTTAATGGATGTAGTGAAAGAGGACATGAAGGTAGTTGGTGTGAGAGAATAGGACACAGAAGACAGGGTTAGAGATGGAGGCAACTGTGATGATCCCGAAAGCCGAAAGAAGAAGAAGAAGAAGAAGACACCATGCAACAAAGAATTATCTGAGAATTACTATCTATGTTTTTATGCGACAAATGTGTGATTTGTGGAGTTAAAAACAAACAGAAACTCCTGTTTAATTAATATACTGCAAAAAAATTAGAAGTGATTTTCAGTGGACTTTGGACCATCCAGGCCTCACCTGACAGTGGAGATCACACCTGTCCCCCCTCCAGCCTGGGGCACAGGTGCAGTGGCCATCGAGAGCGCTACAGGCTCCTCCGTTGCCACACATGCAGGTCAGGTTGCAGCCCTGACCCCAGGTCCCGCTGGGGCAGTTGATGGAGCAGTCTACGCCATGCCACCCTGAGGAAGTCCAGCAGCATTGGAAGCAAGGGTTAAAATACTGAAATCATGGTGATTACCTATATAATTAAGATATGACTCTAGAAATCATCTTTTCAACAAATCAAATTGTCCTCAAATGTAGTTTGATCTGTTTCAGTACTGATGTTACTTACAAAAATTAAACAGCGGTTCATATTAAAGCTGTACTATTTTGAGTCATTAGTTGATGAAGGATTTAACATGGTTTTAGTACAGTAGTTTACACGCTAAGTGTAGAATATTTTCTTTGATGGTGGAAACCGGAGGTATCTTTGCCAGCCAGCATCTCGTCTGAGTTTCATCTCAGATGAGGAGGGCTTTGCAACATCCTGCTGCACAGATGTGGAGAGGCTCTGCTCTTCTAATGCTTCCTATGAGCAGCAATCATTAGTGGTTTGTGCTAAAATTCCAAAGAGGGATTTTGCTCCTTTTATTGAGGTTTGAGTCATTCACTTTGACCTTTTCCTTCTGTTTGGTCCACTCTAATATAAGCAGACAGAGTATTGTATCTCACCTGGTTTACAGGCGCAGGATCCATCCACGGGTGAACATTGAGCTCTGTTCTTACAGCTACAGCTGGAGGAGCAGTTTACTCCGTGCGTCCCTGCTGGACAGGCGACCGAACAGTTGGGACCCTGGAAGTTAAAGAGTTCAGTAATTAGAATGGATGTGACCTCACAGGAGCACATATGTACCTCTGTATATGACCCTGTAAATGTCACCAAAGAGAAACCTGCGATGGGAGCATTTCTGTTCATATTAATCAACTATTAAATCACATTATTCATGACATTTTGCTATTAACAAAACCATTCTTCCTCCCTATGAATGGTGAATCTGCTGTACTGCTAGTTCCAAGCTGCCAGTAAAGAGCATCAAGCAGATTGCATAGGATAGAAACAATAAGGACGTTTGTCCGAGGCCTGAGTTCAGTGGTCATACTCAGTCAGGACTGTGAGTCGTGTTTTCAGGAACTGGCATGAAGCCAATCAGCTGATGCTTGACTGGACTAATATTTGAAGAGGCTTCCTCTATGTAATGACTGCAGTCTTCATTTTAGATAAATACAAGTTCAGAGGAGGAAATATTATTTGATGAATAACAGTCCTGCTGGAATTGACTGTGTAAATGTTATTGAAAAATATGGTTGGTTTAGTCCTGTCGTGTCTGTGCAGGGATGAAAACCGAAACCTGTAATCGCTGATTAAGTGTGACAACTTGCACAGCACATATATATATGCTGCGGGACAGATGCATTCTGCATTCTAGCATGCAACTCTTTCTTAAACCACATGCTTTTCTTCACGTTTTTGTTTGTATACAGAGAAGATACTATGTGTTCAACCTCCTAACTGTAAAGCCCATAAAATTGACTTGTCTTGAAACTATTATGACGTTTCATTTTCTACATTTTCTACATTTATATACATTTTATGTGTTTTTATTTACTGTATTGGTCCTCATTTGCTCCTATTTTGTCTAATTTAACTCTGGTTCATCACTTCCCCTCACATCTGTGTTATGTATGTATTTCATGTGCATGAAAGTGTCACCTGTGTGATGGTTGAGAATAAAAGCATTTTATTCTGTCTTACTATATTTTGTTATCCATCCCCTTTATGCATCTGCAGTGAATTTGGCCCTGAGTGCACACACATTATATATACAGTGGGGAAAATAAGTATTTGAACACCCTGCTATTTTGCTATTTCTCCCACTTAGAAATCATGGAGGGGTCTGAAATTTTCATCGTAGGTGCATGTCCACTGTGAGAGAGATAAACTAAAAAGAAAATCCAGAAATCACAATGCATGATTTTTTAATGATTTATTTGTGTAATATAGCGGCAAATAAGTATTTGAACACCTGAGAAAATGAGTGTTAATATTTGGTAAAGTAGCCTTTGTTCGCTATTACAGAGGTCAAACGTTTCCTGTAGTTTTTCACCAGGTTTGCACATACTGCAGGAGGGATCCTGGCCCACTCCTCCACACAGATCTTCTCTAGATCAGTCAGGTTTCTGGGCTGTCGCTGAGAAACACGGAGTTTGAGCTCCCTCCAAAGATTTTCGATTGGGTTCAGGTCTGGAGACTGGCTGGGCCATGCTAGAACCTTGATATGCTTCTTACGGAGCCAGTCCTTGGTTTTCCTGGCTGTGTGCTTTGGGTCGTTGTCGTGTTGGAAGACCCAGCCACGACCCATCTTCAATGCTCTGACTGAGGGAAGGAGGTTGTTCCCCAAAATCTCACAATACACGGCCCCAGTCATCCTCTCTTTAATGCAGTGCACTCTTCCTGTCCCATGTGCAGAAAAACACCCCCAAAGCATGATGCTACCACCCCCATGCTTCACAGTAGGGATGGTGTTCTTCGGATTGTACTCTTCATTCTTCTTCCTCCAAACACGCTTAGTGGAATTATGACCAAAAAGTTATATTTTGGTCTCATCTGACCACAAAACTTTCTCCCATGACTCCTCTGTATCATCCAAATGGTCATATGCAAACTGAGACGGGCCTTGACATGTGCTGATTTAAGCAGGGGAACCTTTCGTGCCATGCATGATTTCAAATCATGATGTCTTAGTGTATTACCTACAGTAACCTTGGAAACGTTGGTCCCAGTTCTTTTCAGGTCATTAACCAACTCCTGTCGTGTAGTTCCGGGCTGATTCCTCACCTTTTTTAGAATCATTGAGACCCCACGAGGTGATATCTTGCATGGGGCTCCACTCCGATTGAGATTGACCGTCATGTTTAGCTTCTTCCATTTTCTAATGATTGCTCCAACAGTGGACCTTTTTTCACCAAGCTGCTTGGCAATTGCTCCGTAGCCCTTTCCAGCCTTGTGGAGGTGTACAATTTTCTCTCTTGTGTCATTGGACAGCTCTTTGGTCTTCGCCATGTTACAAGTTAAAATCGTGCTGATTGTATGGGGTGGACAGGTGTCTTTATGCAGCTAACGACTTCAAACAGGTGCATCTGATTAAGGATGATACATGGATGCAGGTGGACTTCTAATGGGCGGACTAACAGGTCCTTCAGGGTCAGAATTCTAGATGACACACAGGTGTTCAAATACTTATTTGCTGCTGTATCACTCAAATAAATCGTTAAAAAATCATGCATTGTGATTTCTGGATTTTTCTTTTTAGTTTATCTCTCTCACAGTGGACATGCACCTACGATAAAAATTTTAGACCCCTCCATGATTTCTAAGTGGGAGAAATAGCAAAATAGCAGGGTGTTCAAATACTTATTTTCCCCACTGTAGATATTTATTGACATATTGAACCTTTTTTGTTCTCAAAGTACAGTTCCAGCTCTGTTGGGCCCACAGCCAACAAACTACACTCTGTAACACACAAACAGTATGTAAGCATCTCGAGCAAAAATGGGTTTTTACCGTGAAGCCCGGAGCGCAGATACACTCCCCGCTCACGCTGTGGCAGTCGGCACCGTTCTGGCAGCGGCACACCTGCCGGCAGGACTCTCCATAAAACCCTGGAGTGCACGTCTCGTTGCAGTAGAGTCCGGACCAGCCGGGCTGACACGTACACTCTCCTGACATGGGGTGGCAGCTGGCGACAAGAGAGGCGCACGCCATTGTTACCCTTTATACTTTCATTCATGTTTACTCGTGCTCATGAAATGGGTCACATTTGCGGATTCCATACATTGGTCTGAAAACAAAAAAATATGTGTTCTGTGTGTCATCAACCGCATCCAAAAAAAATACATCTAAACTGAGACTCTTTGTTGTGAATGGCTGTGCTCCAAAACCTGACTGGCACAGTGCCAGCATGTGGGTCCACTCATAATGTCGCATGTAACTTATCCCAACTTCAATCAGCAGCAAATAAACACCATAACCAAAAAAAAAACTGATTTTGCAGTGTCTTTGTCAAAATGTATTTAAACCTGGGAAAAAAAAAACTTCTACCACAGCATCTCAGCTGTTTGATAATGAGGTAGCTGATGAGTATTTCAGCATCAGACCTGACATCTGTTGGGCTACATAACACAAGGCACGCTTGCACAACCACATTAAATTGCCATCCCATAGCAAAAAGAGTGCTGGACAGAGGGGTTGTTGAGTCGAATATGTTGCTAAGTTCATAACACATTCATAGCAACTGCGTTTAACTGCACATAAAGCATTCAGGACTGTTTTATAAGACACAACGCAACATTCATACCAAACATTTAAATGAATCTGAAAGTCAGAATGATGATGACTTTTCAAAATAAAAGTCCAATAGTTGCAAAGCAGCATTGCTGCTTTTGCTTCAAAGTTCTTACCTGATCACGTTATATATGAGTCAATAGGCAAAGATTTTGAAATTTTTGCTGCCGTGAATGTCCAAACATGGTTACACAAATACGGGTCAGCTTAATGTAGCTAGTTTACCTCACAGTGTTAAACATAATGACTATGAATATTTCACAACTTGACAATGTGACATGTGAGGTAGATGTCAGAAGATATTCATGAAATATTTGCAAAGGCTAGAGAGGTTGAATTAATGGTATCCAGGTTAGACAAACATGGGTCAAACACATTTTTAAGAAATGCATGATTGACTTTTTGGCAATGGACTAGCACATTGACACGGATATGATGTGATCAGGTTAAAAGGGTTGGAACAAAAACAGAAGTGCTGCTTTGCAATTTTTGGTACTTTTTAATTTTTACATGTTTACATGTCGTCATTCTGACTTTCACATGTATGAAAGGTTTAGTATGAATGCTGAATCATGTCTTTTAAAACAGTCATGAATGCTTTATGTGCAGTTAATTACAGCTGATAAAATGTGTTATGAACTCACCCGCCAAGTAAGGTGTTGCCAAAATTTTTATGTTTCTGATTTTTTAATTGTACCCAGTAAGGAGAGAGGGCATGTGACCACCGAAAGCTGCACCCAACGTATTTTTTTGGGGGGCCGCTAAGAGCGCTTCAAGTTCAAAAATTGATTATATTAAGACATAATACACCCTGAACCATGGATCCTGAGCTTTGTGTCAGACAGAGAGATCACACCAGAGTTAGAAAAGACCATTTGTGTGAGCAGATTCAAAGTTTTTTTCACTTTTGCTTTGGCTGCAACACGCGTGTCGTGTGATGGAAAATAACTGGATAAAATGGAATTTTAGAATAAGAAATATTACAATTATGGTTGAGGCGTCCTGTAACAACGTCCTTTGGGGCGGTGTCGGCTACGTGGGTGTGTTTGTTAGTTGGAGGTTGCTGCTCCTGCTCGGCCTTCCCCAATGTTAAAAAAGACCAAATCGCCTACTGAGTGCTGCCAGTGTCTACATGGAGTGAAACGCCTGTAGACATACTGCAGCTTCCTTTTGGCTTTACTGTTAGGCAACACTCTCTTCAATTGTTCTTTTAGTGGGTCAAAAACAAGAACAGCAAGTTTGGAAAGACAGTTGTTACTGTTGACTCAATTTTTCTGGCTTAGAGAATATAAACTAAAACATCTAGGTGAAGAGACTGAAACTAAACCAGCATGACTCAACTAAACATGATTGGTGCTGACAAATTTTGAGACCTAATCCAAAGCCTGTTTTATTCATTACTGCACATTTACACACATCTACCTGAAACATCATGCCAAACATGTCAAACATACAAGCAAACAATAGGCTTACTCAGAATGAAAGAGAGAGATATCTACAATTCCTCACCCTATTAAAATAATGGCCCAAGTAATTTTTCGACAAAAGGGAGTTTTTTGTTTAAATAATTTTGCCATATTTGGTAAAATCACCTTAATTCCTATTTGAAAGGGTCATACTCTTGATGATCTAATGACAATGGATATATTACTTAGGCCATTATATCTTTCGCCATTAAGTCGAAGTGTACCATGTCAGGATAAAAAGACAATTTAAGAAGCTTTCATGACAGCAGCTGCTTAAAGAAGAAAGAAGAAACTCTAAACATGATTCTTCAATCAATTTTTACTGGTGAGTAATAAAGGCTATAGGCTATAATGTTTTAGAGAAATTAAGTTTGAATTTCAAATCTTATATATTTTTTTTATAAATAAATATGAAGTGCTGTGCATCATCATCAACAAACTCAATAAATAGGTAGCCAAATATAAATAAAGAAAAGAAGGTCCAGGATCTTCAGTGCAACATGTTGAGTGGCATTTGACTTGACTGACATTTGTTTAATTTACCTCCTGGTGATGTAAGTTTTAAGGTTACACTACCACTACACTACTAAGCCACACTAGAATGTTCAAAACAAAGTGTGCAGATGAAGGGCACGGTGAGGTGGAGAAGTTGATTTTGACAAACAAAGTTACATGATAGTTTATGACGTTTTACATGATGTTTTCCTTTGTAAGACAGCAGGGTTGAGGATTATCTGCTCGTAATTATTGGTGTTATGTGTTTGACTGACATGTGTGTCCACCTGACACAAGCGGTCCCATTGAGAAGCAGAGGCACAGCTGTTCTGTCCAGCGACACATGCAGCCCGCCAGCTGTGCAGACCTAACCGATCACTGCCTCCTGGCGCTCGGCAGTCAGCTGTCCGCACGATCACGCTGACATACGCGGACTCAAGAATGACACAGATCCAGGATTTAAAGGCTTGGGATCGACATGAAGGGATTCAAGCAGCTGACAGATGAAGCTATTCTGTTTAAATCTGATAACATGAACAGAACCCTCTCCGCTTTTTTCAATGGGTACAGTACATACCTGCGTGTGTTCTGGGTGTAGCAAGGACACTTCCTGTCACAGCGCAGGCCGTAGCGTCCCTCTGGACACAGGCGGACGTCACATGTCTCCCCGGTGTAGCCCGGCTCACACAGACACATCCCGTTGGTGTGGTAGCACTTGCCGTGGTTCTTGCAGCGACACGTCTTTGCACAGCCAGCACCATAAGTACCAACTGGACACTCATCCTGGCACCTGTTCACACACACACACACACACAGTGATGGTCAGTGAGTTGGAAAGGTGGAGGTGATCAGCTGTCAAGTGTACAGCAATCCGAACAGCCAGCTCCCATCACTTAGAGCAGGCCAGGACAAATAGGAACTTAATTGTCCTTCTGTTGTCTTGAAAGATCAGAGCACCTTCACTCCACAGCTACACATAGCACACATTTCTAGATCCGTCCCATCTGAGAGCACTATCAAACTAAAGCCTCTCCATCTACATTCCAGCAAAACTAACCAATAAGAGTCAATCATGTT
The DNA here is from genome assembly GCA_036785175.1 of Eupleurogrammus muticus. Classification (NCBI taxonomy): domain Eukaryota; kingdom Metazoa; phylum Chordata; class Actinopteri; order Scombriformes; family Trichiuridae; genus Eupleurogrammus; species Eupleurogrammus muticus. The sequence continues at coordinate 11,470,484 of JAYKQN010000013.1, read as the reverse complement.
GTAGTTGTTGGTGTTTTTTTTCCTCTGGAGGTGCAGACCCCCCCCCCCCCCCCCCCTCCTCCTCCCTCCCCTCACCGTACTGTTAATGGATTCCAGTGGGTTTGGGTGTGGCATGGCCAGCCTATTTTCAAGCAGTGCTATACCGTGACGTTCGGCTTCCCTCAAACCCTTATTTACTCATAAAAGTGCACTTGGAAGGGCTATTTCAGTCTCGTCACTGGTCTGCGTAAGTATATGGTGCGTACTCTCTGATATTGCTAATTATATGGACCTAAAGCCCTGCGTGGCTCTCCGCTGAGATTTGTCTGTGAAAACACTGACTGGGCGCCCTGGTTGACTTCTCTCTCTGGAATGGACTGGCGGATGTGGGAGAGTTAAGCAGATACAGATGATTTTATTTGGATATAGTTTGTTTCCCGGTGGGGACTCCAGTGTCACATCTTCTGTATCTTTGAAGGAGGTTTGAGGGATTGGAGCTCCCTGAGCTAGAGATACAGTCTAAGATATAGTTTTGGAAAAGGCTCAGTAACTTTTTCTAGTTTAATAGTCTTGCACCTTTAATAACTTTGTTTAAGGCAATCAAAAAGCGAAAATATGACAGGACTTATTCTTTAGGTCCATGTCAGACCCTGTTAAGCTTTATATAACAATGTATATTGGAGTATTGTAATACTTAATACATATTCATTCAGACCTAATTACATATATAAGCAGTAAAAATCTAATTCTGCATGAATGATAAACGGGGGTTAAATGGTTCCCAAATTATTTTAACCATGACAGCCCTTCACAGGAATTTTGTTTTGTGCTCCTGTGGGATGTTGTGTGTAAAGTCTGTTGATGTGAGAGAGTGATCTGCCTCTACTAACAGATGAGTCTATGATTTACAAGCAACCAGAACGTGTCTCAGGCTGTCAGTCGGGTAGCTCTCAATGTCTCTTTTAGCTTATTTTGGTCCTCTGTGACCGCGTCGAGAGAGGAGATGAATCAGTATTTTTCTGAGCTCTGTTTACGGTGACAAATTCTCCCGTTGCTTTGCTGTGACGACGAGCTGCGAAAGTGTGTTGCATTATTATGACAGTCAACTGTCATATCACTTACATTATCCAGCAGAACTTCCTGTTTTTTTGTTGCTTGTATATGTTATAAAAAATGTAACATAAATTGTTTGCTATTGTAAATAGAATTTTGTGTCCTACAAATGTGAATGTCTCTCCATCAGTGATTGATTGAGTATTGGACTTTATCATTGGCTGTTGCACTTTTTTATTCTATTATATAAATTATTCGTCACCAGGTAGTGTCAGGTAGCCTCAGGAAAGAGCACAGCCCTCCAATAAGTAACAAAAAGAAAAAAAAACACATTTACCACAATGTGTCACATGGAAGTTGTGATTTTTATACAGTGTTGGGAGGGTTGCTTTTTAAAACGTATCCGATTACTCAACTCAAGTAATGTATTCTATATACTTTGAATTACTTTAGGAATATGTCAAAACTGTCTTGCTGAGAAAATGTTTCTGGGTCATTCAATGTAGTTAACACTTCATTTCGGGAATGACCCTATTAATCTTCAGAGAAAGGGTGTGCAAATTGCCAAAAAGTGCTGTGTATATTAAATTTGGTTTCAAAATCATAAAAAAAATCTGTATTTCCTGATCTGAATGTGATGACGAAGGTACTGAAGAAGCAACTAAACAACCTTACTCATGCAAAACTCCATTTGTAAACAATCTTGTTTGAGAAGTGTGAAAATAAGCAACGCATTTAGCAGCAGATGCTAAATTCAGGACTGATTTTGTAATGTAACAGAAACCTGTTACACCTGTTTCTGGCTTCAATTGTTTTGTAGTAAAATTGAGAATATTACCTATGTAATGAGTAACTGTCATGGAATACAATTACTTATACTTTGTATTGAGAAAAAACAGAGGATCCATCTTTTCTGTCAATTTACACTAGCTTGAACTACAACAGCTGTATGACAAGTGCTATACAAACAGATAAAAATGCTGTGATGTCCATGTTTGATGGTAACCAGGTGACAGACTTTCCAAATTAAAAGCAATTTAGCATTTCATTCTTGTTCTTGACATAGGGTTGCACTGGTCTTTTTACTGCAGTGTGTGACAACAGAGTAAATCTTGCAATAAACAGCAACAGCAAAATAAGCTGTTTGGCTTTGGCAGGGAAGGTTTGGGAAAATTTCTGATGAGCATAACCCACATACTCAGCTGTGCTGCTCATCCCTTTAATGCATGTCCTGTTCAAAAGGGAAATAACACCCTTCAAAAGGGAATAGGATTTGCAACAGTATAAAATTTAATGCCAAAAATCTTTGTTATAACAGAAAAATAATATACCAAATTTCCAACTTTTGGAAATTGTAATATTTGTCAAAACTACACTTGAAAGGAATAGTTTGGGATCATGACTGAGAATGATAACATCTCACTTTTAGATGCAATCTAAATCACACATTGAGGACAGCAACAATTTTCTCACAGAAACTTACCGATAACAGAAAAATGTGCTTGAAAATCATTAAAAATATGCACTTGTAGAAACTATGACAGTCTCTGTTTTGCAATGAGCAGCTTGATACCAGAGGCGTTTTCTGAGTTGGGGTGTAGTTTGATGAAAATATGAATATAAAATAATTCTGTAACTATTCTTTTAGATCTCAAGCATGAACACACCTGCTTAATAGGCACGCTCTTTGTTGCTATGATATGCAAAAGTTTACAGAAAAACTGAAACCAGTGCACAGCCCTGTGGAAGGATTTTTTCCTCTGACAGACCAGATAGGTCAGATATTTTTAATGATGAGCCATATTTATTTCTTGCTATATGCATGAAAGCGTTGCTCTTACCGTTCTCCGGTGTACCCAGGGCTACAGAGACACTGTCCGGTAGAGGAGATGCAGAAGCCGTTGTTGTGACACTGACACTCCTGAGAACAGTTTGGTCCAAACCTGCCCTCTGGACATGGCTGCCCACACACTGTGCCCTGCATACAGCAACAACAACAGATTCATTCCAACCTTTGCATGCAGCTTTTAGACTCAATTTTAAAACAGTAAGTAACTAAATGCATTATCTGAGATATACTGTAGACCCTCTATGACTATAAGTATGTTGAAGCCCATTGTCTATCCAGAGACCCATTGAATCTCCTCAAGCCTTTATCAAATATGTTCAACATTTCAAAGGGACTGCTCATTCCATGACACATGAAATGTCTCTCTGGTTCAGCTCAAACTGACGTGTTATCAGGGGAGAGCAGCATGACTGATGATACTGTTCTAACTTTAAGGATTACGTCTGCCTCTGTCTCCAGGTCTACTGCACCGTCTTTAAGGTGCTTCCACTGTGCTACCAAAATAAAGGGGGGGGGGGCACAAGTTCATCTGATTTATCTTGCAGAATTTCAAACAACTTGATGATTTAGCTCATCTTAAACTCAAAAATGTCAAACCTATAGGCCGCAGCAGTTGAAGGATGTGTGGGGGTGTGTAGAGAGTGTATTCAGGGGCAGGAGCCTCTTTAGCAGTGCATATGGAACATGTTGGGAGTGTGTAGGAAGTGTTTTGGAGGTATAGGGGGTGTGTAGGAATCATGGGAGCATGGGTGCATACCATCCATCCTGCAGGACAGGAGCACTCTCCGGTCACATGGTGGCACACTCCTCCATTCTGACACGGACACCTCTCCTCACACTGCTGCCCGTGTTTACCTGGAGGACACAGGTCCTCACAACTGTAAGGACAAACAAAATATGTTGGGGTTAATAAAGGTGGACCTTTTAAGGGTCTCATTTGGAAGTTTACTCAGCAGCCTATAGTGAGCGTACTGGACAAGAGTAAACCTTTTGAGCAGAGAGTGCAGGATTTCCCTGAAAGAGAAGAGCTAAATGTAATGTACAGCAGCAGCTATATAATGCTGTGTAATCTTGTGCGTGCGAATCCATCAGTGAGACTTGTGCCAGCAGTAGGAAACACTGAGTTAGACATGTTTGAGGACTTTCAAGTTTTAGTTGCAGTTGAGAAAGGGGCAGCTGAGACTCTTGTAGCGTCTGCCCACTCAGAATTGATAGCAGGCATAGTTATCCTCCCCAACACAGCAGCTTTGGGCAACTTTTCCACCAGTTGAAGATTTTTTAGGGTACCTACAGTGCTGTATCCTTGTATTTCTTCTTTGTATACAAAAATGTCTTTATAGTTATGCCCAGGTGGGGGTAGTATCCGGTTGCTGCAGCTAATGGCTACAGCTATATAAGGATGCGGTGGCCTTCTGCCATTCCTGCCACACTTGTCAATTTGCTGCTCAAACAGATGACAGCAGGATCATTTTCTTGTCCGGGGTGTTTCAGAAGGTCATGACTTGGGAATTTTATAAGTTGTGTCTACAGCGTATCATCCACAGTCAAGCTCTGAAAATGGGTGCACCAAACATTGAACCATGCCTATAATTTACATCTTTCAGTTCCCTGAGGATTGGGATACAGACGTCCCCTTTGTTCTGTTTGCTTTGAGAAATATGGTAATTAGTCAACAGAGTTTTCCCAATTTGAGCTTGTTTTTGAACACGAGGTGTGACGCCCCCTAAAGCAGTTTAAAGATCGACTGTTGATGCCAGAATCTGGTGAAAATTTGTTGCTGTATGTGTCTGAGTTCAAGGGCCAGTTGGATGCTGTGTGGCAGGTAGCTAGGGACAACCTGAAGGCTCATGGTTGCATGAAAACCAACTATAATCAAAGGCCTGTCTTAGTTTCAAGGTCTAGGATCAGGCTCTGGCCTTGGTGCTGCATCAAGTGGAATCTGAGTTAGAGTACAGCGTTCTATGATCAATACGTAGTCCATACGTAGAGAAAATGGGTGAAATGTAATTGGTATCCCCGAAGGCATTTATAATACAAGGTTTTGCCACCTTGATTTGTTAAAGTAGCATAAGTAGTGGCCCCAGGAACAACCAAATGCGTTAATTTGCACAGGGGGGCCTCGGGATCCCTCACCTGAACTAAAGCCTGCAGCAGAGCTGGCTGGGCTTAGGGCCTTAAGCCAGATGCCCACAAGGATGTCTGCTTCTCTGCTTTCCTCATTCACACTTTGCGAGGTATCGGGTTACAAAGGAACACGGTAAATGATCCTCCTGTCTAGGAGGACCTAGACAGACAGGTGTCACACACAGTTAGAGAAACTTTCAAGTCCACTGTATTAATGCAGGGAAATTGTTCTTATGTTACAGGCCTCTTCCTGAGAATAGATTTGAGTCAGACAGGGTAAAAAGGGCATAGTGTAACAATGTTACAAACACATTTATCAGATCTGATTGATCAAATACAAACACATCTATCAGATCTGATTGATCAAGATTGTTGATATTGATTCTCTTACATTGGAGCAAAGAATGAAGAGAAAAGAATGTATGTATATATATATATATATATATACACACACACACACACACACACACACACTGAACACAACATGATCATCACGTGAACCCTCCCTGTTTCAGTCCGGTTGCTTTAGTAACTTGGATGAAAACAAGATGAGCTCATACTCTGGTCTAAAACAAAACAAAGACAATTGAGGAGCTGAAAATTCCTCCTGCATGTTAACGTATCCAACGACATCGAGTACAACACTAACTGCTGCCCAAATGTGTAAAAAAAGTGTTTCCATAGTGTATAGGCAATAAATCACCAGAATTCATATCACTGTTGGGATTAGAAACAGAAACAGATTCTCATACACAAACACACACACACACACTTACAAAGCTCCAGTGTATCCTGGCGAGCACTTGCATTCTCCGGTCACATGGTGACAGGCAGCTCCGTTTTGGCATTGGCATTTTTGCTGGCATCCGTCACCGTAGGTGCCCACTTCACACTGGGCCTCGCAGCGCCAGCCCCTGTATCCAGGAGTGCAGATGCACGCTCCGGTAATGGGGTTACACAGGGCGCCGTTCTGGCACTGGCAGCGGTTACTGCAGTGGGGACCCCAGTGGTTGCTGTCACAAGCTGAGGAGGACAAGATGAAGGAAAAGTTCAGTTGATCGCATTTGAGAGGATTATTCTCTTTAGCTCTACCACCAGACAAATGAACACATTACAAAAAAACAGATAACTGTATTAACATATATTATTCTAACTGGGCATACTTTTTTATTTTATTTAATGGTACAAAAGGTAACTATATCCAACAGGAAACAAAGACAAATAATAGAAGCCTGACTGAAATTGAGAAACATGTTCAAACACTTTGCCCCATGAAAAAAAACATATTTGACAGCGGGCTGTGTGCCACCACGTCGTCAATTAAATCAACTTGCTCGAAAAAAAAATGCTTGAAGGTTGAATCCCGCTCCTAATCACCAACATGAAAAACATCTGATTCTACAATATCAATTACGATGTGGCCAGGCGGGCTGTGACCTGAACCCACCTCATTAGCCTCTGGCTGTTGGACTTCTGCCCTAATCAGACCACACCTCTTATGTGTCTGGCCTTCCCATCATCGCCACTTCCAGCATGGGAGGTTCTCCATGCGTCACCACAGTGAACTGGTAAATCTGAGAATGTGTCGTACCGCATGTTTATTCTAGATGTCTTTAATCTTGCAGAGAACGCACCGAGGGGCCATTGGGGACAAACAGAAGGGACTCAGGAAGGTTTACAGCGACTGCCAGACCTTTCATTATGGGACTGTACGTCATGGAGGTCTGTAGTAAATTCAAGGGAAAGTGAGATCTTTGATCAGGAAAAAATACAGAGGCTGACAGTTAAGATAAGCTATGTAGATGCTGTGGATAATGCATTGAAGAAACATTCTGCTGGATTATTATTTATTTTAACTGACTGGTTCCCCTTTAAAGCTAGCATAACCTCCAAATATGAAGTTTAAAGATGATGATCTAATATGTGTCTATCTGCCATTCTTTACATTTCTATACCACAGATATTTATATTTAATAGTTGTCTGCTGTTAAAGTTGCTAAAGTAGACCTTATTATAACTTACAAAGAAAAGAGTATTGTTACAAGAGTATTTTCTGGATGGGAAATCAATAATAATGTGACAATGCATGGTGGAGGGATCTCAAACAAGAAACTCACAGACCCTAACCAACTTGACTAACCAGTCAGCTATATGTTCAACTGCTAGATTATCTGCTGTAAATATATATATATATATAAATAAATCATTTATAGGCAATTCAGAGCTATACACATTTACATATTTTTAAAGCCTCTGGCACAGTGTTTGTTTGTTTGTTTACTGTTGCCTGTTGTAACCTTGAAATATATAATTTCAATTTAGCAGAGTCAGTTTAGTCACCTGTCAATTTACCAATCTATCATGATGTTATCTAACCGATTCTCAAGCCACAATCAACATAGTGTGATAGTGTGTGTGTGTGTGTGTGTGTGTGTGTGTGTGTGTGTGTGTGTGTGTGTGTGTGTGTGTGTGTGTGTGTGTGTGTGTGTGTGTGTGTGTGTTGTGAATATTGAAAACTGTTCTCCATCTGTTTTGCGGCTCCCTGCAGGCTATGACTGACCTCTCCAGCTAATTGTGGTTTCACTGCTCTGATTAAAGTATACACATCCCAACTATAGTAAAACTAAGTGATTGCATTGATGGTGTCCCTGTGGTTTATCGTCACATGTGCCTTTCTGGATATGTGTTTAACATAGTGTATACATGTGGTGCAAAAGACAAATGTGTAACAGCAGCAGAGAGAGAAGCTAACTAGTAACTACTAAATCAAAACTCCATTTCCAAAAAATATATTATTTCAGGATTTTCTAGTCCGTAGATGCATGCATCACATAAAAGTACAGGCGAAAGACTGAGCTTCCTTTTTTTTAAGCTGACCTCATAATTTACACGTTTAGGTTTACCACAAACCAACTGATGCACAGTAACAGCATGTATACTCTGTATGACTGAGCCTCTATATATACCACCATAGTTTCTGTTGTACTCAGTACCTTCACACCGATCACTGTACCTCTCTACCTCTAATTCTGTGTATCTCTCTGTACATCTGGACCTCTGTGCCTGTCTCTGGAGCTGCGTATCGCTGTATGTCTGGCTAACACTTTGCTGAAGTCCTGGATTACATTCAGTGGCACCTGCCACTCTTACGAAGAGTCCGACATTAATCTAACCTGGTACAGACCTGCCTGAATGACATTATAGAGGGACCTCTGCACAGAGGGATGTCTTTCCCATCCCATTGTGCATTTTGCACAAACTTAAGGATCTTGGACTATATAGTACAAGTACACCCTGACATTGACCACTAAAACAATACAGGATTGTGTACAGCCCAATCTTCTACATGCTCTTCACACATGCAACCAAATCCATTATTAAGCTTTCAGATGACACTATACAGAGAAGAAGTGTGGAGATTGTATACATGGTGCAGTAGTCACAATCTTTAACCTAAAAAAACAAGTATTTTTTTTGCATATTACCGGGGAGTTTAGCTGGACCACCAAGGTAAAAGTATTCTGATATGGGTCACATTACTGTTGAAACTCAGGTTACATTCCAAATATCTGATCTGTATCTGATTTGGAACCACACATGAAAGTGGCCCGAGTCAAAATTGAAAACACGAGTTTCCATGTGACTTGTGCTTTTATTCACACTGTTCAGAGTCACATATGAGCAAAAACATGATTCAGGTCACTCTGGCCAGAAGTGCGAACTTAGCCTTACCTGCATCAGATGCACCACATACACTTTACCGCTCTAATTTATTTATTTCAATCCTTTTTCTTGTTGTTGGGTCAAATGTGCTAAAGGAGGATTCTGTCATTTTGATTGTCTTGAAAATGACAATATAGTTAATGTAGTGTGATATTTTGCAGGTAAGAAAATAACTGTTTTGATTCCCGTTATATGGTCAGTTAATTCATATAGAAATACAACATTTACGTGAGAAGATCTGTCTTTACTGACAATTTCTGCACATTACACTTCCATGTTCTTACTAAATAAAATAGTAAGAACATGGAAGTGTTCTTACTACATGGCAGCTGCCTGCTGCTTCTGTGAACCAGCTTGATGGAGATGGAACCCAACAGTAAGGATGTGTGCAGCAAAATAAATAAATAAGCCATAAGCCTGAAGTAAATTATATTTATCTATCAAATGATATAAAGAAATATTAATTCTTGTTAATATATAACAAAGAGATTTTCACATTACATGTTTTAACCATTTTTTACATAAAAGTACTCAATTCAACTTAATGGTCCAAGGTTAGTTAAGGAGGAATTTAAGTATAGAATGTTTTGTCAAACTTAATTTAATTTTATAATGGGTTTGGTCACTTGCATTACTTTAACAAACTTTTGCCCACAGAGTCTATAATTATTCATAAGAAACAGTGCCATAAGGATGGCATGTCTGTATAAATAATGTGGATTCTCTCAGGGAGCGGCCTCCTCTCTTCTACTACATAAACACAGCCTGGTGTTTATGTGCCTAGCATGCAGAGCAACACACAGCCGTCTCCAACCAGTCCACCATTCTGGAGCTGTTCAAGTGATTAACAGGCTCCTTTTATTCCTCCTGCATTAGCCTGCTTCATTCTGACCTGATAGAAAGTGCATACTTCCTTTTTCCCCGGGCAGTCTGGCTCTGTGTGACAAACAGTGGCGAGGATTGTGGGGCGGAGGGGAGGAGACAAAGAGGAAGAGGAGGAGATTAGAGATACTAAGATGCACATGTAAAAAACCCTCCTGCTTTTAGAGTCTGGCATCCTGGTACCTTTGTGAAACCTGACCTAGATTGAAGAAAGGCCAAAACTGCATGAGCTCGGGGCTCCTCATCTGCTCACCGGAGAACAGACTGTTCCCTTTCATCAGCCTTTTTAAGACGGCCATGTACAAAAAAAATAGTGAAAGCACTGTTATGGTCACAAGTGAAGGCAAGATTGCATTTTTTATTCTACTGGATATTCCTAATAAAGAATTTATGTTATCCAAAGTTCATCAGCCTAAAATTACCAATGGCAGAGAACACAATTACAAAAGGAATGTTTCTTTCAGGTTCCTATATGGTCACTGGCCTAGAATGTTCTAAGAATGTAATGCAAATGACTTTGTTCAATCTAATGTTCTACATAGGTAACCATTATGTTGGTTCTATGTCAGAAAAACCTGCCATTTTAACATCCAGGTGACCTGTCAATTTGCAAAACATAATTGAAAGCATATTGTTATTTGAGAGAAAGGTTTTGCTGGCCGGGTTAACTTCTCCACACATATATCTCCATTAAGGACGCCACGCAGACACAACACGTCAGAAAAGTTGACAAAGCGTCCTCATACCTCCGCATTAAAGTGACTGGGTCGGTCACGAAAAAAGAAAAAAAAAAGCTGTGAGACAGTAATCCGAGCTGCCAGTTGTTGAGAGTTGGCTCGGCTCTGACCCTCCGCACACTGGGGAGGGATGTTTTTCCGTCTATTTAGTGATTACCCAGTCGACCAAGCATGGTGCGCTCATGGGAACAGAAAACCCCTTTTCACACTGATACAGAGGATTCCTACTGAGGAGAAACATCTGTAGCGTTCGAGTGGGAATGTGTGTCCTTCTCCAGAAGTTTTACTGGCATGTTACAACAACGTTATCTCGCCAATTGACAGCGGCGCGGGGGTACAGTGTGCGTCACAGAGGACGCACCACAAATCACCCGTTTGCTTCCCTAAGCTGCGTCCCCTAATCTGTTGTAGCACCCGATTGTGTTCCCACACTGAAAAAATGTCAAGCAGTGTATCTTTAAAGGGTCAGTTATATAATTTCTTCTGAAGCTCTTTGTTAAATCTGAAAACCCTGATGATGATGAAACAAATCAACAATCAAGCACCTTTTTTTTTGTAAATGAGAACCAACGACTGCATTGGAACTACAACGAGAGGTGCAGGTTTCATTCATTGCTTATTCTTTCTCCATCTGTGCTTCGTCCTCCTGTGCTGTGTTATTGGGTTTCTGGCGTCTTCATGCAGCCTTGGTAATATGTCTCTTACAGCTACAATGTGCATTAGTGTGAAGCACTTACACGAGATCTGTTTAAATCGTCATTTGTGTGCAGCTAGACACGCCGAGTGTGTGTGTTTGGGGGGAAGCAGAATTGTGTAGGTGTTGAGAGAAGCCAGTTGGGGCAGAAGAAATGCCCGGTTGAGTTTAATAGGAGAGAGGATCTAAAGAAGCCGGATGCAGACAGAAGGGTCGGGTTGGAATGAAGTTTATATGATCCCCTATGGCTAATCCCACAACCCCTTTGTGGAAGAGCTGACTCCCAAGTCGGAACCACTCACATGCTTTATTTATATTATATATATGTATGTGTCTGCTGCTGAATGCTATTGCCACTCACGCTACCTGTGTATCATTTGTTCTTTTTCCATTTTCAATCTGCAATCAAAAACCTGAAAATGAAAAAGTGACTGTGAAAAGTAGAGTGACTGGTGATTTTGTTTGTTTATTATATTAAGGATAATAAACCATGGCGAATTGAACGCTGCAAGACACGTTACCGATAAAAAGTGGAACATGCCAACCAGACGCTTGTAAAACACAAAAAGCACATTCCCATACTAGAAAACAAGTGGCGGTTTATCCTCTTTTATTGAGGTACTACATTTGTGTGTATTAATATAATAATCTAAAACGGATTGTAGAGCTGAACTTGTGGGAATTTGTTTCCTTTTGTGTGTGAACCAGGTTTCCTAGGTAACCGGGTAACCACAACCTATAACAGGAGATTTGGCGGACATCCCTGTGCTGCAGCTTCAGCTTCACCCGTCTCCCATGTCTATTATGTGGAGTGTGAGTGTGAAGGGTGAGTGTGAGGAGAGGTGACAGATGTTAACAGTATTTCAACTTAGAAATGAGTCACGTTAGTAATAGAGGATATAACCGTAATATAAATTGGCCTACAAGAGCTTCTAATTCTTTTTCTTTATTGCGATAATTGCCGGATTTCAGTGCAAGATCACAATAACGTGGCTGTTGAAGGCAGGAAGTAAACATGGAGACGGTGGCTATAGTGGATATAATTGTAGAGTCTGCGTATTGATTGGCTTTAGACTCCATGTCCCAGGAAAATATACCACAAATCAATATAATGGACATGACCCATGTTTAATGAAGTTCAGTATGTTTTCGACAGAACTGAACGATTTGCCGCCAATCGAGGCCGTTGACATAACAAATTACCTCGCCCTCCAGACTAATTACTACACAAAGCAGCAAATTAAAAAGCCTGCAAAAGTCTGGCAGCTTTATTTGTCAGCGGATGGGTCCCCGGCCTCAGGACCAAACACCACCGGGATGAATATTGTTTGATCTTGGCCAGGATAAGGTATTATTTTATGTGAATATGCTAACAATATTGTTAGCCTTGCTGTGGAAAATAAAAGGATTTAAATGTAAAAAATATTGCTTTTCAAATTAAATAAAGAGGTTTACTTAAAAGAGGGTTCTGTCCCCTAATTTGAGATATTTATTCATCAGGAGAATGATACTACACTCTCATCCTTATGATTCTAAAGGGGTCAAAACTTTAGAACTTCAGATATTTGAGATTAGCTCAAATATCTGAGCTAATCTCAAAAAATACAGAAGATTACGCAAAAATAATTACCTTACTGTAAGAAAAGTTGTCATAACAGGAGAATATATATACTATAGATAGCCTGGATTAGTAATACAGTATGAACAAAAAATGTGGGTACTTGACAACAACCTTGTCCTTGTCTCTGTTTTGATGATCGGGGCAGCCAGAAACAACACACATCTGCGTCTTTGTTTCACATAGCTCAATAAAGAAAAACGTTATCGTGAGTTATTCGTGTTGATGCGATCCGTGGCCCGCAAACGCCAGCGCCACACGATGCAACCAGCTGAATGTGAAAAGGACTTTCTGTGTGGAGTTTGCATGTTCTCCTTGTGTCTCTCCGGGTTTTTCCGGCTTCCTCCCGCAGTCCAAAAACATGCTGAGGTTGATCGGGGACGTTAAACTGCCCGCAGGTATGAGTGTGTGAGTGAATGGTGTGTGTGTCCCACATGGTAGACTGGAGACCTGTCTTTAGCCCGAAGTACTTAAGCATTATTTAAATTTTGAAAGCCCATTTTATAATTTGACTAATAATCTTTAATTTTCTTTTAAGGTTTTAGACAAGTATTTTCACAACAGGAACTATTTACTGAGGTAATTGTGTGAATTTTTGTATTCATTTTAAATGTCTTTTATGTAGATATAAAACTGTTATGGATAGTTATTATGAAGATATACTGCACAGTATATGTTGTTGTTGCTGTTATATTCTCTCAGCTGAACTTGAGGCCTCCTGAGCATCTTGTGTTTTTATCATGTGTACTAAATCACAAGCTCCACTGCCTCAGGTCGTTTCCTACCACACTGTTTTCTCCTATTATTTCTGCTGAGCGCAGCCAGCCCCCATTTCCTGTCCTTGGCCCCTACATTGATCCTCAGACATATTGTTGGGGCCCGCTGACCTGTAAAACATGGCTACAATACATCTGACTTTCTGGAAGGCTCCGGAGGAAATTAAAGACATGTTAATAATGGGGACGACTTAGTGCTGTGAGTCACAGACTTAATACAGCTGCGTATTGAAATCCTCTTTCCTCCTTAAGGAGCACAATATGTTTCCAAATGTCCACAATAAATCCGCGATATTAAATACTTACAGGTTTCCCTCGTGACCGACTGAGCCAGTTCCCACGCATGGAGAAGTGCAATCGGCAGCTGTCAGTCTATCGCTCTTTAATTGTGAGTGACAGGGCTCAGCTCGCTTCGTATTGATCTGTGGACTGACTGGACTGACCGATTAGACACGGACCAGCGGTTACTGGGAAGGAGGAGACAGGACGAAGTGGTGCAGCTGTTTTGATGCAGTGAGCTAAAGTTAGATGCAGCTACATTTTTTTCTTCTTTTATAGCTGTAATATATTATATATTAATATGCCAGGTGAATTTCCAATGGGTGCATGAATATCACCCATGCACTAGATCAAGATATACACATAGACCAACCCAATCAGAGAGTGACTAGCAGCACCCAATGTGTTTACTGTACAATATATCAATAGTTAGTTTAATTTGAAAACTTCAGAGAGTGTTTCCCCCTGACACCCCCTCAGATACCACTCAGGTCCCAGTGTCCTGTAATGACCCCGTGTGGGGGCAGAGGCCGCTGTTGCTGCCGCTCAGGAAAGTTATGTTGTCTCGCTCCGAGCATCAAGTTTCAAGTCATTCATTCTTTCATTAAATTCCTATTGACAAGAGAAACTTTTTTTTTTTTTTTTAGACGAGTGCTGTGTGTGTGTGTGTGTGTGTGTGTGTGTGTGTGTGTGTGAGAGAGAGAGAGAGAGCAGACAGACAGGCCAGGCCTGGTGGGGCCAAAGGGAGCCCAAGGGGCCCAGACACAACAATAAGGTCCTTTATTACAGGCTGAAACTGAAGACAGCGGGGGCACCACGCCCTGTGGGCTCCTCATGCATATCAGCATATAGGCCTGCTGCATGGAGACAGATTCGCAGACACAAAAATAACCTCCCGCAAACACTGAGTGGAGATTTTGGTGCAATCTAAATGCTCGTGTTTCAATCTATGGCTATTAAAGCCCCCCCCAAACACAAACAGCCTTAGTGTGCTGACGAGTGGATGCTACAACTGCAGCAGATACGCAGCGCTAACGTTAGCCTGAGGACACGTGCTGATCCCAGGCTGGGACTTTTGAAGTGTCAACTGATGCTGAGGGGGCGGCACAGAGATCAAGGCCCTAACTACGCAAATCTAGAGTTTTTTTTAACCGCACATTTTCTATCCAATTTGTCTTCTGAACCACATCAACACGGCACTTGTCTAGAGATTTATCAAACCAAGTGGAAAGTTTAAAACATCAGATCGAGCAGTTTCGTGTTGTGACCCAAATCCTTATCTCATCAGATTCCTGACGTCAAAGCGTGGATCACACATGCTCACCAACAAAGGGCCCATTTGCACATTCTGCTCAAAACAACAATGATGGTGAACATGTCTCAGGTTGTGTCTGTGCTCTTGATACTTTTAGGACTATTTGCACCTTTAGCGCTGAATTTAAGATTAATGAATGAAATGCAAGTAGTCCACATATCAATCCATATAATCCATGTAGACTGGCAGGTATTTGAAATTTTGCTTATTAAAACATCAATTAATTAAAATAAACAAAGAAAATGTTGTTTGCAAATTCAAAAGATAGATTTATCTATTGGCTGAATTTATAATGAACTAACCTCAACCTCATCCCTCCCCCAACTCCAACACAACCCCAACCCAAAACACATTTCTACTAGCCAAATTTCCATTGAACTAACCTTTCCATGTTGCTTTTTAACTAGATACCAGTAGAGGCCAGATTCTTACAGATTTTAGTGTAGGTATGCAATACAATTGAAAATGTTTAAACTGAATTTTTGGATTGTATTTTAATCATTCAATTATTTTTGCCTTGATACATTTGCTCTCAAATTTCAGTTTTTCTAAATTGATTTTTTTAATTTGATTGCACAATATAGAAACAAATGTAGCTACATAATAGAGATGCAGCACATTAAAGGGGAAATGAAAACATTTCATAAGCTACTAAACAAAAAGCACTTTCACAGGAACCCATTCTAAAACAGAAGTGATAACCTTTTTTGGGGGCAACACAACAGCTGTGACATTGTTCTTTAATAACACCTGCGTCCCAACTGTATTTCCTATCATCAAGTGTTGACATGCATTGACCTGGTAGCCAACTTTTCAAGAAAGTAGTGAATTGATCCCATTGGAACATCAGACACATCGAGGCTACTGATCCTCTATTACTGATCCCTCTATCACCCCACAGCGATGTGTGTCGCATGTAAGCATGAACAAACTGTAAAGATATCATCTCACAGGAAATTGCTTGTTGGACAATGTAGTACATCCACACACCAAAAATGGTGATAGTGATAAATGTAGTGTTGGCGGACACTATTGTCCCATAATGCAATGTGTTATGGAAACGGAGGGACTTTTCACAACTGAAAAAAAAATAGTGAAAAAGTGGCAGCTGGCAGCTGGCGGGCGGCGGCTGCAGAGACAGTGTGTCATGGATCATGTTGATGTCTGAACGAAGGGCAGAACTGAAAATAAGCCTTTGTGCTGCCTGATTCAATTAAAATTGTTGAGTTTTGCCAGAGAATAGGAAAGTAATATAAGGGTAGAGAAAGCACAAGTTCAGATTTACACCTGGTATTTGATTTATCATTACAAAAAGTCGTAGCCTAAAACAAATGCAGCAATATAAAAAATACTCCCCCTAGTAAAACTTTTGCATGAAATACCCAACTCAAGTAAAATTACATGTATTAGAAGCAATACATACTTAAAATATTGAAGTAAAAGTATCAAATGTGAGTTTGTTATAACTAGCTCAGGTAATTCTGTTCAAATGGGGTCTTTTACTATTTGTGCATTGACAATTAGAAACACCCATCTGTGTCAGTTAATCCAACAAATCCATTTGGACATAAGGAAAGAACAGAATAACCAGGAGAAATAAATTAATGCACAATACAGAAATATAACAAAACAGGAAATCACTGGACGCTCTCCTAACCGTCTCATATTTTTAATTTAGATAACAATATAAGATAAGATAAGATATGTTTTCAGCTCATCAGGTCACATCCTGACGCTCCCTCTGGTTTGACGGTGCCTCGCCATGCGTGTTTTCACCTGCTTCCCATTACCTTGTGTATATATAGTGTGTGTCTCCCCTCGTCATGAACCAGTTGGTGTTGTTTAGTCTACGTACCTATG
The DNA here is from genome assembly GCA_036785175.1 of Eupleurogrammus muticus. Taxonomy (NCBI): domain Eukaryota; kingdom Metazoa; phylum Chordata; class Actinopteri; order Scombriformes; family Trichiuridae; genus Eupleurogrammus; species Eupleurogrammus muticus. The sequence goes on along the minus strand of JAYKQN010000013.1, from coordinate 11,453,595 downwards.
CCAACCCATGCCTCTTCTCAAGTCACGTTTTGTATTTCTTTGATATTTTGTCCTACCTTAGTGTGAGTGTTTTTTTGTACTAGTATAATTTTATTTGTGTTATTTTGACACTTTGTTTTTCCCTTGTTGTTTTTTCCTCATTTCTTTGGTTGCTACTCTGTCATTAAAAGATGCCTCATCATACTTTGCCTCCTGAGTCACGCAACTTGGTTCAGGTCCAAGTCAGGTCATGACACATTACTGTAGTTATTACAGACTGACCCGCTGGTTTTAGCATTCATTCTTTCTTACTAGTGTTTTCTATTATCTGTAAACTAATTGCACTGAACACAGACAGAAACTAAACCAGGATCCCTCAGGGATGGGTTTTATTTACTCTCCATCACAGTTCCTCTGCTATAACCTGCAGCATCTGTACAGTATGTGTACTCTCCTCGTCCTGGTCCTGTTTACACACAGCACATGTTAGGTGATACACACACACCTTCTTGTAAGTTAACAACCAATCAGTATTTTTTCCGCTGTTATAATCGAAAAATTATCATGATTTGAAATGACTCTTTTCTCTTTCAGTGAGGGTTTATCTGTCTTTTTTTGCTGAAAACCTTTGTCTAAATTGTTTTTTATAGATTTTTCATTTTGAGTAGAAAATGACAAATCATAGATTTGACAGCTATAGTTGCCAGCGGGCTCAAATGGGTTCAAATTAATAAGTTCACAAATGTTTCGAGGTTTCAAAATCTTCGGAAACATTTGGGATTCAATCAACTCTGTGCTGCAGAGCAACCAGGATATCATCGATGACCTGGATGGAAAACCAGGATATCAATGACCAATGACCTGGTTGAATTCAACAAAATATTAAACGGAGGCCTAGTCTTAGTTTTTTAAATATAGGTCTTTTAAGTACTGTACATGCGTACCTGTACAGTACTGTATATGTAAGAAATGAGTTTTTGTTCCTGTGCTGTGTCTGACTGCAGCACGCAGTAAAATGATACAAGCGTCTGTTTTTCCTCTTGTAAGTTCAGAAAACTTTCATAGTAAAATCAGTCTCACACACACACACACACACACGAAGGCATGCCTGCTCAC